>CM046398.1:23105824-23695824 GCA_025413875.1 Rhododendron molle
CTATCGTAAGCTTTGGACCTAATTGTACTATTGGGTGGATTGTGGGAAGTATTATGGGGTATTATGGTGTATTATTGTGATGGACCATTATTGGAAATACTATTATTTTTATGTTAAAAATCCAGGATGTGACAGCAAGGTACGGGACAGGTTCGATTTTTTTGGTTTTCTTGCTTGTTTTGGATGCATGGGACCTCGGGGGCTATTGGGTTATGTCAATAAACACTAAATATACTTAGAGGAGGCTTCGTATCAAATTATATACCTCGAATTGGGTGGAATTGTTTTTTGATCGGAAACTTGGATTTTGAAGAAGATGACTTCATTTCGTCGATTGGGGAGCCTTGGGACCGAATTGATTGGTGTTTATGGATGCTTGGGATTGTAGAAGGAGATTGGAACGATCAATTCGGGTTCCGGGTCGGTCTTGGTGCGAAACCCACTTTTCTTTCTCTCACGTTCTCTCTCTAGAACTCCATGGATTGGAGCTTTGATTTCCTTTCGATTTTCTCTCTTTTCTGGACGATTGGGGTGTGAGAATTTCATGCGTGCCCTAGGGTCGGAGTAGTGGGATATGTATAAGAGAATTTGGAAGAGGTAGGATTAAATTGAGTCCTAATGGAATTGGGTTTTAAAACGGACGAATTATGCTCGGTTTTAGGATTACAGAGGAGGTAGAGATCGAGTAGGAGTAGGAGAGGGAGAGATAGAAGAGTTGGATGCATGCATGCAATAATAAAAATATTTAAAAGAGATAATTAGATAGAATAACTATTTTTTTGTAATTATCTACTATTTATTTAATAAGGAAAATAATATTATTAGAATTAATTACTACTTATTAATATTTTTATTAATTAAAATTTACGGGTTATTACATATATTGTTGTTTCATTGAAATGTATTATGTTTGAGCTGTTGTTGATTGTATCATGTTGTACGTGCTACATTGGACTTAGGTTCACGGTATGGTTACGAGTAGTGAATCATGTAGACGATGATAAGTAAATGAAAAATGAAAAAGTGTTGAAAGTGTGAGTTGTGAATTGTGTTTTAAGCCATGGTGATGGCAATGGTAACCTATGGGGCCCTGTGTTGAAATGGGTTACCTGCGAGGCCTAGTGATGAGATACGTTGTGACGCTAACGAATAATACGTCATGGGAAGTTTTCCTTTGAGGAAGGGAATGGGTCCCATGAGACGGTTATAGTTAGTGAGGCGTTAATGTATGATACGTCATGGAAAGTTTCTCTTTGAAAAAGAGAATGGATCCCATAAGACGGTTATAGTTAGCGTGGGGTAGTGGATGTCCGACCCTAATGTATGATACGTTATGGGATGACTCGATCTTCCTATTATGGTCTTAAGTGAGAACATGCGAGGTACATAACTTAGATGCGCTCACCTAGGACCTTGGTGCAGGATAACCAAGAGGAATGGTAGACCCATGAGACGGTTGTAGTTAGTGGATGTGGGAGGAAAGGATCTCGTGGAGATGATCCTTAGATTTCATGTAAGATGATGGATTGTAAAGAAAAATGTGATGTGCTATTATTCTGTATCTCTCGTGTATTATCAATTGTGATATTAATGTTATTGTTGAATGCTAAATGTAAAGTAAGGGGTTGGTAGGATTGGGATTATTCTACTGGGTGAATTATCACTCACGGATACATTTGTATCCTGGTAAATTGGTTGCTTCGGCGATCAATTTGCCAGAGGGTGCAGGTTACCAAGAGACCGAAGAACAGGATCCTCTGCAAGTTGATCAGTACCAAGGTGTGGACCTCCCAGCTGAGTAAGGGGAGTTTGTCGAGTCTTGAATGTCTTACCCTTAAAAGCTCTGTTAGTTTGAAATACTATTATTTGAATTTCCAAAAGTGTTATCTCAATAGTCAAATTTTGTTTTATTTTTGGAGTTGTAAGACAATTAAGAAATTTTGAATTTAGAATTTGAGATTTCCGCTGCTAAACTCTGTTTGATAAAATTTCATTTCTTAAATCAGTCATATGAATTATTAAATCCATTAAAAAGGATTTAATTAACGTGTCCGAAAATCGGGGCGTTACACTCCCTCCACCAAACACGAATAAAAGGTACGGCTATGAGGAGTAAACTGTAAAAAATAATAATTATTATTATTCGAAACTCGACAGACAAACCATTAAGGAGTGTCCAGATCTTCATGAAAATATGAACAATTCTTCCCCAGATCCCGACAGCCCGTCCAGATCTTTCAAACTTGTAATTAGGTCTAAACCCAGATTCAACTTAGGTCCATAGAAAGGGTAACTTAGATTCATAGAAGGGGTAATTTAGATCCAAACCCAGATTCAACTACATATCGACTCATGATCTCATACAAGGGGCAACTTAAATTCATAGAAATGGCAACTTAGGTTCACAGAAGGGGCAATTTAGGTCCATAGAAGAGGCAAATTAGGTCCAAACCCAGATTCAACTTTGGTTCATAGAAGGGGTAACTTAGATTCATAGAATGTGTAACTTAGGTCCAAACCCAGATTCAATTACATATCAACTCATGTTCTCATACAATGGGCAACTTAGGTTTATAGAAAGGGCAACTTGGGTCCGTAGGAGGGGCAAATTAGGTTCAAATTCAGATTCAACTACAAACTGACTCCATGTATTGGGAATATCTTTTTCTCCATTTCATATATTGAGAATTTTGTTTTCTCCGTTTCATGTATGTGCAATTTCACAAAAATTTGAGGGCATAATAGTCATTTTAGGTGACCCTTTTCATGTGTTGGCAATTTCTTTTCTCCTTTTCATATCTAGATGAATTTGAAAAAAAGTAGTTCATGAGTGGGGCATTATTTGCCCCTCTTACCACTGTTTGGTAATTTTCCCAAAAATAAACGACGAGTGCTATCAAAAGTTAAGGAAATGGGCCGGCGCATCTTTTCACATGCATGTGACGCATTAGGAGATCGAGCGTGACTGGTGATGGATTTGGCTATCAACCAAGCTTTATTAGAAGGAAAGATACTATCAACAAAACTAAGCCCGCCGAGAAATATTTATGACATAAACAACCCCCTTTTATTTGATTTCTCACAATTAACACCACCCAACCACTATTTGACCTCGTCAATTAAATTCATATGAATAAGTCGATACGTATTGACCAACCTTCCTATTCTCAACTGTATCCTCCTGCAATATTAATTTCCTTTTGTCCCCTTATAGTTGTCACGATCGATAAGCTACAAAGCCTCGCTTAACCTTCTTCTTCTCATCTAATTTTCCATATCCTCTTTCTCGTCAATGAAAGTATTCCTTCTTTCAAAAAAAAAAAAAGCCATTCATCGTTGAGATGAACGGTTAGGATACTGCATGTTGCCCTATAGTGCATAGGTGTATTTGAAAGAAATGCGAAAAAGTAAAAATACATCAAAGAATTCTTGACCGAATTTTTGCATTTAAATAAGGACTTTTGTAAATATAGTTTATATATTTTTGAATACTTACGAAACAAATCAAGAAAATATATTTGTTGTATCCATGAATATTAACAAAAAATAAGATTTATCTTGAGTGAAACTAGATGTACATATGCTAAAAGATGCAGTGATGATGTTCGAAACATTTGCTATCAACTTTTGAGGCAAGTCCATACACAATTGAACTTCTTTGACCAGATCTTTGTTTTGGACCCCTGATGTGTAATTTCTTTTCTTTTTTTTTTTCCCCACATGCAGCATAGTCTGTATTCCAAATTTAAGAATCTAATATTTAATTAGGGAAATGCCCGTGAATTAATTCGGAAGTTCATTACAAATTGAACTTCTTCTTTATAAAAAAGTTCACTTTTTAGCTAGCTTTTTTAAAGTTTCCTCCAATTCAATCCTCCAACACACCAATTTGCCCCCCAAAACACCATTTTAAATTCAATTCCCTCCATTTTAGATGAAAACCGTGCTTGAACTCATGTTCTGGTTCCATTCAAGAGAAAATTGTATTTTTATCGCCAATATTTGGAGGATGAAAAAAATTCATACTTCATATTTGAAGGAATTGAGACAAAAAGATGTATTTTGGAAGCTGAGTTTTCGAGGAATTGATACAAAAGAAAAAAGTGCTTTCAATGAAGCATTGGAGCAAACTCATCCTCTAAAACACCTTTTTGAAAGGCAAAAAGGTATTTGTGAGAACCAAAAAGGTGATTGGGATTTGGGAGGATTGATTGGAGATACCCTAACAAAGGGTGCATGATTTTAGATAGTCAGAAATAGACAAGATTGACAGAAAAAATGAGAGAGAGAACTCATTCCAAAATCTCTCATAATTCACAGAGATACGTGCAGATGAGCCCAACTATGAGTTCCCTATTCTTAATCCGTACCAGATTTCATGAGATATGTTTTAGGGTCTCACATTAATAATCAGAATTGTTCAATTTGGGTAAAATATTATTCTAACAAGTTTTTGTAAAAAAATCATCTCATTCAAGTATTAGTAAAGGCTATATCTATTTAAAAAAATATTTCAAATAAATTAAACCGCCCCGATCATTTGCATAAGACCTCGGGTCGAATCCCACGCAATCCGATTAAAATTAAGTTGTGTTAGTATACCCATAGTTTTTTTTTTGCGTGCAGATGAGCCATTATGGCGGGGGTGGCCGTTACATCATAACTTCAACTGCCACGGTCAACCACTTTACTACAGTACTACCCTAGTTTCTCTTTGCTCTAAAATCTTTTTGGTCATTTTCCTCTACCCGAATTCACTAATTTCCCGATCACCTCCAAAACAAAACAAAATCCCCCATAATTGTCTTCCTACCCGAAACACCATTTATATATACACAACCCCCACCGCCTACGCCGCCCATATTCCGGCCAAAATGAGAACCCAGGCCCCCTTTTCTGGCATTGAAACCGCTGCGGCAAACGACACAGAAACCAAAGAAGGAGAAGAAGAAGAAGAAGAAGAAAAGAAGAAACCCAAAACAGTTCCGTTTTTTAAACTCTTTGCATTCGCGGACGCTTACGATTACTTGCTAATGTTTGTTGGGTCCGTGGGTGCTTGTATTCATGGCGCTTCGGTTCCAGTTTTCTTCATTTTCTTTGGGAAGCTAATAAACATCATTGGAATGGCTTATCTCTTCCCTAGAGAAGCTTCTCATAGAGTTGCCAAGGTATGTGTACAGTCTAGCTATTTGTTTTCCATTTTTTGGGGGGCTAAATGGGACATTTCTTTTGGTCAAAAATCACTGTTGTCCCATTGGAAAAACAGGCCCCAAGGTTGCTGTTTTATAATGAGTTTTTTTTTTTTTCATCAGAATATTTCACACAAAACTCGTTTGAAATAGACGGATTGCCAAAATGATTTTAAGACATTGTTTTGAAAAATAAACGTACATTTCTTTTGCTTAACTTTGAGAAAGAAGATCAGTTTTTGGAACAGAGTTTTACACTGAGGTATTTGTATTTTCAGACCTCTTATATTTTAAGTACTGATTGCATGCTTTACGAGATATGTCATTCACTTACAATACATTAGTTTTACTTTGAAAAAAAAGCACTTAGGGTTGTTCAGCTAAATAAGCCATTTTTTTTTATTCAATTTTTTTTGCATTTATTAGTTTTTCGTCAATTTTTCTGTGGACTATTGCTTGTCATGACAAGAAGAATCTAATAAGTACAAAATTATGATCGAAACTCAAATTATTTTGAATAAAGACGAAAAAATTGGTTTATTGGCTTATTTTTCTCTTTATTCAAAAAACTTAGGTTTCGATCATAATTTTTACTTTTTAGATTCTTCTCATCAAGAAGAATCAATAATCCACAAAAAGTTGACGAAAAACTAACAAATGCAAAAAATAAATAAATAAAGAAAAAAAAAGCATTTAACTTATTTAACCGAACAACCTTCACTCAGCAGTACGAGGCATCAATATGATTTATAAAATGGAAGCAGCTCTTATCCGGTCCTTAAAAACGGATTTCCTAGTTTATCGAATTTGCGGGCATTTTTCAAGCCAACCTTGACAATTAGAATCATTTCAAAGACGATTAACCATGTACGTCAAAAATTATAAATCAGGTATATATGTTAATTCTTGTTAGAAATAAATTGGATCCATTAAAATTTAAAAAATTATAAATCAGGTATATATGTTAATTCTTGTTAGAAATAAATTGGATCCATTAAAATTTAAAAAATTAAAGATAAGTCCCTAAGCAATGATAATAAATAGTAGTATTCCGGAATACTCATTGTATCAACCGACGTGGACAGAAGTGCCAAAGAAATGAACCACCCAATTAATTAATATTTCTAACGTTAATTGTACCTTACGATATTTTACGTGGGTATTCTTTTGCAGTATTCGTTGGACTTCGTATACCTTAGTGTGGTTATATTATTTTCATCATGGGCCGGTAAGGACAATTCAATTTATTTTCTTTCATTCTAATTAATTGGTCTAACTAGGTTAATTAAGGTGCTCATGTATGTACGTAATAATATGTAGAGGTGGCATGTTGGATGCATAGTGGGGAAAGACAAGCAGCAAAGATGCGGATGGCATATCTGAGGTCAATGTTGAATCAAGACATCAGTCTTTTTGACACCGAGGCATCTACCGGTGAAGTCATTGCTGCGATTACTAGTAACATTATTATCGTTCAAGATGCCATTTCTGAAAAGGTACGTATGATTTATCTTTTAGGCCCCAAAATATTTGCATCCATTTTAAGATCAAACATGGGTCGTGGGTGACATGGGCGGAGGCAATAAGGGACAAGGGGGTCTAGTGACCCCACTCACTTTGATTTTTCACTAAAACATTTGATAATTTGCAACCAAATTTTGCTATTTTGACCCGACAAATAATTTCAAAGCTGCCCCAACTATTTTAAATACATAAAAATTTCAAACATTCTCTTCTTTTCGAGCGTTGATAGTGCTAGAAATGAGACTATCATACATTATTTTTCAAATATAACAAATCTTTTAGGGCCAATTATGATGAAAAAAAAGAATTATTATATATGGCATATTGATCTTATAATTAACCTCTTACTTTCGTTATTTTTGGACTTGTGCGTAGAAAAAATATATTCATATGAATCTAATTTTTGACCCCACTAACCAAAAATTCTAACTCCGCCCTCGGTGGGTGATAGAATTAATAGTCCTCCGTGCTTAATTTTTTGGGAAAATTGTTTCACATCATTTTTGGTATCCATTTCTCGAAAATGATTGGTTCTACGCCGATAATAATTGCCTTTTGGTTAAACAGTTGGGTACCACAGCACGAGGCCATTGTTGTCAAAGGGCCCCAACATTTATGGTGTTTGTTCTAATTTTCTACTCTCCATCCGTCATGGCCATTTTATGTGATTATAAAACAAAGTATTTTATTTCATGCTCTAAATTTTTTAAAATTGATACGGAAAAACATTTAAAAATTGTGCACGAAATTATTTCATTGCTTGATTGGAAAAGGACATGATTTTTAGAAAAAAGACACAAACCTTTGTATTTTATCCAAAAACATAAGAATGTCGACTGATCGCAACCCTATGTACAAATGACAAAATTAAAAACCTCATTTACAATACTATTGTAATGTGGGTGGCACTTCGAAGTCGCTTAAAAAGCAAATAGGTACTCTACATTTTATATAGTAACTAGCGAGCTATTAAGAACGCGTACTCCAATATTGGTCCGTTACGTATACAAAATCTTGATTATTATTCGTTTAAAAAATAAATGTACAGAGCAAATAATTGTGGCTTGTATTGGAAATTTCGTCCTTTATGTTTACAGAGTTTAAAATTCTATAACTCTAGCTAGTCCTTACCTTTATATATGCCTATTCCAATGATTAATAAATTCCTTTTTCACCGATAAGAAAAAAGGGGGCAGAAAATTAAGAAAACGTGATATTATTAGTATGAACAGGAATGGAATAAAAACAAGAACATCAAAAAGTTGATGAGTGGAATCCTTTCCTTCCCTGGATTGATTTTTGAGGGAAATTTGTCTGACTGAGAATGTATGCCATATTAATAATTAATTGTTTATCATGGATTCATGGGGTTGGTTCGCGCGAGCCCTGGTAGATGGTGGCGTTTATGGGCCGGTTGCAAAAATTTAGAGCCATTAATTATACTCATGAGTTGGGCAGTTGGAATTTAATTGGCATTTCTGGATCGAGTACTAGCTAGCTGCACTTGAATCCCACTTGCCACCGGTGGTAGATGTAACAGACAAAGAAAAAAATTCAATGCCCAAATAATGGCAGAAAACTACTGTAGAAAGCATCCATTCGGACGCCGCCCCCTCCCCCACCTTTCCAGCTCGTGACTTCGGTGTATAAAATTTTAATTTTGAGAGAATTAAGGTGTGTAAATAGGCTAGGGGTAAATATTAACCCCAAGGGATTTGGTTAATTGGACTCGAGAAAGCAAATAAGTGTTTGTTGTCCATGAATTCGCATGTTCGAATCAAAATTAATTTTGTGAACATTACTCTCCATGTGATTGATGAAAATTGCGTAGGTCCCACCATAAACTAACTCATTATTACCAAAAAATGTATTGATTCCATGAAACACTACACAACTTTCACCAATCACAAAATAGGGGTAAATATTGAATGGAACATGACGTTTTCACACCAAGATGTTTGCTAGGCAACCGCTAAAGTACCACTTACATGATAGCTTTGGATCGGGCTCCTCTCCAGTTACGGAGATTTGGCTTTTTAAGCCTTTTTTTGGGGCTCACCTAATGATGCAAACCGTTCGCTTTATAGACATTGTGGAGAACGTAAGATTTGCAAAAAAAAAAAGTCGTATTGAGCCGCTATTGTTTGATATGTTTCCCAAATATCATGTTGGGAAATATACTATTACTGTTACTGTATCGAGCCGCTTTTGTTTGACATGTTTCCCAAATATCATGTTGGAAAATACTATACTATTACCACTGGATTCAAACCCTTTTGTTCTTAACATAAATATGTTCAGAAAATATACTCTACTCAAACAACATCGAATGAACATAATTTTCCACGTGCCTGACGTTCTTGACCATAGCTAAAAAAATATAGGATTTGAATAATTCCATTGGGAACCATTTCCTTCCCTTGACTGTCTATTTTATCGGAGATTTTAACCTCAAATGCAGAGAAAATGTTGGTGCTGTGACAAAAAAAAAAAATTGCAGAGAAAGTTGTACTACTACTTTTTACGTAGTATTTTTTGTGTGTGCCGGAGATCTGTTAGAAAGGCATTGGAGTTGAATTCGTGTGGCAGGTGGGAAACTTCATGCACTACATAAGCAGATTTATAGCAGGATTCGCAATTGGATTTATCAGAGTGTGGCAAATTAGTCTGGTGACACTTTCTATTGTACCCCTAATCGCCATTGCTGGTGGTGTCTACGCCTTTGTAGCCACTGGTCTCATTGCCAGTGTCCGTAAATCCTATGTCAAGGCCGGAGAAATTGCCGAAGAGGTCCTCTCTCTCTCTCTCTCTCTCTCATTGCCATTGCTATTGTTAGATGTTGTAAACATGTTCGATGAAAAAATTCCTGACCCAATTATGGGATTCCCTCGTTCTGAAATTTCACCACCTCACAGTGGGTGAACAGTGTCACCATTTGTTGTTTTTGAAGTCCACTGCACCCATTTCATCTTTTTTGGGCTTCTGAGTTCTTAGCAAAAATTTAAGCCTTTTTAGGCGAACTTTTTCATTATTGTTTTGCTAATATGTTAGGTGACTTTTTTACTAAAATAGAAACAACAAACAAGTACAATCATTGATTTCTTTGAAAAAGAAAAAAACAAAAAAAAGAAGTATTTTCTGTTTTTGGTGTAAGACAAACGAAGCATAACTAGGACTCAACCGTTTAGAAGTTTGGTGTAAGTGAGCCTAATGTTGACTCACAAAATCATTGAATCCAAGTGTCTCACTTTGCCTCTGACTGAGCTCAGGTCAAGTCTCAAAGTTCTAGTTCCGTCCAGTTTTGAGCTTTTTTGGCTCGTACGTTATGGGCCTAGAAAAATGATTGGAGGAGTATTTACTTTGTTGGACTCTCTTGAAAGATAGTCTGTGTCAAAAATCAGCTTGATGGGACATTGTTGCTTTATGATCAAGTCGCGTTTGTGGAAGAAGATATGGGCATTTGGTTTGAGATTCCGACCATCTATGTTTGTTCATGTGGCAAACAATATGTGATCAAACTGTCTTTTTGGCATGAATGATCTTTTTGATGAGTTCTACAAAGTAAACGGACCCACAAAAAATCTCAAAACTAGACGGGAGCTCAGTTCATTTTTCTCACCTCTCTCGCTGTCATCATTTTTTTTTTGAAATTCTCAGGTGATTGGTAATGTGAGAACAGTCCAGGCATTTGCTGGGGAGGAAAAGGTAGTCAGATCCTACAGAACAGCGCTTGTGAATACTTACACGTACGGAAGGAAAGCAGGGCTAGCCAAGGGTTTGGGACTAGGAACAATGCACTGTATCCTTTTCCTTTCATGGGCATTGCTTGTTTGGTACACCAGCGTAACAGTTCACAAGGGCATTGCCAATGGAGGAGAGTCTTTCACTACTATGCTCAATGTTGTCATCGCCGGACTGTAAGTCTCTCTCTCCCCATATTCTTTTCTTACCTTCCAAGGCAGTTTGACTCTAAATGAGTTTAGAAGTCAGTCCACGCAAATTGGAAGGCAGCATATGAATGAGTCCTGGGGTTTTCTTCACACCATTTGAATTTCATTGGTTCCTTGTACAAAGGCAACACTTATATGCCCTGTTAGACTCATCAGACAACTAAATATGGTGATATTTTATACCACAGTCCACACGTACTCTATACCCCATTTTTTTTATTGGAGATAGTTGTCCATCATCATCATCATGTATATAATCCCTCTGACCCATTTTTTTCCTTTAGAGATTCAATATCATATGAGTTGTAATCCTATCTTATGATGAATCCGGCCAGTCAATGGGGCCACAAACAAGATAAGAGAAAATTACCTCTAAGTATAGAAAAGTGACACTTAATTCTCATTAAGGAGAGATGAAATACTTAATTACCACTAAGTCCACTTTTACAAAAATACATTTACCATTAATAGAAATGTCACCCTAGGGTTTTAGGGTATGCTAGGGTTTTATGGTACCCTAATGGGTACCCTAGTACCCTTGGGTACCCTAAAATCTTAGGGTACCCTAGGATTTTAGGATTTTAGGGTACCCTAGAGTTTTAGGGTACCTTAAGATTTTAGATTTTAGGATACCCTAGGGTTTAAGGTACCCTAGAGTTTAGGTTTAGGTGATTTCATAGAGTCATAGGGTTTAGGTTTAGGCACTTTCAAAGGAGTTTTAGGGTGCACTTTCCTATTATAGGGTTTTAGCGATTTGAGCACTTTTATTGGGTACCCTAGGGTTTTAGGCACTTTTATTGGCTCCGAGGTTTAGGCACTTTCATAGGGTGCCCTAAGAGTTAAGCACTTTCAGTATTGGGGGTTTTAGGCACTTTCATAGGGTTTTAGTGTTTCGTTAATTAGAGGAAACTTGGTGGGAATTACTTTCTATTTTCTGGACCTAGAGGTAAATTGCCCACAAGATAAATGTTCATTGGTGTTTTCGGTTTATGGAATTGCTAGATGTATAGAACAATGCATCTGCTATAGAAATTCCACACAAATTGACAACGTAAAACAACTTTTGGATGCAACCGTAAAGATAAAAAACGATTTGCGGATATGCCATTATCCATTTTGAACAACTTGATTTTTGATCATCTTGGTGCCTTTGGATATTACCTTGGTATGGTAGAGTTGACATAGATCCGAAGCAAGTTCATTATGCTATTCCATGGCCGTGAAACCACCGTTGATCAATCTGGAAATGACTTTACAAGTAATTATGATGAATTGCTTGTTGCCTTCTAAGGTTACTGTACTGCAGTAATCCACAACGGCTTATTTACCTTTTTGGTCCCCAAAGTATTTCCGTGGTGCCACTTTGGTCCCCAATATTCCAATTGCTAACATTTCGTCCCCAAAGTACCAATTTTGTCTATAAATGGTCCCTGCGGCTAACGCTGTTCATTCCCTCCGTCAAAACCAAGGGCAAACTTGGTATTTCATCACCCCATAGCTTTATTTTCTTTTTTAGTCTCCAAAGTATTTTCGTCATGCCATTTTCCGCGGGTTTTGACGAAGTACTCGTGTCGACACGACACGACACAGGTGCGGGATACGTACGAGACCCGGCAAAAAAAAATTGTTGCCGCAATCGTTGCAGAACGACGTTCTACTACTAACAGGCTTGTATCTTCCACAATAGAATAAAATAAACAGTAAAGCTAGACTCACCGCACTTTTGCCCACTGCATAATCACCGCACGTCGTACGGGGCTCACTCCGGGTCCTAAAAAAATACAGAAAAATACCCATAAATTTTAAAATAATTACTTATGGGGCTTTGAAAAAAAATCAGCTCCAACGGAAATCAGTAGGGTATGTTTTATGAATTCGTAGAGACGAAACTGCTCAGTTTCGTAGGTTATTATACTTTGATGACAAAACAAAGGAATAAAATGTATTTTTCATACATAAATTATCTATCTTTTTATGGAAATTCACAAATATAAAAAATATTTCAAAAAAAAGTTATTTAATGTATCTCCGCACCCGTGTCTAAATCTAGCTCAATATCCACATATTCCCAATTTTTGAATTTTAGGTATCCGACCCTTAGATATGCACTTGCACCCAATACGTGCACCCGTCTCCGTGTAACATAAGGTGGAAGGGGTGGTGCAAGAACTGGGGAAATACCAAGTTTACAATTGGTACATTAGGGGACCAAAATGGCACGGCAAAAATACTTTGGGGACTAAAAAAGAAAATAAAGCTATGGGGTGGTGAAATACCAAGCTTGCCCTTAGTTTTGACGGAGGAAATGAACGGCGTCAGCCGCAGGGACCATTTAAAGACAAAATTGATACTTTGGGGACGAAATGTTAGCAATTGGAATATTGGGGACCAAAGTGGCACAACGGAAATACTTTGGGGACCAAAAAGGTAAATAAGCCTCTGGCAGTGATGCTACTCCAAAGGATGGACTTTCCACAGCATGGAGAAATTCTGTTTTAGCAACGTCCACTGTATTGACTCCTGATCCGAGAGGACAAATGCACCTATCTAGCTTATGAATTACTATATCCATGATAAAAATTAAATGTAAAAAAGCTTATGAATTACTATCATAAAGCCTATAAAATCTTTTCATTATATGTAGCATGTCATGCTCGCATTGAATTATAATGAAAGGATTTCTATTCCAAGCTTCATGTTCGATATAGCTGCATCAAACAAGATAGGCATAATTTGAACACCCATTGCTTCTCAGGTCACTAGGACAGGCAGCACCAGACATCTCAGCATTCATCCGAGCAAAAGCAGCTGCATATCCCATATTTGAGATGATAGAGAGAAACACAGTAAGCAAAACGAGCTCAAAAATTGACAGGAAACTGGGCAAACTTGAAGGCCGTATCCAGTTCAAGGACGTGTGTTTTAGCTACCCATCTCGTCCTGATGTTATGATATTCGATAAGCTCTGTCTTGATATACCTCCAGGGAAGATCGTAGCCCTTGTCGGAGGAAGTGGGTCCGGAAAGAGCACGATCGTCTCTTTGCTTGAACGCTTTTATGAGCCCTTATCCGGACAGATACTATTAGATGGGGTTGATATTAGGGAGTTTGACATCAAGTGGCTCAGGCAACAGATTGGGTTGGTTAATCAAGAGCCTGCACTTTTTGCAACAACCATTAGAGAGAACATTCTCTATGGGAAAGATGATGCCACCCTCGAAGAAATTAGCCGTGCTGCAAAACTTTCCGAGGCAATGTCCTTCATCAACAACCTTCCTGATAGATTCGAAACTCAGGTATAAAAGGAACTAAAGAACATTATATTTGCATGTAAATATTGGCATGTTTGAAAGCACCTTATACGATGACAGCCTTCTAATATATGTACATTTATAGTGATATGCTCCTGCATGGTTGCCAAGAAGATTCTTGGAAATGGGGGGAAAAAAACGCTTAGTCGTCAACCCCTCCGACTGGTTTCCGTGTCTTGTGAAAGTTGCCAAAACTTATTCATTTCTATTTCCTTTGGATATGACTTTTAAAGTACCAACAACTCAAGCAACTGCAATGTGAATAATAATATCCCCTTATAATGGTAAATGGACTTTGGGAATTTGCCACCAAAAACGCTGAAAGTTATGATCGAGAACAATCTTTCAAGAGAACATGGGGAAGGGAGGAATGTGTTAGGAGTAATACCAGAGATTGATTTGCAGGTGGGTGAAAGGGGAATACAATTATCAGGTGGACAGAAGCAGAGAATTGCAATATCAAGGGCAATAGTAAAGAATCCTTCAATTCTTCTACTGGATGAAGCTACAAGTGCACTTGATGCGGAATCCGAAAAGAGTGTGCAGGAGGCCCTTGATCGTGTGATGGTAGGACGGACAACTGTAATTGTGGCCCACAGACTTTCTACCATAAGAAATGCAGATGTAATAGCTGTTGTAGAAGGTGGG
The DNA here is from genome assembly GCA_025413875.1 of Rhododendron molle. Classification (NCBI taxonomy): domain Eukaryota; kingdom Viridiplantae; phylum Streptophyta; class Magnoliopsida; order Ericales; family Ericaceae; genus Rhododendron; species Rhododendron molle. The sequence continues at coordinate 23,120,447 of CM046398.1, forward strand.
AAGATAGTGGAAACCGGGAGTCACGACGAACTCATTTCAAAACCCAATAGTGCTTATGCGGCACTTGTTCAACTCCAAGAGGCAGCTTCCTCCCATCCCCACCCTTCACGTGGGCCTACTTTGGGAAGGCCGCTCAGGTAATTCTACAACATTTTGATTAATTAGATGTTACACAAGGATGATTAGCGTGATTGCATTAAATAGAACCGAGGGTTATCTATGCTCCATTTCATATTATGATACTAAATCCGCAGACTTATTCTTATTTGAATTTAAGCTAATTATGACAGTATAACTTGTCTGTGTGTTATCTGTATAATTGATGCAGATATGTGGTTTCTTCCTTCCGCATGTAAGTTTTGAGTCAGCTGTATAGCCGGTATTTGTCTAAACATCCTTGTTGCCCCCCACGTGATGGCCTCGCAATATGAGTTTGGCACAAGTACAAATATCAATATTACCATTGTACATGGCCACCGCGAACTGTTTTTCATGTATCTCCGATGGATTTCTTGTACAAGTGAAAAAATGAGTTTCTTTCAACTAGCATCCATAAAATACAAATGGGATAAATGTTCAATTTGTTTACATCAAACTGCACGGCATGTTCCTAACACACGGAAGCGGAACACAAGTGAGCAGTGGAATAACGAAATTCCAGGGTTTCAAAAGGGACAGCAGATTATAGTGGAACGCCTAAACATATCAACACAAAATTTATGTCACACATAGATTTGGTGCGTATTTGACTATTCTTGGTTCTTGATACCATTTGACTATTTTTATTTCAGACCATTAACCTTTTGAATTGTACTTGTTCCTTTTTTTGTGTTAGTGAAACGACGCATAAACCCAAATATGTCTGATTCAAATTTTACTTCGCCTTTGTGTACATTTCTTGCTTTTTCATTTTTCTTTTGTTTCTTTGGAAATGTTTCCATTTCTATGCTCTCCGAAACAACACAACGAAATGCAATTGGGATCCATGAATACACATAGGTATCAACATATTCCTGTTCCTTTTTCTTGTGCAGCATTAAGTTTTCTCATGAACTATCCCGCACAAGCAGCCATGGTACAAGTTTTCAGTCTGACAGATTATCTGTTGGCCGAATGGGAGCTGATGGAGCAGAGATGGTCAGGCCACCACACGTGTCTAGTCGAAGATTGTTTTCCATGGTGGGTCCTGACTGGATTTACGGGGTTATTGGCACAATTTGCGCACTTATTGCTGGATCCCAGTTTCCACTTTTTGCCCTTGGTGTCACTCAGGCTCTTGTATCATATTACATGGACTGGGAAACAACACAACATGAAGTTAAGAAGATTGCAATCCTCTTCTGTTGTGGTGCTGCTATAACTCTTATTGTCAATACCATCACACATCTATGTTTTGGAATCATGGGAGAGCGGCTTACTCTTCGTGTGCGAGAAAGGATGTTTTCAGGTAAGACTGACTTTAGTCATGAAAGTACTATTTTATATGGTGATGTGCAAAATACATACATTTTGTTTGGAACTTGTGCTCAAGGAGAGGAGCAGGGAGAGAAAGGACAGAATAGATAGTTGTTAGACACAGTGATTATCTTCTCTTGTTTGGTTTAGCATAGAAACGATGAAGAAAAGTACTTGTCTTTCGTTTGATTTTGAAGACAAATTAGGAAGAAATTAAGAAAATAGTAATGGAGAAACAAACAAATGAGTAAAGAATGGAACAGGAAAGAGAATAGGAGGAAGTAACTTTCTATCTAGCTTTCTTACATTTTAAGCCCTTTCTCTCTCATATTAGGAACAAACCAAATGAAGGAAGAAAAATAATTACCTTCCGTTCCTTTCTCTTTCTCTTTCTTTCCCTAGGTTCTGTAAATAATCTCTTTTCTTTTTGTTTGCTTTTCGCTTGAATTTCCTGTCGTACTTGGTTGCAGCTATTTTGAGAAACGAAATTGGGTGGTTTGACGACACAAACAACACAAGTTCCATGCTTGCATCTCGTTTAGAGAGTGATGCAACCTTATTGCGAACAGTGGTTGTTGATCGCTCTTCAATTCTCCTACTCAACATTGGTTTGGCTGTGACCTCATTCGTCATCGCCTTCATCTTGAACTGGAGGCTCACGCTTGTTGTCATGGCGACATATCCATTGATCATTAGTGGCCACATCAGCGAGGTTGTCCTGTCCTTCAGTTTTTAAGTTTATAGATTAAAGCTGACGTTTGATAACGTTTATCCACAACTCTTTTCCTGTTGTCCCAGAAAATGTTCATGCAAGGGTATGGTGGCAACTTGAGCAAAGCCTATCTGAAAGCAAACATGCTTGCCGGTGAGGCTGTGAGTAATATCCGTACTGTGGCCGCATTCTGCTCTGAAGAGAAGGTCCTTGAACTCTATGCTCTAGAACTTGTTGAGCCTTCAAGGCGTTCGTTTACTCGTGGTCAGATTGCTGGCTTATTCTATGGAATCTCTCAATTCTTCATCTTCTCAGCCTATGGCCTTGCTTTATGGTATGTGGTTTTAGTTTCATCTTTTTAACCAGACTTAGAAAGGTAGTTGGATAATCACAATTAGCTCAATCAAGTTTGTTGATGTACACCAGATACTTATTTGCGAGATAGATATAGGTATCTTAAATGGTGCTAACCAACTCCAGCACAAAGCTTAATATTTTCAGGATTGGATTGCAAACTTGCAGTTGAATCCATGACACCAGTCACCACCAAACCTGTATGATCACTTAAATAAACTCTCACCTTTTTGACTAGCAAAAGGGGTTTAATCCATGCACATGTGGAGAGGTAGGCAATAGAATTAGAGGCATAATTCGAGAGGTAATGAGATGCACATGGGAAGAAGAAGAAAGGGGATGAAATCAACGTGAGAACTACTGAGTGTTGCCCGGGTCTCCTGAAACTCAGCTTTGAGTCCAAGTTAAATATTGTACAGAGAGAAGAGGGGAAAGAGAAAGGAGAAGAAGATAGAAGGAAATAAGTAACGTAAGGGAATGAGAATAGAGAGTAGTAGGGTTCTCTCCCTTGTGAACTTCTCTCGCCGTTACTTAATGTTTGTCTTTTTGGAAGTTCCCACTTTTCAAGGGGACATGTAAAGTAATGATCGCACTGGAATTCAACTGAAATGTGCTTCCATTACTCCCCTTCATTTAAATCTTGAAATTTGAAAAACATTCCTAGCCAATTATAAGGATTAGTTCTGAGAAAGTTAACATTTTAACACTTAAGACTTTAAGAAGAGAACTAGCAATTGGGAGTCAGGCAGATCCCAAAATCCGAATACAGACCAAGAGTTAGGGTAGTAGGGAGTATCGTTTTTATCGCCCTATCCTCCCAGATCCCCACCTATTGGCAACTACAATGGGAGTACTGATTTGAGTCCAAAGTACAAAAATACCTATACGTCAGTTAAGTACACTCAACATAAAAAATAAAAAATAAAAATGCTTAGTCCTGTTTAACTTTGTGCAGGTATGGTTCTGTTTTGATGGGAAAGGGCCTTTCCAGCTTTAAATCTGTCATGAAATCATTTATGGTTTTGATAGTAACAGCATTAGCTATGGGTGAGATTTTAGCAATGGCACCAGACCTTCTAAAAGGAAACCAAATGGTAGCATCGGTCTTTGAGATTATTGACAGGAAGACAGAGGTAACAGGTGACACTGGAGAAGATCTACGAAGGGTAGAGGGTACGATCGAGCTGAAGGGTGTCCGATTCAGCTACCCTTCAAGGCCTGATGCACCGATCTTCAAGGATTTCAATCTAAGAGTGCGTGCAGGGCAGAGTATGGCATTAGTGGGCCAGAGCGGGTCTGGTAAAAGCTCTGTGATCTCTCTCATTTTACGGTTTTATGATCCAACAGCCGGGAAAGTGTTGATCGATGGTGAGTTTTTTCTTTTTTTGATGATCTGTGCTCGACCCTTTGCCATAGCTTCATGGCTGATTTTATTTTATGGCACCACGAAATTTTGTCCCAGCTTTTGTTCAAGCTCTTGGGCCATGATCAAAATTTAAAGCTATTTATAAGCTGATTCTGAGAGCATCAGTTTCTTTACTTTTGGATTCGGATTGCCAGGATCATCTTCTGGAAAGCCATAAGTTTTTGCCCACGCCCCCTTAGTTCATGGTAGATTCAAGACCTTATTTTCACAGGTTGGGTCTTAATAGCTGTTGTTATCAACTCTTACAGGGAAAGATATCAAGAAACTCAATCTCAAATCTCTTAGAAAACACATTGGCCTAGTCCAACAGGAACCAGCTCTCTTTGCAACATCAATCTATGAAAACATCCTTTTTGGAAAAGAGGGAGCCTCGGAAGCAGAAGTAATCGAAGCAGCAAAACTTGCAAACGCACATGATTTTATCAGTGCCCTTCCAGAGGGATACTCCACTAAAGTTGGAGAGAGAGGAGTCCAACTATCCGGAGGCCAGAAACAAAGGGTAGCCATTGCTCGTGCTGTTTTGAAAAATCCTGCAATCTTGCTACTAGACGAAGCCACTAGCGCGTTAGACGTGGAATCCGAGCGAGTGGTTCAACAAGCATTGGACCGGCTAATGAAAAATCGAACTACAGTCGTGGTGGCACATCGGCTGTCCACCATAAAAAACGCGGACCAAATATCGGTTTTACAAAATGGGAGGATCATAGAGCAAGGGACTCATTCTAGCCTTATAGAGAACAAAGATGGGGCATACTTTAAGTTAATCAACCTACAGCAGCAGCAACAAGAAGACCATAATTAGCTGCTTTGTTTACTAGTAACTATAGAATACATTTTTTTACAGCTTTTATTTGGTTTTCCATTATTTGTTTATAACGGCACAATAATTTTATATGTTGGGAAATTTTTTTTCATTGTACTTTCGGTTTGTTTCATACTCTTGTACCTTTTCTTCCTGTTTGAGTTTAATTAGGGATCCTTTCAAGCAAGGGAAAAAAGATTGAAATTCTTCGATCATTCTAGTTAATCAACTTACAACAGGAGCAGATTTATGTGCTTTGTTTACTAGCAACTATAGAATACATCTTTTATTTGGTTTTTGGGTTTTCCATTGTTTGTTTGTAACGGCACAATAATTTTACATGTTGGGAAATTTTGTGCTCGGCTAAAGGGTGGAAGGAAGGACGACCGGCTAGAGCAATTACACCCGGGGATTTCACACTTACCGTGGGTTCCGTGGGGAACACTCACCCACAGGTTTCTCCCCTGCACATTTTTAACTTACAAACAAATACAACATTCATAATCAGTTTGTACATTCCATCAAATTTAACTGATTTTAATAAACGAATAATCATTGAGCCAATGAGAATGAAACATTGCTGCTTGGTTTATTGAAGGGAGAATTTTTCATAAGTCCACTATACCATGTTTCTAACCCACTAAGTCCACTTCTAAATTCTAAAACCCCCTAAATCCATTAACCTATTAGTAAGGATATAATAACCCTATTTAGTCTAATATACCCCTGTTTTTGAAAAAGTTATTGCCCCATTTTTTCATCCATTTCAAAATTCTTCCCATCCCGAAAAAAAACTCCCGATTAATTAAAAACCCCCCCCCCCCCCCCCCCACATTTTGAGAATGAACAATACTAGACGGTTCGTGAAAAATTCTCCCAGCCCTAGATGGTTTGTGAAAAGCAGTAGATCACCGTCGGCCTTCTTCGTGCACCAACGGTCGCACTTTTCCGTCCATCGCCGTTCATCGCCCTAGTTTCAGTCGAACTTTCTTCTTCGTTCGTCGCCACACGTCGCCCTAGTTTCAGTCGCTTCTCCATTCGTCGCCGTTTCTTCGCCTGTTCTATTTGGGTGCTAGTCCCCGTTCTTCGCCCATTCTAGTCAGGTGCTAGTCCCCGTTCTTCGCCCATTCTAGTCGCCGTTCTTCGCCTTCATTTCGCCGTCAGATCTTACGACACAATCGATACATTTCGTATGTTTCCCTTCATATATATGGTTATATCAATGGTTCTGCTAATTTAAATTAGGACTTTGTAGTGCGAGTATATATGTTGTTATATCATAAAGTAGATGTCTTTTGGTTCAGAGTTTGTTACATACGATTTTGCAGGTATAGTGTATCATAAGACGTATAACGATATTAGGTTATATAACATTTAGGTTTTCGTTTGACCGCTGATATCATGGAACATATATGGTAATCTCAAAATCTCGAATCATTTTTATAAAGCTGTATGTTTCCATATGTTAATCTTTTTTATTGTATGTGCAGAAATGACAAATCAAAAAGGAACAGTGGAAGAGTTGGTGCCCGTGGCATACGCAGCAAATGCTTGTCCATTAGCAATGATTGACCCTCCAAACCAGATGAGGCTGAAGAAATATTGAAGTGGACAGTAGACCCGACTACTGTAGATATTGAAGAGAGTGAGCAACTATCCAATATTGAAGAGAGTGAGCAGCTATCCGAGGTCGTCAAGTCTACCTCCCCCACCTCCCGGAGAAAAATGGCCGCAAGAAAGAGTAAAGGACCAGTAGATGATGCTAAAGCTCCAACTGTCCCGAGTTCACTAGCCACAAGAAAAAATGAAGAGAGAATCTAGACAATAAAGAAATGGGAAGCAAGAAGGATGGGGAAGGGGTCACAATGAGCGTTCGTGTAATGGAGAGTGAGATGGGGAGTGAGATGATGGTGTCCTCGGGACAAATATGGTTTTTAATTTTTTGTAAAGATAGCAGAAAGGAGGTTTTATTGATCTTATATGGTACAAAACACTTTGATGGTTCATTCCAAAGAAACTTTGACTTGGCCACTGACTTGTAAATAATACCCTATCTTACATGGTGCTTCACTAAATATGTTGTTGTCGCTATGGTTATGTTCAGTTCTGTCTGTTTTGACCAGTTTTACAAGCCAGGATGATGTATTCTTTTTTTGGTTGTTCTTAGATCTGTTCTGTTCAGCTTTTGTCATGTTGTCCTTTGTGGTTCATATTGCTTTGCTGCTATAATAATTAGCATGGTAAATCAATCTTCATTTTTGTTTTGTTTTGTTTTCCTCCTAGGGTATGCCCCTTGTAGGCTGTATATCCAGTTATCCTTTTTTATTTTCAAGTTGATTTACCAAAAAAAAATAGTTCGTACCTGTGGCATACACGACAGAATCTCATATTACATTGTTATATGATTTCTTTTGTGTTGTGCTGCTTCTACCGTATAAAACATTATAACGTTATATATTCTTAACCGGACAAATGGTTATTGTTAATGAATTCCAATATATAAGGTTGAACCTAAACAACCAAAATCATTTAAGGTTTGCATCCTTAATATATACAAAAAATCAAATTACCGAAAAACATGCTTATATATCAAAAATTGTATAATTTTACAAACATGTATGGTCATATATTTAAGTATGTCATATGTAACTCAAAAAAGGAGAATATATAATGTTATATAAGTAAAATAACGTTATATACAATGTACCTGAAAAGGAGAATATAAAATGATATATAACGTTATATAACTTTAATATGTAAAACTGTACACAAATGATGTCTAGAAAACATCAGTGTACCTGAACAGGAGAATTTAGAACGTTATATAAGGTTATATAACATTAATATGTCAAACTGTACACATCTGATGTCCACAAAACAGCAAAACTCTTTATCTATCCATAATTCAAAAGAAAGAATTTCAATATGTTAAGCATGAATAACAAAAAAAAAAAAAAACAACCACCCAACTTTATTCTATTCTTCATCCTAATCTCTCCTTTATTCTCATATTTGACCTCCTTGCCTCATATATCGCTTGGCTGTTTGTATGTTCTTCGATTGTGCTTTGCAGCTTGTGGCACCTCCCACAACTGCACAAATAACAACACACAACAAAAATAAAAAAATCAAATAATCGAATAACATTGTTATATATCAAAAACAAGACAACGTTATAAACATATATGGTCATATATTTGCTTATGTCATGTGTAACTCTAAAAAGAGAATACATAACGTTATATCACGATATATGAGTACAATAACGTTATATACAATGTAACTCTAAACAGAAAATATATAATATTATATAATGTTATATAAGTACAGTAACGTTATATACAATGTTAGATACGAATCTTATCAAGTTTTAACATGCAACTCTCATATTACAATAACAAATCCAAAAACAAAACAAATAAACTCAAACAAATTCAAGATCAACAGATCACTAAAGAGAAACGATAGAGAGAGAGATATACCCGAGAGGGAGGGAGGCAAAACTAGGGCTTGGAATCCTTGGAGGAGGAGCAAACGATCACCGGATGAGGAACATGAGATGTTTGAGAGAACAATCGATCTCCTTCTCGTTGTCGCTCTATTCCACCGTAAAAAGCGTTATTTCAAACGTATAAGGGATAATGGGGTAAACAGGTAACGGGATTTTGGAAGGGTAAATCTGTAAGGGACTATTTCCCCTTTTAAATGGAGTGGACTTTATTCCTTACCAAATACTTATTAGTGGACTTAGGGGGTTAGAAACTTGATAAGTGGACTTAGTGGGTTAGAAACATGGTATAATGGACCCTAGGCCAATTTTTTATTTATTGAATCTCTAGTATGCTGTCTTCCGACTAATTATGAACATCAAACTTGAATACTTGGACCAATATCCCCTAAGTAGTAATGCTCCTACTTTAATTTCTAATTGTTTTCATAGCTCCAAACAGAATACCATCAATAGTTGCAATTACCGTTTTGATTTTCTTTTGTTTGTTATAATAATAATAAAAGGGTGGGAAAACCATTGATTATTTAAAAAAATTAAAAAAAAAGGAAAAGGAGAATAGAGAGAGAGAGAGAGAGAGAGAGTTAAGATTGTTCTCACATCTCTTTTTTTGTTGCCTTAAGCGTTATTAGTGTTTGAGTCTTTGAACTATGTACCACTTCTTTTATGAGTGAAGTCTTTCCATAAAAGAATACATATATGATAAACAAAACGCGCGCACAAAAATTAGGGGTGATTTCGGTCCGGTTCGGAGTGAAATTTTTGAAGACCAATTCGGTTCGGTCCAAATATTTTAGGACCGATTTCGACCAAAGTTGAGTTCGGTTTGGTTCAGTTCGAGGTGGGATCGGTTCGGTCGGGAATTTCGGTCCGCCTGAAATATAAAATTTTCATTTAATTTAGGCTAATGATTTTGCCACTCTCCTATTTGTTAATGCAACTCCCCTTTTTGTTTTTATTATGGTGAATTTACTAAAACATCCTTGCACTTTATGATGCTATCTTTTTCTCACTTTTCCAAGTGCGAGGGTATTTAGTAAATTCACCCTTGCACTTTATGATGCTATCTTACTAGATTCCTACCCAACATAGGATTTCTCTACTAGTGTAAATAAGGGTTGTAACCTATTTAGTTATTCATCTTTTACATCAATAAAATTATGAGTTAATCTCTTTCTTCTTATGGATTCAAGGTTTGCTCGTTGCGACGAGTTGTTTATCTCGTTTGGACTAGTACGCTAACGAATAAACACTCAAATCCACGAGCACATCTTACACACGAGGAAAATAGAGAGAACTCTCAGAATAATATTGATTAAAAGTTTAATAATTGAATAACTTATACCCCAATTTATACTAGTAGGAGTCCTAACAATAAGGTAACTACTTAAGGTGGAGACCCAGTAAAACAATTACTTGGAAACCAATATCATAATAAAAAGGAAAATAAAATCTCCAAGGAATAATAAATCCTACCAAAACTAAGAAATAGAAAAATAAGAAACGTGCACAACATGTAGCACAAATATAATTTCCTAATAATATTGTTCCTAAATAAAAGTTTCCAAAATTTTAAAAATCCTACGAGCTTGTCCTACTCAGTCTCATTTTCTTTAAAAGAACTTGACCTCGAGTTCTCATTGCTCAAAACAACTTCACACATTGGCGCTCGTCTGCATCAATTTTGTACTTTAAATTAATTTTCTCGAACACAAACTTCAATAATGAGCTCCACTCAGCTTCACTTCCAAAAGATTGACGTATTATCTTCCAATATTTAGGAAGTCGAGTAAGAACAAGATAATACCCAAAAAACGTGGAATGCTTAAGCTCCTTTCTACTCTTCCAAAAATTATTCAATAAGAAGTGTTCATGCATTGATCTTTTCTCTTCACGCTTCAACTTATTGACAAGATTCACAAGACGAATGTTGGGAACCCAATCAAATTGTTGCACTTCAAGAAAATCTAATAAATGAACATTATGTTGATGTTGCAAATGGTCTTGACTTTGATTTAGTTCTGATTCCTTCGATATCCTTAAAGTAAGTGGAACATCACCTTTGCAGTCGACTATATAAGGATAAGAAGTTGCTAGATTAAAAACAGACAAGACATGTGCCTTCAATTCTAAAACTTCATCATTACCATCGTCACCATCACGAGTCCTTTCTTGACTAATATCAGCCAACAGTTTTATATTGCTAGCCGGAACATTTTTCTTGACGCTAATATTAGTATCAACCAATTCCAATGGACAATTATTTTGGTACTCAACAACTTGATCACCAACTTCTGTTTCAATTTTTATATCATCCACTCCCACTATGACCACCTTATCAATTTCTTCAATGACATCTTTGGCAAGAGTAGCTGTATTTTGTTGATTTGATTCATTCTTTTTATCCAATAATTGTTTATAATTATGCACCAAAAATCTCTCCATCAGACATTTTGTTATTCTTGACCATATACAAATATAACGCTTGTTGTGTTGATCTCACAAAGATTGCAAGTCTATCCACCAATCTAGTACTGGACCTGGAAGCTTTAACAACACATACCTCCACTTTTCTCCATTTGAGATTTTCATATACTCAAAAGCATCCTCAAGGTTAAGAGCTTTAACAACACATACCTTCACTTTTCTCCATTTGAGATTTTCATATACTCAAAAGCATCCTCAAGGTTAAGTATCCAATCTAGAATATGCTTAAAATATTCACAGCCACTAAATTTAGGTAAATTGTCATAATACCTGAAATTTGGTTGTCGGTTTCGACTGAAAATCACCATAGTTCTCGAATAGCTCGCCTTCAAATTCACTCCTACTATCGTAATGATAATAAGAATATCGTCCGGAGACATTTTGGTGAATAGGTTGGTTGTGGAAAAATCCCTCAACGCAGTTCCTATTCTTGTTAAGAGGTTGGCGGTGGGCAAATCCCTTCGCGCGATCCTTCTCAACCTGTTCTGGTCTTTGGTTGATGTGTAGATCAGTAAATGCTTGCAGCAGTCCTTGGATCTCTGCCTACAACGCGCTTCGATCATGCAACTGTGTTTGATTATCCTCCATCATCTTCCTTAGGTTAGCAATCCCACGATCAACGTCAATGGGTGTGTCTTCAATTTTGTTTGGTGCTATCAAACTAAGCAAAGCCTTGCTCTGATACCACTTGACGCAGCAGAATTCACGAAGAGATTAGTTTGTGAACTAATCCAAACGAATAAACACTCGAATCCATGAGCACACCTTGTGCACAAGGAAAATAGAGAGAACTCTCAGAATAATATTGATTAAAAGTTTAATAATTGAATAACTTACACTCAATTTATACTAGTAGGAGTCCTAACAATAAGATAACTAGTCAGAGTGGAGACCAAGCAAAATAATTACTTGAAAACCAATATCATAATAAAAAGAAAAATAAAATCTCGAAAGGAATTATAAATCCTACCAAAACTAGGAAATAGAAAAATCAGTAACGTGCAAAACAGACTGCACAAATATAATTAACCCCTATATATATTGCAAGGTAGATAGACGATGACAAATACACACGTTTCGATCCTTTTCTCAAATTCTCTCCCCCAATCTCACGATTTCCTACTCCTACTCGTCTTTGCAAATTCTTCGTCAATTTGATCATCTATTCTTGCTATTGATTGATGTGTACATGATGAATCGTAAACGAGAATGCGATGCTGATTCCGAGGAGCAAACCACTCACCAGAAGGTTTTGCGGTTGGAGATGAGAGCGATGCGAAAAAAAGAGAGGGAGCTCCATATGCAGTCCTTCATACGGGATTCTGAGAATTTCGATTGGGAGAACGCAGTGGCTACCCTAAATCATAACCTTCACCAGGCTGAAGAAACGCCTCAACCCTTTACTGAATGGTAATTGACGCAGTTTATTGCAAAAAAAAAATTTATTGTTTTTTCCTGTTTATATCCTGATTATCTCTTCTATGTTTTTGGTACTATGGTGATGTGGTAACAGTGCTGCATGATGTACAATTAACAGAACAGCTCATTCTCTTGCTTTTTGGGTTTGAGACTTTGATTGAGCTTCTAAGGGTTTTTTAAGCGTAGTTTGGCAGTTTTAGGTGGCTTGTTTGGCCTTTTGTTTTTTGTTCTGGTTGGGTTCTGTGTTTTAAGTTTGGTTTTTTCTTTTGGTTTGGATGGTAACTAACGCAGTTTATTGCAATTTTGTTTGTGTTTATATCCCGATTATCTCTTCTATGCTTTTGTTAATATGATGATGTGGTGTGTAACGTACAATAAACAGAACAGCTAGTAGGTGCTTTGGTAAGGAGGAAAATTTGTATTTGCAACAAATTAAAGGGGTGTGTGCATGTTTGCAACAAATTAAAGAGGTGCGTGAGAGAGCAAAGAAAAGATTGACGTATATCTATACACCGTAAATAGAATGTAGTAACATTTTCGGGCGAAGAATAGAAAGTAATGTCTAGCACATTTATAATTGGAGTCTTGGAGATAATATAAATAGGTACTCCATGACCATTTTGAAGAGTAATTTTTTGGATTCAATTGTGAGATGTCTGTTGTGGAGTTTTTTATGGTCATGCAGGAAATAATATCCAAGGGTACTATGAGGCTCATGGTGACCTTCAACAACCCACCACCTTTAGCAGCCCCTAAATCCCACCACCGTCACTCATGACCAAAACCTGATGTCCATGGCTGGTTGTGTGTAGGGGATAGAGTGGGGGGACAGAGGTCATGTAGCAAAGTGGGTCAAATTAGTCAAGGACTAAAAGTAAACAACAAACTTTAAGGGTCAAGGTGGGGAACCCGGTAAAACTGAAGGGGGCTAAGGTTAATTTGCCCTAAGAGGAAACTGAAGAAGATGTGACTGTCACATGGACTCTTCTAAATGTATAAAGTACCCGTGTTTGACACTCAATAGTTGAGTATGGGTACGAGATCCGTGCCCAACATGTTTAGTTGGCGATTCACGGAGCTAGTGTACTTATAGTTTAAATTTACCATGAACTGTGCAGAGAATTCCTCTTGTATGCTTGAAATGCCCAAACGCACCTTGTAAACACTATTTGTCTGCGAAAAGAAATAATGTACACTGAGGATTGAAGAATAGGAATATTTTGGCATGTCACCATGTCCTTGAGATAGAAATTACATTAGTCCGACAAACACATACAACCACCTGACACCCATTCCTTAGTCCATGTAAACTACTCCTGACATGTACATGTACCTTACGACGACAATTGTACTTCAACAAATCATGCTTCACCTTTGTCCGCGACCAACCAATAGCTTCTGTAGGGTTCTTTCAGCTGACATCAAAATTCCTATTCTGACATGCTTCTGATTTCTGGAAAACCTCATGCATTTCTCTTCCTATCATTTTTACTAATGTGATTTTGTTTTCATAATTTTTACAGAGAATCGTCTTGTTCTGCATCTTTCAATTTTGTTTAGACAAAAGGTCAAGTGCTTCTAGCCACTCTTCTAACCATGTTCAGGAAGGACTTCTAGTTCAGCTGTTCACTTAACCAGTTTACAATTGATACTATATTCTACCAACAGCTGCATCTCTTTCAGTCTTTTACGAAAGTAATATTGAAGAACATTCGGTTGGGACTCAACAACTGCGACAAAACACAATTCCCTCGAGTCAAAGCGCTTTTGCAATCAACTGTTTTTTGTATAGGCCATATATTTTTAACAGCTTCCTTATGTATGAATGATTTGTTATATGGACTCGGTCCAAGTGTCGGGTGCAGGCACGTATCCAAGTGTCGGATTCATCCAATTTCTAGTAAATTTATGTTCCTATAAGCTCTTGCTAGGTGAATGTCCACTAAACATGTCAGACGAGTATCCCATGCCCTTATCCGAGTGTCAAGTATCCGACATGGGTACTTCACACATTTTGAAGGATCTGCATAACAGAGCTTAGTACTTATAAGAATTATTAGTTTTTTCATCGAATGTGGTGGTATTGAATTATGAATCCAGAGTAAACAGGTTCTTTGAAGGGGTGCTATTGGCCCTCAATGAGTATGTCATCTGTTCTTAACATTAAACAACCCTGAGGAATATTAAAACCAAATATCTGTCTCCTTGTCACTTGAATAAAGAAAAAGAAAAATAGAGGTCACTGATCAGTGTCACCTTGAGTTCATTCAGTTCATAGAAATAACGCTTTGTACTTGAGATTGTTCCTTGAACCTGCTTAAGACCACATTTTATCCCATCTATTTGTGTTGCCCATGAACTGCTAGTTTGAAAACCCAAGTAGCTTCAAAGTTGTGCAAACCCTAATGATGGGGAAAGCCAGTTACAGGAGTCTGCAATGCATTAGACTGCTCACCTCGCAAGTTGCGAAATTTCAAAGGTATTCATGTTATTCTCTCACTAGATACCAGACTTGTGATTTATCAGAGGAGTGTGATTAAGACCCTATCCAACTTCCTAGGAGTATGCTTACGAACTTCCTTTTTACTGCAATCTTTCCGTGCTCTCTTAGAGAAGTAGGATAACCTAACCCACTTACCCTTCATGTGTTTCTGGAGGATCCCACCATGAAGTATAATGATTTATCCAATGCCAATGATCAATATCCTTTTTGATGGTTTGAGAAGAGAATTCCAATCCATTTCTCTCTCTTTGTGTCGTATTCAGTAGAGAAAATCAGAAATCGCATCTCCATTAATATGTGTAATCATATATCAAGTCTCCTTCAACTACTAATCAACCTATGGAGAGAGAGAGAGAGAGAGAGAATTAGTGCAGGAGGGCGTAATGGAGATCAAGAGGGGGGATGGATTCCTGTGATTAGGAACCATAGGGTGCAGTCAAGGAAAAGGGTAGGAAGTAAGGAGACATTCTCTTTGTTTGTGGATAATATTCCTGAGAATATGGACCACAGTTGGTTAAAGAGGACATTCAATAAGTTTGGGGCAGTTAGGGACGCATTTATTCCGCGTAAACGGAGTAAGAGTACGAGTAACAAATTTGGGTTCGTCAGATATGAATGTAGTGCGGCGGCAGATATGGCAGTTGCTAGAATAAATGGGGTGTGGGTGGAAAATGTGAGACTCTATGTTAAAGTAGCTTGCTTTGGGCGGAATGAAGAGCATCTAAGGGTGAAGCTACCCAGGGTTCATCCATATCTAGACAGAGAGATGTTACCAAAGTAGGGGACAAATTCGGGCCAGAGATCTGGTAAATGTGTGATGGTGGAGATGGAAAGGGGCAAATCTCTTGGAAGATCTTATGTTCAGGTGCTAAGAGGAGAATCGTCGAAAACGGGGACTGATCAACAGATTACTCTTATCATTAAACCCAGTGGAAATGGTTGGCTTTACAGGAGTGATGTGGCTGTGATGCATCGGGTGGTGTCCATGATGACCTTGAATGTAAGTTTCAGCTTAGAGACAAACAGGGTGGCTCAGTTCCGATCTCTGGGAGGAAGATCCGTTCTGATTACGTTCCAAAGCCAAGAGGTTCGTGATTCCCTTATTGGGGGACAGTGGATGAAGCGTTGGTTTGATAAAGTGAAACCTTGGAGGGGTGAACCATCGAGCCTTGGGAGATTCGTCTGGCTTAAATGTATAGGAGTTCCATTGAATGTGTGGAATGCTTTTACATTTATGGCCTGTTTGGAAGCAGCAGTATGAAGGGGGATTAGGATATCCCCCCTCCTAATACGTGGGGCCAGGGATATGGTGTCGTTTTGCAAGTCCAAAAGCCGCGTGTATATCTCTTCACGCCCTTCTCCGTTATCCCTCCCAATACAGCCAGAGGGGGGCTTAGAGATGGCTAGGGTATGAGGTAGCCATCTCGAATCCGCCCTAATCCCGCCATCATTCAGACCATCGTACCCCTCGTAATCCCCCTTCCCCACCCCCACGCATCATTTTTGCCGCACTCTTCTCTCAATTTCTTCTTGTTCGAAATGAAAAAAGGGGTCGAAGAGGTTTGTGGCGATTTGGTACATTTGGTGGATTGAGTTCGATTCACTCCAGGTAACAACTACATTCTTCGATTTTTTACTGTTATTTGGCATTTCTGGGTTGGATTTTGTGGTTATTTATCATTCCTGCGTGTATTAAACTAGATCTGGGTTGTGGGTTTTGCGGGTGTGGACTCTAGGTACCATTTCTGTCGCTACTCTTTTTGGTCTGTGGTTGGTCGAATGAGAAGAAGGGGTGGAAGAGTTTTGTGGCGATTTGGTGGTTTTGGTCGATTTCAGTTGGATTCACTCAGGTATGAACAACAGTTCTCCTTTTTTAACTTCTTGTGTTGTTTTTTAGGTTTGATTTTGTGGCCATTTTAGATTCCGGGAGAGTTTTTGTTCGATTTGGTTTGTGGGCATGATATTATAATACCAGATGAGTTTCAACTGCGGGATTAATATTCTTGCTGTTGGAACTCGTTCTTGGGTGACTAAATACTTATTCTTTCCTAGCACTCCTCTTTAGCCTATATCTACTTGTCACGATTTAAAGGGAGCTGTAGATCACAGAAATCATCTCTTGCTTACTTTATTGCAAAGTTAATCGAAGACTATTGTAACATAGTTATTGGCATTAAAAAAAGACTAGCTTTTAAAGTTAAAATGAAGACAGGTAGAGCATCACTAAACGGGTGATGCTCTTTGTTCACAGTTCATTTCCCCATTTTTCGAACATGTTCCCTTTGTTAGTCTATTGATCAGATATCTATTTAGTATTGACGTTTTTCGTGTATGGAGAACATTGGATGAAAAGTGTATGGTGATTGAGTACTTAAAAGTGTCATCTCTTTTGTTTTCAACTATATACAGAAGCCCTCATATCACGTGTACTACCAATGAACCTCTTCAACACAAACGCTCATCTGAATGCTTTTCATGAATTCTTAGTTCTTACGAATCTGGTTTTGTTTGTATAATTTTTTTAGTGGCAGACGCCATACGAGGGCAGGTTTGAAATTGTTGTTAGATTGAACGAAAAATGAGTTTTTTCCAATTGTTAATCAAGAAGACTACAGCCTCTGATGAGTAGTGCTTCTGCTTGATAGCTTCATAAATTTTGAACCCTGGAAGTTGGAATACGATGACCTGAGAGAGAGGTAGAATTGGTCCTTCAGACCTTTTTAGAGACTAGAGAAATACACAAACTATTTGCCTTTAAAATTGCTGATCCTTTTTCAAAATTTGCTAAAGCATAGAATTAGGAGTGTGGGGATTGATGGTTGGCTTAGGGTACTCTGGTTAGAGTACTCGTATCTCCTTGGTGTTAAATTCCTTTTTTGAGACCCTAAACCAAAAGTTCAAATTCATTGCAAGGTGTTGCAAAAATCACCAAGCCTTCATGCTCTTCTCAGTGTCACAAGGTGGTTCAATAGATTTGAGCAAAAAAAAAAGAGGGTGGTTCAACAGCCAGTCATATTTAACCTTTTCAGTATTTATGTATCTGTCCATTTGATGATTCCTTGAGTAAGCTGTAACCATATTCACAAGTACCCGGTTATGATATTTATGTACCCGGTTGTATTTCCTTTTTTGGCACTTTGAATCAAATACATTTCTTTTGGAAAACATATTTGTGAACAGTAAGACAAGCATGGTGTTGCATCAACATCCAAACTATTTTGGCCAATCAGATGGCACAACAGGAAATTATTATTGAAGCATACTATGGTGTACTCTCTACAAGTTGATTTTCTTTCTCTCTTTGTTCTTTCTCTCTTATATGGAATGAATTGCACACCATGCATTGTAATATTATAAATACCCAAACCCCTCATTCTCCTCTTCCAAATTGATTAATTGCTGCAACCCACCAATCTCTTAATTGATTAATTGTTCGATTTGGTTTTGTGGTTTTGTGGGTTGTATGGACGAAAATCCATGAATTTGTTGTTATGGATTGTTTTGTTGGTGTAGAATATGTCGTATGAGTATGAGTTTCAGTTGAAAGACTAATATGTCATCTAAAATTATGGCAAAAGAGGTTTGGCGTAGGATAATGGTAAAAAGGCATGATAAAACATATGATGAGTATGAGTATAAATTCAAACCAAGTAAGTAGTTGAGTATGAGTTTGGAATTTGTACGTGTATATATCCATTGAATTGTTGTTCATTATTGGTCAATAATATGAAACTCTACCTAAAAGCCCTAAACCCTACTGATATGGCTTTGATTTTTGATGAATAGTTAGGGTTCATCATTGTTAGTTAGGAGTTGAAGATAAGGTTTTCAATAAAAAACCCTAAATCTTGTAAGTGTTTTTTAGGATGGCAAGATTAAATAGGAAACAATAAAGGAGAAGAGAAGAGCAAGAGGGATTGATGGCATTACAGGCCTTCATGAACGCTGTCATTGGTGTATTTCGTATGTACTTGTTCATCACGTCCACAATTCGCCCTCGTCGTCCGGAGTTGTCTCCGAATCCAGACTTTTACCAGACACACATAAACAACATCAATAGGCTTGTAAGGGGTAATGACACAAACTGCCATGAACAGTTGAGGTGAATAGACAAACATTTTTGAGATTGTGTTGTTTAGTCCGAGGTGTTGGGTTAACCGACTCACGCAACGTATGTCTGGAGGAGAGGGTAGCAATATTCTTGTGGGTCCTTAGTCACCATACGAAGCAGAGGCGTACAAAATTTAAATTCTATAGGTCTACTGAGATAGTAAGTAGGCATTTCAATGTTGTACTCCAAGCTGTCTTGCGCCTTCACCGAATGCTCCTAGAGACGCCCATCCCTGTACCTGCTGACTACCAAGACAATAGGTGGAATTGGTTTCAGGTATAGTCCTCGTGATTTGTTCCTATTTCATCCATTGTAAAGCTTTTCCTCTAGTTCCACATATTCACATAACGTTAATACTCTTCTCCACTTTTGTTAGAATTGTCTTGGGGCCTTGGATAGGACCTACGTGCCAGTAAACCCTCCCGCCGCTGACAAGCCACGATGTAGGTCGAGGAAGGGTGAGATTGCTACAAATATTTTAGGTGTTTGTACCCGGGACCTGAAATTTGTCTATGTATTGGCTGGTTGGGAAGGATCGGCCACAGACTCTAGAATCCTTGGAAACGCCATGGAAAGACCCCATGGTCTTAGAGTTCCCCGTGGTATGTTCCATATCCTAAGTTGGTTTTTACTTTGAGTCCAATAAAGTTATCCACCCATGAATGTGTTATCTTCCATTTGTTACAGGACATTATTACCTTGTTGATGCCGGGTACACGAATGGGAACGGTTTTTTAGCACCATACCGTGGACAGCGATATCACATTAACATTTGGAGGCAAGGTCACATGCCAACAAGCAAAGAGGAGTTCTTTAACATGAAACACTCCGCCGCTAGGAATGTCATTAAGAGAAGCTTTGGGATTCTCAAGATGCGGTTTGCTATTTTGAGATCTCCCTCTTATTACCCGATAAGGACTCAATGTCGTATCGTGTCAGCATGTTGTTTGCTTCATAACCTAATTAAGAGAGAGATGCCGAATGATCCCATTGAACAAGAGTACACTGCGTGGGAACGAGCACATGTGAATGATGTCCCTGTTGATGATAACATTACTCATGTGTAGAGTTCCAATGAGTGGAGTGCGGGGAGGGATGCTCTAGCGGCGGCCATGTATGACCATTGGTTAGCCAATGGTGGGGGACAAGTGGAGGGCATCCTTCCTTGATTGTATTTTCATGTTTTCGTGTCGAACATTCTATTTGTACTATTTCGAACTTGTTTGTAACTTCAATTTTTGAACAACTTGTAACGTACTATTGTATTTGCCGGTGTTTTTCATAACGTAATGTTTAAGGTCCTACTTTTACAATTGTTGCACACTTTAAATGCATTTGCAGCTATGGCTACTAATGATGTGGAAGTAGTGGAGGTGGGAGGGCCTACAAAGCAAAAACGTAGGACTTGGAGGAAAAGCGAGGAGGATGCACTAATGAAGTGCATGCTCAATGAAGCGGCGGAGAGGTGGAAGGCTGAGAATGGCTTCAAAACGGGTTACTTCACCCACTTGGAGAAGGAGTTACATAAAGTGCTCCCAGGGTGCAACCTGAAGGCACACCCCCACATTGACTCCAAGGTGAGGTATTGGAAATCGTGTTGGGCTAGAATTGTAGACATTACAAACCTAAGTGGTTTCGGGTGGGATAATGTCAACAAACGCATTGATGTGGAGCAAGAAGTATGGGATGTGTATGAAAAGGTAATGCCCCATCATGAATTCCAATGCTTTAATTGAATATTAAGGCATGAGAATTCGTACTAAATTTGTAAATGTTTGTGTAGGCCCATGCTCAAAAGGCCAAAGGCTTGTACGGGAAGTCATTCCCGTACTTTGACGATTGGTGTGTCCTATTTGGCAAGGATAGGGCTACGGGGGCAGCCGCCGAAGATTATGACAAAATGGCGCAGCCGGATATTCCCAACGAATTTTTGGAGCCACACAACTCCAATGACTTTTATGATGCCATGTTCAAAAACTATGATCAACATCTCCCCAACACTCCTACAACTCCCGTAACTCCTACAACTCCCGTAACTCCCACACCTCATCCGTCACTCCCCACGTCCACTCCCCGTGGCTCAACGGCGGCGGCTAATGCCGGAGTCCCAAACAAGAGAAAGAGGACTAGAATGGATGATGCGGAGTTGTCCATCCATGCGAGCATGGACAATTTCTTCAAATCAAGCTGTTCCTATATGGACAAGATGGCCAATTCATTTGGCTATGACAAAGAGCTATCCGCCTGACGCACGATGGTGAAAGATGAGTTGTTGAAGCTTGATATCACCTTGACGGAGAAGTTCAAGCTTAGTGCAATAATCGTGCAAGCGGAAGAGAGGGTGGATGACTTCTATGGGACTAAGCCCGAGGAGAGGCAAGCTTTTGTGGAGGCCATCCTTGCCGGTGAAGTGTATGGTCCCATCTAGTGGCATTGAGGAATGAATGCCTTTTTGAAGTGGCTAAAGTACCATTATAAGCAAGAATGGTACTTTACCCACTTTTTTTTGTAGTGGCATAGCTGTATTGTCATCCCCTTAATTAGGAAGCCTTTTGTTAATTCCTGATGTGTACAGTTGCTGTCTTTTTTAAGTGGATATGGTAGATTGGATGCATAGTGGATGCCTAGTTTTTGTTCATATTTGGGAATGTATTAGGTAGCCTTTTGTCAATGTGTAATGAACAATGGATGATTTCAGAACTAATGTTTCATGGGTGTATGAAGAATATATAAACTCTTGCACTATGATCTTAAACTTGGTAAATTGGTACATTTCATGCATACATATTGTTTCTATTTGGGAATGTAATATCAAATTTCTTTGCATGACAGGTTTTCGCAACTTAAGTGAGTCTTACTAGGGCAATGATGGAAGCAATTAAATTCTTATGAAGGTAGATACCTTGGCGGGGTAACGGTAGTTGCAGCCATGAGTGCCCTTCTGATGGATTTATATTGTCGGAGCCCATGGTAGATGCAGCTCTTACCATTCTGAACTGATATTTTGTGTTTCCAACCTATTTTGTGCAGTTTTTGGTACCCCTAATAGGGCAATGATGAAAAAATTATAATGTAAATGAATGTAGTGCCGTGGCGGGGTAACTATTGGTTGCAGCCATGCGCACCGTTTTGAATAAAATTACATGATCTGAGCCCTCTCTGCAGTTTTCAGGTGTGTCCAAACTGCACTGTTTTGGGGTATTTTGTGCTGTGTCTTCACCGCTTGCTGTTGGTAAACTTGGTATCTGTAGTGCTGGTTGTAATGGCATATCTCTGAGGTGTTGTTTGAGCTATGATGATACTTTTCTGACCCTTACTATGATGGTTTAAAGAGCAGGATGAGTTTTTGTTTTCAGTTGGATTGTGTGTCAGGTGCAGGTTTAGTTGTGTACATGCAATTTTGGTGTGTGTTTGAGGTTCAGTTGTGTAGCAGGTTGAGTTTTGGTTTAGTTTGTGTGTGTGTAAGGTGCAGGTTCACTTAGTGTGTGTGTGCGGGGCAGGTTCAGTTTGTGTAGCAGGTTCAGTTTTGGTTTAGTTTGTGTGTGTGTTAGGTGCAGGTTCAGTTTGTGTGTGTGTGGAGCAGGTTCAGTTTTTGTGTGTGTGTGTGTGTGTGTGTGAGGTGGAGTGGGTGAGGTTCAGTTTGTTTGCGTAGCTGGTTTGCCATGTTTTGGCATGGCTATGAGGACATTTTTCTGAGCCACTTGTTACTAACTTCCCAAACCACGCCATATCACAATTGAATGTGCAGTTTCTGACCCTTGTGCTTGCTGTATAGGGATTGTTGAACTGATATTTCTGCAGTTTTTAAGGCTGAACATTAGTCATGTTGTTACTTTGTCAGGTGCAGTGCAACTGTGTGTGTCTGTTGGGCAATGATGAAAAAATTAGAATGAAAATGAAGGTAGTGCCTTGGCGGGGCAACTTTTGGTTGCAGCCATGCTTACCCTCGTGCGTTTGTACGTACTTTCCTGAGCCCACTATGAATTCTGCTCTGTCAGTTGAGGACTTCAATGGGTTATGCAGTTGTGTACATGCAGTTTCTGGTTAAGTAGTTATGTTCTGTTCTGGTTTCTGCAGTTGTGTTCTGTTCTGATTTCTGCAGTTGTGTTCTAGTTTGTACAGCTTCATTTGGGCATGTTCTGTTATGGTTCTGGTTCTGCAGACTCAGTTTTCTGAGCCTCCTAGGTGTACTATGTTGGTTTGTGGAGCAGGCTCAGTGTTTTTATGGACCAGGTTGAGACTGTGGAGTGTGTGTGTGTGTGTGAGAGAGAGAGAGGTTCTGTTGTGTAGCAGGTTCAGTTTTGGCCATGTAGTTTCTGTTCTGAACTATTTTTGGCAGTTTTGGTACCCCTAATAGGGCAATGATGACAAATTTAGATTGTAAATGAAGGTAGTGCCTTGGCGGGGTAACTTTTGGTTGCAGCCATGCGTACCCTTGTGGATTAAAATACATGATCTGAGCCCCATCTTTCTAGTGTTCAGTTGTGTCCAATGGTGTGCCCAAACTGCAGTGTGTGTATGTGAGGATCAATGGTGTAGCAGGTTTAGGAGGGGGGATATCATAATTCCTCTTCACAATGCTGCTTCCAAACAGGCCATATGTTATGTTCTGGTTCTGAAGTTTTGTACTCTTCTGGTTCTGCAGTATGTTAAGTTGTGGTTATGCAGTTTTGGAGGGGGTGTAGTGTGTGTGTATAGCATCAGGAATGTGTGTGTGTGTGTGTGTAGCAGGTGCAGAGAGTGTGTGTGTCCAGTTTATGCTCTGTCCAATTTCAAACAAGTGTTATCTGCTATATCCAGTTTGGTGTTCTATATTCTAAGTGGTTCTTAATAGGGCAATGATGAAAAATGACAATGTAAAGGAAGGGAGTGCCTTGGCAGGGCAACTTTTCGTTGCAGCCATGCGTACCCTCGTGCGTTTCGTATTAATTTCCTGAGCCCTCTACGATTTGTGATCTGTTCTGCTTCTGAAGTTTTGTTGTGTTATGGTTGTGCAGTTTTGTTAAGTTCAGGTTATGCAATTTTGGAGGGGGTGCAGTCTGTGTGTGTAGCAGGTGCAATGTGTGTGTGTGTGTGTGTGTGTAGCAGGTGCAGCAAGTTTGTGTGTGTGTCTAGTTTTCTCCTCTGTGAGCTTGTGTCCAAATTGTGTCCTATTGTTTCCCATTTAAATATCGTAATTCTTGTCTGCAAATAGATTTCCGATGGGAAGTGAAGACAAGTATTGGGTGGTTTTCATTGGGCGTAAACCGGGAATATATACAAGTTGGGCGACCGTAGAATTGCAAGTTAATGGGTATCCGGGGAAATTGTTGAAAAAGTACAACACGTTAGACGGAGCGGAAGAAGCATTGGTAGTATTTCATGAGGAAAGATACCGGCTTATGCAAGACATGCAGTTGGGTGAAACCAAATATCAATCAAGCGACGGTGCTTCCACATCCACAAGTGATTTGGAAGTGGCACAGCAAACTAGTTTTCCAACATATTTCGTTGTAACTATTTTTTTCGGTTTCGTATGTTATTTTTTACTGGCACATATGTTTGGTTCGGAATGAAGTTGTAGGTATTTTATTTTAAGAATCTGGACGAATTAGGTTGAGAAGACTTTATGAAATGTAAGAATTCCGTAACTTGTACTTTTTTTATTTCTTAATTCACTTGATTAGATATTGGTTTGGATATTCAATTCAAAAATTACGTATGGAAGACTAGTCATGTATATGTGGTTCGCATTTAACTTGAAAACAATGTTACAATACGAGGACCAACAGAAATGCCAAAAAAAGGCAAATTCATTCATTTCACAAGACATACATCAAATTAAATACTTCAGATAAATTAGGAAGGCTACAAATTTATTCGTCAATCTATTTATTATCAGAACTCTCAATTTATTCTTTCAATGCCCGCCTTAAACTTCGAACTTCTAGTTTTCATCAGAAACAAAGCAATAGGCCCATCGATTAAAATGGGGAAATTGCTTGTCCCGAAAATGTCTCTGAAATCGGTGATCCTGCATATACATGGGAGGAAAACATTATCAAAATTTACAAACCAATTCTTTTTACAAAATTGACAAAGAAAAATTAAGAGTACTTACTTGGACAAATTCATTCCAAATTTCATCTTCCACCACTAGTTTGTTTTCATTTGGATTCCACCCGAACCCAGGACGCCTAAGCATAGAGTCTAGTGTGCGATAATCACTCTTCCATTTCTTGATCTTTGCTTCAATATGAATTTCGTTTATACCTCCTCGAGGGAAAGAAACTCGCATCTCATTTGTAAGAACTCCCAAGTAGGAAGGTTTGAACCCTCCGTTGTTGGTTCGCCAATCCCCTTGATCGACAAGGCTCGTAAGGTTTGTTAACAAATTATCCTCCTCCTCACTCCAACGCCGGTGTGCCATTCAAATGATGAAAAAAAACAAAATTACAAATTTATGAAATAAAGATGAGATGTGGTATGAGATATGGAAAATGAGTGCTATTTATAGAAAATTTGGAGGCAATAATTTGTTGAACCTACTCCTCACATGAATTCAACTAACACCCACATGGTTCCAACCACAATCTACTCTCCATTTATAAATTTTTCAAATTTCGGTTTTATTAAACATTTTTCAAAAATGTTAACATTTCCTATGTTAACCATTATTAAGTATTTTCATTAAACATTTAATAATTGATATGACATTTTTTAATTTATTTTATATAATTATTATTTTAGTTAGGCACATTTTCACCAACAAAATATGTTGGGCACATGTGAATTCACCTAACAAAATTGTTGGACACATTTTAAACTACCAACCAATGTATTTTTCCAACAAAATAAAAACAATCAGATTTTTTATTATAAAAAACACGAATTTTTAGAAACAAAAAATTGACTTTTTTATTTTGTAATTTTATTAAATTACTACATTTGTTAATAAAAATAAATATTACGGCTTAAGGTTTGAAAGATTAATTTTATTTGTAATTATACATATAAAGTTATACGTATTTAAGTTTGGGTCTGCACAAGGACAAAATAGTCATTTGACAGTTTTTTACATTATCCACCCTTCCTAATACCCCCTATTTATTCTCCATCCAAACCACGTACTATTTTATCCTCATTTTCTAATACCTCATCCAAACCAATCACTATTTAATCCATCATTCGTAAACACCACATCAATGTGTACCATCCCGTATTAACCAATATTCCTTACTATCTAATTCCCCTTCTTACATAATACCTCCAAACCTAATACTCCATCCAAACGAGCCCTTAAACTAATTGTAGAGGTGTGGGGACACTTTATAAAGGTCGATGAGCAAACCCTCAAAGATTTATCTTTTGGTGAAGGGAGGGTCTTGATAGCAACGGAGGAGAATAGCACCATTGATAAATGGATTAAGGTCGAGGTAGCGGGTGTCTACTATGATGTAAAGGCCTCGGAGATATCTTCCTTTACCAATCCTGATGAAATGGAAGCTTGGGTTCCTCTGACAATGGTAAAAAATGGGGCTTCTAATCCTCCGGTGGTAGCTGCCATGGAGACTGTAACCAGGAGGGACAAGGATGAAGATGATGACGTGGAGAGGGACCCAGAAGAGGAGCCCATGCTGAAGAAGGTGGTAGATGTGGGATGGGACTCTGTGGCAGGAAAAGATCGGTTAGGGGGCTCAAAGCATGAAAATGCAGCCATGCATTTAATGCTTGTCAATTCCAGCTCCCCTCATGAGTCAGACAATTTTGAATCTAGAGTTGGTGATTCGGTGGAGCTTGAGGAGGGCTCTGAAAACTTTTTGGGACTTTTGGCCCAAAGTAAGCTATTGGTCCAAAAGGAGAGGATAGTCCAGGAGGCTTCTTTAGGCTTAGAAGGGCGAGATGGGCCGGTTGGGTCTGGGATTTATAAGAGGGGCCTGGGCCTATTCCCATGTGAACAGAACTCCCTTACTCAAATTAATGTGCTGGGGGGAGGTTTGGGAGGGCAAACTCTTTCTCAGAAGGAGGCGGAATCCCCAGGTGAAAGTGTCAAGCGAGGTGCAATCCCAGAAATTCAAGCGGATCCTGTGAGGTGTTCTCAAATTCCAAGCACCAATTTGGTGGTGGACCTTAAAGACGCTGGTTGTAGAAGAAGGAGACGTCGCCAACTATCCAACTTGGCAATCATTAGTGAGGCTGCTGATCAAAATCCCAATCTGGTGGCGAACAACTCTTCTCCCGAGTTGGAGGAGGTGCTTCAAACCAACCCCGATGTCGCTAGAGAGGTACTTGCAACAATGGCCGTTGGAGGTGAGTTGGGAATTTCTTTTCGCACTAATGATGAGCTGATTCTTCGTAAAATGATTGACATTGAGTCTCAGGAATTCTCTCATGTGCGTGAGAGGGTATCTGGAGATTAGTTTTCACCTATCAAGTTTTTGTGGAGTTTGTTGTTTGGGTCTACTATTTTTATGCAGATTTTTTCTTGGAATATTAGAGGATTGGGGAGTTCGATCAAGAAAAGATTTTTGTTTAAGCTGATTAAAAAGAGGAAACCTGATATGGTGTTGATTCAGGAAACTAAGTTGGAAGCCATGGATTTTTTTTCGGTTCAGAAACTGTGGGGCAGTAATGATTTTGATTTTGCATGCTCTAGTGCTTCCGGGGCGTCGGGGGGATTATTAATCATTTGGAACAAAGTTTTCTTTAAAGCTGAAAATATTATCTGCCATAGATCTTTTATTGTATTGCAAGGTGTCATCAATGAGGAATTCCCTTGTACTGTGGTGAATATCTACGCTCCAAATGATGTGGTAAATAGGAGAGGAGTATGGGAGGAATTGCTAGCTCTGAAATCTGTCTCTCCAGTTCCTTGGTGTATTGGGGGAGATTTTAATGAAATCAAGGCAATTAGTGAAAGGGTAGGCTGCCAGAGAATGGAGAGGGGAATGAAGGATTTTGTGGATTTTAGTAACAATTTGGAACTTCTCGACCTCCCGTTGTTGGGTAGGAAATTTACGTGGACTAACTACCAAGATCATGTGGTTCACAATCGTTTGGACAGATTTTTAATATCCCAACAGTGGCTTGAGAAATTCTAGGTGGTACAATGGGGGATTCATAGGCCAATTTCTGACCATTATCCAATTGTGGTCACTAATGACGAAAGGGATTGGGGACTTAGACCGTTTAGGTTCTTGGATATCTGGCTATCGAACCCGAGGTGTATGGCAATTGCAAAGGAGACATGGGAGAATACTTTGGTGTCTGGATGGGCTGGATTTAGAATCTTGCAAAAATTGAGGGCCATTAAAGATAAGCTCAAGGTGTGGAACAAAGAGGAGTGTGGGGATATAAATTCAGCATTGTTAGCAACGGAAGCAAAACTTCATCAACTTGATTTGTTAGCGGAGGAACGAGAACTCTGTATTGAGGAAAAAGCGTCTAGATGTAAAGCGAAATCAGAGTATTGGAGACTCGCTCGTTTATCGGAATCTCTATGGCGACAGAAATCGAGGCTGAATTGAATGAGATTGGGGGATAAAAACACAAGATACTTCCAGGCTATAGCCAATAATAGGTTTTGGAGAAATCTCGTGGGTTCAATCAAGGCGAACGAGAGACTATTGGAAAAGCCGAAGGACATTAAAGAAGCTGTTGTAGTACACTTTTGCAACAATTTCAAAGAGGATAGAGCCGATAGGCCGGTGCTACGGGGAGTTTTTCATAGGAGACTGTCACCGGAAATTTCAGCCCATCTTGGTAGATTTTTTGAAGAGAGGGAGATACTAGCTGCTCAACAGGAGTGTAGCAACCTTAAAGCTTCGGGCCCGGACGGCTTTAATTTCTCCTTTGTGAAGCACGGTTGGGGGTTTATGAAGGATTTGATCATGCAATTCTTCTCTGAATTTCACTCTAACGGCAAACTTACAAAAGGTATCAACTCAACTTTCGTTGGTTTGATTCCTATGGTAGAATGTCCTATGTCGTTCAAAGAATTTAGGCCCATCAGCATGGTTGGTTGGGTGTATAAGGTGCTCTCCAAAGTGCTTGCCAATAGAATTAAAGCTCTCCTGCCATCGATTATTGGTGAATCTCAAGCTGCGTTTATCGGGGGAAAACAAATTTTGGATGGTGTTCTCATTGCTAATGAGGTCATACACAGCTGGAAAAATAGTTCTCATGGGGGGTTGCTTCTCAAAATTGATTTCGAAAGGGCTTATGACTGTGTCAATTGGGGTTTTTTACTAGACCTTCTTGGGAAAATGGGCTTCGTAGAGAAATGGTGTGCCTGGATAAAGGAGTGTATATCCTCAGTAGCTATGTCAATTCTGATTAATGGATCGGCATCTAAGGAATTTCAGCTCCAAAGAGGTATTAGACAAGGCGATCTGTTATCCCCCTTTCTGTTTAATATTGTGGTTGAGGGACTCAACATTCTATTGGAGAGAGCTAGGGATCGGAACATCATTTCAGGAGCAAGAATAGGGGTCAATGGGGTTGTGGTGTCCCACCTTTAGTTTGCGGATGATACGATTCTCTTCTGTAACAATTACTTGGAGGAGCTGATTAGCATCAAAAGAATCCTTAGATGCTTCCAACTTATGTCAGGACTGAAAATTAACTATTCCAAAAGCTCTTTATGTGGTGTTAAAGTTCCCCATCAGGATGTGCTATCCTTGGCGCAGGTTATAGGGTGTAAAGTGGAACGGTTGCCGATCAAGTATTTGGGTTTGCCTTTGGGTGCTAACCCCAATAGGATTAAAACTTGGGATCCCGTAGTGGAGAAGATGGAAAAGAGATTAAGTGTGTGGCGTGGTAGATACAACTCTTCTGGGGGTAAACTTACGTTGATCAATTCTTCTCTTGCCAACCAACCCATTTATTTTATGTCCATTTTCAAATTGCCGGTGACTGTAGCAAAAGTAATAAAGAAAATTCAACGGAAATTTTTCTGGGGTGACACTATTGATAAGAGAAAACTCCACCTAGTCAAATGGGAGGTGATTTGCAAGAAGAAGGAGTTTGGTGGTTTAGGCGTGAAGAATTTAATGGTCCAAAATCTCGCCCTACTGGCCGAGTGGTGGTGGCGATTTCATAAGGACAGAGATTCTTTATGGGTGCGGGTTGTTAGGGGAAAATATAATTTTGAGATTGACTGTTGGTTTCCTCGTATGCCGGCCTCGGGAAGGGCTACTCAAATCTGGAAAGATATTTGCACAATTGGGGATGTGTCTTCATGTATCGGCTCTATAATCCAAGAGGGATTTAGATTACAGATCCACTCAGGCTTGGGGATTTCATTTTGGAATCATGTATGGCTAGGGGATACAACTCTTAGAGAAGATTACCCTCGGTTGTACTTAATTTCTTCTCAAAAAGAAACGGTGGTCAGTGCAATGAGGGGCGGAACTGATGAGGGCAGTTGGAATCTCACATTTAGTAGGGTCTTACGTGATTGGGAAAACCTTCAAGTGGAGGAGTTAAAACAGAGGTTGCTATTTGTTACTCTAGATTCAACTAGGCCGGATTCTGTACTTTGGCAATGGTCCTCTGACAAGCAGTTCTCGGCAAGATCATTATACTACCAATGGGAGAATGGAGGTTTCTCAAGAAATCTGGCGATGGCAGCTCTTTGGAAGAATCTTTGTCCCCCAAAGGTGGAAATATTCGCTTGGTTGGCTATCCAATCCAAGGTGGCTACTGGATCCGTGCTTTTGGAAAGAAATCTAATCCCTGAGGATCAATCTGTCCCATGCCCGCTGCACTTGGAAATGCCTCATCATTTATTCATGCATTGCCAATTTTCTTGGGTTGTTTGGTCGCGGATAATGGATTGGTGGCATGTAAGTTGGGTATGCCCTGCATCTTTGGAAGCCCAGTTCATTTGGTGGGGTGGCAGTGGATTCAGAAAGTGGGAGAAACACTTGTGGGAAATTACTTTCCTCGCAACAGTGTGGTCCTTGTGGCTGGTAAGAAATGCTTATGTGTTTAACAATGCTTCAACAAGTGCTAGGGAAGTGGGCGAATTGATTAAAACTAGAGTTGCAATATGGGCAAAGGCAAAATTCGACATAAAGGTGTATTCAGTGGAGGAATTTAGGATTTTTTTGGATGGAGTTCGACTATTGAAACTATAAATTTGGTTGGGTGGCGTGGTGTTTGCCATCCAACTGTTTGTTGGAGGGATTCTTTTTTGTTGTTCATTTTCTTTCTTCCATTTTGCTCGAGTAAGTGTGTATTCTTGTTGTGCTCGAGCCTCCTCGATGTATCCTTTCGAGATGATATAAAAGTTTCGTCTTTGCCGAGCAAAAAAAAGTCTCCTTCAACTACTATTTAATTTGCAATGGAATTAGTTTGAACTGTGCCGTAGAATCCCTAATCAACTTACAACAACAGTAACAAGAAGACCAGAATTAGCTGCTTTGATTACTAGGAGTAACTATAGAATATATCATTTTACAGCTTTTATTTGGTTTTTCATTGTTTGTTTATAACGGCACAATAATTTTAAATGTTGGGAAAAGTTGTGCTCGGCAAAAGGGTGGAGGGAAGGGCGACTGCTAGAGCCATTGCACCTAGGGATTTCACACTTACAGCTGGTTCCATGGGGAACAATCATCCACTGGTTTCTCCCCTGTGTCACGCTCCTATTTTTACTGGCGGTCGCTCAACCCCCAAATTTGGGTGTCAAACACCCTGCACATTTTTAACTTGCAAACAAATACATGCAACATTCTTAAGAGCATCTCCAACCCAATACTTCATTTGAGAGTATCAAAATAATATTTTTTACTCATAAAATGATTATAGAGGAAATTACTATTCATGTTTATACCAACCACAAATTTCTATTTTTGTCTCTAAAATCACTTTACAAAAAAAAAAACCTTTTTATACTCTCACGAGGATATGGTTGGTATAAAAATTTAGTATGAAAAGCAAATAAGGACAAAAATATCTTTTAAAAAGGTGAATAGTGTTTTAGAGATGATCTATATATTTTCTCTTACCCTCTAAATATAGAGGATTAAAATTTAATACTCTCAAATGGAGGAGGGTTGAGAGGATGTGTTGAAGTGCTTTGATACTGTCAAATAGAGATATAGAGTATGGATTGGAGATGCTCTAATGAGTTTGTACATTCCATCAAATTTAACTGAATATTCGAACCAATGAGAAGGAAACATTGTTTGTTGGTTTATTGAATCCCTAGTATGCTGTCTTCAGACTAATTATGAACATCAAACTTGAATACTTGAACCAATATCCACCAGTTAGTAATGCTCCTACTTTAATTTCTAATTGTTTTCATATCTCCAAACAGAATACTATCAATAGTTGCAATTACCGTTTTGATTTTCTTTTTTTCGATGTAATAAATGAGTGGGAAATCCACTGAAGATCTCAAAAAAAAAAAAAAAGGGAAAAGGAAGAGAGAGAGAGTTATGATTGTTCTTTTTTGTATTATTATTATTATTATTATTATATTTTGGTGCCTATAGCCTTATTAGTGTTTGGGTCTTTGGACTACGTATCACTTCTTTTGTCAATGAAGTCTTTCCATAACAGAATACATACATGATAAACAAAAGCGCACGCACAAACACACACATAATTGGATCTTCTTCGGTCCTTAATTTGGACAGTAGTCCATATTTGCAACATCTTAGAATTAATCAATGGTTCACGTTTTTGCTTAGTGACTCTAAGCGGCTCTTAATGTTAAGAATTTTTAAGTAAATCCAAATCATTGATTATACCAATGTATGGTCCAAATTTGGATTGTCCTGTGGAGTCCAAGTAGAGGATCCGAACCCATTTGTGTCTGCTTGGTTTTAGGAAGCTTCGATGTAGTAACAGCAAGAGAATTACCCAACGTCCTTAAAAGAAGAAGCCAATTTGAACAGGTAAAAATCAAACCAGAAATTTCTTGCTTCTTACTTTTTCCTAAGACTTAAGTTATTGGGGTAATATTATTTAACCAGATAAACCTATGAATATAAAGCTGATCATGATGTAAGATTGGCCGAAAATATCTCAGCATATCCCACCACCTTCTTAACTCCCCATTGACTAATGAGAAAATTGATGCAACTATTCTTTGGTAGTGGGTATTTTATTATTAATATAAGAAACCTTGAGCTAACTCTGTTAAATTAATTAAGCTCAATTAATCTAATAAGTAAATTATCTGGAATTCTCCGGCATTGTTCCTGGTAAACCTATTCATTTATCTTTATTTAAATAATATTAGTTACTCCCTCCGTCCCTTTTTAAATGTCCTGCTTCGTAACTCCAACTTATTAAAAAGATATCATCATTACACATTTCACATCAACTTTTTCCTCCATTTTCCCTTCTTACCCATCATCATTACACTTTTACTCACTAACTTTTCAAAAAGGAATCTACTTTTAGGGACAAAATAGACAATGCACCACCTTTTACCCACTAACTTTATAAAATGGACACTTATTAAGGGACAGCTTAAAATGGAATACTGGACTTATAATAAGGGACGGAGGGAGTATATTATATGATATAGTCTCTCCTTTGGCTGCATGGAATTTTTTTTTATCAGCAAAGAAAGGTTCTTATACTATTAAAAAAATGTTACAATCGGTAGTACATCACCTATCCCTACATCTCACCTCACATTTAAAAAAAGAAAGAAAGAAATGTATATCAATTAAAAACACAAGACAAATAAAATGTGACCGAGGAGTAACATATATTCTTTGTAAATGCATACTTTGAATAGCTTGCGTCCATTTGACTGGAAAAGAAAAAACAGAGGTTTGACTGTGATCCAATTATCTGGAAATGGTTGCTCTATACTCTCATGGTTGAGTTCGGCTGATGGAATATGTTTGCTGATTAAGAGTTTGGTGTAATAAAATGAAAAAGTGTTTGGTGGAACGAATAAATAAAAAATTACATACTTTCAACCAATTACAAGGGTCTTTTTAGTGCGTTAGTGCACCGTGTTAAGGAAATAGAGTCTCACATTACTTGAGAATGGAATGAGTGATCACTTAATAACATTTGAAACCTCTCCACTCACATCCAATTGACTTTGAAATTGGATATAAAATTTCTACACACCGCAGGGTGTAGTAAATGTCGGGTGCGCCCCCATCAAGATCTCATTGTCATAATTTGGTCCTGAGTTGTTATGCAGAGACAGTAGGAAAGACGCTAAAGCCAGTACCAGCTGAGGATCTGCTAACATATATATATATATATATATATATATATATATATATCAGTGCCCTTCCGTTGTTGACCTAAAATGCGGACCTAAGTTGCGGACCACCTCATTTTTCCCTTTTCCTATTTAATTTTGATAATCTGAGTCGTTCAATGTGTTCAGAATGTGATTTTAAGGGTACCCGCATGAAATCGGGAAAAAAAATGACCGGAAAGGACTTGATTTGAGTAGTTTTTATTTGAACCGTTCAATTAAAAATAAACAAAAACTGCTCGGATGAAGCCCTTTCCGATCTTTTTTTTTGCTGATTTTTCGCGAATACCCTTAAAATCACGTTCTGAACACATTGAGCGGCTCGGATCATCGAAATTCGATCGGGAAAGGGAAAGTCCGCATTTAAGTTAGTTGCGGGCGTCCGCAACGGAAGCCCACTGTATATATATATATATATATATGAGGCCGGTTCTAAAGACATTACATTTGACAATACTTTTGTCAATATATTTTTCGGAGCCCCAAGCAAATAATCGGAGCTGTTCAATTTGTTTAAAACATATTTTTAAGGGTTCCTGTAAAAAAATCAACTCATTTGGATATCGGCAAGGGCTTGATCGGCTCATTCAATTTTATCCTGTCAAATTTGACAGTAATCAACTAAATGAGCCAACACATTTTTAAGGGTTCCCGTAAAATATCAACTCATTTAGATATCGGGAAGGGCTTGATCGGCTCATTCAATTTTATCCTATCAAATTTGACAGGAATCAACTAAATGAGCCGATCAAGCCCTTACCGATATCCAAATGCGTTAATTTTTTACGGGACCTCTTAAAAACATGTTTTAAATACATTGAGCGGCTCCTATTATTTGTTTGAAGGTCTCATGCGGAGTTTTAAAAAATGTATTGTCAAATTTATTATCTCTAGAACCGGCCCCTAATATTTTCACTTCACTAATATTTTCTCGGAAACGATAACATTGCACTAGCTAGTTTCTTGATTAGTGAACAGTAGCGTTAGATGAATATAGGTTCCGTTCACGTTTATTTTCCAGTAGTTCTGATGACGCCGAAAAAATCCTTGCTAGCGTAGCTAATAAATTCTACTGCAGAAAAGATTACTAATAAATTTTTCAAAAAAAAAAAAAAAATTACTCCCTCCGTCCCTTTTTAAATGTCCTGCTTCGTAACTTCAACTTATTAAAAAGATATCATCATTATACCTTTCACATCAACTTTTTCCTCCACTTTCTCTACTTACCCATTATCATTACACTTTTACTCACTAACTTTTTAAAATGGAATCTACTTTTAGGGACAAAATAGACAATTCACCAACTTTTACCCACTAACTTTACAAAATGGACATTTATTAAGGGACAGCCCAAAATAGAATACTGGACTGTAATAAAGGGACGAAGGGAGTAGTATAGCTGTGGAAATTAAAGTCTTCGGTAGCACTCTATTCCTCGTACAGTCGAATGGGATAATAACGGCATTATTAGAGACGATCGAGCGCAATGTCAGGTATGGATCATTTTTTAAGAAAAATCAGTTTGGCCTAACCTTTGCAGAGTTTTCTCCTGCGGCTTTTTAAAGTTATTTTCTCTTAATTATTGTACAAGATTTGGATCAAATTTTTACATTATATATTCGTCATGAGGAGTGGTATTGGAAAAGTGTAGCAGGCCGAACACAGTTCGCACCGGTCGAATGGTGTAGCGTTCCAGCCGAACTTAGAGATACGCTCGGCTGGTCAATCCGAAGCTCGACTTTCCCTTACATACGATTGTTTCAGAGTCGGCCTAGCCGACGATGTATCGCGCACGGCGACCCTCCTTGGCGGTATTAACGGAGGACAGCTGCACATGGTCGATACTAGGCTCGGCCAAGAGCGATGCTCGGCCACCCGCGTGGCATAGCGACGGGAGGGGCCTAGCTGCTCGCTCATTCACGTGCTCACCCACGTGCTGAAGCGGTTACGAAAGATAATGATGGACGCACATGGGAGGTGCCAACTCACGCCAAAAACGGTTGCCAGAACTATCCAGTGATGTCACGATAACGTCACTCAGCTCGTGCAGAGTGCGTGTTCGTACTTGGAGAGCAAGCTAGGAACGTTCTATAAATACCAAAGGTTCACAAGCCAAAAAGGTACACAGCCATTCCATACTAAAACCCTAGCTCATTCTCTCTTTCTCTGCACCGTTCTCATCCTTGCGCCGGAGGGCCATTCCGGGGCTCCCCCGGTGTGGTCTTTTAGCCGTGCTTCGTGGTGCAGGTTAGGAGGAAGAAGCTAGACGATCCCTGAACCAAAAAGGGAAGGACTCGAACCGGAGATCTCGGGCCACACAAAAAGTATAAAAACATAGACATAGTTACAAAAAAAAAAAAAAATTTCATATAAGACAACGAAAAAGACCTAAAAATTAAAATAAAAAATAAAAAAAGAAAAGAAAAAACTGAAATCTTCCGTCTTTTTTGTGTTTTTATATATTTGTAATCTTTTCAACTTTGGTCTATGCTTTATATTATTCCGATTCATCTCGGCGAGAAAGAAAATATGATGTAAAAATTTGATCCGAATCTTTAATTAAAGATTGAGAGAAAGCAACCACAAAGACCATGCGAATAACGTTATGTTGATTTTTAATTAACTACCCTTCATTATTTTATTGGATGTTTAAGTTAGAGTGTTTTTGTGTTGTTGAATTTGAATGGAATCCAAAAGTAGATAAAGAAAACTGAGGCACGTTTACTTTACGCGGGCACTCAAAATATTGAAAGGATTCGATCTGTTGGTGGTGGGAGGTGAACCATGCAATAGGAACCATTCAAAGAGCAGTTAGAGACTCTGCGCGCTGCGTTATTATAAGTAAGAATCAAAATTAATTAACGAACAAGCTATTATTTATCTCTTTCCATTTTTTGTCTACAGAGTCTAAGTTGCTCAATATCAACTCGTTGTTACAGTAGCTCACAAAGCTCTTTCAAGTTGGTTTGCCATTCTCCCTCGATGTATCCATTGTCGAGTTTCTAATAAATTTATTGTCAGTTTAAAAAAAAAAACTGGTTTGCCTGATGTGTATTCCATATTTTTTAAACTTGTCTCCAGTTTTCAAAAAGAAAAACTGACAATTTATTGTTCCGCTCGCTCAACTGGTTAATATGCATGTAATACTAAATCATGTGTTTTGTGCGTAAACATAAAACACGAGATGTTTTCTATTTTTTTTTCAACAAAAATGTACATGTTTCAAAAGGCAATCAATCGACATTTGGGCTCTGTTTGTTTGTACCCATTTTTCTTTGTTTGGCTAGAAAAAGGAGGAAAATATTTTCAAGGTAAAATATTTTGCACCAACGGGGTGAAATTATTTTCCTCTAATTTTGACTGTAAGTTATTTTTGCATTTCACCCCTGATGGTTCGACATTTTCCAAACCAATGTATTCCATTCTCTTCTCTCTAATGAGAGAGAGAGAGAGAGAGAGAGAGAGAGAGAGAGAGAGAGAGAGAGAGAGAGAGAGAGAGAGAGAGAGAGATTACTTTAGTAAAAAATATTTCTTAACCAACAATCTGCCAATGTTTTGAAAAATATTTTTCATGTGTCAAGTGCCAACCAAGGACAGAAAAATAAAAATTTAAAGTTTGTTTCTTGAAAAAATATTTTACATTGTAAAATATTTTACATAAAAACAAACAAAGCCTTGATGAATGTGATTTTTGATGTAACTGATGTTATCAACGTTGTCTAAAAAGTAAGGGAAAATTCAAAAAAACCCCTAAACTTTAAACTCAATATCAAATAGGCACCTGAACTTAAATAAATTTCAATTGAATACCTGAACTTTCACTCCGTTATTCAATTTACCCCTGCCGTCTCAATCCGTAACTTTCCTAACGGCAACCACTGAGCTGGATACTAACAGACAGAAAACGTTAGAGGGAGAAATTGAAGAGAAACAACAGTGACCTGGCACCTTTTTAAGGCCCCGTTCGGCTAAACAAGCCTATTGGCTTATTTTTTGTTCTTATTTAAATTTTTTTCATATTTGTTAGCTTTTCGTCAAATTTTTGGAGATTATTGCATCGTCATAACGAAAGGAATATAAAAAGTAAAAAAGTTATGATCTAAATCCATTTTTTTTAATAAAGACAAAAAAATTGACTTATTGTCTTATTTTTGCCTTTATTCAAAAAAATTAGGTTTCGATCGAAATTTGTTACTTTTTAGATTCCTCTTGTCATGACGATGCAATAATCCCAAAAAAAAAATAACGAAACAAAAATACAAAAAAAAATTGAATAAGGACAAAAAATAAGTCAGTAGGCTTATTTCGCCGAACGGGACCTTAAAAAGGTGTCAGATCACTGTTGTTGTTTCCCTCCAATTTTTCCCTCTAACATTTTGTTTTGTCTGTTAGTATCCAATTCAGCGGTTGCCGTTAGGAAAGTCACGGATTGAGACGGAAGGGGGTAAATTGAATAACGGAGTGAAAGTTCAGGTGTTTAATTGAAATTTATTTAAGTTCAGGTGCCTATTTGACATTGGATTCAAAGTTCAGGTGTTTTTTTGAATTTTTCCCAAAAAGTAAACGATCCAAAGTACTGAAGTGAGCCCAAAATGACCCCACGTATGGGGCAGACACTCCGGTCTAGTCCCTCTAAGGGATCGGGGAGGATCCCAACCTGTTTTAATAATCTTATTGCACGAAGTGCAATTGGTGTTTGCCTCAACAAATACAGAGAAATAAAGAGACTGTCAAAACATAGAAGAAGGTGTATTATTTGCGAAATACAAGTTAGAAGTTTCACCAACTAGAACTACGATCTACATGAGGAACACCCCCAGTGGCGCTGACGTTGGGGGCAAATTTCTGGTCGTTAGATATCTCGACCATAATAACATCGTCGTTTTTCCCCAAGGAAGGAAGGGTCTGTGCAAGATCGAAGCACCCCTTCCGGCTTGGAGCTGGTACTTAATCAAATTCCATGGGTCACCGGGAGCAGCCTCCTTGCCAGGGTTTTATTCAGCATGTAGCAATGACGCTGAGCCAAAAGTCCTAAATTGATACCCAGGACAATATTTAGTACTAAATTGTAGAGCTGGTACTTAATCAAATTCCATGGGCCACCAGGAGCAGCCTCCTCGCCAGGGTTTTCTTCAGCATGTAGCAATGACGCAGAGCCAAAAGTCCTAAATTTGGACGAGCTCGGAATAGGCCCAAACTTGGTGGGCTGATTTGTTTTCGCGCTCCGGTCCGTAGGCATCAACCTTTGGTTGATGATGAAGACTGCTTTTCGTCCTAATTTCTTCGTTTAGGCCTTCAATTGTGTTATTTTGCCGTTTTAGGAAAGATTTGTTTCGTTAATAACTCTTAGACCGTAATTCCTTTTACGTTGATTCTTTTTGGGAAAGTTTTGTTTTTCTTTCCCGTTTTCAGTTTTAGGAAAAGCCCCAAATTCTGAGACTTTTATTTTTCAAGTTTATTTTTAGGGTTTCTAGGGTTTCAGCCTATATAAGGGTTTGTAACCTAGAGTTTATGGAACTTTTTATCAATAATATTCAGACTTTCGTCTTTCTTTCTTGTGCGCAAGATTTGCTCGTTTCGACGAGTTGTTTATCTCGTTTGGACTAGTACGCTAACTAGTCTCTCATGAATTCCGCTATGTCAAGTGGTATCAGAGCCACGCTTTTCCTGGTTCGATGGCACCAAACACACATGAAAACACACCCATTGACGTTGGTCGTGGGCTTACTGACCTAAGGAGGATGGTAGAGGAGCAACAAACACAGTTGACCGAGATCCGTCAGGATACCCACACTCAGTTCGCTGAGATCCGTGAGACGCTGCAGGGGTTAACTCTACAAATCCGCCAAAGGCCAGAAAGGGTTGCGGAGGATCGCGCGTTGGGATTTGCCCATCGCCAACCTCGTAACCAGGATCGGAATCGTGCCGGAGGATTTGCCCGAGGCGCAACCGGTCGTCGTCAGATGGTAATACATGCTGAGAGTGAAGAATCCGAACCTGAGGATAATGAAGAACAAGAAGACCGTCCCGTCGGACGACAACAACATTGGTTCGATGATTATCGCATGAAGGTGGACCTTCCCACGTTCAACGGTAATTTGCAGATGGAGGAGTTTCTTGACTGGATTTCAGAGGTTGAGAGGTTCCTTACTATGATGGAGGTTCCTGAGTCGAAGCAAGTAAAGATGGTCGCTTATAAACTAAAGAGTGGCGCTGCAGTTTGGTGGGACCAATTGCAGACAAAACGATGAAGGCAAGGAAAGGCGTCTGTGGTGACATGGCGCAAAATGAAACAGCTTATGATGGAGAGGTTTTTACCGTCTGACTATGACCAACATCTGTTCCGGTCATACCAGAACTGTTCGCAGGGATCCAGGTCTGTTTTTGATTACACAACTGAATTCAATCGACTCTCAGATCGTAATAATCTGAGTGAGACTGAAGGTCAGCGGGTAGCGAGGTACATGAACGGGTTGAAACCTTCAATTCAGGAGAGGATAGGATTGCAGCCTGTTTGGGAAGTTGACGAAGCCCTTAACTTGGCGATTAAGGCCGAACAGATGGAGCGTAAACCAATCAATTCAGGGTACCGTCGAGAGTCGTTTGTTCCTACTGCTGATAAGGGGAAAGAGAAACAGTTAGCAGTGCCTGCGTTTCAACCTAAGGTTGCAGCTGGTGGTGGTCCTAAATTTGGAGGAGCTAATCAGGCAGCTGGTAGCTCCAATAATAGAAATGTGGCCAAAGCCCCTAATCCATATGCCAAGCCCTTTGGGGATAAGTGCTTCCGGTGTAGCAAGCCCGGACACCGCTCCAATGAATGTCCAGATCGAAAGGTGGGCCTAGTACAAGAGGGTGGCGGAGAAGATGGGCCTGAAGAGGATTGGCCAGAAGAAAATTCTTATGATGTAGATTATGCAGAGGAGGACGGGGAACGAGTGAATTGTGTGGTGCAACGGGTGTTGTTCGCGCTGAGAGCAGAAGATTCCAGTCCGCGTCATAGCATCTTTCGGTCAGGCTGTTCCATCAATCAGAAAGTATGTGACTTGATCGTGGACAGTGGGAGTTGTGAGAATTTTGTGGCAAAAAGACTGGTGGACCATCTGAAGTTGCCAACCGAGCCTCATCCCTCTCCATACAGCATCGGTTGGATAAAGAAAGGCCCTACGGTGAAGGTAACTGAAATCTGTAAACTTCCTCTTTCAATTGGGAAAATTTATAGATCTAAAGTTATCTGTGATGTAATTGAGATGGATGCTAGTCATGTACTGTTAGGTAGGCCCTGGCAGTTTGATGTTGAGATTGTTTATAAGGGTCGTGACAACAATTATAGTTTTAATTGGGAATCACGTAAGGTTGTTATGACTCCTTCCAATCATAAGGAGCCTATCAAATTAAACCACCTAAAACAGAGGGGTCTTCGTTTCTAACAATTGCTAGTTCCGAAGCTGAGTTTGTGACAGATTTCAAAGAGTCGGAACAGGTTTATGCTATGGTGGTGAAGTCCCTGGTAGTGGAGGAGATGGATAAAGCAAAGATTCTGATAGTTCCTGTACCTCCAAAGATACAGCCATTATTGGAGGAATTTAAGGAACTTGTTACTGATGATGTGCCTAATGAGCTCCCTCCAATGAGGGATATTCAGCATGCTATTGATTTGGTGCCTGGGGTAAGTCTGCCCAATCTACCACATTATCGGATGAGTGTAGACACCCCAATCCGGATCTTGGAGGGTCTTTGTCCACCCCGATGATGAAACAGAGGAAACGGTACCTTTTGCGAGCTTGAAAAGGGATCTCCCTAAGCCCAAAAACCCAAAAAACCTGACAGGCCCAGATAAAGCCCAGACAAAGCCCAAAAGACTCTGGACCGAAGGAAGAGGTACCGTGCGGATTGGCACTAGAGCGCACGGCACCTTGGAAATTCAAGGGACCGTGCACGGCAAAACTGAGCCGCACGGCACCTTGAGCAAAAAGGCTAACTGGCTCAGAAAGCTGTCGGCCACGCCAGTTTGAGCCACAGCTGATGACTGGTTCAGCCGAAAATACACTTCTGGCCCGCCCAGAAAATACCTCCACCACTTGAAATTCAAAATCCTTGGCCTTTGCCTATAAATTGACCCTCCACTCAAGGAAAAGGGGCCCCTTCTTTTGAGTCCCTCTTGGCCTTTCTTTTGGCTTCCTTTGCTTTGGGTATTCTCACTCCATAAGCTTTCTCTCTCTAGTTTTCATATCCATTTTCTTTATTTCCATGTTCATTTCCAAGTCTTGAAGAATGCCATTCCCAAAAGACATTCTTTAAGTGCTTCCACTCACTCCCTCCTCATCATTGAAGTTGATCTCTCATCAACTTCAAAGCCCCCACCATCCAAAATACCTAACATTCACTCACACCCATACCCCTTTTGTCTTATACAACCTCCTCCATCTACATCCGTGACGGTCCATCCACATCCTTGCACTTACAATCCTTGATCAAAGCTCGAAACCAAAGGTAAAAACTAGTTTCCTCGGACTAGACCCTGTTCTGGTCCTGAGGGGACTCTCCTGTCAGCAGATCTAACCCCTTTTGGTTAGATCCTGACTTAAAACCCATTTTCACAAAATAAAAACCAGTACTGTGCTGAGGTCGGGGAACCGCGCGGCCTGTGCATCAGGCGCGCGGCACCCTGACCCCCATCGCACGACACCTTACATGTTGGTATTATCTTAGACAGGCTGTCTGGATCTGAGTTTTCCTCTGTTGTGGCTACCTGTATCCTCTGTTCACTGTTTCTGTTGCTTTTAAAATAAGACCATATCTACAAGCCATGTTTTGGCTCTTCAAAAGCTTTCCTAGATCATCCCAAAAGATCAAATATGTCAAAAACCGTTTTAAAACCTTGTTTTGCAAAAGATAACAACATCTTTGGGATGATCTGACTATTACGAGGCTTCTGATGAGTTTTCCAAGAGACATACAGAGATAGAAATAAGCTATATGATGTTTTGAAAGTCCGCAACAGTCTGACAGCAGAGCAGCTACCCCGCACGGCGTGTTGAGGTGCCGCGCGCGGCAGCTCAAGGTGCCGTGAACAGTACGGCTGAGGTCCAGACAGTTTGATAATTGTTTATTTCTTTTGTTCATATCATTTTACCACTACTGCACAGATAGCACCACATGCACGTCAATGTGATATATTTCCCATGTCCCTTCCCCGTTATGTGCTTTTATTAAAGAGCTTGATACTCTGAATGATATTAAAGATTCCCCTTTTGAAAATATTAAGTAGAGACCGGTTTTACCGGGCGAATGGGGTGTTTTTTAAAGAAAAACCTTCCCCATTCGTAATGTGGCTCCCGAACCCGAAATCTCAACATTTTCGCTAGACCAAAAGCCTTTTCCAAACGACTCCTCGGTTTCTCGGATGATCCATCTCAAAAATCTGGATGGCGACTCTTTCAAGAAGGCGGAGGGCGCGGGAGCCCACAGTGGCGACTCTGTTGGGGACCGCTTTATCCAATACTTTTTAAAAAAAAAATGTACAAGAGTATTGGATAATCAAGAGGGCCAAATTTGAAAGGTGTTTTCTAAAGGGGGATTTTCAAATATTTTTCGAAAGATTAAGCTCTTTTATCCTGTACACTTTGCACCGCACAAGCTTCGCTAGCGTGTTTCGGCTATCTTGCCCGGTTTACCGGTGACAATCTCTCCCGGAATGCCTAGCAACCCTCGATTATGATGAGTCATCGTGCTGTTCGACCATTGTCTTACAATACACTCGACATGGGGTAGTACATCTTGGCTCTAGTCCGGGGAACCCTTTTGAGACCAAAACCAGCTTTTGTACTTGTACATAACCGTAGAACCATCCCAACTAGGACAGGAACCCATGGCTAGGACTTATGTGTTATATCCTGCTTATGTGTTTTTTTTTTTTTCTGTACACACTCATCATTCACACACCATTGCATCTTGTGGGCTAGAGGAATAGGCTCCCTTAGAATCCTTTAGGGCCCTCCGGTCGGTCTAGGAGACCTTAAATCCATATAGTTTATGATACCTCCGGTGTTTGCCGTGCCCGAACGGCTCCCCTGGTTTGGGTCTAGCCTTAAGTGCGCGCTTATCTGGATTCCGGTAGTCACATTGCTCTGTCTCGGATGGTCACGATAAGGAGATTGGCTCTGGTTCCGACCCGTTCGAAATTTAACCTGCCTGACGGCACCTACCCGGACTATCGGAAATCTTCTGTACGAACGTCTTAAATGAGATTGAAGCCACGGTAGGTCCTAAGCCTTGTTTCTAGGAGATGGGTAGAAGTAGGGCGAGCATTCGGATCGGTTTTGAGTTGCTCCCTTTTGACTTATTGTCAGTGCTGCTGTAGACACCACAATCTGGATCCATGAATAATCTTTAAGTTTCTCCGATGATGAAATAAGGAAAAATATACCTTCGAGGCTTGGATTGTTGCTCCTTTGCTACTCCTTTGCTACTCCTTCTCTAACCTCAAGAAAACCCCTTTTCAACAATATAGGGTGGCCCTCGGTTCAATTGCAAAAGAGAAAGAAGCGTTTGCTTTGTCAAAAATAACTTTTTTCATAACACACTGAGGGTAAAATGGGCACATATTTTAATGTATAAAATGGTTTTGAGTGAAACCAATTGGGTTAGAAAGAGGACTCGACGAGCTTTCCAACGCTTCGAACTGCGTCCAAATCCGAGTTCGGGAGTGTCTGGGGCGCCCTCGCGAAGTTCGGTGTACTGTGCTGAT
Source organism: Rhododendron molle (assembly GCA_025413875.1). NCBI lineage: Eukaryota > Viridiplantae > Streptophyta > Magnoliopsida > Ericales > Ericaceae > Rhododendron > Rhododendron molle. Next base: position 23,165,197 of record CM046398.1, read on the forward strand.
TCACATAGCGCGCGGCACTTCAAAAGGGCGCACGGCACCTTAGAAAATTCAAAAAATCACTCTCTCGCACGGGACTCCACTACGCCGACGGCACCTTGAGAAAAAGTTCTCGATCGTAGAAAGTCGTCGGCCACGCCCGCAGGAGGAGCGCCTGTGCGGAAAATGAGTTTTATTCGGTCCAGACACCCCCTCTTTTAGTGATCATCCTTGGCTCTTTTGCCTATAAATACACCCCCTCTCTAGTTGAGAAGTACCCCTTCAACTCCAAGTAAAGTTACTCTGCCATTTTTTTGGCTCTCACTCTCTCTCTCTAAAAATACTCCCTTGTATTCTCTCACTACAACTTCTTACACCAACTACCATTATACACATCTCTCTCTCTACACTCATTTGCTCTCAAGTCTCTCAAGTTCAATCCAAATCAACTTCCATTATTCCACCTTCAAGCACATCCAAGCTTCGATCAAAAGGTATAAATTCATTTCCTTGGGTTAAACTACATTTAGTCTTGAGGGGAGCCGATCGAGGCCCTTCTCGGTCTTTCTATACCGAGCTTGGGTCTCAAACGAGCTTTACATTCAAAGTCTTTCTTTTCTTTTCTTTTTCTTTTCTTTTTTTTGCTTTTTCTTTTCATATTTCGACTAATATTGCTTAAAGATCGTGCGGGTACATTCTAGATTCAAGTTTCATGTTAAAAGTCCTTTTTTTACTTCATGAGATCTTTCGATATTCCAAAAAGCTTTTAACATTATTTTACATGATAAGATGAACAAATGGGTCTCATAAATCATTTTTCAAAGATTCGAAAAATATAACAAACTATTTTGCGGACCTATGGTTTGTTTTGTCATGTAAAAGCAAACTGATTTTAGAATGTGTAGACAGGTGTACCGCACGGTGTGTTGGTTGCACCGTGCGATGCATCCGGGTATCGCACGGCGTATCATGTTTAAGCGCACGGCACTTCATTAGCTATTGTTTTCTTGTCTGAGCTGTCTGGATCATGGCCATCATTCATCGGACCCATTGTTGTTCTTGAGATACCGACATTAGTATTTTCGGAACAAGACCATATCTACAAGCCATATTTTATTTCATAAATAAGATTTCTTAGATCATCTCGGATGATCAAATGTAATAAAAATTATTTTGTGTTCATGGCTTGATGGAGTGGTACTGTTCCGAGGTCGGGTGACGTCCTGAATGCTTGTAACAGATCGACAAAGAGAACAGGTACCACGCGCGCATAACAAGAGACGTATGGGCATTACTGATGTCGGGTAAGAGATGGCCGCGGTCCAGACAGCTTGTTAAATGTTTTTTCATTATATTTGCTTGCATCATTCTTATCATTCTGTACAGTTCGCACCACAAGCACACCAATGTGTTATATTCTATCCCGTGTCCCTTCCCCGTATACGTTTTAAACTTAAGTTTTTCAAATGGTATTAAATCCCCCATTTAAAATGCTTAGTAGAGACCGGTTTTACCGGGTGAGTGGGGTGCTTTTTCAACAAAATCTTCCCCGTTCGTAACGTGGCTCCTGGATCCAAAATCTCAACGTTTTCGCTAGACCAAAAGCCTATCTTTTTCAAATCAAAGTCTTAGTTTCTCGGATCATCCATCTCAAAAATCCGGGTGGCGACTCTTCGAGTTAGCGCTTTTCGGGCGCGGGAGCCCACAGTGGCGACTCTGCTGGGGATTTTTATTCAATACTTTATTTATGTTTTTTTTTAAAAAAAAAGAATAAAAAGTATTGAATAATCAAGAGAGCTAAGGTTGAAAAACATTTTTCTTGGGGGATTTAAAATCATTTGAAAATCTTAAATTTTTTTTTTACACTATGCACCGCACAAGCCTCGCTAGTGTGTTTCGGCTATCTTGCCCGATTTACCGATGACAAGCTCTCCCGAGATGCCTAGCAACCCTCGACTATGATGGGCCATCGTGCTGTTCGACCATTGTCTTGCAATACACTTGACATGGGGTAGTACATCTTGACTCTAGTCCGGGGAACCCTTTAGAAACCAAAACCGACCTTCTGCACTTGTATATAGCCGTAGAACCTTCCCAATTAGGACAGGAACCCATGGTTAGGACTTATGTGATATATCCTGTTTATGTGCATTTTTTTTTCTGTACATGCATATCATTCATATATCATTGCATTCATACATTCTAGAGGTCAGGTCCCCGCAAACCGGTATGCTAATCCGCCTTTTAGAATAATTCTAGGTTCCACGGTCTTTAGGAGGTTACTAAGCCCCGATGAAGAGTCGTGCCCCATGAGACGCACGTTGCTTAATACTAATTACTCCTTAAAATTACGTGTTTTGATGTGAAATTTTAAAGTACTCGCAAGCGCACAAATCGTACCGAAGTATAGTATGGCGAGAGCGAGGTCGAACCCACAGGGACTTACGATTTTTCTAGGAAAAATAAGTAACTTAAACCGATTAAACCCTAACCTAGTTGGCAAAAGTTGTGATTGATTTTTAAACTAAAAGTGAAAAGTAAAAACAATGAACTAAATTATTAAAGACGAGAAAACTAAAACTTTCTTTTTAACCAAAGGAGAAAATACTAGGGTTTCGGAATCCACACCCATTAACTCATATCATTATATATTCATGATTATTGATTTTACCCAAAATTTCTTCGTGATAATCTAAAAGCTAATTCTGTTACCACGGAAAATATCATCGTGAAAGTTAATCAAAAACTCTAATGTTTGTTCCTCTCCGCTCGCAAGTATAAAATCAAATCATTAATTATATCCGCTTTTAACAAATCACAATAAATATCCAATTTTATAGTTAACGATTAAAAACCAGCTTTCAATGCTAAAGACAATTCCAAATCATGAGAAAAACATGATTGAACTCATATCTAGAATCTATCCCTAACAATTGATTTGGAGTAAGAACAATTTAATCATATTCAAACCAAATATTCAGGTAAAATCAAATCTCATAAATATATAATTAATAATCGTTAATGGGGCTCCATCCTCAACCCTAGTTAAAGAGTTTAGCCGCTCATGGAGTACGAACACATATTCAAATAATAAAAGAACTCCATTGAAGAAAATAAGGTCTCACAAAATTAATATGACAAGATGTTCAACACTTATTCCTCCTTGCTCCAGCCGTGGCCTCTGATCTTCGAACTGCCGTCGTGATCGTCAACTCCAGCCGAGGTAGTGCTTCGGTTCTGTGGTATCTTCAGCCGTCTGGTCCTCTGAGATGGTGTCTGCCCTCCCCTTTTTATATCTTTCCCAGCCGTGTAACTCAAGGGAAGAAAATATTGTTTAGCATTTGTTTCCTTAATCAAGTCTCCTAGGCCAATAGCACAATCCCTTTTCCGAATTAGCATCAAGCCACTACCCTTTATTTTTGCTGCTACATGATCGATATTCCTTGATCATTACCATATTCTCCCCATAGGATATGCCTCAGCCAAGATTCCTTGTAAAAGGAAATCAAATCCTTGGCAAATTATCACCCTTTTCAAATTTAATTTCCTTGACTAACAAGAATTTCCTCATGCACGTGTAACATGGGTCAGTCAATCAATAAGGATGTACGCTTTTATCTTCACGACATTCGGCATTTTTCACAAAATATCAATATTATCACTTTTTCCTGCAAAAATCAATATTTCAATGTTAAAGACCAATAAGATAGTAATATAGTAAAATTACACGCGATTAAGGGCTAACTACATGTGATGTTGGGGCCTCTAAGTGTCGATATTTTGTGCTCATCAAATACCCCCAAACCTAGATGTTGCTAGTCCTCGAGCAAAAGAAATAAAATAAACAAAAGAACCAAAAATTACTAACTAATCCTTTTTCGGAGGAGTCCGATTGCATTTAGCACATGCAACAAGCCTTTAAACCCCTAGGTTGCCCTAGTGGACGACTTATAGTCTCGTGAGGGTTTGCCGTGAATATACCCACGAAATTCTTAAGAAAGTGACACTCGATGAGAATTCCAAAACATAGTGTATGGCTTCTCAAAGTAACTAGTGTGAATGTAACGCAAGTTAGAGGCAAGATATTTCATCTATTAACAAAGTTAAACAAGTGAACATTGTAATCCGAATTTGCACAAAAATTGTTACTCCCACATATATTTGGATAGGGAAGAATCACCAGGCATGTGTGTAAGTGAAAATTCACACAAAGATGTTCATTAACCTCGAAAATAATACACGCACTTTCAATACCTCAATACTCATCAAAATGCTCACATCAAATTATGATAGCCCCTCCCCTTATTCATGATTTTTTTTTTCTTTTTTTTTTTTTGCTATTATTTTTTTCTTGTGGTCGTGCAATGCCTTGGTCCCTTAAGCTTTCTAATTGACCCTTGTAGCGAGTTTTAGGTCAGTGACACCCAAACCAGACGGCTGTAGGGCACTAGATGTAGAGAACACCCCAACGGACTTAATCACTCAAGTCAAAAAGGCTACGAACCCAAGCTAACCACACATGAAAATCCAAGAACTCTCCACCGTTTGACGCGAACACTCATTGCTTATTGAGGCAAGAGGCCCGGTTACTAAGTGAAAAGCCCGAAAAGCATGCACTTTATTCATTTTTTTTTTTTTGAGTGGGAAGGGCATTAAGTATTCTATTAAGACATTCGACTCGTACTGAGGCATCAAAAATATATGTACGATACTCGAGGTCAAATTCAACTCTAAGTGTGGCGGTGCTCGTGCAAGGACATGTACACAAGTGATTAATCGCTATCCAAACATATGTGATACGAACCAACTAAGTGCTTTTCATCAATGCATATGTTCACAAGCTTAACTCTATCAATGAATTCATATCAAGACTCCAACTTGGGCAACAATCAAACTAGCACTAATTGAAAACCAATAGCCACGCCGGAAATCATAATCAAGTATCCAAAATATCTTCTTTTGTTTTTGAATTTTTACTTTTTTTTTTTTTTTACTTTGGCACTTGTAAGAGAAAAAAAATGATAACTATGAAGTTTAAGCACAGAACTGACATAAATAATAGGTGAACCCTCCCCCAAACCTAAATATGACACTATCCTCAATGTCATGAATGCAAATGCTTAAAAAGAGATGGACTGTAGCGTAAAGGTGAGAAAGGGTAGGATACACCTGGTAAGCGCGATGAGACAAAACTGTGCAACACCTGTGAAACAAATTATAGGAACACAAGAAAAGAAAAGAATGCACTAACCAAAATAGATAAATGAAGTCAGAATGTCTTTTTTTTTTTCGTTTGCATAACAAAGATCACTAAAGTTGGGCAGACTAAATGGTCAATCTTGATAAACAGGATCCTCTAAAAGGATTTCCTCTACTTCCGGACTTCTCAATTCTATAAACGGTTTCAACCGCTGCCCATTCACTTTGGACACAGAACCATCTTTAGGATTCTCAATTTCAACGGCCCCATGCGGATAGCTAGTGCGAACGATAAAAGGGCCGGACCATCGAGAACGGAGTTTGCCTGGAAACAAATGCAGACGAGAGTTATAAAGAAGGACTTTTTGACCAGAAGTGAAAGATTTTCTTAAAATGTTTTGGTCATGAACCCTTTTCATACGGTCCTTGTACGATTTGGCACAGTCGTAGGCATCATCCCTAATTTCCTCTAGCTCAAGAAGTTGAAGCTTTCTGCGAACACCTGCCTTGTCAAGATCAAAATTGAGTTGTTTGGTAGCCCAATATGCCTTGTGTTCTAGTTCTACAGGTAAGTGACATGCCTTCCCATAGACAAGCCGGTAAGGAGACATTCCAATGGGAGTTTTAAATGCCGTACGGTAAGCCCACAATGCGTCATTAAGTCGTAAAGACCAATCTTTCCTATTAGGGTTCACTATTTTTTCAAGTATATTTTTAATCTCCCTATTAGATATCTCAACTTGACCACTAGTCTGCGGGTGATATGCAGTTGCAACTTTATGCGTTATGATATATTTTTTCATTAAATGCTCAAATACTCGATTACAAAAATGCTTACCTCCATCACTAATAATAGCACGTGGTGTCCCAAAACGAGCAAACACGTTATCTTTCAAAAATTGGATCACCACTTTGTGATCATTAGTCTTACATGCAATGGCTTCAACCCACTTAGAAACATAATCAACAGCGACAAGGATATATAAATTACCAAAGGAATTAGGGAATGGACCCATGAAATCAATGCCCCATACATCAAATATCTCTACAATCAGAATTGGGTTAAGAGGCATCATATTTCTCCTTGTAATACGACCTAACTTTTGACAACGCTCACAAGCTATACAGTATGCATGTGAATCTTGAAAAATAGAAGGCCAATAAAATCCACACTTCAAAATTTTTGCAGCCGTCTTTTTAGCACTAAAATGGCCTCCACATGCATAATCATGACAAAAAGAAATGACACTTCGTTGGTCACTTTCAGGAATGCACCTTCTAATAATTTGGTCTGGGCAATATTTAAATAAGTATGGATCATCCCAAAAGAACTACTTAACCTTGGATAAAAATTTAGATTTATCGTGTTTGGGCCAATGCAAAGGTATCTCTCCAGTTATAAGATAATTCACAATATCTGCAAACCAAGGTGAAGATAATTGAGACACATGCATCAATTGTTCATCAGGAAAAGTTTCAGAGATGGGCAATGAATCCTCGGTGAACTCTACAATTAATCTAGATAGATGGTCAGCTACCACATTCTCGGAACCTTTTTTATCTCGAATCTCAATATCAAATTCTTGTAGTAACAAAATCCATCGAATTAATCTAGATTTAGCATCTTTTTTAGACAACAGGTACTTCAATGCAGCATGGTCTGAATAAACTAAGACCTTAGAACCCAATAAATAAGCTCTAAACTTATCGAGCGCAAAAACAACTGCTAGTAACTCCTTTTCTATTGTGGAATAGTTTAATTGTGCATCATTTAACGTCTTACTAGCATAATAAATTACATGAGGGAGCTTATCAACACGTTGTCCTAAAACAGCACCTACTGCGTAATCAGAGGCATCACACATAATTTCAAAAGGGACATTCCAATCGGGTGGTCGAATTATAGGCGCGGAGGTCAACTCACTTTTTAGTCTCTCAAAAGCATGAAGGCACTCTTCATTAAACACAAACGGGGCATCTTTGGCCAACAAATTACATAGAGGTTTAGCAATTTTACTAAAGTCTTTAATGAACCTCCTATAAAAGCCCGCATGACCCAAAAATGATCTAATCTCCTTTATAGTACGTGGGGGTGGAAGGTTAGATATCAAATTAATTTTAGCTTTATCCACTTCAATACCTTTATGTGAGATGATATGCCCTAATACAATTCATTGCTTAACCATAAAGTGACATTTTTCCCAATTAAGCACGAGACTTTTTTCTTTACATCGCACTAACACTAGGGTCAAATGGTGTAAGCATTCATCAAAAGAAGATCCAAAAACTGAAAAATCATCCATAAACACTTCCAAAAAACGTTCTACCATGTCAGAACAAATACTAACCATGCATTACTGAAACGTGGCTGGTGCATTGCATAATCCAAATGGCATGCGGCGGTAGGCAAAAGTACCATAAGGGCATGTGAACGTAGTCTTTTCTTGGTCTTCCGGTGCAATGGGAATTTGATTATAACCAGAATAACCATCGAGAAAGCAATAATACTCATGTCCCGCTAACCTTTCTAACATTTGGTCAATAAACGGCAAAGGAAAATGATCTTTTCGTGTCATGGAATTTAATTTTCGATAGTCTATGCAAACACGCCATCCTGTTTGAACACGGGTGGGAACTAATTCATTGTCTTCATTTTTTACTACCGTCACACCCGATTTCTTAGGAACAACTTGAACAGGACTCACCCAACTGCTATCAGAAATTGGATAAATAACGCCAGCATCTAAAAGCTTAAGAATTTCCACTCTAACTACTTCTTGCATGGCAGGGTTTAGACGCCTTTGTGGCTCACGTGAAGTTTTAGCATTTTCCTCTAAATGGATTCTATGCATGACCAATGAAGGACTAACTCCCTTGATATCATTTATGGACCACCCTATTGCTTCCTTGTGCTCTTTTAGGACATTCAACAATTTTTGTTGTTGTGTATCATCTAAATCAGAGGCTATGATTACTGGTAAAGACTCACAAGGGCCAAGGAATTTGTATTTAAGAGTGTTTGGCAATGGCTTAAGTTCTAACTTAGGTGGCTCCACAATAGATGGAAGTGCTGGTGATGTAGACAGTGAAAGAGGAACCACTTTTGGTTGCCATTCATCAATGCTCATTAACGGGGTAGCATCTAATAATGCATTAACTTGCTCAATTGATTCATCTATGTCAAATTCACACCCAAAATGTGCTAGGCAAGCTTCTAAGGGATCCTCATAACTTGACTGAACAAAAGTATTTTCAACCAAAGTGTCTATCATACAAACTGCACTAACCTCATCTTCATCTAGTGGTTGCTTGCTTGTATTAAAAATATTAAGCTCAACAGTCATATTACCAAATGATAATTTCATCACACCATTTCTACAGTTGATTAAAGCATTAGATGTAGCCAAAAAGGGACGCCCTAAAATAACAGGAATTTGCCCACTAGAGTTTTGGACAGGCTGAGTGTCAAGGACTATGAAGTCCACAGGAAAATAGAATTTGTCAACCTTAATTAGAACATCCTCAATGACTCCTCTAGGAATTTTGACTGATCTATCAGCTAATTGGAGTGTTACTTGAGTGGGTTTTAACTCTCCTAACCCTAATTGTGAGTACACTGAGTAAGGTAATAAATTGACACTAGCCCCCAAATCTAACAAAGCCTGATCGATATGATGGTTACCTATAACGCAAGAAATTGTTGGACAACCAGGGTCTTTGTATTTTATTGGAATTTTGCACTGGATAATAGAGCTAACCTGTTCAGTTAAAAATGCCTTCTTTGGAACATTTGTCTTCCTTTTAATTGTGACTAGATCTTTCAAAAATTTAGTGTACGAGGGTACTTGTTGAATGGCATCTAAAAATGGAATATTGATTTGTACTTGCTTAAACACTTCTAGAATGTCTCCAAATTGTGCACCTTTTTTAGGGGCTACTAGTCGATGAGGATAAGGAGCTTTAGGGACAAAGTTCCTAACAGGTGGCTCGATTATACGTGGTGGAGAAACAGACTATTGAACTTTAGCAGGATCAACATGATTTTCTTCTTTTTCAGCTTTAGCTAATTCCTCAGTTGGCATACTAACTTTATTATCAACTTCTTTCCCAGATCTAAGGGTAATGATTGATTGAACATGGTGTTGCTCGTTTGAAGAAGTGGAGGTGGTGCCTATAGAAAACTGTCCTTTAGGATTCACTAGAGTTTGACTCGGAAACTTCCCTTTCTCTCTCTCCGCAACTTGACTAGCCAATTGACCCATTTGATTTTCCAATTTAGCGATGGCTTGAGCATGCAAGTGAGTTGAATTTTCAATTTTAGCCAAGATTGCTTTAAGGTTGTCATCTAAGGATGACTGTTGTTGTGGTGCAACAGATTGGAAATTCGGTTAAGACACAGAAGTTGGAGTATAAAAAGGTTGAGATTGAGAAGGGTATGAGTGTGTAGGAGGACGAAAACCTGGGGGAGATTGATTCTGTGAATGGAAAGGTTGTCCACCTATATTTGTAGAAGGTTGGTTCTGACGCCATGAAAAATTTGGGTGATTTCGCCAATTTTGGTTGTATGTTTCTGAAAAAGGACTAGCAAATGATTTTCCATAATTATTAAGTGCGTTTGCTTGTTCAACATAGCTTTCAGAATATCTAATAATGGAAGGACATGTTTGTGTTGTGTGCATGTGACTACTGCAAAGAGAACACACCTCACTTTGAACTTGATTGGCTGACTCCATAGTTTTACTTAAAACTAACGCCTCAACCTTTCGAGTAAGATTATCTAACTTTATTCTCATATCTGAATCTTCCCTCACCTCATATAATCCCCCTCTCTTAGGTGTGGAAGTTGGTTTGTCTCGATGAGAAGTAAAATCCCACTGTTGAGATCTCTCAGACAAATTTTCAAGAAACTCATAAGCTCCCTCACCCGTAAGATTTAAAAAATCACCACCGTTCATTGATTCAATCATATTGCGATTAGACTGCGTTAAACCATTATAGAAAAATTGAACCAATCTCCATGTTTCAAAACCATGAGGGGGGCACTTTAAAATAAGATCTTTAAATCTCTCCCAACTCTCATAAAATTTTTCATGTTCTTCTTGACAAAAATCAGTAATCTCCCTCCTTAAAATAGTTGTTCTAGATATTGAAAAGAATTTTGAAAGAAACTTTTTCACGAGGATGTCCCATGAAGTGATTGAGCCAGAGGGTAGAGAATTTAACCATGCCTTTGCTTTATCTTTCAGTGAAAAGGGAAAAAAGCGCAACTTAACAGACTCTTCAGAAAAGTTTTGATATCTAAAGGTAGCACAAATTTCGAGAAAGTCTTTAACATGCATGTAAGGATCCTCTCGTTCAACCCCATGAAATTGTGGAAGAAGTTGTATTATGTGATGTTTCAGCTCAAAATGTGTTGCATTTATTGTGGGTAACACAATACAAGAAGGAGGATTTGTGGTCACGGGTGAGAACAATTCTCTTAAAGGTTTTGTATCTTGTACAAGTTCTCCCATTTTTAATTGACAACGTTCTACTCTTTGAATTTTTAAGCTGCGTCGAAAGGTTCTCTCAATTTTCGGATCAATAGGTATTAATTCTAAATTTTTCGAACGGCAACCAAACATAAACTTACGAATGAAAGCAAATAACAGGAATAAACTGAAAAATAAAAATGAAAAAGCAACAGAACTAATTTTTTTTTTTTTTCAATGCTAACTATAACTAGTAGAAGAGTGAAATCAATTCAAATCTCTAGATTTCCTAAAAAAAATAATAAGTCCCCGGCAACGGCGCCAAAAACTTGATGTGAAATTTTAAAGTACTCGCAAGCGCACGAATCGTACCGAAGTATAGTATGGCGAGAGCGAGGTCGAACCCACAGGGACTTACGATTTTTCTAGGAAAAATAAGTAACTTAAACCGATTAAACCCTAACCTAGTTGGCAAAAGTTGTGATTGATTTTTAAACTAAAAGTGAAAAGTAAAAACAATGAACTAAATTATTAAAGACGAGAAAACTAAAGCTTTCTTTTTAACCAAAGGAGAAAATACTAGGGTTTCGGAATCCACACCCATTAACTCATATCATTATATATTCATGATTATTGATTTTACCCAAAATTTCTTCGTGATAATCTAAAAGCTAATTCTGTTACCACGGAAAATATCATCGTGAAAGTTAATCAAAAACTCTAATGTTTGTTCCTCTCCGCTCGCAAGTATAAAATCAAATCATTAATTGTATCCGCTTTTAACAAAGCACAATAAATATCCAATTTTATAGTTAACGATTAAAACCAGCTTTCAATGCTAAAGACAATTCCAAATCATGAGAAAAACATGATTGAACTCATATCTAGAATCTATCCCTAACAATTGATTTGGAGTAAGAACAATTTAATCACATTCAAACCAAATATTCGGGTAAAATCAAATCTCATAAATATATAATTAATAATCGTTAATGGGGCTCCATCCTAAACCCTAGTTAAAGAGTTTAGCCGCTCATGGAGTACAAACACATATTCAAATAATAAAAGAACTCCATTGAAGAAAATAAGGTCTCACAAAATTAATATGACAAGATGTTCAACACTTATTCCTCCTTGCTCCAGCCGTGGCCTCTGATCTTCGAACTGTCGTCGTGATCGTCAACTCCAGCCGAGGTAGTGCTTCGGTTCTGTGGTATCTTCAGCCATCTGGTCCTCTGAGATGGTGTCTGCCCTCCCCTTTTTATATCTTTCCCAGCCGTGTAACTCAAGGGAAGAAAATATTGTTTAGCATTTGTTTCCTTAATCAAGTCTCCTAGGCCAATAGCACAATGCCTTTTCCGAATTAGCATCAAGCCACTACCCTTTATTTTTGCTGCTACATGATCGATATTCCTTGATCATTACCATATTCTCCCCATAGGATATGCCTCAGCCAAGATTCCTTGTAAAAGAAAATCAAATCCTTGGCAAATTATCACCCTTTTCAAATTTAATTTCCTTGACTAACAAGAATTTCCTCATGCACGTGTAACATGGGTCAGTCAATCAATAAGGATGTACGCTTTTATCTTCACGACATTCGGCATTTTTCACAAAATATCAATATTATCACTTTTTCCTGCAAAAATCAATATTTCAATGTTAAAGACCAATAAGATAGTAATATAGTAAAATTACACGCGATTAAGGGCTAACTACATGTGATGTTGGGGCCTCTAAGTGTCGATATTTTGTGCTCATCAAAGAGAGAAATCAATTCTTACTAAGTCTTCAATGCATTTTTCAATCAAATGTTCAAAAATCAAAAAAATGGAATGACTAAAATATTAATGATGTGATACTTACACCATTTTGGCTAATAGCGCCACGTCGCTCACGCCACCTGGTCATAATACCACGTCATTTTTACCACGTCATTTCAAAAACAGAAATTAAGCGTTTGAAAAAAAAAATGAAAACTTAGTTTGTTTTGACATCTCTTAAGTTTCGTTGTTATAAAGGATATATTGTCAAAAAAAAAAAAAAAAAACTCTGAGGATCGATGCAACTTTTTTTAAAACCGTTTTCTGTGAGTTTAAGAGACTTAAAATCTATGGAGTTTGAGATACCTTCGGTGTTCGCCGTGCCCGAACGGCCCCTCTGGTCTGGATCTAGCTTTAGGATGTGCTTGTATCTAGGTTTCGGCAACCTTATTGCTTTGTCTCGGATGGTCAAGATAAGGAGATTGGCTCTGATTCCGAAGCATTCGGAATTTAACCTGCCTGACACGACTTACCCGTGGCTGCTGAAACCCTTGTACAGTCATATCCTGAGTGAGATTCGGAGCTGAGGTAGGACTGTAGGAAATTAGGACGGTGACAACAACGACGACTTATGTGCATAGAACCTTCCAAAGTTGAGACAGTGACTCGTTTGTTAGAACTATGCGTTATACCCAATTTGATGCATTTTTGTGCTCACGTGCTGTATCATCGCACTTCAATGCACATGGTCTATTAGGGACTCGTCTACTTGTCTTCTAGGACTCGCACACACTCCTGCCTCGTCCTTCGCCCTTCTCTCCTGCGCCCTGTGGTCTGAAAAGATTGCCAAGACCCGATGAAGAGTCGTGCGTCTGATTACATGCACGTTGTCTAAATCAAATGATCCTTGGAACGATAAAGCCTTGGGGATGTCAAAATTTGTTAAGTCGTTTATACATTTTGCAATCAAAAATTCAATGGAGATTAAGGAAACAATTAGGCTACAATGCCGTGATACTCACACCATCTAGGTTACTGTGCCAAGTCACTTACACCACTTAGGCTAATGGCGCCATGTCGCCTACGCTGCCTCGGTTACAGTATCATGTCATTTACGCCAAATGATTTCTAAAACCAAAATCGAAACTTTGAATGAAAAATGTTGGGGACTTAATTTGTTTTGCTATCTCCCAAGTCTTGTCATTCCTAATCAAAGGACGCTGAGGATCGAGGCAATCTTTAGGGATCGCACTGTCGGTCTAGGAGACCTTAAATCCATGGAGTTTGCGATACCTCCGGCGTTTGCCGTGCCCATACGGCTCCCCTGGTTCAGTCTAGCCTTAAGGAATATTGGTATCTGGATTTCGGCAGTCAAATTGCTCTGTCTTGGATGATCAAGATTGGCTCTGATTCCGAAGCATTCAGAATTTAACCTACCTGACATGACCTACCCGGATTGCCAGAAGTCATCTGTGCCACGTCCTAAGTGAGATTTAAACCATGGTAAGTCCTTAGGACAGTCTAGGAGACTCTAAATACACGGAGTTTGCGATACCTTCGGTGTTCGCCGTGCCCAAACTGCCCCCGGTCTGGGAAAGCTAGTTACAGCAATCTTATTGCTTTGTCTTGGATGGACATAATAAAGGCGTTGGGTCTAAGCAATTTACCCGTGGTTGTTGGAAACCATCTATGCAATGCCTTAAGTGAGACCAGGCTGGGTTAGACCTTAGGGCAACATCAAGATCGACGACACGTACATGACATGTTCTTTCTTTTTCAAAAACAGTGTCTGGGACTCATCTAAAATTCAATTTTTGCTTTACTGTCAGTACTGAACCACCCATCCTACACAAAACCACACCGCATTCTCCGATCACCTCAATGGCAGGGCAGACAGAATTGAATGAGCTGAAAAAGACTGTGGAGGAAATGAGTCAGAAAATGGACAAGATACTAACTTTGGTCCAAGGGCTGGTTAACCTTTTCACCTCCATAATCCCGAACACAAATGTGGGACTGAATGATGATGTTGGGGACCTAGGGGCTGACAGGGCTGACAAACTTTTCTCAAAAGTGAAGCTCTCAGAAATGTTCAAGGACCTGGCTGAAATTCATGACGCTAGGGCTCACTCGAAGGAAGATACTGAACCCTTGATCGAAACCAGTGCTGACATGCATATTGTCTCAGCAGAAGTACATGAGAACAATCCCAGAGGCAAAAGGGTTTGTCCTGTTGATAGCAGAAGGCTATACAGTTGCAAAGCAAGTAAGGGCACCACGGGCGCCACCATGAACCCTCAACTCAGTCACAGAACCAAACCAAGGGCCTTCTCCCATTTCTCTGAACCTCAATCCCTGGTTTATGAAAAGCTCCTCAAAACTGGTCTCATAAAGCCACTCCTTCCAATTCCTCTACCCCAAAAGCTTCCAGCCTACCACGACCCAAATGCTTTCTGCGCCTTTCACCAAATGCCTGGCCATGTTACCGATAAGTGTCACCGTCTCCGTCACAAGATTCAAGACCTCATCGATGACAGAATCATCCCTCCACCATAGCCAGACATCATGTCCAAGCGCAATCCTTGCATCAATGCCGCCTTCTTCAGCAAAGAAGGGTAAATCATCAAGAGCCATGCAGCGGTCTGACCTTCCACAAGTCTGGGAGTTTTCAAGCTTCGAGTCCTTGTCCTCTAAATAACCATCTTCATGTTTGAGTCAGTTTGTACCCCGGGTCTTTCATGCTTTCGCTATTATGTCTGTGTGTTTTCAATTTCAAGTCTATAAGGGTCACACAAAAAAAAGCGTCAGTTTCGTGTGCCTGAACTACGTTGTGACCTGATTCCTTTATAGGATACGTAGGCAGCCTCATCCTGAGGCCCGGTCACGAGCATTCAAGTCAATCCCAAGGTTCAATCATGGTCTTTTGAGTCAACCTCTAGTCGTTCGGTCACTGTCTTTTGAAAGTCACATCTCCGTAATAAACTCTGAATTTTGAAATTATTTTCTACCGTCAGTTGAAAATCATGATAATCGCTTCAAAACACGAGATGATTTTTCATTGAACCCTCACCTCAGGAAAGAAGAAGAATTTCAAGGCACCACTTCCCGATACCATATCCATTCTAAGAAGCAATGTCGTGACTCTGAAAGGGCTCGCTAGGTCAACACTTCAAAATCTGACATTGGCAAAAGTTAGAGCATGCAAACAAAAGCCTCTCAATGGAGCATCTAGGATTCAGTTGTTAGGTTGCGCAATCCAAAATGAAGAAAGGCCATCGTTTCTTTCATCCTACTCATAAAGATATATCTTTTGATACCCCTTTTGAGCCCCAATCAAATTCTTTGAATCCCAGCTAGCCAGCTATCCCCCACATCGGGATGAAATGAAAAATAAAAGTGCCAGAAGAAATATTGAAATTCAAAGCATCAAAAGAGTGAAAGTGCCAGACACATCGAGATTCAAAGCATCAAAATGATGAAAGTGTCAAACACATTGAAAGGCATTGAAGGCATGAGAAATCAAGAGAAAACGCCCATCAAAGCAAATGGGCACAAAAAGTTCAAAGATAGCTGCTTAGCTTTGAAAACCCAAAAGGAAAGTGAAATTTTTGAGCCAATTGTCCTTTCTTTGTTAAGCCAAACCATGGCCCACATTACAACCCAAAAAGTCCTTTCAGATTGGAAAGCACAACTTGATAGCAAGAATCCTAGGCGTTAAGAGGCATGACCGAAGATCAATACATGGAGAAAAAGTCAAAGCAATGCTCAAAGCAAAAATTCAAATTGTGGTCATCATCAGCAACCTGGGGCACGGTTCATGATAAAAACTCTCGTGGTTTGACAAAACAAAATCAAAAGATTTGAATGAAAATCAATTGATGGAGTAAAATAATTTTGAAATTCCAAAAGGAGAATTCCGAGAACCTGGGCATGTCTGCCATTTCAAAGAGTCAAACTCTTCGTCCAATCAGGGGCACCATTCAAAAGTCACTTCGTCTTTCTCTCCCTCATTTGCATCAATGTAGTCTTGTCCAAATCCACCCACTTTGTCAAAAGTCAAAAGAGTCATCCCGGTTTGGTCAATTCTCGACTCGTGGAAGTCATTTCAACGCATGGAAGAATACCACTCCTGAGAGAAGCTCATTGGGCTGAAAACCGCAAGGGCGGGCAGGCCCAAGCAAAAATTAGAGCAAAAGCCTGCTAGGTCGAAAACCCGTAAGGGCGGCCTAGGCAAAAGTTAAGGCAGTTAACCAAAAGAGCTCGCTAGACTGAAAACCCGAAAGCGCGGTACTAGGCAAAATTTAGAGTGCAAAAGGAGAGTG
Organism: Rhododendron molle; assembly: GCA_025413875.1. Classification (NCBI taxonomy): domain Eukaryota; kingdom Viridiplantae; phylum Streptophyta; class Magnoliopsida; order Ericales; family Ericaceae; genus Rhododendron; species Rhododendron molle. The sequence goes on from CM046398.1 coordinate 23,181,928, forward strand.
TTAATACCCGAGTGAAACCATAGCCTGGACTGTGCTTGGACAATTGCTTGTCAAAACCATCAGAACTGGGGTTCGTCTTTCACTGGAGCACAACAACTCGATGTCATCTACCGAGGCTAGCATATGCCTAACTTTAAAACTCGGGCACAAACTTCAGCCCAAAGCTCAAGCCTTGATCAAAGGAAAGTTTCAGCCCAAAGCTCAAGCCCTGACAAAAAATAAACTCCAACTCAAATTCAAGCCCTCACCGCGGGCAAATTCTAGCCCAAAACCCAAGATACCAGTCACCGGCCAAAGATAGTAAAGCAAAAAGGGTAATTAGATGTATTCCTTTTTTTAAAAAAATAATAATAATAAAAACAAAAAAAAAAACAAAAAGGAATATTGTCATCATTGTCGTCGAGTGCCAAATCGCTAATCTCGAATGTCGTCCAAAAGTCAATCAACCAAGCAACGGTCTAATCAACCTAATGCTTTTTAGTCTCTCAAGCAACGGTCAAAAAGACCTAAACTTCTCATTTAATCGAGCTATGGTCTAAAAGACCTAACGCTTCTTAGTCTCTCGAGCGACGGTGCAAAAGACCTAAGCTTCTCATTTAATCGAGCTATGGTCCAAAGGACCTAACGCTTCTTAGTCTCTAGAGCAACGGTCAAAAAGACCTAAGCTTCTCATTTAATCGAGCTATGGTCTAAAAGACCTAACGCTTCTTAATCTCTCGAGCGACGGTGCAAAAGACCTAAGCTTCTCATTTAATCGAGCTATGGTCCAAAGGACCTAACACTTCTTAGTCTCTAGAGCGACGGTCCAAAAGACCTAATCTTCTCATTTAATCGAGCTATGGTCTCGCAAGCGACGGTCAAAAGGACCTAAGCTTCTCATTCAATCGGCAACGGTCAAAAGGGCCTAAGCTTCTCAGTCAATTCGCAATGGCCAAAAGGGCTCTTTCACCGAACGGCCAAAAGGGCTAAGCTTCTCATTCACTTGGCGACACAAAGTGGCCTAAGCTTCAACAATTCGCGAACGCTGGCCAAAAGGGCCTAAGCTTCTCACTCAATCGGCGACGGTCAAAAGGGCCTAAGCTTCTCAGTCAATTCGTAACGGCCAAAAGGGCCTAAGCTTCTCAGTCAATTCGCAATGGCCAAAAGGGCCTAAGCTTCTCATTCAATCGGCGACGGTCAAAAGGACCTAAGCTTCTCATTTATTCAGCGACGGTCAAAAGGGCCTAAGCTTCTCAGTCAATTCGCAACGGCCAAAAGGGCCTAAGCTTCTCATTCAATCGGCGACGGCCAAAAGGGCCTAAGCTTCTCATTCAATCGGCGACGGTCAAAAGGACCTAAACTTCTCATTCAATCAGCGACGGTCAAAAGGGCCTAAGCTTCTCAGTCAATTCGCAACGGCCAAAAGGGCCTAAGCTTCTCATTCAATCGGCGACGGTCAAAAGGACCTAAGCTTCTTTGTTTATCAAGCAATGGTCAAAAGGACCTAAAGCTTCTTTATCTATCGAGCTACAGTCAAAAGGATCTAAGTATCTCAGTCAATCGAGCGACGATAAATAAGGCCTTAGTTCCTTAGTCTTTCGGGCTACGGTCTAGTTGACCTAAAAGCCTCCCAGTCAATCGAGCTACGGTCTTACCGACCTAAAGTCTCTTCGTCTCTCGGGCTACGGTCGAATTGACCTAAAAGCCTCTTCGTCTCTCGGGTTACGGTCTAATTGACCTAAAAGCCTCTTAGTCTCTCGGGCTACGGTATAATTGACCTAAAAGCCTCTTCGTCTCTCGGGCTACGGTCTAATTGACCTAAAAGCCTATTCGTCTCTCGGGCTACGGTCTAAATGACCTAAAAGCCTCTTCGTCTCTCGGGCTACGGTCTAATGGACCTAAAAGCCTCTTAATTTCTCGGGCTACGGTCTAACCGACCTAAAAGCCTCTTAATTTCTAAGGCTACGGTCTAACCAACCTAAAAGCCTCTTAGTGTCTCAAGCTACGGTCTTACCCACCTAAAGTCTCTTCGTTTCTCTGGCTATGGTCTAACCGACTTGGGAGTTTTTTTTTTTTTTTAGTTTCTCAAGCTGTGGTTCGTCCTCCGGGACTGCACTCTATCTAACACTTCGTCTTCTGGGACTCGCACTCTATCTGCACTTTGTCCCCTGGAACCGCACCTTATCTGCACTTCGTCCTCCGGGACTGCAATTTGTCTCACACTTTGTCCTCTGGACTTGGCTTTGTCTCGCAATTTCTCCTCCGGGATTCACTTTACTTGCATTGTCCCAATCGAACTACGCTGGTCTGATCCCTACAACGGGGCACGTAGGCAGCTCCATGAGCGCGACCACCTTTATTGCATTCTTGCATTTAACTTAAAGACTTTGGAGCGATGGATTGGGATGTCTAATCTTTAACGTCACTTATACCAAGCAATGGAACCTAAGTTCCGTTAAAGAGGGACTACTGTAGACACCCCAATCTGGACCCATGAATAATCTTTAAGTTTCCCCGATGATGAAATAAGGAAAAATATACCTTCGAGGCTTGGACTGTTGCTCCTTTGCTACTCCTTTGCTACTCCTTCTCTAACCTCAAGAAAACCCATTTTCAACAATGTAGGGTGGCCCTCGATTCAATTGCAAAAGAGAAAGAAGCGTTTGCTTTGTCAAAAATAACTTTTTCCATGACACACTGAGGGTAAAATGGGCACATATTTTAATGTATAAAATGGCTTTGAGTGAAACCAATTGGGTTAGAAAGAGGACTCGACGAGCTTTCCAACGCTACGAACCGCGTCCAAATCCGAGTTCGGGAGTGTCCGGGGCGCCCTCGCGAAGTTCGGTGTACTGTGCTGATTCACATAGCGCGCGGCACTTCAAAAGGGCGCACGGCACCTTAGAAAATTCAAAAAATCACTCTCTCGCACGGGACTCCACTACGTCGCACGGCACCTTGAGAAAAAGTTCTGACAGTCGTAGAAAGCTGTCGGCCACGCCTGCAGGAGGAGCGTCTGTGCCAGAAAATGAGTTTTATTCGGCTCAGAAGTCACCTCCCCTCTTTTAGTGATCATCCTTGGCTCTTTTGCCTATAAATACACCCCCTCTCTAGTTGAGAAGTACCCCTTCAACTCCAAGTAAAGTTACTCTGCCATTTTTTTGGCTCTCACTCTCTCTCTCTAAAAATACTCCCTTGTATTCTCTCACTACAACTTCTTACACCAACTACCATTATACACATCTCTCTCTCTACACTCATTTGCTCTCAAGTCTCTCAAGTTCAATCCAAATCAACTTCCATTATTCCACCTTCAAGCACATCCAAACTTCGATCAAAAGGTAAAAATTCATTTCCTTGGGCTAAACTACATTTAGTCTAAAAGAGAGCCGATCGAGACCCTTCTCGGTCTTTCTATACCGAGCTTGGGTCTCAAACGAGCTTTAAATTCAAAGTATTTCTTTTCTTTTCTTTTTCTTTTCTTTTTTTTGCTTTTTCTTTTCATATTTCGACTAATATTGCTTAAAGATCGTGCGGGTACATTCTAGATTCAAGTTTCATGTTAAAAGTCCTTTTTTTTACTTCATGAGATCTTTCGATATTCCAAAAAGCTTTTAACATTATTTTACATGATAAGATGAACAAATGGGTCTCATAAATCATTTTTCAAAGATTCGGAAAATATAACAAACTATTTTGCGGACCTATGGTTTGTTTTGTCATGTAAAAGCAAACTGATTTTACAATGTGTAGACAGGTGTACCGCACGGTGTGTTGGTTGCACCGTGCGATGCATCCGGGTATCGCACGGCGTATCATGTTTAAGCGCACGGCACTTCATTAGCTATTGTTTTCTTGTCTGAGCTGTCTGGATCATGGCCATCATTCATCGGGCCCATTGTTGTTCTTGAGATACCGACATTAGTATTTTCGGAACAAGACCATATCTACAAGCCATATTTTATTTCATAAATAAGATTTCTTAGATCATCTCGGATGATCAAATGTAATAAAAATTATTTTGTGTTCATGGCTTGATGGAGTGGTACTGTTCCGAGGTCGGGTGACGTCCTGAATGCTTGTAACAGACTGACAGCAGAACAGGTACCACGCGCGGCATACTGAAGAGCCGTGCGGGGCATTACAGTGTGCCGCGTAAGAGATGGCCGCGGTCCAGACAGCTTGTTAAATGTTTTTTCATTATATTTGCTTGCATCATTCTTATCATTCTGTACAGTTCGCACCACAAGCACACCAATGTGTTATATTCTATCCCGTGTCCCTTCCCCGTATATGTTTTAAAGTTAAGTTTTTCAAATGGTATTAAATCCCCCATTTAAAACGCTTAGTAGAGACCGGTTTTACCAGGCGAGTGGGGTGCTTTTTCAACAAAACCTTTCCCGTTCGTAACGTGGCTCCCGGATCCAAAATTTCAACGTTTTCGCTAGACCAAAAGCCTTTCTTTTTCAAATCAAACTCTCGGTTTCTCGGATCATTCATCTCAAAAATCCGGGTGGCGACTCTTCGAGTTAGCGCTTTTCGGGCGCGGGAGCCCACAGCTGCCAACATTGATCGCCTGCGGAGAAAAGAAGCTGTACCCAATTGGTTTCGTCTGTCCCAAAGATTAGTTCGTGTAGACACACTGGAAGGAACCTCACTGTTTGAAGTCCAAGTTGCGCAGGAAGAACAACCGTTGCTAGAAGAACCCGTGGTAGAAGAACCCATAGCCTCAATCCCGTCCGAAAACCCTTTACCCATGGCCGATCAGGGAGACGGAATAGAAGAACTCAGGCAGAACATGGCTAACATGGATATTCAGTTTAAAGAGTCCCTCGCCGGTGTTGATGCACAACTCAAGGCCACTGTGGTTTCCATGAAAAACGACATGAACATGCTAATAGAAAGCATGCAAGAAATCACTGATAAGCTCCTGACTAAGACTCCTCCGCAGTTCGAGCGACCCAAAGTTGAGATACCAACAACTGACCCTAACCTAGCCGTTCTTATGGATAAGATTGGCAAGTTTGAGGAATCTATTCAAGAAACCAAGCGACTTGGAATAGGAGAAATTGACATGAGTAAGCTATGCCTCTTCCCGAATGCCAAGCTGCCAGAGAAGTTCAAAGGAGTGGATTTTGCGAAATTTGATGGTACCGGCGATCCTAGAGCCCATCTTCAAGGATATGTGGGATCCCTCACTATGCACGGCATTGAAAAAGAAGCTATGGCCTAACTCTTCCATGAGTCCTTGTCTGGTCCAGCCCTGCAATGGTTCTTCTCTCTCGAACCATCCAAGAAAAGGACTTGGGAAGACATCGGGGCAGCTTTTGTGGCTCAGTATGACTTCAACGTTGACCTGAAGATGACCACGAGGGAGTTGGAAAGCACTAAGAAGAAAAAGGAGAGTTTTGCCGACTTTGTGAAGCGTTGGAGGGCAAAGGCCGCCCAGATGCAGAATAAGCCCGACCTGAAAGAACAAATACGGATAATAACCAAGAACCTGCCAAGCTCCTTCGCCCCTTACATGGTTCTTTCTCAGGCTGCCCCAAATTTCGAGACCTTTTATGATTCTGGATTGGCCGTAGAAGAGGCTTTACGAGACGGAACTTTGGAAAAGAAAGAGTCAGGATCAGGGTCAAAATCCAAAAGGGCGTATTCAGGAAACAGCAACATTCTCTTCTGGAATACTAACCAAGCGGGAACCTCATCCACTAAACCAGTAGAAGTCAACCAGATCTTCGAAAAACCCAAATCCCAGAGCCGAACCTTCACCCAATTCAGCACTCCCAGGTCCACTATTCTCAAGAAACTCACAGAAATCGGAGTATTGAAACCTCTTGCACCACCACAAACCATTCCACCAAACCTAAACCAAAATGTCTACTGTGACTTTCACCAAATGCCCGACCATACTACCGACAACTGCATCCGCCTCCGTCATGAAATTCAAAACCTCATCGACAACAAGGTTATTGACACTCCACTTGCCGATAAACCAAATACCATTTCCAACCCTCTACCTCATCACAATGCTCCCTTCCGTATTAACCAAATCACCCTAGCTGAAAATCAAAATCTTCCAGAAATTGACCCTACCCTGCTCATTACCCCTAATACCGAACCAATACCTGCTGGTAGAATTCCCGGAGAGACTGCCTTTCGTTCCATGTGGGAGTGGGAGGATACATGGGGAGAACTAATTACTGACTGGGAAGAGTTCGAAGCCGCCCACTTCCAAGGAAATGATGAACTTCTATTCGAAGCCGGATGGGAGGTTGACTGGCAAAACATCCAGGCAGATCCCCTTGATGGATTCTCTTTGCATGCACTGTTTGAAAATCAAGGGGAAGAATACCAAGTTTTTCAAGATGTACCTAAATGGGGATGGGATCCGACCCCAGACGAATACCAGCTTTTGGCTTGGAATGACCCCTTGGATACCTTCTCCCTGCCGGCACTGTTCGGTGAAGAATGCCAGCCTGGATATCCACCTGAGATGATGACATACAACTGGCCTGAGCTTGCCCCGCTCTGCCCAAATTTCTCTCATCTTAATGATTTTGTCATCAACAACCTGTATAGCAATGTGAGCCTCACCGCGTACCCGAACCTTCCTAGATGTGAGGAAGAAGTCGCTAGCAATGAGTTTGATCCAATGGACTACCTTATCGACGGAACTGAATCCGAGTCATCAGTCACTTTTCCAAAAGATGCTGAAGTTGCTATGATGAACTTATGAGAAGATGAACCAGCGTTTGGAACAAACTTGTGGGCTAACACTGAGGTGGTTAACATAAAAGTGGGAAACTAAGAATGGACTGTTAACAAGACCGTAATGAAGGCCGAAAAATGGAAGCCCGAAGATCTGTGGGATGACTTGGTTATTGCTGATTTGGCTGCCAATCTGCGGGATACGACTATTGGAAACAAGCGTAAAGCCCTGGCCGATTTATGGAATGAAGAATCAAAGTACCGTCAGATTGATCACCTAACCAGAAGTGGCCGTGTGTACCAACCTCCAAACCTTCAAGTTGGAGAACCTTCCAACCCTGCAGCCGCAGAGCCCTCTGACCCCTTTACCACCCCGGTCAAAAACACCTTCCGACCCTTTGATCCACCAGCCAAAGAGCCTTCCCGACCAGAAAAGAACCCCGAGGGAATGATTAAGCGACAACTCGAGCAAACCCATGCCAAGATATCCGTCTGGGATGTGCTGGTCCATTCCACACGTCACCGTGAAGGTCTCATCCAAGCACTCTCTCAGCTAAAAGTCCCTCCTCCATAACCCCGACGAGCTTGTGGCATTGATCAAAACCATACCTACATAACCTTTACTGATCGAGACTTGATCGAGACTTGCCTGCAGAAGGAACTAATCACAATCGGCCGCACATCACCCTAAAATGCCACGGCAAATCGGTTCCGATAATCTTGGTCGACAATGGTTCAAGCAATTAATGTCTATCCACTCCGTGTTGCTTAGCTTGGGGTAAAAAAATAAGGACTTCTCCCCATCGAAGTCAAGGTCCGAGCATATGACAACACTTCGGAGGGATGTGGTTGGGACTCTCATGATTCCTATGACCTTTGGACCATATCGACGGAAGTAGAGTTTCACGTGGTGAATATCCCCGCCTCTTTCAACTTTGCTTCCTGGGAGACCACTGGTTGCACCGGCCGACATCATGGCTCGTGCCCTCCACACTCCATCGAAAATTCGGTTGGGACCGAAACGGGAATGCTTACTATTCACGAGGACTCTGAGATCCATGCCCCTATTGAAGATAATGCCCCACTCTTGAAAATTCAACACGGAGAAGAAGATATCGCCTTGGGAGGATTTTCTCTGGATACCTCCAAATCTGTCTATTCAGTTAGAATTGATGACGATTTCGTCGTGAGCAATGTTGCCATCAAGATAATGAAGAAAATGTCTTACATGCCAGGATTGGGGTTGGAAAAAAATCTCCAGAGCCCTGCAAAGTTTGAAGCTCAGGGCACTCTGATGCGCACGACCGGTCTTGGTTACTCACCTTCGAGTAACAGTAAGGTGAAAAGGGGAACAGGCTAGAAGATTAATTTGTCAAAGAAAAGGCAAAACAGATCTATCAAGGGCAGCCAGAACCTTTTTGGGATGCGGAAAATAATACCTTCTTACCGGGGTTTGAGATATTCGCCAACGATGTCTGGCCAGATAGTAATGAAGAAGCTGAGATTATGGAAAAGCAGAAAAAACCAACCGACTGGATTGAGGTTTTTGCCATGGGTAGTCTCGCAACTCTGTTCAAGGAGGACGAACCAATGGGTACAGATATGGAAGTGCAAGTGTTGATGATGGGACAAGATACTCACGAGGATCCGACTTCGCTCATCATGGATGTCGCTGGAGAGAAGAACTGGACATTCATACCAAGTGCAACTTACCTTGGATCCGAGTCCGAGTCCGAGTCCAAATCAGTCCGTTAAGTCCTTCCGAGTGCCGAGTCCGAAGTTGGTGCCTCTCGCCCAAACTCTAAGAGTCTCAGACTTCGAGTTTGAATCCACCCGTGTGTATGGTGCCCTCGAGGCCTCCGTTGATCATGAAATGAATGAATCTGATTCCGCTTACTCCCCTGACTTTGAAATAAATTGCGTCGACCCTGGTGATGAAGAGATTGATTTCAATAGGGACATCCCCAAAGAAATTCGATCCCTAATCGACAGGGAAGATGAAAGGCATGCTCAGCCTGTAAAAGAAGAAATCGTTGTAATAAATTTGAGAGATGAAAGGAATCCTCGGATGACCTAGATCGGTTCCACGCTATCCGCCAAAGAGCGTGAAGCCTTTGTAAACTTGCTTAAGGAGTTCGAAGATGTGTTTGCATGGTCACACGCAGATGTGCCCGGAATCGATCCTGAAATCGTGGAGCACCGGATTCCCCTTTATCCCAATGCAAAACCAGTAAAGCAGAAGCTAAGACGTATGAGACCAGATTGGGTGCTTAAGATAAAAGAGGAAGTTACTAAACAGATTAACGCTGGATTTTTAATGGTAACCGAGTACCTTCAGTGGGTCGCAAACATCGTCCCCGTACCAAAGAAGGATGGTAAAATAAAGGTCTGTGTCGATTTCAGGGACCTTAACAAAGCCAGCCCTAAAGATGACTTCCTGTTACCACATATTGATGTGTTAGTTGATAATACCGCCGGCCATGCCCTGCTCTCTTTTATGGATGGTTTTTCGGGGTACAACCAAATCCTTATGGCTCTAGAGGATCGGAAAAAGACTACGTTTGTCACTGAATGGGGGACGTATTGTTATCGAGTCATGCCCTTCGGATTAAAGAACGCAGGATCCATTTACCAACGGGCCGCCACGGCATTACTGCATGACATGATTCACAAAGAAGTGGAAGTTTACGTTGACGATATGATTGTCAAAGCCAAGGAGCGAGAAGGGCATTTGCCCGCCCTCAGGAAATTCTTCGAAAGGATCAGAAAGTACAAGATGGGTCTCAATCCCGCCAAATGCACGTTTGGAGTCACTGCGGGGAAGATGCTCGGGTTCATGATCACCGCCCGTGGCATCGAAGTCGACCCATCAAAGATTAAAGCCATCTTAGAAATGGAGCCGCCACGATCTGAGAAGGATGTAAGGAGTTTCCTTGGTAAGGTACAATTCATCAGTAGATTCATTGCAAAGCTGACCTCGACCTGCGAACCCCTGTTCCGTTTGCTCAAGAAAGGAGTGCCATTCACTTGGGACGACCGGTGCCAGAAAGCCTTCGAAGCCATCAAAGCCTACCTGAACAAGCCGCCAGTGTTAACACCGCCCGTAATAGGAAAACCTTTGATTCTATACCTGTCGGTCACTCCGTTTTCGATGGGGTGTATGTTGGCGCAGGAAGGAGACGATGGGGTTGAAAGGGCGGTTTACTACCTCAGTAAAAAGATGGTTGGGCCCGAGGAGCGTTACATTCCCCTAGAAAAAAACATGCTGGGCACTCGTATGGGCTTCCAGGAAGTTGAGGCATTACATGCTCGCCTACCCGGTGAGGCTGATATCTCGGATGGATCCCTTAAAATACCTATTTGAGAAACCAGCTCTCACAGGTAGGATGGCCCGATGGTTGCTAATGCTAGCCGAATTTGAGTTAAAATATGTCACCCGGAGGTCAATAAAAGGAAGAGCCGTCGCGGAATTCCTGGCCGATTGCCCGGTTGAGGGAGGGGAGGATGCCGAATTCAATTTCCCTGACGAAGACATAATGACGATGGCTGAGGATGTTTGGCAGTTGTATTTTGATGGAGCAGCCAATCAGAAAGGGTTCGGAATCGGTGTGTTGCTAATATCACCCGATGGGTCGCACATCCCATTGGCGTTCAAACTCAACTTTGAGGTCACCAATAATCAGGCAGAATACGAAGCTTGCATCGTGGGCATGGAGGCAGCCATCAAGATCGGTATAGAAAAACTGGAAGTTGTGGGAGATTCGAATTTGGTTGTGTCCCAGGCGAATGGCGACTGGAAGGTTAGGGAAGAAAAGCTGAAACCGTATCATCAGGACCTTGAAGATCTTATCCCCCACTTTAGCAAGGTGACATTCACTCATGTACCGAGGCTCAAAAATCAATTTGCAGATGCTTTAGCAATGTTGGCGTCAATGGTCGAGATCCCCGTTGGCATAAATCTAAGGCCGATTGTGATTGAACAAAGGGATACACCAGTACACCAGCACGTCATGGCAATTGACGAGCCCGATGATGGCCATCCATGGTATTATGACATCTGGAGATATGTGGAAAGAGGAGAATACCCCATGGGAGCAAGCAAAAAGGACCGGATCGCTCTTCAAAGGATGGCTGGTCAATACATCATCTGCGGAGGAAACCTATACCGAAGATCGCACTGCGGCACACACAACCTCTGCATCCATGGAGAAGATGCAAAAAGGGTGATGGAAGAAGTTCACGAAGGTGTATGCGGTCCCCACATGAATATCATAATGCTCGCCAAGAAAATCCTCAGGCAGGGATACTTCTGGACCACTATGGAAACGGAATGTGTAGAGTATGTGCGAAAGTGCCGAAAATGTCAGATTCACGCCAATCTCATGCATGTCCCGCCACATGAGCTGCAACAAATGACCTCACCATGGCCTTTCTCGACATGGGGAATTGACGTCATCGGGAGAATAGTGCCGGCAGAGTCCAATGGTCACAAGTTCATTTTGGTGGCCGTCGATTATTTCACGAAATGGGTAGAAGCTGCCTCCTACACCACTCTGACCGCAGTTCAGGTCGCACACTTTATCAAGCAAAATATCGTTTACCGGTACGGGGCCCCCCAAGCTTTCGTATCTGACAATGGAGTCCATTTCAAAGGACGAGCCCAGGAAGTTCTGGATGAATTCCAAATTCAAGTGCACAAATCAACGACTTATCGGCCACAGACCAATGGCGCTGTGGAAGCAGCAAACAAAGCGATCAAAGCCATTCTGGAAAAAACTATTCAATCCGCAAGAGACTGGCATGAACAACTACCCCTGGCTTTGTGGGGGGTATCGCACATCTGTGCGAACACCAACAGGAGCGACCCCCTACTCTTTGGTTTATGGAATGGAAGCAGTGCTTCCTATCGAGTTAGAAGTCCCATCTCTTCGCACAATGATCGAGTGTGAAGTCCAAGAGGCAGAATGGTTGAGTAATCGATTTGAAGAACTCATGCTGTTTGATGAACGCCAATTAAGGGCTCTTTATCACATCCAAGGATACCAACGAAGGATTGTACGGGCATTCAACAAGAAGGTAAAACCCGAGAACTTGGTAGAAGGTGACATGGTTCTAAAAGAAATCCGGGCTCCGGTTTACAACCCGCGAGGAAAGTTTCGACCAAAGTGGTCCGGGCCATACATTATCAAGACCATCTTTTCTGGGGGAGCTACGCAACTCATCGACTTGGACGGAAACGAATTCTCAACCTTGGTTAACTTGGATCAACTCAAGCGCTATTACCCCTGAGAGAAGCTCGCTAGGCTGAAAACCGCAAGGGCGGGCAGTCCTAGGCAAAAATTAGAGCAAAGCCTGCTAGGATGAAAACTCGTTAGGGCATCATAGGCAAAAGTTAAGGCATGCAATAAATGAGCTCGCTAGACCAAGAACCCGAAAGGGCGGTTCTAGGCAAAAGTTAGAGCGCAAAAGGAGAGTGTTAAAACCAGAGCGAACCCTACCCTGAACTACGTCATGACCTGATTCCTTCGCTAGGAGGATACGTAGGCAGTTTCACACTGAGACCCGGTCACAATCCATCAAAATAAAAATCCAGGTTGGGAAGATTTAAAGAACAAAAGTCGAGAAGGGGGAAACCCTCCAAGACTCGTTTTTATTAACACGATTACTTCTACTACATAAGGCTGAGCAAAGCTTTCAAAACAAAAGAAGCACTACATAATAATAAAGGGTCCTCAATTTATTCAACGGTCAGGGTGGTAGGATTGAGTCAGTTTCCTTGAACTCCAGCCCTTGCAGCAATATCCCTCCTAAGCCACCTTCGATAACTCCCGCGTATCGCTACAGAAGGGTAGGGATGCGCGTCGGTCACCTCGCGTGTCCTCCAGAAGAGTTGGTAATGACAAAGAACTGAATGGCTAAAGAGAGGCAGAACCACGTCCACGAGAACCTCAGCATTGGCCTCCTGCCTCAAACCGAGCTGACGCTAGACACGGTAAGGGATGTAGAAGGTGAAAGCTCCCAAACCAGCAAGAACAACCCATTGAGGGCCCATGTAGTGCACTGTCATGGGAGGGAGATCTAGCCATCGACACCTCCAAGCAATAGTCTCTGCTCGCCGGCGCCTAAGGAAGTCAACCCACTCGGCCCTGCTCCTATCCTCAAACTCAAAACATCGCTGAGAAAGTAACCTCACCTCATATGACCAGTTGTCGGGTGGAATGGTCAGCACATTCACCTTGTCGCAAAGCCAAATCTGTGGGAAGAAAACAAGTAAGAAGCCATAGAAAGCCAAGTCGAGTGTTGAGGTAAAATGAGAACGTGGGAAAACCTGAAAAAGGAGGGCTGAGGGAGAAGCTAACCTGTAGGAGGAGAGGACTACCCCCGAAAGTCTCGACCTCTCCAAAACGAACCTTGTCCAAACCTATCAGTGTCTCAGCCAAAACTATCGGAACCACATCCTTCCGGGCTTCCACCTGAACGGCGATGCTAACCAGTGCCGAGCTAGCATGACCGGCAGAAGGAACTAGGAGGTAAGCTGCAAGTAAGCACATGCAGATTGCAGTCATGCGTTGAGTCTGATAAGTCATATCCGCGAGCTCACCAGGAGGAGAAAACAACTCGATGAGGCGCATGACATTGAGATGACCATCCCTGACTAAGTAGCGAGCAGTACCATCGCTCAGTCCAAGGGCCGCAGCCAAGACTCTGTAAGCGCTCTCGCGTACAGGAGTAATGATGACCTCCCCTGAACCGAAGCCCCCGAGGTACGCACGGAACTCCTCGACAGTAGGACAGAGCTCCTGGTCGCCAAACCGGAACACATGAGCCTCCGGATCCCAAAAACTTACGGCCGCCCTCAAAAGCTCGAGGCGAAGGCGAATGTTACGAAGGTACCGCATGGAGTAGAGCCCATGGGCCCGAAAGTTCAACCAATCAATGCATCCACGGAAGCCAACCACGGACGGAGTGAACCGGTGAGAGAAAGGGCCATTGCAAGGGGTAGGAAGTAGAACGGGGCTCAAGTGAGATGAGGAGAATGTAGCACAAGGGAACTTGAATTTATAAGAAGAGTGGAGAAGACAACTTCAACTTTCAAAGAGCCTTGGGTTTCAAAAGGTGCATGTTTACCATGAGTCCTACATAGGGAAAGGCTTGGTCAAGTCCTAAAAGGTTCAAAACAGATATGCACTGGTTCAGAAATGCCATTCCAACCCCCGAGCAATCTGCCTTGGAAAACAGCAAAACTGGAATCTGTCAGGAAAGATGCGTCGCGCGGCACCTTGCCGCGTCGTACGGCATGTTGAAACCAAGGAGATCCCACGGTAAAGTGATTAAGGTACCGTGTGACAGGTTTTGACCCGCACGGCACCTTGGGCGATCCGCACGGCAGGTTGAATCTGTATTTCTGTAGTTTTTGGCAGCAGCACACCAAAATGGAATCGGGGCACTATGAAACACCAGCAACCCCCCAGAACACACTCTAACGGGTATTTGGGACTTCAGGGATGTTTCGTTTCAAGACAACTCGCAGGATTCGTCGTCGTGCCACAAAAACTCAATAAAATCCGTTTCTTAGGCCGTGTCAAGGTGTCAAAGTCCGTTTCAGGTCATTCCAAGCCATTCTTTCAAGTCCTACAGGTCATAATGGTCAAAAGTGACTTAGTCCAGGTTCCGGTTCGTGTCCAGGGTCGAAACTCGAAAATGTCACATATCGAAGTCAACGTCTTCCTACTTCTGAGTATATTTCAAAGGCAAGGTTGAGTTCTCGAGTCTCATGTCAAGATTCAAAGGTCGTCATTGCCCCATAATCGTGCTCTAGGATTGGATACGAAAGTGCCAATTCTCGTGTGTAGAATCAATCTCGCGAAAGGTTCATCTAGTTGCTTTCTTTGATTTCTATTCCATTGTCAATATGCTCTGATTATTAGTGTGTCGCTCATCCTCAACCTCACGTTCAGCTCAATCCCGTTGCACTACCTAGTCAATGTTTTAGTTATTCAGTTTTCTTCAAGAAGATTGAATGGCGTAAACAATGAAAGGACAAGATCTCTGTATATAAATCCGAAAGCATCCGTGAGTCGAAGTACAAAAGAAGTATGATCAAGATCCTATCTATCAAAGGGCAAACAGGCACCCAAACAAAAAGGAGCACGCAGGCCCTATCAAAAGCACAAAACAACAGAAGAGCTCAACTCTCATCTTCGTCCTCGTCCTCCTCCTCGGAGACCTCCTCGACCGCCGGAGAGTTGCTCGCCTCTGGAGTGCCAGTCGCTCTAGGCACAGTGCCTCCTGAGGTGGCCTCCAGGTCGACGTCCGTAGGCTCGGGAGTCTCGTCCTCAGAAACGTCGATGGGCTCGTCCTCGGTCCCCGCTGAGTGTCGTGCCCTCTACGATGGCGGCTCCTCCCGAGAGCCAGCAGAAGAGACCTATGGCACTGGGAAGCGGACGGACTTCCGCCGCAGCCCCCGCAAAGCCCCTCCTCTAGCCTGCAATGGTATAACATCCATATGTCATTTGCATCATGATCATTGTATAAGCAAAGTAAGTAGCTAAGGTCCAAGAATTTACCATCGTCCCGCCAGCGCGAGGTAGCACCTCAGGAGAGCGACCCATGGCGTACTGCCGCACCAGCTGCTCCAGGCCCATCATGGCCTCCGCCATCTCCTTCACGTACCCTGGAGGAGCCTGCAATGGAAGAAGTTGATTAGAACATGTGAGCAAACGAATTTACGAAAGAAAGGAAGTACGTTGTACCTGAGCAAGGAACTCCGGAGCCTCAGCTGCAGGGCGTGGCACCACGACCAAGCCCGGGACTCCCTGAGCGGTCGTCACGTCCACTGTCCAAGAGAGGACAGGGAAGCTAGTCCCACTCGGGCCCGCACCCTCACTGCGACCTCCGCCCCCGCGGCCTCCGCTGCCGCTGCCTCTGTCATCTCTACCTCGTCTCCGCTCCCTTCTTCCTCCGACGCCGCCTCGAGCCGCCTGTGCTGCCTCCCAAGCGGCGCGTATCCCCAGACTCGGCATCAAGTACTGGGCACAGTACTCCGCGTAGTCAGCAGCGAGACTGGCACCTGCCTCGAAGAACGGCTCCAACCTGGGGTCTGGCCGTGTGAACTGCTCGATCTCCCTCCGCGTGTACTGGCCCGTCCTCTGCACCAGAGCAGGAAGTGGCCCAGGGACTCGGAAGGTGTCCAACCTCAGCGACTGACGTGACACTCGGTCACCCAAGTACCACTGCCAGCCGTAAGGGGACTCAAGAAGCACCCGTCCCCTGGAGACCACTCTACTCTGAGCGACGTAGGGGGTCCCGAAACGGTCCCACACCGCCAAATAACTGTCATCAAAGAGGAGTGATATCAAGACGTTGTTTAAATGAAAAAGGAAAGCTATGGAGCAGATATGGAAATGCATTAGTACCTGGTCAGGCCGCAGCTCGTCCAGGTAAAGCCGGAAGGCATCCAGCTTGCCTCTTCCCCTCTTCACTCCCTTGAACTCCGTCGACCAGCGTAAAGCTCGAGGGAGTATCGTGTCGTCAGGACACGTGGTCTCGGGAGGGTACATCCCTATCACCTCGTACGTCCAAAGCTGCAAATCAGAGACATTGAAAGTTAGCACAAGATATTCATCGAATAGATATGAATGGAAAGCTAACTATTCATAAGAAAGGAAATGAAATATACCTCCCAGACCCTCCAGTAGCCCGAGGCTCACTCCTGCCCCACGAGAAAGAGAGCCCATGAAGGCGTAGCACGTCCCGAATGCTGCACCCCCAGTCAAAGCGGGCGATCTCCCGACGTCCTCAAGGCCGGGAGAAGTGAAAGGTGTACTCGGTTGCGCTTGTTGGATCAGGACGCACCAAGCAAGTATAGCAGAAAACACCTCGCCATCCGCTCCTCCTCCACCCTATCGGGCTCGGGAGCCTCTGTCCCAAAACCCGAAGCCGAGTATAATTCGCATCGCCTCTCTCGCCCTCACTCGTACCAAAGATCACCTGGAACACCGCCGCCTCCCCATGGCGGGGAAAAGGATAGGTCACCTCCAACCTCGAGACCGATGATCGACGCAAAGTCCAACAGCGTCACGGTCATTTCGCCAAAGGAGAAGTGGAGGGTGTTCGCCGTGTCCCACCACCTCTCGGCCCAGAGCCCTCACCACCGGGCGGTCATTGCACACGCCCGCCAAGATACCCAACAAACTCCCGCCTGCCTAACTATCTCCCGCGAGACCTCGGGCAACCTCTCCCAGAATGTAGGCACAGCCGGCGAGCCTCCATAACACGAGAGCGAGATCGCCTGTTTCAACAAATCAGCAAATATTCAGTAAACAGACATGGCCTGCAATACAGTGGTATATTTGTATGCAAAGGAATGGAAATACGATGTATTGGAATTATACCTCGTCCCGCCGCAAAGAAAGGTGCTGCTGAGGGTCCCTTAGAACAAGAGCCTCGACGTACGTCGGCCTCCTCGGTGTGTAAGGGTCAAAAAGCGAGGGCACCACCACGTGCTGAAAGGGCACATAAGTCGCCCCGTCATAGGCTCCTCGCCCCTCCAAGGCTAGCGACGCCTCAGCCACCACAGCAGTGCGAGGAGCCATCACCCCTCCAGCCTCCTCGTCAACTCGCCTCTCCTCAGCCCCAGGCTCTAACCTCGGCCTCCGCTCCGCCACGGCCGCAAGTAAAGCGTCCTCTAACCCAGGAAACCCTCGCACTATCTCCAGCACGTCCTCCATGGACGCCGTCGCTAAGTAGTCGCCCACGCCTATATGGCGTGACGACCTGCACCTGTACCGCTGCCCACAAACATGGGCGGGGTGTCCTCCATCATCGGCTCCACCACCGGCTCGCCCTCGACGATAGGGGCCTTCCCTAAGTCAGTCTGAGGCTCTCTCACAGGAGAGGCCTCTGTCTCCTCTACTGCCCCGTCCAAACTGCCACCACTGGGACCCTCCGTGGTCCTCTCCCTCACGCCCGCCATCACCTCCAACCGGCTCGAAGCCTCAGTGTCGCCCCTCAACTCCACCGCACCCGGAGTCTCCGTCTCCTGACCATACCCAGCCAGCACTACACCACCACCATCACTACCGACCACTGCCGCGGCTGGGGCCATGGCCTCCTCGGCCAATGCTGCCTGGTCCGAGACCCCCGCGGTCTCCGGAACACCATCGGCCATAACCACATCCTTCGGGACAATCGGAGGCGATGTAATCTCGACCCGTGACGAGTGACCGTCACCAGGTGCGTCCTTGGACTCCATGATCAAAATGTATAAGGGAGAGAGAGAGAAAGCAGCCGGGAGAGAGAGAGGATAGCGAGAGAGAGAGAGAGCAGCAAGGGAGAGAGGGAGAGAGTGATCGCGAGAGAGAGAGCGGTCGAGAGAGAGAGATAGCCGTGAGAGAGAGAGTGATCGAGAGAGACAGGAGAGAGGGAAATTCGAACGTGTGGGGTGTACTGTGTACACCCCGCGTATATATACATATATACCCCGAACCGGTTCACTCGGAAACCAATTCTGGACTGGGTTCGCAGCTAGCCTAGCCGCGCGGCACAGTTAGATGGGTCGCACGGCACCCTGGACGAACATGCAATATCTTCAGTTTACATTGCCGTGCGTCCCTAATTTGGCTGCGCACGGCGTGTTGATTTGTTTCGACAGTTTGCCTCCTGAGAGCCGCCTGGCATTTTCGTGTTCGATTCGATGCAGAATTAGGAGTTTGAATGCAGAAGAGTAGAGGAAGAAGGGACTTTTCATTAATAAAACCCGGGGTAACCCCCAGGATTTGGCATTACATTTCAAAAAAAAAAAAAGAGAGAAAAAGAAAAACAACAAAAATAAAAGAAAACAGGGCCTACTGCCCTTCTTCCTCCTTCTTCTCCTTCTTCCTCCTCTCCTCCAACCCTCCGTCTCAGTCGCTCGCCCCATTTGAGCGGTCATCCGACCCGTTGGGGTTGCCCTCAGAATCTTCCGCCGTATCCTCCAACTCGTGCTCGGGAACGGACTCCGGGTCATCCTTGTCATCCAAATGGTCAAATGCAAAGTCCTGCAAGTTGGAGACGGCACGACGAAGGGTACGGATGGTGGTGATCAATCGCGCGATTTGTTCGTTGAGCTGTTCAATTTCCCCCCGGAAGAAGGCCATCTCGGCTTCGAGAGACGTCACCCGGGCTGCTAAATCGTTGTTCGCCATCCGAGAACCTTGAGAACAGCCTGCTTTGAGAAGAGAGAAGAATATAGAAAGACTTCAGAGATTTTGTTGATAAGTGCATAGATTAAGGCAACCCCTCCCCTTTTAAAGAGACCCCGGCCGACGAAAGGGCACGCCTGAATTAATGGCTTTCTTAAGCCTGTCAACTGTTCTCGAAAATCGAAAGGGTGCTTAGAAGAACGAGGTGTCGCGCGCCTTTGAACTGGCCCGCACGGCACCCTGGCTTCAGGAGGTTTAATGCTTTTCTCGAAAATTGATCCAACCAGCCACCAAAATCCTCTTGGAAACTCAATCCCCAGCCGTTTTAACCCCTAGAATGTTGTGCATCGGTTAGAGCGCCATTTAATCCTCCGAGAATTGGCCGTATTTGTCTTTTCCTCGGTATCCGTCCTCCGGGACTTGCCGTGACCGGTCTCCGTATTTTTAGTCTGACGTTTTTAGCTCGACATATTTTCCCCAGCAGGTCAAAAATTCAAAAATTCAATTTTCGCCTCCCGAGGGCTCGTCTCAAAAATTCAAAATTCAATTTTCGCCTTCCGAGGGCTCGTCTCAAAAATTCAAAAATTCAATTGTCGCCTCCCGAGGGCTCGTCTCAAAAATTCATAATTCAATTCATAATTCAATTTTCGCCTCCCGAGAGCTCGTCTCAAAAATTCAAAATTCAATTTAAAATTCAATTTTCGCCTTCCGAGGGCTCGTCTCAAAAATTCAATTTTCGCCTCCCGAGGGCTCGTCTCAAAAATTCAAAATTCAATTTTCGCCTTCCGAGGGCTCGTCTCAAAAATTCAAAATTCAATTTTTGCCTCCCGATGGCTCGTCTCAAAAATTCAATTTTCGCCTCCCGAGGACTCGTCTCGCTTTTTCGTCTCTGGAGCCACGGTCTAACGGACCTAACGTCTCTTCGTTCTCGAGCCACGGTCTAGTGGACCTAACGTCTCTTCTCGCCTCGATTTTTCGCCTCCCAAAGGCTCGTCTCGATTTTCGCCTCCCGAGGGCTCGTCTCAAGTTTTTCGCGATATTTGCATAACACCCGACACTATAAGCACTTCATTGTTGCCTCTGCACGATTTTGTCCTCCGGGACTTGTTTTCTCGCATTGCATTGTCCCAATTGAACTACGCTGGTTTGATCCCTTCAACGGGGTACGTAGGCAGCTCTCCGAGCGCGACCACCATCGTTACTTACTTGCATTTTTCACTTTGTCTCTGTTCAAAGGCACTAGAGCAACGGATTGGGATGCCTATTCTTTAAGCGTCACTCGTACCAACTAATGGTATCCGAGCTACGTTAAAGAGGGACTACTGTAGACACCCCAATCCGGATCTTGGAGGGTCTTTGTCCACCCCGATGATGAAACAGAGGAAACGGTACCTTTTGCGAGCTTGAAAAGGGATCTCCTTTACCCAAAACCCAAAAACCCAAAACTCCGACAGCCCAGATAAAGCCAGCACAAAGCCCAATAGACTCGGGACCGAAGGAAGAGGTACCGTGGCGGATTGGCACTAGAGCGCACGACACCTTGAAATTCAAGGGACCGTGCGCTGCAACATGCACCGCGCGGCACCTTGAGCAAAAGGCTAATTGGCTTAGAAAGTTGTCGGCCACGCCAGTTTGAGCGTGATAGCTCAGCTAAAATGCACTTAGTCCGCCTAAAATACCTCCACCACTTGAAATTCAAAATCCTTGGCCTTTGCCTATAAATTGACCCCTCCACTCAAGGAAAAGGGGCCCCTTCTTTTGAGTCCCTCTTGGCCTTTCTTTTGGCTTCCTTTGCTTTGGGCATTCTCACTACATAAGCTTTCTCTCTCTAGTTTTCATACGCATTTTCTTTATTTCCATGTCCATTTCCAAGTCTTGAAGAATGCCATTCCCAAAAGACATTCTTTAAGTGCTTCCACTCACTCCCTCCTCATCATTGAAGTTGATCTCTCATCAACTTCAAAGCCCCCACCATCCAAAATACCTAACCTTCACTCACACCCATACCCCTTTTGTCTTATACAACCTCCTCCATCTACATCCGTGACGGTCCATCCACATCCTTGCACCTATGATCCTTGATCAAAGCTCAAAACCAAAGGTAAAAACTAGTTTCCTCGGACTAGACCTTGTTCTGGTCCTGAGGGGACTCTCCTGCCAGCAGATCTAACCCCTTTTGGTTAGATCCTGACTTAAAACCCATTTTCACAAAATAAAAACCAGTACTGTGCTGAGGTCGGGGAACCGCGCGGCACCCTGACCCCCATCGCACGGCACCTTACATGTTGGTATTATCTTAGACAGGCTGTCTGGATCTGAGTTTTCCTCTGTTGTGGCTACCTGTATCCTCTGTTCACTATTTCTGTTGCTTTTAAAATAAGACCATATCTACAAGCCATGTTTTGGCTCTTCAAAAGCTTTCCTAGATCATCCCAAAAGATCAAATATGTCAAAAACCGTTTTAAAACCTTGTTTTGCGAAAGATAACAACATCTTTGGGATGATCTGACTATTATGAAGCTTCTGATGAGTTTTCCAAGAGACATACAAAGATAGAAATAAGCTATATGATGTTTTGAAAGTCCGCAACAGTTTGACAGCAGAGCAGCTACCCCGCACGGCGTGTTGAGGTGGGTGCCGTGAACAGTACGGCTGAGGTCCAGACAGTTTGATAATTGTTTATTTCTTTTGTTCATATCATTTTACCACTACTGCACAGATAGCACCACATGCACGTCAATGTGATATATTTCCCATGTCCCTTCCCCGTTATGTGCTTTTATTAAAGAGCTTGATACTCTGAATGATATTAAAGATTCCCCTTTTTGAAAATATTAAGTAGAGACCGGTTTTACCGGGCTAATGGGGTGCTTTTTAAAGAAAAACCTTCCCCATTCGTAATGTGGCTCCCGAACCCGAAATCTCAACGTTTTCGCTAGACCAAAAGCCTTTTCCAAACGACTCCTCGGTTTCTCGGATGATCCATCTCAAAAATCCGGGTGGCGACTCTTTCAAGAAGGCGGAGGGCGCGGGAGCCCACAATGAGTCCGAAGGAGAATGAGATTCTGAGGGAGAAAGTAGAGGAGTTGCTGTAGAAGGGTCACATTCGAGAGAGTCTGAGTCCATGTGGTGTTCCAGCCTTGTTAACGCCAAAGAAAGATGGGAGTTGGCATATGTGTGTGGACAGTCGGGCCATCAACAAAATAACCATCAAGTATAGATTTCCAATTCCTCGCCTGGATGATATGCTTGATATGTTGGATGGGTCGAAGTGGTTTTCGAAGATTGATTTGCGGAGCGGGTACAATCAGATTCGTATCCGACCTGGGGACGAATGGAAAACAACGTTCAAAACTAAGGATGGCCTGTACGAATGGTTGGTTATGCCAGTTGGACTTTCTAATGCGCCGAGTACTTTTATGAGGGTGATGAATCAGGTTCTGTGGCCTTTCACTGGAAAGTTTGTCATCGTTTATTTTGACGACATACTAATCTATAGCAAGCCCGAGGAGGAGCATGTGGAGCATGTGCGCCAAGTGCTGGTGGTTCTGTAAGAAAATAAGCTGTATATTCAACTTAAGAAGTGCACTTCTTGACTCGCAGCTTATTATTCTTGGGCTATGTGGTGAGTTCTGAAGGTATTCATGTAGATGAAGAGAAGGTTCGAGCTATTCGTGATTGGCCAATGCCTAAGTCTGTTACGGAAGTGAGAAGTTTCCATGGATTGGCCACTTTCTATAGGCGATTCATTCGAAATTTCAATACTATCGTAGCACCAATCACGGAGTGCCTGAAAAAGGGCAAATTTCTGTGGAGAGGTGAAGCGGAGCAAAGTTTTGTGCTGGTTAAAGAACGACTTTGTACTGCACCGGTATTAGCTCTGCCTAGTTTTGAGAAGATTTTTGAGGTTGAGTGTGATGCTAGTGGAATTGGTATTGGGGCTGTTCTGTCCGAAGAGAAGAGACCAGTGGCTTTCTTTAGTGAAAAGCTTAGTGAAGCTAGACAAAAGTGGAGCACTTATGATCAGGAGTTCTATTCTGTGATTCGCGCTCTCAAACATTGGGAGCATTATCTGATTCAGAGGGAGTTTGTGCTTTACACTGATCATCAAGCGTTGAAGTTCATCAATAGCCAGAAGAAATTGGACAGTGTGCATGTGCGCTGGGCTACGTTCTTGCGAAAATTTCCGTTCACTATTCGGCACAAGTCTGGGGTGTCAAATCGGGTGGCTGATGCGTTGAGTCGTCAGGCTGATTTGTTAGTGACTTTGGCCCATGAAGTTGTGGACTTTGAGTTCTTAAAGGAGTTGTATCCTGAGAATGAGGATTTCAAAGAAATTTGGGCAGTATGCGTTCAGAACCGGCCTGTTAGTGACTTTCATGTTACTGAAGGGTACTTATTTCGTGGTAATCATCTTTGTATTCCTCAATCTTCTTTAAGGGAAAGCTTAATCCGAGACCTTCATGGTGGAGGGTTAGGTGGACACTTAGGGAGGGACAAGACTATTGCAAGTTTAGAGGAGCGCTATTTTTGGCCACAACTGAAGAAGGATGCTGGAAATTTTGTGCGGAGGTGCTACACTTGTCAGGTATCTAAGGGTCAATCTCAAAATACTGGTCTATATACTCCTTTGCCTGTGCCTAATAATATTTGGGAGGATCTGTCTATGGATTTTGTGTTGGGACTGCCTCATACCTAACGAGGTGTAGATTCTGTATTTGTGGTGGTTGACAGGTTTTCTAAGATGGTGCACTTTATTGCTTGTCGAAAGACATCGGATGCCTCACATGTGGCTCGGTTGTTCTTTCGAGAGGTAGTTCGGTTGCATGGGGTGCCACAGTCTATTACCTCTGATCGGGATGTGAAGTTTCTTAGCCATTTTTGGGTGACTCTGTGGAGGATGTTTGGAACTTCGTTAAAGAGGAGTTCTACTGCACATCCACAAACTGACGGACAGACTGAGGTGACTAATCGGAGTTTGGGAAATTTGATTCGCAGTATTTGTGGTGACAAGCCGAAGCAGTGGGATCACGCTTTGCCACAGGCTGAGTTTGCTTTCAATAGTGCAGTTCACAGTGCCACTGGAAAATCACATTTTTCATTGGTATATGTGACATCTCCAAAGCATACAGTGGATTTGGTTCATCTCTCGCGGGGTCTCGGGGTTAGTGTTGCAGTTGAGGCAATGGCTAAGTAGGCTCAAGAGGTGCATGAGCATGTAAAACAGAAGCTAGCTGAGACTAATGCAAAATACAAGAGGGCTGCAGACAAGCGCAGACGTGAGAAATTGTTCAAAGAAAGGGATTTTGTAATGGTGTTCTTGCGCAAGGAACGGTTTCCAGTGGGGACCTATAACAAGCTGAAGCCCAAAAAGTATGGTCCGTATAAAGTTCTGAAGAAGATTGGAGATAATGCTTATGTGATTGATATTCCTGATTCCATGAAGATTTCAAAGGTTTTCAATGTTGCTGATTTATCTGAGTATCATGCTGAGGAGCCACTGTATCCCGACTTGAACTCGAGGTCGAGTTCTTTCGAAGGAGAAGGGACTGATGTAGAACACGTGGAGGCCCAATTCCATGATCAGTTGGACCGAGCCAAGCCTCGGAAGCCCAAACGGTGTTTAATTTCAAATTACCAATTTGGCAAAATTTGGACGAGCTCGGAATAGGCCCAAATCTGGTGGGCTGATTTGTTTTCGCGCTCCGGTCCGTAGTCATCAAGGTTGATGATGAAGACTGCTTTTCGGCCTAATTCCTTCGTTTAGGCCTTCAATTGCGTTATTTTGTCGTTTTAGGAAAGATTTGTTTCGTTAATAACTCTTAGACCGTAATTCCTTTTACGTTGATTCTTTTTGGGAAAGTTTTGTTTTTCTTTCCCGTTTTCAGTTTTAGGAAAAGCCCCAAATTCTGAGACTTTTATTTTTCAAGTTTATTTTTAGGGTTTCTAGGGTTTTGGCCTATATAAGGGTTTGTAACCTAGAGTTTATGGAACTTTTTATCAATAATATTTAGACTTTCGTCTTTCTTTCTTGTGCGCAATTTATCTCGTTTGGACTAGTACGCTAACTAGTCTCTCGTAAATTCCGCTGCGTCACCTAAGGTAATGGCTGCGCGTCATGTTATCAATGCTAGCTAGGGTTTGGTCCCTCGACAGTCTCTAGGTGACAATCAAACTTCCATTGTGTCAGGAATATTAATTATGTTCTTTTTGGACTATTAGAAGTTCCCTAAATATATCCACCCTCTTAACGGATACCTTATTTCTAAGTGTATACACCTTTTGAAATTGGAGAAGAAGACAAAGAAGAAAACTTATGAGAGAGAGAAGAGAGTCTAAGAAAACTTCGTTGAAAGAAAACGATGAAGAGCAGTACTGGAACTCCAGGAAGAAACTACATGGACAAAAAAGTGGCTTTATCCTTATATACCCTAAAGTCATTGAGGAACGCACCTTAAAGGCTACTTATGATCCTGTCTCTTCGCGTTAAATGCTCGCATAGTCATTTGGCGTGCACATGAAGTCAGATCTCACTCACTAAATTAAGAACCAACCCATCGATGATCACCTCCTTGGCAAAAGGAGCTCTCGCTCTTCCTCAGCTTTGAACCATTAAGTAACAACCAGCGGGACAATTGTTGGAGGTCAAGAAATCAAAGCCTCTAAGAGCATCCACAGTGGAATAAGCAAAACAAAAAATTTTTAAAGTTAGCAATGTTGGATCAAAAAAGTGCTCACATTGGAATAATCAAACCTAACAACCTCTTAACAACTTATCAAATTTTGACTCTTCAATAATCAAATCTAGCAATGTTTTGTCAATAATCAAATTTTATCTCTCAATCAAGTACACCAACATTACACAAAAATCTTCTCTCTCTTCCATTCTCTCTCTCTCTCTCTCTCTCTCTCTATCAAAACAATGTTTTCAAAAAATAATTTTAAAAAACTGTAACTTTCAGATTTTTTTTCATAAACTTTTTTTTACAGAAAACAAAATTTTCAAAAATTTAAAAAACTGTAAGTAAATAAAAAGTGTTTTTCAAAAAACTATTTTTTACACAAAATCTATTTCTAAAAAACTGTATTTATAGTTTTTAAAATTTCAAAACTATTTGTGTAAATACAATTATTTCAAAATTTCCAAAATTGTATTTACAGTTTTTAAGTGAACAAAGTGCGTGTTTTTTGAAAAACTGTTTTTTGTTTCGAAAAACTGTATGTATATTTGAACTATTTCTAACATAAATTGTTTTTCCATTCAAAAATCGCTTTTTCAAAAAATATGCATGAAATGAAGGGAAAAAGTTTGGAGGGCCCATTGGTTTTGATTATAGGCAAAAATAACCAATGTGGGATTTGACATTGCTAACTTTAACAACCTCTAAATGGATAATCAAAATCTGATGTAGCATGTTTTGATTATTCACATTTGCTTATTCCACTGCTGATGCTCTAGGAGGCAAATTAAGAACTCTGCGATGATAAATATGGAAGTGGAGTACTAGTAGTCAGTTAAAAGCTGACCGATCGAGAGAAGGATAAAATGATCAACTAGTATCCAAATAGATTCTTCATTAACTCCCAAGTCCCAACAAATGCACACAATCAGAAATTCGCAACAAGCCGAGCTGTACTACAAGAACCTGATAATTAACTAGTCCAAGCATTAGTACATACTAGGCAACATATATAACTCATTAACTTGGTCACTGCTAGCTAGGCCAGCCGGCCAGGTGATCGAACCCAAAGTAACGTCTCGACCTCCTCCCATTAACGTGTGTAGGGACGGTCAAAATAAATCATCCGTTGACCAGTTACAAGACTTCAGCCAACCTCTTATGATACGACGCGTGGAAGCAGCTGATGGACATCAGGTAGGAAACCACTGCTACGACAGGCACCGCACAGCAGGATAGCGCCACAAGACATGTTTGCCGCGCAAGGGGGTAGCCACAGACGCTCATCGCGCAAGGCGGACCCAAAGACGCAAACAAATGCCCACTCACACAGGCGAGCAAGCGGCGAGAGACATCGCGAAGAGGAGCCGGTCCGCGCGGACCGTACAGAGGTCCAGAGCGCGAGAAGGACCGAGATACCCACAGATTGCCTGGATGGCGAGCGCGCTGGTCAAAGGCGGGACCAATGGGCCTAAGAGGCACGATCGTAGCAGTCGCGACTCAGCTCCAACGGGAACCGAGGAAGATCTAGTGGTTTGGCGGCTAAGGAAGAGGAGGGTCCGTCGCGGGGTGTGCGCTGATGTCACCTCGCGACCTCGGGAGCAGGAAGGGCACGATGTCAAGACTAGGGTCGGGCCATCCGGGACCCCAGGCCCGTGAGGCCTATAAATACGACCGACATTTCCCTCCGCACACACAAGGACATGCGCACGGATCTGAGCATGTCGACTATTCTCAGAGAAAAGATTAAGGGATACTGGTCCGAGAAAGAAGAACGTTCTTCTCAGACTCGTGTCGCGTGATCCATCTGGGAAGAACTGTCAGTGGCACGCTGCCTTTGTCCTTTCTGCTCCCGTGTCCTCTTCCTCCACCTCACCAGATCTTTCCCCTCTCCCCTCATTTCCTTTGACAATCGACCAATCACACCTCTCCAGCTCACGAAGATTCACACGTCAGCTACCTCACGCAAAATAGGACCCTAAAACAGGCGACTCTGCTGGGGAGGTGTTTTTGGTCTTTTGTGCTTGCATTCCGCCAGGGAGTCTACTCGACAGTCATGAGTGGAAAAGGGACTTCCCAACACGACGATTTCGTCTCTGATGAGAAGGCCGAGACTGCCAGCACTGACATGGCTGCCCAAGCCCTTAAGCTTGTCCATGCCAGCCATCAAATCAATGATACGCAGAGGCAACTACTCGCGGCCCTGCAAGGGCTCACGCAGGCCATCACTGGCACCCAACCTAGACCTGCGCGTGACGGCGAGTTTCCCCAGCCGATCCAGGGTGGGGACACGGGGTCGCACCAAGCCCCCGTATCACAGGCCAGTCCGTCTACGCCGCTTGTAGGCCTCGGCGCGGCCCCGCCGCTCATCATGCAGCCCCATCCCTTGCAAGGCGTTCTAGTTGGCGGTGTCATCGGGGGTTCGGCCTCTAGTGGTCGCAGGCAGCCGGTGGGCGAACATAGCAGCCCAGCTCCGACTGTTGTCACTCCACCCCCGGGGCCGTTCCTCACTTTGGCTGATGTTCAGGCGCTCCTCCAGAAAGAGAAAGCCAAAGCTGTTTTACCGTCTCTCCCGCCTCCGGATATTCAGCCGCCTTACTCGTTGGCCATCTTGTCTTTGCCTTATCCAGAAGGTTATACCCCACCCAAATTTGTGAAGTTCGATGGCAAGGAGGGCAGCGCGCAGGAGCACGTTGTCCGCTTCATCGAATCCTTTGGCGCGCACGCTGCTGATGCCAACCTGCGTCTGCCCGAATTCTCTAAGTCCCTCACTTCGCGCGCGTACACCTGGTACGTCAACCTTGAGCCATACTCCATTGCCACTTGGGAGGAAATGGTCAACAAATTCTACGCTAAGTTCTTTCAGATGCGCGAGAAGGTGACTTCCTTTACCCTCACCAAGGAAGCTCAGACAACTGGCGAGGACATTATCGCTTACATCAAACGTTTCCAGGATCGTGCTGTTGATTGTACTGAACCCATCAGCGAGAGCCAGCTGGTTGAAATTTGCATCGGCGGCTTGATTAATGACTTTCAGATCCACCTCATCAACCTGAAGCTGGCTACTTTTTCAGCTTTGTTGGAATCCGCCTACAATCTGCGCTCTGTGGTTAAGCCTGGGAAGAAGGATACCTGGAAGGGAAAAACTACCGCTGCCGCTGCCACCGCGACGGTTGCGCGGAAGCAGCAGGGAGGCAATGGGAAACGCAAGGATAGAGACGCCTATGGGACCGCGCCTGATTACCCCTGCAGTTTAGAAGAAGTAAAGGCCTTGGTTGCCGCGTGGGTCGCTGACGGTGAGATCAAGTTGCCAGACATAGAGCACGAGCCCTCACGCCGTGATCGCGAGAGCCCAGACTTTTGTATTTTTCATCGCCACACGAGGCATCCCACCAGCGATTGTTGGACCCTGAAGAGGATTTTCAGATGGAAGCAGCAGGCTAATGAGCTGCGCATTGGCCAGCGCGATGTGCGCGAAGAGCCCTTCCCGAATCACAATCACGAGGTGAACAGGGCTGAGTGCTACCCTTTCATGTACAGCGATGGTGAAAGCCAGGACGACTGGATATGCATGGCTTCCTGCCACGAGATCACGGAGGATTTCGCGAGTTACCCCGCGCCTGTGGTCAATACAGATCCAGACTCTTCCGTCCGGGCGTTGCTGGGCAGTACGAAGTTTAAGGCTTTCTTCGACAGTTTTGGTTTCACACCGGCCGCGCGCCTCGAAATGACGAAAGCTGTCATTGATATCGCGGCAGTTCACCAAGAGGCATGCATGTCAGCTGACGGGTCAGTTTCGCGCACTGTTAGAGACGAGTCCAATGCCATTACTTTCACAGAGGTTGACCGGCACGTTCCTTTTCCTCATAATCGGTCGCTATACGTAACTGAATGTGTTAACGGAGTGGAGTTGCGGTGCGCTTTCCTTGATGGTGGCGCCTCTATCAACCTCATGCCTCTGACGACTTTCAAGGCAGTCGGAATTCCGAAGAATCGTGTAGTCAAAAACCCCATCACCATCACAGGCTTTGAAGGAGATAAGAAAGAATCCCTGGGGTATGTAGTTGTGGACCTCGCGGTGGGACCTATTCGTGCGGCCACCAAGTTCCATGTCATTGATGCTAACCCCATCTACCACATCATCCTGGGGCGCAGCTGGATGCACAGATATGCCGTTGTCCCCTCCAGCTACCATCAATGCCTGAAGGGGATCTGGGCTGGCAGAAAGATCACTGTACGCGCCTCAGAGAGACCGTTTGATATCCATGAGGCACATCTCGCTGATGCAGTATACTTCACCGAGTTAGGGGAAGCTTCCCAGGCGATTGTTGCCAGGCCAAGGGGTGTAAAGCTCCCACGATGGGAGGATATCAAACACGAGTCCGATGTGCGAAGGGGTGGCCCGACTGCAACAGACACTACTACCCCCAGGAAGATCACGAAGGTGAAAGAGGGGGGAAAAGTGGTATACTATTTATGACGGTGCGCCGGGGCAGAGGCCAGCTGCAAAGCCGCTGGCCCCAGCGAGGTGTTGCGCGCGGATGACGAAGAGATAGTTTTGGAACAAGAGCTTGCCCCAGAGTGCATGCAAGATGAGCCCAAACCGCAGCAGGAGCCCCTGGAAGAGATTGATTTGAGCGATGGGGTGGGGCCGAAGAGGCCCATTTTCATCAGTAAGGCGTTGAGTGAAGAATTCAAGGCCAAGTTGGTTGCGCTGCTGCGCGCGAATGCTGATGTGTTCGCGTGGCATTATGAAGAGATGCCTGGTTTGGATACTGCAATGGTTACTCATCGTTTCGCTTGCACCATACAGGACGACAGTTCAGCGCTTGATGAAACATTTTTCCGAAATAAGTATTGTTCACAAGCCAAGATCAGACAATAGATTCCCCGATGCCTGTAGACACCCCAATCTGAATCTCCTGATCGTTTTACGGTTTCTTGTTTCCCCGATGATGAACCGGATCGAAAAGCAGTCTTAAGGATGGAAAGGTTTGAGCTCGGAGTGTGCGGATCCCCCCCCCCCTTTCTTTTAACCCTTTTAAAAAAGAAAAATAAAAATAGTCAACTCTGGGTCTGCCCTTGACCCTCGCGCGTGGAAGTCACTCCCTCGCGCGAGTGTCCTCTTTGTCCAGGTGTGGTCAAAGTCAAACATTTGACTGTTGACCCACGCGCGACAGGTGGCTACTCGCGCGAGAGTCTCACTGCCTCGCCAGCGATGGTCCTAGTCCACTTTTCACTTTTGCCAGCCACTTGGTTGCTTGCCAGGGGGGCTACAGGGCTGCTTAACCCCGTTTTTCTCCATAGAGCACTGTACAGTGCAGGCCTTGGGAACACACCCTCACACAACCCTTCCCATCACCTTTCCACCAAGCTTAGCCCCCAAGTTTGGTCCTAAGGGGGTGTTTGCCACCACCCTTGGCCCTTGGCTTCCCCTATAAGTACCCCCTTGTTCTTCCTTTACAAGGAGACTAAGTCACAAAAATTCACCAACTTGGAAAGTTTGGGAGATTGAGAATCCTTGCAAGCACAAAGGCTCTCAACTCTAGCTCATATCCTATACCTTTCTTCACTCCATTTTCCATCACAATCTTCTCGAATTGTTCAAACCTTTCCAAAACCTTCCAAGCAAAGGTATAAACACCTTTTACTGCTTACTGTTTTGATCCCTGAGGGGGGCTGTCAGGGCCAAGATTGGTAATCAATACCAGTTCTGGTCCTAAAGTCAGCAGAGATACAAGAAATTGGTTCAAGCATACCGCGAGTGACTCACATCTCGCTGGACAGTCCACTGTCTCGCGCGACAATCCTCGTGGGGTTTGGGGATGCTGGGTTTTCTTGTTTTTCATGTTGTTATTTATTTTACAGCTTTGTAAGCCTTTTAGATCACTGTTTTGCATGTTAAAACAAATAGACTAGACTCTTATTGCTTATTTACTTTGTTGGAATGCTCCTGGGTTGTTTCTGGACATGTACCAGAGCCCAGAATATGCAAAGCAATTCCTGGAAGTCCAGTCAGGACACTCGCGCGAGAGATTCACTGTCTCGCGCGAGGGACCTCTTGATTCCAGTGATTGCCCTTGCATGAGCAGCTTGACCTTTGCCCCTGTTTTGACACCCCCACTGTTTAGGGGTTTGCATTTCAATTAATTTGGCTCCTGTTTTGTAATAATTTATAGTAATCATTTACTTACTGTCTATATAAACCGCTTGGTTTGCCTCCTGTGTGTGCAATCGTCCTTCCAGAGCCCGGAAGGGGATAAAATGCAACTTTGTGGTGAGGTATCAACACGCGAGGGAGTAAGTGTATCGCGCGACGGTCCTCTTTGCATGCGCGTAGATCCATGCATGTAAAGGTGGCTGTCATGTGTGATACACTCATTCCATGAGCAGCCTGGTTTATTTCTGATCAGGGGTTAAGTTTTATCCCATTTTCGTAGTATTCCATCCATTCATGCCATATTCAAATCACATCTTGCAAAGTGTTACAGTTTTTCATCCCCGATTAACTGTTCCCCCGCCCTAACTGGCTAAAAAATGATTAAAGAAGAGGAAGAATCACAATATTTTCACAAAATGCCTAAATAGAGACCGATCGGATTGGGCGAGAGGGTGCCTTAAAACCCTCCCTCTCGTAACCTGGCTCGAACCCAGATATGGTTATGACGGATCGGTTCCTTCACTTTTCAAATCAAATAGCGGCAGTGCTTCAAATACTGATTCCTTGGGTGAGCGGACCTTCAAACCAGTGGCGACTATGTTTTATGGCGCTGCTTGCTCCGCTCGCGCTCCTCGATCTATCGGGCCCTTGCTCCGGAAAACGAAATTCCCGGAGCTTTGGAATCCGAAAATTCCAGGCATGCTGCCCACAGTGGGACGCTGCTGGGGATAAATCGAACCAATATTAATTTATACTTAGAGTTTAATACGCTACGAACAATCCCTTAAAAGTCTCTCAAAACGGCGCGCTGCCGAAGGTTAGATTGGTGATTTAACAGGACCTCGTGTCCGCCAATCTGATCTGGGACTTTTTCGATTATTCACTTGGGTAGTTCCTCTAAAGATGAACTAAATAAAGTGAGCCGAGCTTGAAAGGGCATTTTGTGATTTGTGATTCTTCTTCTTCTTAATCAATTTCTAGCATCTCATTTGCATCGATGTGGGATAAGCCTCGTTGGATCGTTTTGGCAATCCGGCACGGTTTACCGGAGCCCGGGGACCCCGAATGACCAACAACCTTCGACGATGATGGGTCATGCTACCGTTTGACTGTTGCTCAGCGATATCGCGGGCGACGGGAGGTATATCTGTGGCCCTAGTCCGAGGAACCCGTTACAAGCCAAAACCAGCCTTTGCATATACAAAGCTCTAGCACTTTCCAAACTAAGACAGGTACCTACAGAGTAAGATTTATTTGCATCTAACCCTCATATATTGTCTACGTGTTACTGCTTTCCCTATCGCATGCACTGTGCATCATACCGTCTTGCGTAGGAGCATGTTTAGGGCGGCTTCTAGGGTCCCGTTCTTACAAGTATGTCTTGAGCTGCATTGGGCATTGTTAGGCCCAATGAGGAGTCATGCATCCAGATGATGCATGTTGTCAGCTTTTTCAAATCCTTAGAGCACTAAGGACTTTAGGAAATCAAAAGTTTCCTGCACCTTTGTCTATACACCTAATGAGGGTTTCAAACAGAAAACTAGGAACAACAAAGGAACATGCCATGATGCTTACACCAGTCAGGTAACAAGTGCCTCGTCACTTACACCGCCCGGCTAGCAGCGCAGTGCCGCTCATGCCGCTCCTGGTTATGGCATCGTGACATGCACATCGAGTTGTTCCAACTACAAAGTTGAAACCCCAGTTAGTGGAATGGCTGAAGGTCTAGGGTTCTTTTGATATCCTTTAGTCTTATATTCGCCCAAACAAGGACACACCTCTGAAAAGAATTCTGAGGGTTTTTGGCAGTCCCTGAAACAGCTCAAGACAGACTTATTTTCTAGTCTTAGAGTCTAGGGGCGACACCAACGACGCTGGCTGCATACCTTTAGTCTTTTATTTAGATTGAAGTTGCTGCAGGATCCCTACTGAGCCTTCTGTTTTGTTGTCAAGCAAAGTCTTAAGCCATTGCACCGCCAAGGAAAGTATCGAGGAAAGTTGGCAAACCCACTTGGGAACGTCTGCAACAGAATTCGGGTCGGAGGCTTGTGGTTACAAACCCAATCACTCGCAACGGAAGACTCTCCGCTCTCTTCGTTGGCTGCCTTACGGTTAAGCTCATCGCCGATCTTGGAAGAAGTTATTCAGCCAACATCACCTGGTCTCTCTTCAGCGTCTGAAACTTCCAACATGGCCGGAAACCCCGAGGTTCAGCCGTTTACTATGGAACAGATGCTTATGAACCTTCAGACTAGCATCACCGCCATGCAGCAGAGGGCCGCCCAAACTGATGCTAATATCACCCGTTTGAATGAACTCTTCGACACTCGCATTCCACCACCTCTTGAGGAGGAAAGCGAGGCCGAAGACGATCCGCATGTGCACCGAGTTATGGTGGAAGATCCCAACAATCCCGGGCGCGTCATTGTTCAGCACAACCCCCAAATTGTTCAGGCACTTGCTGGTAACCCTGCAGGCAACATCCTGGTTGGAAATCCAGACATCACTGCTCTCGTGGCCAAGATGGCCCAGCTTGAGGAATCCATTGCCAAAGCGGAAAAAGTCAAAGCTGGTGGCATTGACTTAGATCGTCTCTGTCTGTATCCTAATGCCAAACTTCCTGAGAAGTTTAAAATGCCAGACTTGGCAAAGTTTGATGGAAGCGGTGACCCTCGGACCCATCTCTATAGTTACCATGCAGCAATGAAGCTGCTGTCAGTTGAGCCTGAGGCCATGTCACAGCTTTTCCCTCAGACTCTTTCAGGCCCCGCCTTCCAATGGTTTCTGTCACTCGACATTGCCAAAAGGAGGACTTGGGAGGACATTGGGACTGCGTTTATTTCGCGGTACAGTTACAACTCTCAACTGAAGATGACCACACGAGAGCTGGAATCCACAAAGATGGAGGCAAAGGAGTCCTTTGCCGATTTTGTCAAGCGATGGCGAGCTAAGGCTGCTCTCATGATTGATCCAGCCAGAAAGACCAGCTCCGCATCATCTCTCCGAATCTCCAGCTGACTATGCCAAGCATTTGGTTCTCGCCCGCATCCGCCAACTTCGACACCTTCTATGATTCCGCCTGGCCATTGAGGATGCACTCCAAAGCGGAATTCGACAAAAGGGGAATCTTCTAATCCCCAGAAGGAAAGCCCCGTGCTTACTCTGGAAACACCAATGCTCTGCTTTGGGACGGAACCTACTTCCAATGCAAAGAACCATGGTACCAACGCCTCGCTTCAACACCACAAACCACATCGCCGATGTCAATCAGTTGCAAACGCCGTAGAACACGGACAGCAACGGAGCTTCTCTGCTATTGAGGCACCTCTGTCCTCGGTTTTGGAAAAGTTGGTAAAGTCAGGGCATCTCAAGCCCTGGATCCAATGCCTTTGCCCAAGAACCCTTCGCCTGGCTTCAAGGCCAATCTCTATTGTGCCTACCATCGGGTGCCGGCCACCTTACAGACTCCTGCTTTCGTCTTCGGCATGCAATTCAGGACCTTATAGACGAAGGAACTCTCTCGGCACCGCCTCCACCAGCCCAAAAGCCTAACATCCTTTCCAATTCCTTACCCAAACACACGGCTGTTCCCCACATCAGCCAAATCTCCCTCAGCTCCACTCAAATCAACCCTACCTCCACTATATTTGACCCCACCAACCATATAATCCCAATCAATCAGCCAAAACCCATTGTGCTCATACCTGCAGAATCCGATGCCGAACTCATGTTTATAGGGCAAACCTATAATCCGCCTACCCGTTTGGTGCAAGCAGGCTTGAATTTCCTCAACGACAATATCAGTGATTTGCACGACGGTCCTTTTCCGCGGATCCGACTTGATCCTACATCAACTCGTAATCTTCCCATCTTTGGTGTAGATTCTCCTGGTTCTGCGCGGGACTTTGCAAGTCGATTCAGAGCTATGATGCCAACCTTACCCGAGCCAGAGCCAGAACCAGAACTTGATATGCAGGCTGTAGGGTGGGCAATAGCTGATAGTGAGGATTATGATGCCCCTCTCATCCAAGAATGGTTCCAACTCGAGTTGGAGGGTTTTCCGCTGCACCTTGAGCAGATTCCACCCGACCCGGCATGGGAAGCAGAATGGATTGCTCAGCACGAACAAATAACACTTGACCCTCTGGATGGCGTCTCCTTGTTCATGCTCTTCCAGGAACTTCAGCCTCAGATTCCCGAGGAAGAATACTTTTGGGATCCTGAGCCCGCTTGGCAGGTTCCAGTCACTTTTCCTGGGCCTCTCCAAGGATTTACTACTCCTGAGTACATGATACACCTTGATGAAGACAATCTGTTTCAAGAGGAGACCCGTGTATTGGGAGAGTGTTTCTTCCCTTCTACCCTCAACAGGCTTGTTGACTCGGTAACTGACCCTGTGTATGACCCTGCGCTCAATATCGTAGATGAAGATCAACCACGCCCTTTTGTCTCTCCTCCAGAAGACTTCAGTGTCATGGTTGCAGGTCTGGTTCCGCCAGCAAATCTTTGGGATGTAGATGAGATAGTCGATGTCCAGGTTGGGGCCGAAGTTTGGGCTGTCAGCCGTTCTCTAGCTGATGGTGGTCTTTGGGATGTTCCTTTCACCACAAACCTAGGACCAGAGCACGAAGTTGCAGCGGTCCAAGATCTAAATTTCTGGGACTCACTACTGATAAAGGATCTCGCTGACGACCTAGGGTTGGATACAGAAGCGCCGGTAGCTGCACTGGTCACTGACAAAGGGAAGCGTAAACTGGGTGAAGTCCCTTCTGATCTTTGGGACGTGAATCAAGACCCTCAAGCCGCGCCTTCCTTGGGAAACGTTCTTAATGTTACAAGGAGTGGACGAGTCTTTCACCCTGCTAATCTGCAAGTTGGGACTTCGTCCAACCCTTCTAATCAAAGGAATGAACCTGTTGCTTTCCCAGGGTCTGCACCGCTTGAGTTACCAAGCACGGATCTTATTCGGAGACAGCTCGAACGGGTTCCTGCTGCAATATCTCTCTGGGGCCTAATTTGTTCTTCCCGTGAGCATCGCCAGCAGCTTTGCCAAACTCTTGCCCGTCTAGAAGTTCAATCTGATGTCACTCCAGAGGCTATGGTTTCCCTTATCCTCCCTCCTACCGCTAAGCACACCGTGGTCTTCACCGACAAGGATCTTCCTGTGGAAGGAACTGATCATAACCGCCCTCTGCACATTACCGTTAAGTGTCGCGGACTTTGGGTCCCGACTGTCCTCATTGACAACGGTTCAGCCATCAATGTTTGTCCAATGAGAGTGGCCTATCGTCTGGGACTGGCCAAAAAAGACTTTGCACCTTCTAATTTGGCTGTCAAGGCATACGATGGCACTCATCGTGTGGTTGAGGGCACTTTGATGCTCAAACTCGATGCTGAGGGTTTCGAAATGGATGTTGAGTTCCATGTCGTCGACATACCTGCAACCTTCAACCTGTTGTTGGGTAGGCCATGGCTCCACCGTTCAGATATCATGGCTGTACCATCCACCCTTCACCAGAAAGTCATACTGGGACTGCCGTCTGGTACGCTCACCATCTGCGGGGACTCTGGAATTCGCCCGCTCAAAGAAGATGGAACACCAGTGCTGGGAATCATGCACGGTGAAGAGGACGTTGATCTTGGAGGTTTCTCTTTCGACACATCTGGCTCTGTTTTGGCAATCAACGTGGACGGGGACTTTCTCATCAGCTCTGTCGCTATGGACATCATGCGCCGGATGTCTTACTTTCCTGGTGCTGGTCTGGGGAATCCACCATCGTGGAGTTCGGAGTTCCTCGCTTTCCTTCTTCCGAGGGCCGTTCGGTTTGGGGTACTCTGCCTCTGCCGGAAATGCCAAAAGGAGGAAATACTCGGAAAACCTCGAACTCTATGGTGATCCCGACAGACTACTTTGTGCGTGGAAGCGGAACGCCGCTATACATCGACAAAGATGAGCCTTTCATCAATCCGTAAACCGGGAGCCGCTCCTGGTTTTGAGGTCTTCGCCGATGACACCTAGTCTGAGAGTGATAGGAGCCGGCAAAGGCGGAATTCAAGAGGAAGTTTAATGAGGTCAAGATTAAGACTGACCCTGGCTGGGGACTTTTGATTTGGGGAGCTTAGAGCTATTCTTCAAAGAGTTCTCTCAGGTGGGTTTGGCCGAGAAAGCTGAAGGAGCTGAAGAAGTTGAAGTGCTCATGCTCGGGCCCGACGCCCTCGAGGATCCCACTGCTCTTATCACTGAAGCCAAGGGTAGTGTTAAAAATTGCATTTTCAAACCACGCCTAACTTGCATGGATGACACTTCTGAGTCTGAGTCTGCGTCTGAGTCAGAGTCAGAGTCTAGTGAGTCTTCTAAGTCTAGCTCTGAGTCGGAGTTTGTGCCTCTTGGCCCTCCACGTCATAGCTTTTATTTCGAGTTTGATTCTCTTGTACTTGGCGACCCGTTGGGGTCTTTTGAAATGAATGAGGCATCTTCTGAGTACTTGCATGATCTTTATATATAAACTGTGTTGACCCCGACGATGAGTGGATAGATTTCGATGGGGATATTCCCAAGGAAATCCGTGCCCTCATCGAGAGGGAAGATGAAAGGCATGCTCAACCATTAAAAGAGGAAATAGTTTCTATAAACTTGAAAGATGGGAATGATCCCCGATTGGTTCAAGTGGGCTCCACGCTTTCACCGGAGGAGCATCGTGATTTCAAAGAGCTGCTCACCGAATGCAGTGATGTCTTTGCATGGTCTCATCAAGACATGCTGGGCATCGACCCGAGATAGTGGAGCATCGGATCCCTTTGTTACCGGATGCTAAACCTGGGAAACAGAAGCTCAGACGGATGAGACCAGATTGGGTTGAGAAGATCAAGGATGAGGTCACGAAGCAGATCGACGCCGGTCCTCATGGTTTCTCAGTATCCCACTTGGGTGGCCAACATCGCTCTCGCTCCCAAGAAGAATGTGGACAGATACGAGTCTGTTTCGATTTCAGGGACTTAAACAAAGCAAGCCCCAAAGATGACTTTCCCTTGCCACACATCGATGTGCTTGTGGACAACACGGCGGGACATGCTTTGCTTTCGTTCATGGATGGTTTTTCAGGCTATAACCAAATCCTTATGGCACCTGAGGACCGTGAGAAGACAACGTTCATCACTGAGTGGGGGACTTACTGCTACCTGGTCATGCCTTTTGGGCTGAAGAATGCCGGACCTACTTATCAACGGGCCGCTACAACCATTTTGCATGACATGATTCACAAAGAAGTCGAGGTCTATGTGGATGATATGATTGCCAAATCAAAAACTCGAGAGGGACACATTCCTGTGCTAAGGAAGTTCTTCGAGAGACTCCGTAAGTTCCGTATGCGTCTCAATCCACAGAAATGCACTTTCGGAGTCACGGCTGGCAAGATGCTCGGTTTCATGATCACTTCCTGTGGGATAGAGGTTGACCCATCAAAGATCAAGGCGCAAAGCGAGATGAAGCCACCGTATCACGTGCGGAGTGCGGAGCTTTCGGAAGGGTTCGATTCATCGCCAGATTCATCGCTAAGTTGACTTTAACTTAGCGAGCCGATGTTTCGTCTACTCAAGAAGGATACCCCGTTT
The DNA here is from genome assembly GCA_025413875.1 of Rhododendron molle. NCBI lineage: Eukaryota > Viridiplantae > Streptophyta > Magnoliopsida > Ericales > Ericaceae > Rhododendron > Rhododendron molle. The sequence continues at coordinate 23,221,251 of CM046398.1, forward strand.
GTATGGTCAGACAGGTGTCAAGCGGCTTTTACTTCCATTCAGAACTATCTTCAAAATCCTCCGGTTTTGATGCCGCCAGTGCCTGGGAATCCCTTGATACTTTACTTGTCTGTCAACCCGTCTTCTATGGGGTGCTTGCTAGCTCAAGAAGGAGATAAAGGAGTCGAGAAGGCCATTTACTACTTAAGTAAGAAGATGGTTGGATGCGAAGAACGCTACACTGCGCTGGAGAAGACATGCTGGGCACTTGTTTGGGCTTCCAAGAAGTTGAGGCACTACATGCTGGCTTACCCAGTGAAGTTGATTTCTCGGATGGATCCTCTCAAGTATCTATTCGAGAAGCCAGCACTTACGTAAGTTAGCACGCTGGTTACTCATGCTAGCTGAGTTTGATCTTGAGTACGCCACCGTGAAGTCTCACAAAGGCCGTGCGGGTGGCAGAATTTTAGTCGATCATCCCAGTCGATGGGCCGGAGGACTCAAATTTTGTGTTCCCTGATGAAGAAGTGTTAACAGTAGTTGACGACGTGTGGACTCTCTACTTTGATGGGGCAGCTAATCAGAAAGGACATGGAATTGGGGTTCTGTTGATAACACCCGATGGCTCTCATATTCCGCTGGCGCTCAAACTCAATTTTGATGTCACGAATAACCAAGCCGAATATGAGGCCTGCATTGTCGGCATGGAGGCTGCTTTAACACTCGGTGTTGAAAAACTCGAGGTCATTGGCGATTCCAATCTGGTTGTATCTCAAGCCAACGGGGACTGGAAAGTTCGGGAGGAAAGGTTGAAGCCTTACCATCAAGACTTGGAAGATCTTATTCCTCGTTTCAACAAGGTTATCTTCACACATATTCCTCGTCTGAAAAATCAATTTGCCGATGCCTTGGCAACGTTGGCCTCCATGGTTGAACTTCCATTGGGTGTCAAGCTTCGTCCTATTCTAATTGAACAGCGGGACTGCCCTGCTTATCAACATATTAGCACCATTGATGATCTCAATGATGGTCTGCCTTGGTATCACGACATATGGAATTTTGTAGAAAGGGGTGAATATCCGGTTGAAGCCTCTAAAAAAGATCAACTCGCGCTACGGAGGATGGCTGCTCATTACATCATCTGTGGAGGAAAGCTTTACAGGAGATCTCATTGCGGAATGCACAAACTCTGTGTCAACAGTGCTGAGGCCACTACAATAATGGAAGAGATTCATGAAGGAATCTGCGGTCCTCACATGAGCGGAGTCATGCTTGCCAGGAAAATCCTTCGTCAAGGTTATTACTGGTCGACTATGGAATCACAGTGTGTGGATTATGTCCGCCGCTGTCATAGGTGTCAGATTCACGCCAATCTTATGCATGTCCCTCCCTCTAAACTGTTTGGTATGACCTCGCCTTGGCCTTTCTCTGTCTGGGGCATTGATGTTATCGGCATGATCAGGCCGTCTGCTTCCAATGGTCATCGATTCATTTTGGTGGCAATCGATTACTTTATCAAGTGGGTTGAGGCTGAATCCTACAAAACTCTGACTGCAGTTCAGGTTGCTCAATTCATCAGGAAAAATATTATCTATCGATATGGTGTTCCTCAGGCCTTTGTATCGGATAATGGGGTTCACTTCAAAGGCAGGGTTTTGGAGCTTTTTGATGAATTCAAAATCCAGATCCACCATTCTACGACCTATCGCCCTCAGACTAATGGGGCAGTTGAAGCAGCCAATAAGAACATTGAAACAATCATCAAGAAGTCTGCAGAGTCTGCCAGGGACTGGCACGAGCAGCTGCCTTTAGCCTTGTGGGGGTATCGCACGTCAATTCGAACATCAACCGGGGCGACCCCTTACTCCCTGGTCTATGGGATGGAAGCAGTACTCCCTATCGAACTGGAGGTGCCATCTTTGAGGATCATGACAGAATGTGAACTCACGGAGTCTGAGTGGCTCAGCGGGAGGTTTGTTGAACTCATGCTCTTTGACGAGAGGAGGCTCCGTGCCTTGTATCATGTTCAGGGGTATCAGCGAAGAATTGCTCGGGCGTTCAACAAGAAAGTCAAGTCTCGTGACTTGCTCGAGGGTGACATGGTTACCAAGGAAATCCGTGCTCCCATCTTTGATCTCCGCGGGAAGTTCCAACCAAAACGCGCAGGACCTTACATCATCAAAACCATCCTTTCGGGTGGAGCAGCTCAACTCATTGATCTCGACGGCAACAAGTTCAACACCCTGGTCAACCTCGATCAACTCAAGCGTTACTTATCCCTGAGAGAAGCTCGGGCGAAAACCACAAGGGTGGGCGGTCCTAGGGCAAAAATTAGAGCAAGCTCGCTAGACCGAAAACCGAAGGCAGCCTAGGCAAAAATAAATAGGCAAATATCAAAAGCTCGCTAGGCCGAAAACCCGAAAAGGCGCTTCTAGGCAAAATTTAGAGCGTAAAAGGAGAGATAAACACACGAGTGAACCCTAGCCCGAACTACGCATGTGAACTGATTCCTTGAAAAGGGATACGAGGCAATCTCTCCGTGAGATTCGGTCACAATCAATCAACTCGACCCACGGTTTCCTGCTCCAGTATACATGCTGACATACAAGACCGGGCTTGGTGTTCAATACTTGGACCAAAAGGGGAAAATTCTTGACTTTTCACTTTTATTCAAACTATTATCTCTATTACATGGCCGAGCAAACCTTAAAAACATTTAAGCATAAAAACAGAATACATGCTGGAGGCCTTGACAGGCTCACAGTTTATTTTAGATCATGTAGGTTTCGGTCAGGAGTCAGTCTGCATTTTGTCTTCTTGCAACTTCTTTCTGTAGCCATGCTTTGTAGCGACGTTGCAGGATGGTGCTGAAATCAGGATCCGCTCCTCCAAGTTGTCTCAGGCCCCAATTGTGTGCATATCCGTTCAGGTTTTGGGCAGTGAATGCAGGAGTATGGAAGGCTTCCACCCCAGCTCGGTGTAACCCCTGGCTCATCCCTAGCTGCCGAAGGATACGGCCTGGAATATAGAAAGTGAAGTTGGACAGCCCAGCAATCACCATTCTTTCATAACCTGCAGAGTGTAGAGCCATGTCTGGAATGTTTAGCGCCCTGTGCCTCCAAACTATTTCCTGTGGTGACAGGTTGTTCATGAATGCATACCAGTCCTCTGTGGACATTTCTGGGTATAGCATCCCTCGTTGGTGCATTCGACCGGGCAAGTGCGGCCAATTCGCCTCTGGAGCTTCAACCAATCCCAGCTTGTCTGATAACCACAGCTGCATGGGTGAAAAGACAAGTAAGGAGCTAGATAAAGCCAGAGCGAAAAGACAAGTAAGGTCCTAGAATGATCCTTAACCGAGTGTCGAGGTAAAATGCGAAAGTGCGAAAACCGGAAAAAGGTGAGTTGAGTGAGTATTTACCTGGAGCAACCGTGGGCTGCCACTGAAGACATTGCTCTGTCCGCTTTTGAACAGATCCAAGCCCATCAGTGTCTCGGCCAGGACCGTCGGAATAATGTTTTTTCGGGCTCCCATTTGTGAGGCCATGTTCACCACGCTGGGACTTACCCTTCCGTCAGCAGGAATCAGTGCGTAAGCCGCCAACACGCAAATTGAGAAGGCAAAACGTTTGTGAGCCTCTTCAATGTGATCCGTCAGAATGCCGCCAGGCCCGTACAACTCAATCAAGCGCGCAATGTCCAATTCATCATCATGGATAATGCTGGCCGCCAGCCCCCCGGAAATGTTCAGTTTATTCATCAGTAAATGGCTCATGTTCTCCTGCACCGGTGGAACGGCAAGGACATTGGGATTTGCAAAGCCGGGTAGGTAGGCTTGGAACTCTTCCACTGTTGGGCACATTTCGTCGTCATAATTACGGAAGACGTGCATGACTGGATCCCAGTGGTTCATAGCAGCTTCGAGGAGCTCGGGGCGTGGCCCCACGTATCGAAGATCTCTGATCGAAGCCAGCCCTCGAGTCCGAGGACTCACCCATTCATAGGTTTCGGTTCTTGCCAACCAAGGATCAAGCATTGCAGCAAGTGGACTCTCCATTTCAGATAACCGATGATGTTCTACACAACTATCAATGGGTTCCATTTATGGGGTTTTTGTTTGGAAGTGTCGATTCCTTATTCATTTGTGTTGAAGGAAGAAGTTAAAAGGTTTTGAATACTTTACACTTGGCAAATGAAGGGCTCCCCAATTATGTTAATTACTGTGTGCAGATTGTTGGAGGGCCCCCCCTAGCAGCTCCTGATGTCTTCAGAAGTTTATTCCAGTCAAACAAAGCCAGCCTGACAGGGGTTGACTCTCGCGCGAGAGTCTCACTCTCCCGCGCGACACATATTCCTCGCGCGTGCATGGCACTCTCTCGCGCGACAGATATTACTCGCGCGAGTGTTCCACTTACTCGCGCGAGGGTCCTTTCTGCATTTTGACAGCTTGCAGCAGCTACTGGTTTGGCTTGGTCATTTTGGGTTCCAGGGGTATTTTGGCACTTTTTATGGTTCTTACAAGTCTTAATGGGCATATGTGACTGTACCCGGGCATCGGTTACGGAAATTCGCGCTTAACGAAGATTTTGGACCTTCGGCGGCCCGTTTCAAGTTCAAATGGAGGTTTTGGAGGTTCGAAATCCGTTCTAGGGGTTTTTGCCAAGTTCTCTCATGCCGCACAGGTCATATGGAGCGTATGTGACTGTATGGAGGTGTCGGTTTCAGTCTGGGACATAATTGAGTCTTGTTTCGCTGTCTCGTGTCCCTTTTTGTGTCTTGGGACACTTTTTGACATATTTCTCGCCTCGGGATGTATTTCTTGATTCCGTCAACTCGTGCAAGTCACGTTATGCGTGCTTGACCTTACGGAAGCGTTGGTTTCAATCAAAGTCAAGTATTGCAAATTGGGTCGTTTAATACCCAAAGATTCATTAATTGGCCGTATCCTCGTATCCTGGTCGTATCCTGGGTTACATTTTCCATTTTCTTTTGAGCTAGTCTCTATTTATACATGCGTGTGCGTCTGCAGTTGGTCTTAGTATGTTATCAATGCAAGTTTGGTATTAGTGGTTGGCGTTTTACCTCTTTAATGCATATAAGAGTGAAATAAACCATAAAATGCAAATTTTATAACTAAACTGTGCTATATCAAACCAAACCAAAGGAAAGTACTATATCTGTGGCGCTCCGGCCCAAAACAAAACCATCAAAAGTATGCTCGGGCACACTCGCCCACTATCACAGGCGTGCAGGCCTCCTAAGAACAAGTATCAGTGTATCTAAGGCGCATTGGCCTTTTATCTAAACTACTTGGGCGCGCAGGCCGAAATCAAATGCAAGTCATAGAAAGTAAAGAGGCTCCTCAGTCATCCTCATCCCGTCCGAGCCAATCGGTATCTCTCAAGTCCTCCTCAACATCATCACCACCATTGTCGTCATCACTGTCCTCTTCATCGGCAGCAGCTAAGCTCGTGCGGATTCTGCAAGTAGCGGGGATCGTCGACGGTGTCGTCACAGTCGCTCTTGCTCTCCTCGTCTCCTTCCTCCTCATCCTCAACAGGATCAGGCACAACCAACCGCTTCCGAACTGGCTCCTCTCGGCCCCGCACCTCTCGCATCTCAATGCGATACCGCTCCTCAGCGCGCGCCACGGCCTTCTTGGCCGCCTCCTTGCTTGCAGCAGTAGGCTGCGAACTCCTAGTCTGTCGTCGTGTGACGACCGGCCGTGTGGTAGTCCCGGTCGCTGCCTGCTGCGGAGGCGACCGCGCTCTCTTCCTAGAAGCCGCCCGTCCCTGTGCCTGCATGTTTATATGTTGCATTAGTATACGTTTTGCAATATGTTTGTCTATCAAATGTTTAATTGACTGGTACATTCTATCAATTGGAAGCTATCAGCAATGTATTGGTATCAAAGTAAGCATGCATGTATCAAAAGCAGGCATGTATCGTACGTATTGAAAGCAAGAAGGAAGTGTATCGTTTTGTATACCCGAGTCCTCCGGGACGCCGCCGCCTGAGCTGGCTGAGCTGCGGGTGCTGGATAACGCAACTGCAATGGCATGCCTTGAGCTGCTCTCCTCACCAAGTTCTCCAATGCAAGCATGCGACGTAGGGCTTCGTTCACCCACTCAGCAGGCACCTGTGGATGTTTTGCAATCATCAGATATTCTAGATACAGTTCAAGGGTTTTGAAGTTATGCAAATGGAAGTTAGTTTACCTGTACAGTCACGGCCGCAGGCTCTCTAAGTGCAGGCACAAGCTCCACCTCAGCTGTGTTCCCCGATGGTCCACAACATCCACTTTCCAAAGCAACTCCGGCAACCCACCGACTACTGGCCTACTCTCTCTACGCCTCTCGCGGCGTTCTCCTTCTCTCTGTACCTCAGCAGCGGCCCTTCTATCGGCACTAGCCTGGCGTGCCTGCTCCTGGAGCTCTCTGCGAGCTCTGACACCAAGTGGCCCCGCCAAGCGGTCTCTCTGGTAAGCCGCGTAGTCCATCGTCGGACGCAGGTGGCGTGTCAGTGCAGCATCTGGTCTCGTGTACCTTTCCAACTCAGCCAGTGTATAGTCTCCTGTGTGTGAAGCTCGTGTTGGGAGTGGCCCTGGCACCTGGAACTCAGGGTAACCGAGTGATTGACGAACCACTCGATCCCCTAAATACCACTGCCAACCAAAGGTCGACTCCAATAGCACCCTACTGGCTGTGACCGTTCTGCTCTGCGCCAAGAACTCCGGCTCCGGCCCGTTTGTCCTCCAAGGATTCCACTCAACCTGCATAACATGACAAACAGGCAGTATGTACAATTGATCAGCGACAGCATTAAAACCATGGAAAGCATGCATGATCGTTTATTCGGGTTCTTATGTTATACCTGCGAAGCCCTCAGCTCGTCCAAATACAGCCTGTAGGCATTAAGGCTGCCCCTCCCTTCTTTGGTGCCCCTGTGCTCCTTGCTCCATATCAGTGCTCGCGGGAGGGTGCTCAGGTCAGGATGCTTGCACTCCGGGGGGTACATCCTCAGAACCTCGTATGCCCAAAGCTGCAGTGTTATCAAACATTGAAATATGTCAGTCACGAATTGTACAGTTTTGCAGTTGAAGCTAATAAACAATCTATGCAATCAAGTGGTACAATAGAAATTATGTTGCAATAAGTGAAATCATACCTCCCAGACCCGCCAGTAGCCGGCTGTGCTCTGCCCGGTCCTCGAGGAGTCACCAAAGAAAAGGTAGGCGGTGCCGAGCGCTGCTCCACCCCAATCAAATCGGGAGGCTGTCCTCAAATCCCTCAGCGCCGGCAGGTACGATAGATGCACCGTACTCCCCCTGCCTGGATATAGCGAAGCTCCAAACATGTACAGCAAGTATGCCCGGGCCATCTGTGCTTCCTCATGCTCATTGGTCGGCTTCTTCTTCTTTAAATACTGTACGAATTGAGCATATCTCGCCGCTCCTCTCTCAACCTGGGGCACCATCCCCAAGAACCACTCCCAGGCATTTGGATCGGCATGTATCCACGAGTCAAAGGGATGGGCTCTCCCCGACCCTCAAACCTCGTAATCGCGGCAAAGTCGATGGTGTCACTTGTCATCTCTCCTGCAGGCGGGTGGAAGGTATTGGATGTATCCTCCATCTCTCGGCTAGCGCAACAAGAACAACATGATCGTTTCTAAACTGGTACCGTCAGAGTCTGTATGAACTCCCTAAAGCCTGCTGCATCCACCAACTCCCTCACTCTCGCTGGCAGCCCCCTGTACAGTGCCAAAGAGCTGCACGGCCCGCCAAAACCGCGGATGTCCCTCTGATCCGCCTGTTTCAGACATCAAAAACAAGTAGCAGAACATAATGTTAGCATGCAGAGCTTTCATTTTCAAGTTCTAGGTAATCAATGCGACAGCTTAGCCACACATGGTAGACAAGCAGCAGAGGATGATGTCAGCATGCAGTGCTTTCATTTTCAAGTCCTAGGTAATCAATGTGTCGGTGTGACCACGGATGGGCGGTCTAGGTTTTTTATCCAACTTCTCGTTCAAGTAACAGCATGTAGGGGTTACAATCCTAGAGCTACATCATTGAAGGCTTTGAACTCCGTGCCATTTTCAACCGTTGTTTAATTCGGGTTCTTGCGTGCATGGTGTGTGCTATAAGGGCTATGTCAGTACATTTTGACGTCTACACGGGCTGTCATCAGATGGTTGGTTCAAGTTATGTTTTTGACACGATGTGTTCATGGTGCAGCTTGGTAATGGGTTTATTGGTGGAAGTTATCATATGCATGGCATGTTTTACGGGCTTTCTCTTGTCCCAGCATGTTTGCATTCAGTCTACAACAGATGCTTGGTTCAAGTTATCGCATGCATGGCATTCAGGGCATAAAATTATATCATTATTTCAAAGCATGCAAGTATCAAGTTGAAGTACAAAAGGGGGTTGGTCAAGAGTTATACCTCGGCCCAGGTGTTCGCAATGTGCACCCCAGGATCCCTCAGCACAAGCTCCGGGTCGTAGTCGGTCTGCTGTGGCGGTCTGTACCCCGCAAAGCCTAGCGGCACAAACAGGTGTGATCGTGGAGGCGTGTAAGTCTCCTCTGAAAACTCAGGACGCTTCAGGGCACCCGCCTCAGCCACTGCACTCACCCTCGGCCCCAGAGCCTCCTCGGCCTCTGCCTCCTCAGCCTCTACATCGGCTGCCAATCCCTCTGACCCGGCTCTCTCTCCCTCAGCCTCCCTCTCGGCCCTCGCCGCTGCCTCGGCTGCCTCAACCGCCTTGGCCCGGTCCTCCTTGGCTTTCAAGATATATTCCCCGATCTCGGGGTGCTGTTCCAGGACTCTCGCCAATATCTCGTCGGGCGTATGCTCGGCAATATCATCGTAAGTGACGGGCACATGCCGGGATGATGTGGCCGCACCCGCCGGTGGCCTAAATGCAATATCCTCCTCCCGAATCTCAACAGGATCAGCCTCTACGGTCTGCACCTCTTCAATCTGCACTCTCTCGACTTGCTCCTCTTCAATAACAACACCTTTACCCTTCGCCGAGTCCCTCGGCGGGGATTCGTTCGACTCGGGGTTCTCACCAACGGCTCCACTGCCCTCTGCTCCACCAGAACTCCTGTCAACCACGGGTGGGCCCTCGGCCACCATACCCAAGACCTCTGGTGCACGGCTGGACGCCACGGCCCCAACCTGGTCCCTCGCGCGAGCCTCTGACTCTGCCGCGCGAGGCACCTCGTCACCAGCAGTCTCCTGCTGCTGCTCCTGAATACCATCGCCGCAGCTCTCCGCCGTTGCACTAGTAGCCCCGATGGTCTCTACCACCGTTTCATCTCCCGTTTCTGCAACCATCATCCCACCTCGATCCTCGGAACAATCAACAACTTCTCCACTACCGCCACCATCACCGTGGTCTGCCATGGGGGCTCGAATGTGTGTGTGATTTGGTCGATCTTGAGACGAAATCAAGGGTTTTAGTTTGAGTTTGAGAAGATTCGAGAGTTGGGAGGAACTTGGAGTTTCAAAACCGTCTGAGAACTATATTCTGAAACGTCCCGCGGACGTTTAAAGGTGTAGAACAGCAATGGGCTGGGTCTGGGCCGGTTCAAGATCCAGATCCAGAAAACAGACCATCGCGCGAGGGTCTGATTGCCTCGCGCGAGACTCCTTTTGGGCTTCAGGCCCATTTCCCCAGCAGGCAGGCCCAATTCGATTATTTTCGATACAAGGTTTTAATTATGGTTCTAAATTCTTCTTAGGATCATGTTGGATTAAATTCTCGCAAACTAGAGCGTTTATATCCCCAGCTATGGTCCGTCCAATTTCGAATCAGCGACGATCTATCCGTCCACATTCAAATCAGCGACGATCTATCCGTCCACATTCGAATCCGCGACGATCTATCCGTCCACATTCAAATCAGCGACGATCTATCCGTCCAATTTCAAATCAGCGACGATCTATCCGTCCAACTCTAAATCCGCGACGATCTATCCGTCCACATTCAAATCAGCGACGATCTATCCGTCCAATTTCAAATCAGCGACGATCTATCCGTCCAACTCTGAATCCGCGACGATCTATCCGTCCACATTCAAATCAAACGACGATCTATCCGTCCACTTTCGAATCAGCGACGATCTATCCGTCCGCATTCAATCAACGACGATCTATCCGTCAAATCATTCTTCGGTGCACGGTACTTTACATACTCGCGCGCTTTTTCAATAAATCGGCTTTTGGGTGGATTTGGTGGGTGTCTAGAAACCTTTGACGTTACCCGTACCTGTCAATGGTGCTTCGCGTGCCGTCAAAGGGGGACTACTGTAGACACCCCAATCTGAATCTCCTGATCGTTTTACGGTTTCTTGTTTCCCCGATGATGAACCGGATCGAAAAGCAGTCTTAAGGATGGAAAGGTTTGAGCTCGGAGTGTGCGGATCCCCCCCCCCTTTCTTTTAACCCTTTTAAAAAAGAAAAATAAAAATAGTCAACTCTGGGTCTGCCCTTGACCCTCGCGCGTGGAAGTCACTCCCTCGCGCGAGTGTCCTCTTTGTCCAGGTGTGGTCAAAGTCAAACATTTGACTGTTGACCCACGCGCGACAGGTGGAACACTCGCGCGAGAGTCTCACTGTCTCGCGCGATGGTCCTAGGCTGTCCCTTTCACCTTTTGCCAGCCACTTGGTTGCTTGCCAGGGGGGCTACAGGGCTGCTGAGCCCCGTTTTTCTCCATAGAGCACTGTACAGTGCAGGCCTTGGGAACACACCCTCACACAACCCTTCCCATCACCTTTCCACCAAGCTTAGCCCCCAAGTTTGGTCCTAAGGGGGTGTTTGCCACCACCCTTGGCCCTTGGCTTCCCCTATAAGTACCCCCTTGTTCTTCCTTTACAAGGACACTAAGTCACAAAAATTCACCAACTTGGAAAGTTTGGGAGATTGAGAATCCTTGCAAGCACAAAGGCTCTCAACTCTAGCTCATATCCTATACCTTTCTTCACTCCATTTTCCATCACAATCTTCTCGAATTGTTCAAACCTTTCCAAAACCTTCCAAGCAACGGTATAAACACCTTTACTGCTTACGGTTTTGGGGAGCTGTCAAGGCCAAGATTGGTAATCAATACCGGTTCTGGTCCTAAAGTCAGTAGAGATACAAGAAATTGGTTCAAGCATACCCTCGCGAGTGACTCACATCTGTGCTGACAGTCCACTGTCTCGCGCGCCAGTCCTCGTGGGGTTTGGGGATGCCGGGTTTTCTTGTTTTTCATGTTGTTATTTATTTTATAACTTTGTAAGCCTTTTAGATCACTGTTTTGCATGTTAAAACAAATAGACTAGACTCTTATTGCTTATTTACTTTGTTGGAATGCTCTGGGTTGTTTACGGACATGTACGAGCCCGAATATGCAAAGCAATTCTCGGAAGTCCGGTCGAGGACACTCGCGAGAGATTCACTTGCCTCGCGAGGACCTCTTGATTCCATGATTGCCCTTGCATGAGCGGCTTGACCTTTGCCCTGTTTGACACCCCCACTTGTTTAGGGGTTGCATTTCAATTAATTTGGCTCTGTTTTGTAATAATTTATAGTAATCATTTACTTACTATCTATATAAATCGCTTGGTTTGCCTCCTGGTGTGCAATCGGTCCTTCCAGAGCCCGAGAAGGGATAAAATGCAACTTTGTGGTGAGGTATGAACTCGCGAGGGAGTAAGTGTATCGCGCGACGGTCCTCTTTGCATGCGCGCGCGTAGATCCGTGCATGTAAAGGTGGCCTGTCATGTGTGATACACTCATTCCATGAGCGGCTTGGTTTATTTCTGATCGGGGGTTAAGTTTTATCCCATTTTCATAGTATTCCATCCATTCATGCCATATTCAAATCACATCTTGCAAAGTGTTACAGTTTTTAATCCCCAATTAACTGTTCCCCCGCCCTAACTGGCTAAAAAATGATTAAAGAAGAGGAAGAATCACAATATTTTCACAAAATGCCTAAATAGAGACCGATCTCGGATTGGGCGAGAGGGTGCCTTAAAAACCTTCCTCTCGTAACCTGGCTCCCGAACCCAGATATGGTTATGAATTTGGTTCCTTCACTTTTTCAAATCAAATAGCGCGGCAGGTGCTTCGAAATACGGTTCCTTGGGTGACGGACCTTCAAACCCAGGTGGCGACTCTGTGTTTTGTGAGCGCCTGCTTGCTCCGCTCGCGCTCCCTCGATCTATCGGGCCCTTGCTCCGGGAAACGAAATTCCCGGAGGCTCGCTTTGGAATCCGAAAATTCCAGGGCATGCTGCCCACAATGCCCTCGCCACGCTAGGCGCAAAAACGCAGTTCAAAGAAGAGAGGGCATGTATTGAGATTTTGAAATTATTTGAGCCATCCATAATCGAGGAAGGGGAAGAAAAAGAGGCTCCTGAGGATTGGCGAAGTGCTGTGAGATCACAGCTGGCAGGGGAAAAGGGCATCGGGGAATTTGCCTGTGCGGATGGCTGCGCGCGCGGTGTGTCTATTTGCCCTCTTGGCGCGACAGGAGTTGCCCGAGCTCGCTCGGTGGTAGATGTCTGCGCCCCGTTGCTGTCTCGGGGCGGCCTTGCCAAGTCCGCTATGTCATCCTCCTCTGCATCTCGGAGGCGTTCAACGGGGTCCCTCATGTCCACATCAATCCCCCCCACGGACTCGTGAGTATCCGCGCTGGGGGTCTCCTCGCGCTCCTCTGATGGGGCTGGTTGGGAAGGAGATCGATCTGGATCATCAGAGGAAGTAGAATCAGAATGTGGAGAATCCGCGTGACTCGGAGATGAAGAGGACACGTTACTGGGCCCCCCATGAATATCTTCAAAAACGGGAGAAAGTTCGAGCATACCTCCCACCACGGCTGAAGATTGCTCTACAGCGGGGATGTGCGCGCGGGGTCCAAGAGGAGGCTGTATTATGTCCGTCTCCGCTCCCGCGCGCTCCGTGGCTGGGGAGTCTCCAATGTCTATCACTTCAATTGGCCTCTGCGCGGGGGGGACAGCAGTCTGCGCGCGGGGAACCCCCCTTGACCTTTGAAGCCCGGCCGCAAGTGTTTCCCTGTCGGAATCCTCTTCCCCTGCGGGTTCATCGACACCGGCTGTCCAGAGTATACACAGGGCAAGCACTTAGCGTATGTAGGTGAAATAAAGGAAGCAAAATGCGTGCAAAGATCTAGACAGTCAAGGCTTACCTGGCTCTGGAGCTTGCTGCTCCCGCGCGCGCGCGGCCTCCCCAACCTGAATGACAGAATGCACAGAAATGTGAGAAGGAATGAAGGGTTGCCACACTAAAAAACAAGACATACTGTACAGGGCAGTGTTTAAAGAGATGTTGAATATACCGTACGGATGCGCTTTCGCGGGCGCGTTGTCTCGGCAGGGGGTTCAGTGCTGCTTCTGCGGCCTTCCGTGTTGCTGCTGCCCGCGCTGCCCGAGTACGACCGGCCTCTTGAGTTTGGGCCGCTGGAGGACCGGCAGCCGCCGCCGCCTCAGGGCCCAGGGGCATGCGCGATAAGGGGCTGGCCGCTGTAACGGACCACTGACTGTGCTGACCTCGCCAGTCTTGGCTCCTGGCCCTAGGGGAGCGCAGTGAAGTGTCTTGCATCTGTACGGCGGATGGTTGAGGCGTCGGTGCGGCCCCTTGAACAAACTGGAGGAAGGAGTCTAAGTTCCTCCGCCATGACAAAAAGAAACCGGCGGTGAGGCCGCCGGAGCGGTCGTAGTCGGGCAGAAAAGTGTTCTCGTGGCCCGCAATCAGGCCCCCGAGATTGATTGGAAGGAAGCGATGCTGGCTTTCGACGAAGCCCTGGAACGGGGGAGCGGCGCTGGTGGAGGGCTGGTCGTAGCCAAACTGCCTGGCTATCCGGTCCGCGCGGTACACAGCCGACCGCGACCCCTCCGCTGACAAAACGGGCAGCCAACCTGGGAGAGACATGTAGTAAGCATTGATCACCGCCCGCGCGAGATCCTCCGCGAGCCCCGCGGTAGACAGCGGCACGCTCATAGGAAGGAAGAACTCGTTATTGTCCGCTGTCCCCGCCGGTGTGGTCGCGTAGGGGCGCGAGACGAAGTACCCCCCTTCATCACAATAGTTGCTGAAGTATGCCCGCGAGGAAGTGCCGGACCACCTCTCGATCCAGAAGCGGCGCCGGCCCTGCAGTGGGGCTGATGGCACCGGCGCGACGGCGGGAAAGTGCTCGTAGAAGAAGGCCAGGAGGAAGCTGGAGTGGATCATGGAAATCATATCATAGCGCCCCAGTGACCGCTCCATGTCCGCGTGTACACGGTCCAGATGATTGTACAAACAGCCAAGAAAGAGTGGCCCCAGCGCTACGGCCTCGCCCTGAGCGAGACAGGCCGCGAGCGGGAAGACAAATGGGCTGACGCTTTCTGAGGGAAAGTCTGGAAGGACGAAGTTCGACAGAAAATATACCAGAAATCCCGCCAAATACAGGGGCTGGCGATAGTGCACCCCAACGACAAACTCCAGTTCTCGCCCTGCTGGAACAGACCCCGGAGCATGAAAATCCTTGAAAAATATCCGCAACCAGTTCCTCCACGAGGCCTTGCGCGGATTCGGTGGGTCCCTGCGCGTCCCGTCCGGTTTGAATCGAGACCCCGCCTTCTTGGCCTCGGTAAAGGCCGCGCGCAGGTCCTGTATGGCGGCGGCCTCCTCCGTGGATAGAGTGTCGAGATCAAGGAGCCTTCGCCCGCGCGGATGGAGGCGCATCAGCGCGAAGGTATCCTCCAGAGAGGGGGCAGATTCCCCCCATGCCCACACGAACGTGTGGGTATCCGTGCTCCACCGCGCGACCGCCATTTCCAGATTCCCGTTGCTGCGGTCGTTTCCGGGGAGGGTCAAGTCACGGGATATTTGCACAGCGTCAAAACCAGCGCCCTCTGCAGCACATCTCGGTATACGGGAACGGACAAGACATCGTTCACCCACGCCGGCCAGTCGGCGGGAGGACTGCACCCCACGTTGAAACGGGTCTCCGAGTGGGGGAAATCTCCCCGCTCCACTCGGAGTCTGAGCACAGAGGACGGAGGCACCAGATCTGCGTCCTCGACGGAAGCTTCTGCCGTGATAAGAACAGGGTCGCTCGGCGCGCTGCCAGTAGGCTGAAACTCGCCCACGGCGGTCCAGAACGGGTCGCCGACGGTCCTGAAGTACGGCGCCCGGCGCCACTGATCTGACGGCGGAACGGAATCGCCATCCATGGCGCGGCCGCTACCCTCGCCGATGTCGTCGCGCGCCATGAGAGCAGTGGGTACTGTTGGTAAAGAAAGGGAGGAGAAGTAGTCGATGAGGGAGATGGTGAAGAGGTGACTGTTTTTGCGTGAGAAGGGAGAATGGGGTGGTGTCTGATTGAAGGAGGAGGTGGGAGGAGAAATGGAATAGGCTAAGGGTCCCTTTTATAGTAGGAGAGAAACCACTCCATTAAAGCCTGCCATCACTCCCGTACACGAAGAGTCACTAGTGTTTCCAACCATTCTCGTAACTGGTGTAACGGTAATGATGAAGAAGCCGTGGCGTACTCGAAACGTCACGACCCCTGCGCGCGAACCGCCACCAGGCGCGACCCTTGCGCGCGAACCATCACCAGACGCGACCCTTCGCGCGAACTGTTTTGAGGCGTCACGTGTCACCATGACCTCTCCGCGCGGGATGCCTATGAACTTTGCAAGATGTCATGTATACTTTAGAGAAGTAGCCCTAGCGAACGAACAGTCACGCGCGCACAACGGTTTTCCCATCATACGCGCGCGGGGGGCAATTGTAGGGACGGTCAAAATAAATCATCCGTTGACCAGTTACAAGACTTCAGCCAACCTCTTATGATACGACGCGTGGAAGCAGCTGATGGACATCAGGTAGGAAACCACTGCTACGACAGGCACCGCGCGCGCGAGGATAGCGCGCGCACATGTTTGCTGCGCGCAAGGGGGTAGCGCGCGCACGTCTACTGCGCGCGGACCCAGCACGCAAACAAATGCCCACTTGCACAGGCGAGCAAGCAGCGAGAGACATCGCGAAGAGGAGCCGGTCCGCGCGGACCGTACAGAGGTCCTAGAGCGCGAAAAGGACTGAGATACCCACAGATTGCCTGGATGGCAGAGCGCGCCCTGGTCAAAGGCAGGACCAATGGGCCCAGAAGAGGCACGATCGTAGCAGGTCGCGACCTAGCTCCAACGGGAACTGAGGAAGATCTAGTGGTTTGGCGGCTAAGGAAGAGGAGGGTCCGTCGCGGGGTGGCGCGCGCTACCCGCGCACTGGGCGCGCGCGCGCTGATGTCACCTCGCGACCTCGGGAGCAGGAAGGGCACGTGTCAAGACTAGGCTGGGCCATCCGGGGGACCCCCCAGGCCCAGAGGCCTATAAATACGCACCGACATTTCCCTCCGCAGACACACAAGGACATGCGTACGGATAGAGACAGAAGCTGACTATTCTCAGAGAAAAGATTAAGGGATACTGGTCCGAGAAAGAAGAACATTCTTCTCAGACTCGTGTCGCGCGATCCATCTGGGAAGAACTGTCAGTGGCACGCTGCCTTTGTCCTTTCTGCTCCCGTGTCCTCTTCCTCCACCTCACCAGATCTTTCCCCTCTCCCCTCATTTCCTTTGACAATCGACCAATCACACCTCTCTAACTCACGAAGATTCACACGTCAGCTTCCCCGCGCAAAACAGGACCCTACAACGTGCATGCCATTGATTCTGTGAAGTCAAATCAACCACTCAAGATGAAGGATTTGGTGGCATAACCAACACTTGATTGTTTCCAAAATACCACTCCATCTAACTCTAGCTATAAATTAGGCGTCCTTGCAAATTAAGGAAGGAAGATTCCCTCCCCTCGGGTGTGAATTCTAATCTGATATCTCCAACACGTACTCGACAAAACCTAATTATTTATATGCTGGGATTCAGTGCTCCGGGACTGTAACTTAGCCATCCGGAGGAATTCCGACCAAACACACTAGCCGAATTATCTCTGCCTGGTTGCTTTTTTTTTTTTTTAAGGAAAATAAAGGAGACTGTGGAGTTCCATTAAGAAAAAAAGTGCAAACAGTGAGTTTTGTTTTTATTCAATTTTTTTTCTCACGTTTGTTAGCTTGTATCAAATTTTTATAAATTATTGATTCGTTTCGACGATAGAAATCAGAAAATCCAAAAATTTTTACTTTTACCCAAATATTTGGAAAAATATCCTTTTTTAAGCTCAAAGTGGACATTTTCAAAAATATTTGGGTAAAAAGTAAAAAAAAAAAAAAAAAGAGTACTTTTCCAATTTTTCTCAACCAGACGATTAATAACTCACAAAAGTTTGACCCAAACGCACGAACGCGAATTTAATTGAATAAGAATAAAACATCCAAAAAGTCCTAAAAGTTAAGCAGAACTCAACCTGAATCAAGTCTTCACAACGATTTACAATACGAGGTAGAGGTAGAATTTGGCCCGCCACAATTGCAAAATGTACTTACTATATATGCTTAAAGAAGAAGAGAAGAATAATAATTGAACACCAGCTTAAAAGAAATTTCTTCAAGGAAGAGCATGATATAAAAATCAATATGGTTGTTAGGCTTTGTCGAGTGATTTAACTGCAGAAAACTCTGTAACGTTTGTTAGTCTATACTTGAATGACATTAGCATCACCTAAACCAACTTTTAATCTTTGACAAAAGGCCCAGATGGTTGCTAGGCGACTTCCCCCATTTCCTTTGTCTTGTCGTTGGAAGCCTTTGGCATAAAATACTTATCGAAAAGAAAAGCAATTTGACTTTTATGATTTGTATTACGTCCGCCATGCACTTATAAAAACCCACCATATCTTCGCAAGATCTACATTGCTAATCATCTTCGCATTGACACACTCACTCTCTCTCTCTCTCTCTCTCTCTCTCTCTCTCTCTCTCTCTCTCTCTCGAAATGGGTAGGTCTCCATGTTGTGATGAGAGTACTGGTTTGAAAAAGGGGCCATGGACACCCGAAGAAGATGAGAAGCTCGTTGATTTTATCCACAAAAACGGGCATGGGAGTTGGAGAGCATTACCTAATCGGGCTGGGCTGAACAGGTGCGGAAAGAGTTGCAGATTAAGGTGGAACAACTATCTACGACCGGATATTAAGAGAGGGGAATTCTCTGAGGAAGAACAGCAGTCCATCATCCACCTCCACTCACTTCTTGGAAACAAGTACGTATAACTTTATGCACTCATTTACATAATTTTCATTAAATATAGGTAGCTAGAGACCTTATAAAAATTTCGCAACAAAAAATATTCAGAATACAGTTCATAGGAAGTACCGTAGAGTATGGATCCGTAAATGAATGCAATGTTGTCAACACAATGTTTTCAATGTTTCTTGGAAAATTTATGGGATATATTTAGTAGCATTATATTTATTTTTTTTCCTTTTGCCTCTCTTCTCTTATGTAGGAGACACAAAAATTTGTTTGGGTTAAGAACGTTGTTTTCGATTTTTTTTTTGATACAATCCCTATTTGTTTAGAAAATTACGTACCAGAAAGATGCCTTTGAATTCTCAAAAAACTACTGTCACTTGAAAGTGAATTCAATCGAGCCCACAATTAATGTTTTAAAACTATTCAACAATAGCTTCTCAAATGCTACTTAAATTACTCTCTACTCAATTCTCAATAAGTTTCTCTATCTATCTCTTTCCACTTATTATTTTTTTTCCCTCTTCGTTGCACTTTTTAAGTGTGTGTATCATTTTTTGTTTGTCGATTGCAAAAGTTCACGACATGTATTTACTACAAACGACTTGCAGGTGGTCAAGGATTGCTACACATCTCCCCGGCCGGACTGATAATGAAATTAAGAATTACTGGAACACCCACATGAGGAAGAAGCTCCTCCAAAGGGGCATAGATCCCAAAACCCACAAGCGAATATCAGATCTCAACTTACTAGCGAACCCCTCTCAATTGCTCTCTCCACCAAACTTTGAAAATTTCATGACCCCTTGGGACAGTGCCTTAATCACTTCACAAGTCAATGCTACCCACCTAGCCAAAATCCAACTTGTCCAAAGCATGATGCAAGTCATAAACACGAACACATTTCCAAACTTGTCAGAAAGTAGTCTCTTGAATATCAGAACCCACAATATTGCCCAATTTGGAGATGTGCTTGATGGTACAAGTGCAACAAGCACAGTCTACAATAGTACTAGTGATCCTCCCCCACAAGCAACCTTTGATCATTTCCCTAAATTGTGTGAAAACCCTCAACTATTTGACACCCTATATCCAGATGTTAATAATCCAATGGGGTCCTTTGAAGGTGGGTTTGAACCAGAATTTGCTGGTGTCAATTACAACAGTCTGAACGGTGAGGATTCTACTCAAACAGAAAATTATGGATCACTTCCTCCATTAGTTTCAGGCTTAGGGGAGATCCTGAGTCCAAGTGGCAGCCAATTCGAGGATAGCAACATCGATAATCCTGCATTCCCTTCCACCCATTTACCAAATGCCAGCATATTTGAGGATTGGGAGAAGTTTCTGGATAATGAAGCCAATGCCCCATGGAAAGATATGTACTCGACTAAGAGGGAGAAAGATTTCCATTTTTCTCTTTAGTAGTGATTTTCAGGATTAGCACTTTTGAGAAGGTGAAATTATACAATAATTCGGGGGTACCGTCACGTGGTATTTTGAACCACTTTACAATCATACTTTTTTGTGGGGTCTACCGCTAAGTGTATGGACCCCATAGAAATGTGTAATTGTAAAGTGGTCCAGAGTACCACGTGGCGATGCTCCTGGACTATTGAATAATTACTCTTTGAGAAATTAATTTTCAAAATAAAACTCTTGTGATATCTATATTATTTTTCGCGAAAAGATTGTCGGGACTCAGGAGTATGAAATTGTATTTCTAATATTTTCTTGAAGAAATAGTTTTTCACGGTTTATAATCATTTCACAAACAATTTATCAAATAATTTCTCGGGGGAAAAGAAAAAAAAAAAAAAAACTGATATCATAGTAGCAACTAAAAAGTGATTTCTTTTGTGTTCTCTTTTTCCTTTCGTTTCCATTTCCTTTTGGAAGGAGCAATTGGTGTGGCGGCCCACCGTGAGCTCGACCACAGGGTTTCTTACCTATCGTAAAATGTCATGTTGACAAAGTGTTCTTGCAAGGTAGTCACTAAAACGGAAAAATAATCCGTCATCACATCCCCATTGTGGCACAAGCTGTTGATCTGATGCATGAGAACGTCGTTCAAGAAAAATCTGGATCACGAGAACAACTGCAAGCGGATTAAAATCTGCAACCGTAGTCTTGGTGGTATATATCAGCCAATTACCATTAGATTAAGAGCGAGATTTCTTTTATTTTCTTATTGTTTTTTTTATCCAATTGAGGTACTAAAAATAACATTCACGCGTGTAGAGAAATCTGATTAAAATTACTTGTACATATACACATATATAGCTACCTTATCTTCAAGAATTAATCTTCACTGTACGTACTAATTTCTTTTAGAGATTGGCTTATTTGCAAAGCTGAACGATCTCAACCATCTATTTCGGCATTGGACGGTCCGGATGTTAAAGAAACTTTTCCGGGGAAGAGTTAACATCTGGATTGTCCAAAACGCTTTTGAACGGTCGCAATTGGCTCCATAAACACTTTTTCACGGAAAGCTCTGCGAAAAAGTTTTTCACTTTCTTTTATCACATAGATTAATTACCTACACTTGATTTGATTTGTTACGCTACTAATAAAAATTTTAAAACTCGGGAGGCTTGGGAAACCGGAGCCTCCGGACCAAACATAGCTCCACCCTGTAAACAATGTACAATGTTGCTTCTTCTTTTTTTTAGGCAAAATTTTATTAAAAACGGGGAGAGGAGAAATGAAAATCCAACAGAAAGTTGAATAGTACATCACAAGGGCCAAAGCCCAGCCCAAAGGTCTAAATGGGAGTCCAAAAATAATACAATCCAGCCCACTCGTAACCCAAATAAACAATAAAGCCAAAACAGCACAAACAGGCCAAGAAAGACCTGCCCGGCCAACCCAACCCCTCAAAACCCTAACCCACCCCCAAACTGCCGCCGCACAAAACACCGTAAGCCTCACCACCCAATAGACACCATCACCCAACCACCTTGCCGTTAAGCAAATTCGGTCCCTCCCCAATGTAGAAGACCGGTGGCAGGAAGGGACCCAACGAACCCATCAAAGTGAAATAGATGGCCTACAACGACGGCAAGGAGAACAAAGACAGGGTAGTGGGAGAAAAGATCAGCCGCCAAACTCCGCCTCTCCACGAACCCCTGAGATCACGAATGCGAACAAAAGCTGGAACCATCACCCCCAAGTCAACCCCTTGTCCGGGTAGCATCTCTGAAGCAATCGTCGGCCGAAAATAGCACACAAAGACGACCAAAAGATGCAGACCATTGGGGTCGCATACCCTTCGCAGCCACACCTCCAAACCTCCACCACAACCGCGAATCGATTTTGCCTATTGTTTTTGTAAAAACCTGCAAGAAAAAAAATTAGAAAACACAAAATACAGCTCTCTCCAAGCTTCAACACAGAACATACACCCAAGCACCTGAAGCCGCTAAACAACTAAACTTATTTTCAATAGGGTCACAACCAAACAGTTTTACTTAAAAGTTTCTTTCAGCTAATCTTATCTACTACTATGATGCTTTGTCCGTCTGCTAGTGGGCAAAAACCTTTAAGCTAACTTGTTTGTCGTACATTTGCAAGTAATTACCAACTATTTAGATGTTAGCTGGTAATTTCTTTCACTCTACGTAACTAGGAACATTGTACTGCCTTCGGATCTGGCTCCGGACACCGCCCTCCGCCATGTGGGAGGGCATGGTGATGGTGACCCTCGTCTCTTTGCCTCTGGCCAGAGATTTCTTGGCTCCTCCGGTTCCTTTTTTAGGTCAACCCGCAAAAAGATTTAAGAATAGGAGCCTAGATCAATCATGTAAAGTTCGCAACAACTAAATCAAGCTCAATACAGAACAACATGCGCTAGAAATAATCTCATACGAAGAAAATCGAAGAAGGAGAAAAAGAAGAAGGAAAGAGACTACAATCAATAGCGACATACTCTTGCCTTCGACAAAATTTAATCATTTGATATTTCAGTATAACATGGGTAAGGTTATGCAACTAGATTAGCCCCAATTGGTTTAACAAGACAAACATCCTTGAAAGGGATATACCCTTCTCCTGTTCTCCATTGCCAAAAATGATTATGTTCTTTGAAACATTGATCCACCTCTCACAAAGAGTTTTGAGTCCTAGCTAGGAGACCAATGCTCCTGGAGCATTCAATAATCTCTTGACTTATGCTTCCTTTTGGCAGATTTTTGAAGTACCTTTACGGTAATTTTTAGCTATAATTATACTTCATTTTTATCTAAAAAAGAGAAGGCCAAAGAGTGGGCTTTTGTGCCACAAAAAAGTAGAATTAGCCAAAAATCTAACATTACTAACATGCAAGCCTAGCAAACTGGCCAAATAATAGAGTCCATTGGGGATCGGAACTACTCTTAGGCGTATGGGGGCTAAGGTTTCCGCGTAGTTTCGAGGGAATTTTTTTTTTCTCAAATTTCAATATTAATAATAGTTATTTTTTGTTTATTAAGAACAATTAGATATTGTGTTTGTATTTGTGTTATTTAAACATTTAAATGCTTTAAGAATAAGTTCATTTTGTATATCAAAACCCAACCCATCTCTCTACGCATGGACTCCCGTAAATTTTTTCTTCAATTATTAATTTCATTTCTCTTTCTATTTCTCTCCACTCATTACCCAAAAACCTTCACTCAAAAGTCAAACCAAACACACTATAAAGATTCCAAAACTTTAAATTTTAAAATCTTCTTGTTAATAGTACGACCCCGCATATACGAAATTCTGGTTCCGTCCGCGTTGGAATGACCTCAAAAAGGAAGATGTCAAAGTCAGACATGTCACCCCTATTTCCAATTTGGTTGGTGTTAGGACGTGTCCCTCCCCCTTGATTTATATATTGACAAATGTTTTTATACAATAGAGTGACATTGACAAGAAAAGAAAAGAAACAACTAACTGATGCTGATAGTTTGATTTAGTTATTATTATTTCTTTGTTTGACGTTTCTAAATGTTGTGACATGGAAATCTGAGTATTATTGGTTTCATTTTTACCAATTAGCTGATATTACCGTGTAGTTCAAGCATTTGTGTAACGCCCCGATTTTCGAAGGTAAAATCGGAGGTATTAAATACTAATTCTTGAAAAACTTATTAAATCAAATTCGAAATCCAAAACGGATAATTCATCCTAATGATTTATCTATTACAAACCATTGTGAAAATATTGAAAATAGTCTTTAAAGGGATATGCTAAACAGATATTAGAGCCATCTTCTAAGTCTGATATGGGTCCCAAGCGTATTCTGGCTCAACTCCCACTTCCGATTCTCTCAACATAAAACTGTTCGCCCGCGGGATCCCGTGTTTCCTGGTTTTCTCATGAAATCGACACTGATGCGGAAAAATCCGTGCCTGAGTGAAAGAGTTCAACCCGAACTATAATCCAACCCAAATACTCCTCTTACAATACAATTAGCATGCAAACAGGATATATATGGTACGGAAAGTAAAACCAGAGATAATCCATACAACTTGATTCATTACTATCCATTAACTTAATAAAATCTAAGATCTCTCCACGAGATCTTTCCTCCCAACCACTAGCCATGCTCACCCCATGAGATCACTTCCTTTGTTGTCGCAGAACACCTAAGTTATGTACCGAGTGTGCACCCCAATAACTACAACAAGGGTAAGCTTATCATGCCAGAATCACACTATGGTTCGCCTATCTTATAAACCACATCATAATTCTTTTCACAATCATCACTGACACCGCCAGTCTATCAATTCATCACTGACTCTCGCCAGGATCAATTCTCATCACAATCTCATCATATCACAACATCACGCCGCAGGCAACTCTAAACATAAAATAAACTTCACAATTTATCCATTACTTAACATCGTCTACGTGATTTCTATTTCGTGATACCACCCCATGTCCCTAGGGTCCAATCTAATATCAAATGAAGCATCGGCACAATATCAATCTCAATAATAATTAAAACGAAAAACAGACGGATCAAACAGTTATTAAGAATGCAATCACGTAACTTTTATGACTGGCGTTGCCCTTAATCTCGTATGATCACAAAGTAATTAAGAATGTAAGATTTATTTAATTAAGCTTAAATAATAATTTTCTAAACTTTTATTAATTAATTATAAGTAATTAAGCTAATTAAATACTAATTAAATTCATTAATTAGGTAAAAATATTAAAATAAATATCGTAACCTTAATAAAGGTCCTAACAGTCCCCTATAATAACTTCAAGTGCTAAAAGTTGAGTTTGGATGCTCACGGAATTATTTTAAATAAAAGGATTAAATTAATAGACGAAACAAGAATAAATAGACGATAAATAATTAAGGGGTTGGAAATATATTTATATTTACAGGATATCATTCTAGGGCTGTAAATAGTCTAAATAAAATTATTCGGATTTTTAAACCTTCTGTATAATATTTTACGATATTATTATTAAGAAACAATGCTTAAATAATAATAAATAGTAAATCAAATAAATAAAATTTTATTTTAATAAAATATCACCTTTGAACTGTCAGAAGTCTAGGAAAAATATTTTCGATGTTAAAAATATTTTTATAAGGTCGTTATTAATTTTCGTTTATATCTTTAATTAAAAATAAAATAAATAGCAAATAACATTAAAAAGTTATGAAATCAACAACTTATGATATTTAATAAGTTAGGAATCTAAGAAAAATAGTTTGGGGATTTATAGAGTAATTTAAAGGGTCGTAACGAATTTTAGTTTACAAACGATCTCACGATTACGAATAAAAATTAAATAAATAGTAGATTAAATAAAAAAAATATGAAACTAACAAGTTATGAACTTTAGAATGTTAGGAACCTAGGATAAAAATTTCGGAGTCAAATTATATTTTTAAAAGGTCGAAAAATCAATTCGATCTCAAAAGAAAACAAACCGCGCGGCTAGGAATAACAGAGTTTGCGGCCGCAAACTCTGTCCGTCTGGTTCTCGCGGCTGGGAGCCCGCACCTTGCGGCCGCGAGGTCGCGCGCTGATTTTTTATTTTCGTTCGTTTGGCCTCGGGTTCGATGCATGGGGGCACGGGGGCTATGGGGTTATGTCTATAAACACTAAATATACTTAGAGGAGGCTTCGGATCGAATTATAATACCTTAGTTCGGATTAATTTCGTTTTCTATCGAAAACGTGATTTTTGGGAAGACGACTTTAATTCCTTCGATCGGAGGACCTTGGGACCGAATTGCTTGATCTACGGTGATCCTTGGGACTGTGGTAAACAACTTGAACGATCAATTTGGGTTTCGGACGAGCGGAACCTCGAAACCCACTTTTCTCTCTATCTTTTTCTCTCTAGAATTCTATCGATTGTAATTGATTTCTCTCTGGTTTTTCTCTCTTTTCTGACTCCGTGGGAGGTGGTAGAATAATGTACGTGCCCTAGGGTCGGTGTGGTGTGTATATATAGGAGAATTGGATGAGTTTCGAATTAAAACGAGTCCTAACGGTACCGGGTTTTTGCATGGACGAATTACGCACGAATTTTGGGTTATGGAGGAGGTAGAAATTGAATAGGAGAGTGAGGGAGAGGATAAACGTGCATGCATGCAATTATATGTATGTATGTAATGCTAAATTAATTTTTAAAAGCTTAATTAGATAGAATAGCTTATTTTTTGTAATTATTTACTAATTATTAAATAAGGAAAATAATATTATCATAAATAAATAATTCTTTTAAATATTTTTATTAGTTAAATTTTCGGGTTATTACAACCTATCCCCCTTAAATAAAATTTCGTCCTCGAAATTAAAGTGTACCTTTAGGAGGAAACAGATTTGGGTATTTGGCGCGCATAGTATCCTCTCTTTCCCATGTTGATTCCTCAATTCCTCGATGTCGCCAGAGGATTCGGACTAGTTGAATCGTTTTGCCTCGAATGCACTTCTCACTGTAATCTTGGATCTCCACTGGCTGTTCCTCTAGAGTGACGTCATCGTTGAGTTCGATGTTTTCCCAATTGATGATGTGGGAAGGATGCGTCATGTACTTTCGGAGCATCGACACGTAGAATACATTATGAACTCAGTCCAGTTGGGGTGGTAACGCCAGGCGGTACGCCACTTCTCCAATTTTCTCAAGGATCTCAAAAGGGCCAATGTATCGTGGTGATAGCTTTCCCTTCTTTCCAAATCGGATAACTCCCCTTCGTGGTCTAATCTTTAAGAACACCCAAATCGGATAACTCCCCTTCGTGGTCTAATCTTTAAGAACACATGTTCTCCAACTTGAAAGGTCAATGGTCTAGTCCTTTTGTCGGCGTAGCTCTTCTGTCGACTTTGAGCGGTCAGGAGCCGTTGGCGGATGGTTATGATCTTTTCCGTCGTCTCTTGGACTAACTCTGGTCCTAGTAACCTTGCTTCTCCCAGTTCAGCCCAACAAACTGGCGATCGGCAGGGTCGTCCATACAAAACTTCATATGGTGCCATCTCAATGCTCGATTGATAGCTGTTGTTATAGGCGAACTCTACTAAGGGTAGATGTCGTTCCCAGCTCCCCTTAAAGTCCAATACGCAAGCTCGGAGCATGTCTTCCAAGATTTGGATTGTTCTTTCGGATTGTCCGTCTGTCTGTGGGTGAAATGCAGTGCTGAGACGAAGATCGGTTCCCAAAGCTTTCTGTAGGCTTTCCCAAAACGTTGACGTAAATCGTGAATCTCGATCACTCACAATGGATATAGGTACTCCATGTAATCGCACGATTTCTCGGATGTAGAGTCTACTGAGAGAGTCCATAGATCTGTCATCTTCATGGGTAAAAAGTGGGCGGATTTGGTTAAACGGTCTATTATTACCCAAATGGCGGTATTCGATTGTGGAGACCTTGGTAGTCCTGTCACAAAATCCATGGCGATATGTTCCCACTTCCATCCGGGTATAGGCAAGGGTTGCAGGGTTCCACCGGGTTTCTGATGTTCCGCTTTTACTTGTTGGCATGTGAGGCACGTCGAAACGTAATTGGCCACGTCCTTCTTAATTCCATTCCACCAGTACTGTCGGCGGAGGTCTTGGTACATTTTGGTGCTTCCTGGATGGACGGCGAAATTGGAATGGTGGAATTCTTTAAGTACTGCTTCCTGGAGGGTACCAATGTCAGGTACAAAAATTCTCCCTTGAAAGCGGAGGCTCTTGTCAGCATGGATTTCCCATCCAGCTGCTGCTTTTCCATTTGGCGAGTTGATACCCGATGAAATCACACTCTTGTTCAAAGGTTTGGGCTAGAAGAATTTCTGGGTGTAAGACTGGGGTTGCGACTATGGCGGAGAGACAAGCGTCGGTGTCTTCTGCAGTTGGCTGTAGCTTGAATTCGTTAAGGTCTTCCATCATCTTCCATTCTCTTACGGCTAAACTAGCCACCTGCCCTCGGTTCTTGCGACTCAGCGCATCAGCGACCACGTTTGCCTTTCCAGGATGATAGGACATCGTGAAATTGAAATCCTCCAGGTATTCCACCCATCTCCTTTGTCTCATGTTTAGCTCCTTCTGGGTAAACAGATATTTCAAACTCTTGTGGTCCGTGAATACCTCGAACTGCACTCCGTATAAGTAATGTCGCCAAGACTTTAGGGCGAACACTACTGCTGCCAGTTCTAAGTCGTGTGTCGGATAATTCCTCTCGTGCGGCCTCAATTGTCGGGATCCGTATGCAACGACCTTCCCGTTCTGCATGAGGACAGCTCCCAATCCATCTTTGGATGCGTCGCAGTACACGGTATACCCTACATCTCGTTCGGGTACGATCAATATAGGCGCGCTAGTCAATCTCTTCTTAAGTTTTTGGAAGGATCTCTCACATGCTTCGTTCCATTCAAACTTAACTCCTTTTTGGGTCAATCTCGTCAATGGTTTTCCCAAAATGGAGAAATCTTGAATGAATCTTCTGTAATAACCAGCTAATCCCAGGAAACTTCTAATCTCGAACACTGAAGAAGGTCGTTTCCAATCCATGACTGCTTCCACTTTGCTGTCGTCAACTGAAATTCCTTTCTCAGACACCACGTGTCCTAGGAATTTGACCTCCTTCATCCAAAATTCACACTTGCTAGCTTTACCTTACAGATGGTTGTCTCGAAGTACTTGGAGTACAATTCTCAAGTGGTCCTCATGTTCCTTCTCCGTTGGAGAGTATATCAGAATATCATCAATGAACACTACCACGAACTTGTCCAGGTACGGGGTGAAAATCTGGTTCATTAGACACATGAAAACTGCAGGAGCGTTGGTTAGACCAAACGGCATGACTACAAACTCGTAGTGTCCGTAACGCGTGCGAACGCCGTCTTAGGTATATCACCATCTCGAATTCGTAATTGGTATACCTAGACCTTAGATCGATCTTCGAGAAACAGGTCGACCTCTCAGTTGGTCAAACAAGTCATCTATTCTTGGTAAGGGGTATCGGTTCTTGATTGTGACCTTGTTGAGTTGGCGGTAGTCGATACAAAGCCAGAGCGTTCCCTCTTTCTTTTTGACAAATAGAGCAGGGGCTCCCCAAGGTGAGGTACTAGGTCTGATGAAACCCTTCTCTAAAAGTTCTTGGAGTTGCGTTTTCAACTCTCGTAGTTCTGCTGGGGCCATTCGATATGGGGCCATAGAAATAGGGGCGGTGCCGGATTGTAACTCTATGGTGAAATCCATTTCCCTCGACGGCGGAAATCCTGGTAACTCTTCGGGAAATACATCCTCGTATTCACAGACGATGTGAGGAAGACCCAATTCCATTCGGTCCGTTTCCCCCAGCGTGAGACTTGCTAACCATCCAGCAAGCGTCCTATGCCACTTTGTTTTGTGCGCGTGGGGTGCAAAAGGGTCTTGTCTATCCCCCTTAAATTTGAAACAGGTCCCATCTGGTGAATAAGTCGTCACCATCTTTCGATGGCAGTCTATGACAGCTCGGTGTGCAGTCAGCCAGTCCATCCCAATGACATCAAAGTCCTTCATTTCGATTACTCGTAAGTCGCACGTTAATCGCAAATTCGATACTCCTAATTCGCACCCTTTACAGATTAGTTCTACCGAAATTTTACCCCCTAATGGTGAGGTCACATGCATAGTTGTTTTTAGGATTTCGGTTTCTAATCCAAGTGCAGATACACATGCGGCAGATATGAATGAGTGCGAAGCTCCAGAATCAAATAGTGCTTGAACGCAGGTAGTATAAAGAGTGAAGGTACCTTGAATTACTGCAGGATCCATTTCCTCTTCTGTTCCTTGCAGTGCAAACATCCTCCCAGCATTGGGCTGAGTTGGCCCGTTCGGTCCTCTGTTTTAAGGAGGGCGAGGTGGTGCTTGGTTCCATCCGCCACGGGGCTGGTTCTGAACTCCAGGTCCAGACCGGCCTAACTTGATTCTGATTCTGATTTCCATGTTCTGCAGTCCTAACCGGGTTTTGCGGCGGTCCTCCATAGTTTCCAGCGCCGTTCAGCTTTGGACAATTCCTCCTGATATGTCCTTCCTCTAGGCAATAAAAGCAGCGGGGGTCGGAGTTTGGGTTCTGGGGGAAAGGGTTGCGGTTTGGTCCAGGGTTAGGGGTTTGGGCCTCGGTTTTGTACTTGGATCTGGTTTGGATTAGGGTTAGGGTTTCAATTGAAAACTGGGTTAGGGTTCCTCCATACTGGGTTGGATTGTGCTGGCTGAGGACGAGGGTAGTTTTGCTGGTAGGGTTGAGAGGTTTGGATACTCCTGCTGGTAGGGTTGTTGCGAATAGGTCCTCCAACCTGCGGTTATCGGTTTCTTCTGCTCACGCCTTGTCTTGTAATCCAAGTTCTCTCTTTCCATCTTTAGCGCACATTGCACCACTTGTGAGTAAGTGGGAAGTGACTGTGCCACTACCATTCGGCGTGTCTCATTGAGCCCCCACTCAAATTTCCTTGCCTTGTCATCATCAGTAGGTATGATCGTTGCACCGTAGCGAGACAGTTCCTCAAACCGTGCTGCGTACTGGGTAACGGTCATCGTACCCTGCTCCAGATTCATGAACTCAAGGGCCATTGCCTGTTTGACAGGTGTTGGAAAGTACTTGTCAAGGAAGATTTTCTCGAATCTTTCCCAAGTCATTGTCGCCACGTCCATGAGTGTTCTTCATCAGGTTCCACCAATGCTGAGCTTCCCCCTGCATCTGATAGGTGGCCAGAGCAATACGATTGCTAGCTTCTTGAATATCTAGGGTTTCAAGAATCTTCTTGATTTCTTCCAACCAAGCTTCTGCAGCGGTGGGGTTAGGTTCTCCCTGAAAGTAGGGCGGGCGACGCTTGCAAAATTCATTCAGTGCCTGACTCCTAGTCATTGGCCCTCGAGGTGTGTGTGGGGGTCCGCGGTTCTGGTTGTTGGCAGTTGCAGCGGCGATAAACGCCTGCATGAGTTGGACTATCTCAGGAGCCCCAAATTGACCGTTGGGTTGAGGGTTTCCATTGTTCTGCCCGTTGTTTTGGTTGTTTTCTGCTCCCTCCATCTAGGTACCGTTATTTTATAAATCAGTAAGGGGGGTTTTTATTATATGAACATATATATTATAAATCTATTATATGCATGAAAGACAGGATATCGTAAGAAACTTTACTCTTATTAATAAAACGAATCAAACAACTTGTTCCTATCAAAACATACTACTCAAAAATGTTACTTCTAAAAGTCAAGCTAATTCCCACAATTGTTCTCCAAAAAAAAAAATCTTGTATAAAACCAATCCTAGGAGATACTAAAGAGATCGATCAATCGAATAAAACTGGAAAGTGTTCCTCTAATAGACTCTGCCTCTCAACGGTGTCCTCTGTGAGTCCGTAGCAACGCCATGTTACTCGCCATAGTTGATCCTGCTGCCTTCCGTGGGAGTTTGGGTTGTTATAGGGCTCTAGGCGGATGGGTATCTCTACAAAGGTGACGTGGTCGGTAAAGTCAGCATTCTCTGAAATGATACGATGCTCTTGCTCGGGGCGGGCCCT
This sequence comes from Rhododendron molle, assembly GCA_025413875.1. Taxonomy (NCBI): domain Eukaryota; kingdom Viridiplantae; phylum Streptophyta; class Magnoliopsida; order Ericales; family Ericaceae; genus Rhododendron; species Rhododendron molle. Next base: position 23,252,423 of record CM046398.1, read on the forward strand.
TGCGACGTGAGAATAGTGGATGCGGTCGGTGTAATGCTCTTGAAATCCGCGGGGTACCGCAATGAGGTAATATCCATTATAGCATGGGGCTCTGATCCTTACTGGCCCTAAGTAAGCGGACTGTGCTCGAATCTTGAATGGGCAAGGGTATAGCGGCTCCAACTGTATATAGACCATAGTGCCCGGGTCATAGTCGGAAGTCATACTGGGGCGAGGTGGAGGATTGGCATCTATGACTTCACACTCACTGTCTGATTCTTCCATTGGTACAGGAATTGGAGGAGGTAGGAGTTCCTCAGGATCTTCTTCTTCCTCAGGCGGTTCTTCAGGATTTTCTTCTTCCTGAGTATTGGCAGGGTTACGGTTTCGGTCTAGGGTAGGAATCGGAAGCTGGTTATCCATATCTCTATAGTGTAAGTAGTAGGGTTCGTTCCTAATGTCAAAGCCTGGTATGCTTTCTAGGATGTCACGAATTTCCCTCTCTAGATAAACCCTTCTCCATGGGCTTGGATGGTGAGCAGTGTATACTTCTCTTCGGTTTGACGGATTTGCAGCTGCTGATATTGGCCATACAGGATCGGGAATGCAGCAAGTACATAAGGGTCTAGGAAGGAGAAGTCAGGTCCTATGTTCTCCAAGAGGTCTTGTAATCTACTCCACTCATCAGCTAGTTGGATTGCCAACGTGGGGTCCATCTACAAAATAAGGAAAATCTAATTAACGGTGGGTTTTGGTAAATTTTAGATAACGTTATCTTAAAAACGTAAGAATATACTTAATCTAGTGTGAGTCTACCCAATCTACCCAAGGCCGAGGGTTGAACCTAAGGCTCTGATACCAAGTTGTAACGCCCCGATTTTCGAAGGTAAAATCGGAGGTATTAAATACTAATTCTTGAAAAACTTATTAAATCAAATTCGAAATCCAAAACGGATAATTCATCCTAATGATTTATCTATTACAAACCATTGTGAAAATATTGAAAATAGTCTTTAAAGGGATATGCTAAACAGATATTAGAGCCATCTTCTAAGTCTGATATGGGTCCCAAGCGTATTCTGGCTCAACTCCCACTTCCGGATTCTCCTCAGCATAAAACTGTTCGCCCGCGGGATCCTGTGTTTCCTGGTTTTCTGCAAAATCTGACACGGATGCCAGAAAATCCGTGCCTGAGTGAAAGAGTTCACCCCGAACTATAATCCAACCCAAATACCCCTCTTACAATACAGTTAGCAGGCAAACAGGATATATATGGTGCGGAAAGTAAAACAGAGATAATCCATACAACTTGATTCATTACTATCCATTAACTTAATCTGAAATCTAAGATCTCTCCACGAGATCTTTCCTCCCCAACCACTAGCCATGCTCACCCCATGAGATCACTTCCCTTTGTTGTCGCAGAAAACCTAAGTTATGTACCGAGTGTGCACCCCAATAACTACAACAAGGGGGTAAGCTTATCATGCCAGATCACGACTAGGGTTCGCCTATCTTATAAACCACATCATAATTCTTTTCACAATCATCACTGGACACCCGCCGGTCTATCAATTCATCACTGGACACCCGCCAGTATCAATTCTCATCACAATCTCATCATATCACAACATCACGCCTGCAGGCAACCTCTAAACAAAAATAAACTTCACAATTTATCCATTACTTAACATCGTCTACGTGATTTCTATTTCACGATACCACCCCATGTCCCTAGGGTCCAATCTAATATCAAATGAAGCATCGGCACAATATCAATCTCAATAATAATTAAAACGAACAAATGACTGGATCAAACAGCTTATTAAGGATGCTATCACATAACTTTTTATGACTGGGCCGTTGCCCTTAATCTCGTATGATCACAAAGTAATTAAGAATGTAAGATTTATTTAATTAAGCTTAAATAATAATTTTCTAAACTTTTATTAATTAATTATAAGTAATTAAGCTAATTAAATACTAATTAAATTCATTAATTAGGTAAAAATATTAAAATAAATATCGTAACCTTAATAAAGGTCCTAACAGTCCCCTATAATAACTTCAAGTGCTAAAAGTTGAGTTTGGATGCTCACGGAATTATTTTAAATAAAAGGATTAAATTAATAGACGAAACAAGAATAAATAGACGATAAATAATTAAGGGGTTGGAAATATATTTATATTTACAGGATATCATTCTAGGGCTGTAAATAGTCTAAATAAAATTATTCGGATTTTTAAACCTTCTGTATAATATTTTACGATATTATTATTAAGAAACAATGCTTAAATAATAATAAATAGTAAATCAAATAAATAAAATTTTATTTTAATAAAATATCACCTTTGAACTGTCAGAAGTCTAGGAAAAATATTTTCGATGTTAAAAATATTTTTTATAAGGTCGTTATTAATTTTCGTTTATATCTTTAATTAAAAATAAAATAAATAGCAAATAACATTAAAAAGTTATGAAATCAACAACTTATGATATTTAATAAGTTAGGAATCTAAGAAAAATAGTTTGGGGATTTATAGAGTAATTTAAAGGGTCGTAACGAATTTTAGTTTACAAACGATCTCACGATTACGAATAAAAATTAAATAAATAGTAGATTAAATAAAAAAAATATGAAACTAACAAGTTATGAACTTTAGAATGTTAGGAACCTAGGATAAAAATTTCGGAGTCAAATTATATTTTTAAAAGGTCGAAAAATCAATTCGATCTCAAAAGAAAACAAACCGCGCGGCTAGGAATAACAGAGTTTGCGGCCGCAAACTCTGTCCGTCTGGTTCTCGCGGCTGGGAGCCCGCACCTTGCGGCCGCGAGGTCGCGCGCTGATTTTTTATTTTCGTTCGTTTGGCCTCGGGTTCGATGCATGGGGGCACGGGGGTCCTTGGGTTATGTCTAATAAACATAAATATACGTAGAGGAGGGCTCGGATTGAATTATAGTACCTTGGTTCGGATTAATTTCGTTTTCGATCGAAAACGTGATTTTGGGGAAGACGACTTTAATTCCTTCGATCGGAGGACCTTGGGACCGAATTGCTTGATCTACGGTGATCCTTGGGACTGTGGTAAACAACTTGAACGATCAATTTGGGTTTCGGACGAGCGGAACCTCGAAACCCACTTTTCTCTCTCTCTTTTTCTCTCTCTAGAATTCTTATCGATTGTAATTGATTTCTCTCTGGTTTTTCTCTCTTTTCTGACTCCGTGGGAGGTGGTAGAATAGTATACGTGCCCTTGGGTCGGTGTGGTGTGTATATATAGGAGAATTGGATGAGTTTCGAATTAAAACGAGTCCTAACGGTATCGGTTTTTTGCATGGACGAATTACGCACGAATTTTGGGTCATGGAGGAGGTAGAATTTGAGTAGGAGAGTGAGGGAGAGGATAAACGTGCATGCATGCAATTATATGTATGTATGTAATGCTAAATTAATTTTTAAAAGCTTAATTAGATAGAATAGCTTATTTTTTGTAATTATTTACTAATTATTAAATAAGGAAAATAATATTATCATAAATAAATAATTCTTTTAAATATTTTTATTAGTTAAATTTTCGGGTTATTACAACCTATCCCCCTTAAATAAAATTTCGTCCTCTCGAAATTAAAGTGTACCTTTAGGAGGAAACAGATTTGGGTATTTGGCGCGCATAGTATCCTCTCTTTCCCATGTTGATTCCTCAATTCTCGATGTCGCCAGAGGATTCGGACTAGTTGAATCGTTTTGCCTCGAATGCACTTCTCATTGTAATCTTGGATCTCCAGCTGTTCCTCTAGAGTGACGTCATCGTTGAGTTCGATGTTTTCCCAATTGATGATGTGGGAAGGATGCGTCATGTACTTTCGGAGCATCGACACGTAGAATACATTATGAACTCGGTCCAGTTTGGGGTGGTAGCGCCAAGCGGTACGCCACTTCTCCAATTTTCTCAAGGATCTCAAAAGGGCCAATGTATCGTGGTGATAGCTTTCCTTTCTTTCCAAATCGGATAACTCCTCTTCGTGGTCTAGCTTTCCCTTCTTTCCAAATCGGATAACTCCCCTTCGTGGTCTAATCTTTAAGAACACATGTTCTCCAACTTGAAAGGTCAATGGTCTAGTCCTTTTGTCGGCGTAGCTCTTCTATCGACTTTGAGCGGTCAGGAGCCGCTGGCGAATGGTTATGATCTTTTCCGTCGTCTCTTGGACTAACTCTGGTCCTAGTAACCTTGCTTCTCCCAGTTCAGCCCAACAAACTGGCGATCGGCAGGGTCGTCCATACAAAACTTCATATGGTGCCATCTCAATGCTCGATTGATAGCTGTTGTTATAGGCGAACTCTACTAAGGGTAGATGTCGTTCCCAGTTCCCCTTAAAGTCCAATACGCAAGCTCGGAGCATGTCTTCCAAGATTTGGATTGTTCTTTCGGATTGTCCGTCTGTCTGTGGGTGAAATGCAGTGCTGAGACGAAGATCGGTTCCCAAAGCTTTCTGTAGGCTTTCCCAAAACGTTGACGTAAATCGTGAATCTCGATCACTCACAATGGATATAGGTACTCCATGTAATCGCACGATTTCTCGGATGTAGAGTCTACTGAGAGAGTCCATAGAATCTGTCATCTTCATGGGTAAAAAGTGGGCGGATTTGGTTAAACGGTCAATTATTACCCAAATGGCGGTATTCGATTGTGGAGACCTTGGTAGTCCTGTCACAAAATCCATGGCGATATGTTCCCACTTCCATCCGGGTATAGGCAAGGGTTGCAGGGTTCCACCGGGTTTCTGATGTTCCGCTTTTACTTGTTGGCACGTGAGGCACGTCGAAACGTAATTGGCCACGTCCTTCTTAATTCCAGTCCACCAGTACTGTCGGCGGAGGTCTTGGTACATTTTGGTGCTTCCTGGATGGACGGCGAAATTGGAATGGTGGAATTCTTTAAGTACTGCTTCCCGGAGGGTACCAATGTCAGGTACAAAAATTCTCCCTTGAAAGCGGAGGCTCTTGTCAGCATGGATTTCCCATCCAGCTGCTGCTTTTCCATTGGCGAGTTGATACCTGATGAAATCACACTCTTGTTCAAAGGTTTGGGCTAGAAGAATTTCTCGGTGTAAGGCTGGGGTTGCGACTATGGCGGAGAGACAAGCGTCGGTGTCTTCTGCAGTTGGCTGTAGCTTGAATTCGTTAAGGTCTTCCATCATCTTCCATTCTCTTACGGCTAAACTAGCCACCTGTCCTCGGTTCTTGCTCAGCGCATCAGCGACCACGTTTGCCTTTCCAGGATGATAGGACATCGTGAAATTGAAATCCTCCAGGTATTCCACCCATCTCCTTTGTCTCATGTTTAGCTCCTTCTGGGTAAACAGATATTTCAAAATCTTGTGGTCCGTGAATACCTCGAACTGCACTCCGTATAAGTAATGTCGCCAAGACTTTAGGGCGAACACTACTGCTGCCAGTTCTAAGTCGTGTGTCGGATAATTCCTCTCATGCGGCCTCAATTGTCGGGATCCGTATGCAACGACCTTCCCGTTTCTGCATGAGGACAGCTCCCAATCCATCTTTGGATGCGTCGCAATACACGGTATACCCTGTGTCTCTCTCGGGTACGATCAATATAGGCGCGCTTAGTCAATCTCTTCTTAAGTTTTTGGAAGGATCTCTCACATGCTTCGCTCCATTCAAACTTAACTCCTTTTTGAGTCTCGTCAATGGTTTTCCCAAAATGGAGAAATCTTGAATGAATCTTCTGTAATACCAGCTAATCCCAGGAAACTTCTAATCTCGAACACCGAAGAAGGTCGTTTCCAATCCATGATTGCTTCCACTTTGCTGTCGACCGAAATTCCTTTCTCAGACACCACGTGTCCTAGGAATTTGACCTCCTTCATCCAAAATTCACACTTGCTAGCTTTACCTTACAGATGGTTGTCTCGAAGTACTTGGAGTACAATTCTCAAGTGGTCCTCATGTTCCTTCTCCGTTGGAGAGTATATCAGAATATCATCAATGAACACTACCACGAACTTGTCCAGGTACGGGGTGAAAATCTGGTTCATCAGACACATGAAAACTGCAGGAGCGTTGGTTAGACCAAACGGCATGACTACAAACTCGTAGTGTCCGTAGCGCGTGCGGAACGCCGTCTTAGGTATATCACCATCTCGAATTCGTAATTGGTGATACCCAGACCTTAGATCGATCTTCGAGAAACAGGTCGACCCTCTCAGTTGGTCAAACAAGTCATCTATTCTCGGTAAGGGGTATCGGTTCTTGATTGTGACTTTGTTGAGTTGGCGGTAGTCGATACAAAGCCGAAGCGTTCCCTCTTTCTTTTTGACAAATAGAGCAGGGGCTCCCCAAGGTGAGGTACTAGGTCTGATGAAACCCTTCTCTAAAAGTTCTTGGAGTTGCGTTTTCAACTCTCGTAGTTCTGCTGGGGCCATTCGATATGGGGCCATAGAAATAGGGGCGGTGCTGGGTTGTAACTCTATGGTGAAATCCATTTCCCTTGACGGCGGTAATCCTGGTAACTCTTCAGGAAATACATCCTCGTATTCACAGACGATATGAGGAAGACCCAATTCCATCCGGTCCGTTTCCCCTAACGTGAGACTTGCTAACCATCCAGCAAGCGTCCTATGCCACTTCGTTTTGTGCGCGTGGGGTGCGAAAGGGTCTTGTCTATCCCCCTTAAATTTGAAACAGGTCCCATCTGGTGAATAAGCTGTCACCATCTTTCGATGGCAGTCTATGACAGCTCGGTGTGCAGTCAGCCAGTCCATCCCAAGTATGACATCAAAGTCCTTCATTTCGATTACTCGTAAGTCGCACGTTAATCGCAAATTCGATACTCCTAATTCGCACCCTTTACAGATTAGTTCTACCGAAATTTTACCCCCTAATGGTGAGGTCACATGCATAGTTGTTTTTAGGATTTCGGTTTCTAATCCAAGTGCAGATACACATGCGGCAGATATGAATGAGTGCGAAGCTCCAGAATCAAATAGTGCTTGAACGCAGGTAGTATAAAGAGTGAAGGTACCTTGAATTACTGCAGGATCCATTTCCTCTTCTGTTCCTTGCAGTGCAAACATCCTCCCAGCATTGGGCTGAGTTGGCCCGTTCGGTCCTCTGTTTTAAGGAGGGCGAGGTGGTGCTTGGTTCCATCCGCCACGGGGCTGGTTCTGAACTCCAGGTTGATTACCATTCCAGACCGGCCTTACTTGATTCTGATTTTGATTTCCAGGTTCTGCGGTCCTGATCGGGTTTTGCGGCGGTCCTCCAAAATTTCCAGCGCCGTACACTTCCTCCTGATATGTCCTTCCTCTAGGCAGTAAAAGCAGCGGGGGTCGGAGTTTGGGTTCTGGGGGAAAGGGTTGCGGTTTGGTCCAGGGTTAGGGTTTGGGCCTCGGTTTTGTACTTGGATCTGGTTTGGATTAGGGTTAGGGTTTCAATTGAAAACTGGGTTAGGGTTCCTCCATACTGGGTTGGATTGTGCTGGCTGAGGACGAGGGTAGTTTTGCTGGTAGGGTTGAGAGGTTTGGATACTCCTGCTGGTAGGGTTGTTGCGAATAGGTCCTCCAACTGCGGTTATCGGTTTCTTCTGCTCACGCCTTGTCTTGTAATCCAAGTTCTCTCTCTCCATCTTTAGCGCACATTGCACCACTTGTGAGTAAGTGGGAAGTGACTGTGCCACTACCGTTCGACGTGTCTCATTGAGCCCCCACTCAAATTTTCTTGCCTTGTCATCATCAGTAGGTATGATCGTTGCACCGTAGCGAGACAGTTCGTGCTGCGTACTGGGTGACGGTCATCGTACCCTGCTCTAGATTCATGAACTCAAGGGCCATTGCCTGTTTGACAGGTGTTGAAAAGTACTTGTCAAGGAAGATTTTCTCGAATCTTTCCCAAGTCATTGTCGCCACGTCATGAGTGTTCTTCATCAGATTTCACCAATGCTGAGCTTCCCCCTGCATCTGATAGGTGGCCAGAGCAATACGATTGCTAGCTTCTTGAATATCTAGGGTTTCAAGAATCTTCTTGATTTCTTCCAACCAAGCTTCTGCAGCGGTGGGGTTAGGTTCTCCCTGAAAGTAGGGCGGGCGACGCTTGCAAAATTCATTCAGTGCCTGACTCCTAGTCATTGGCCCTCGAGGTGTGTGTGGGGGTCCGCGGTTCTGGTTGTTGGCAGTTGCAGCGGCGATAAACGCCTGCATGAGTTGGACTATCTCAGGAGCCCCAAATTGACCGTTGGGTTGAGGGTTTCCATTGTTCTGCCCGTTGTTTTGGTTGTTTTCTGCTCCCTCCATCTTACCGTTATGTTAAAAAATTTAGTAAGGGGAGTTTTATTATATGAACATATATATTATAAATCTATTATATGCATGGAAGACAGGATATCGTAAGAAACTTTACTCTTATTAATAAAACGAATCAAACAACTTGTTCCTATCAAAACATACTACTCAAAAATGTTACTTCTAAAAGTCAAGCTAATTCCCACAATTGTTCTCCAAAAAAAAAAATCTTGTATAAAACCAATCCTAGGAGATACTAAAGAGATCGATCAATCGAATAAAACTGGAAAGTGTTCCTCTAATAGACTCTGCCTCTCAACGGTGTCCTCTGTGAGTCCGTAGCAACGCCATGTTACTCGCCATAGTTGATCCTGCTGCCTTCCGTGGGAGTTTGGGTTGTTATAGGGCTCTAGGCGGATGGGTATCTCTACAAAGGTGACGTGGTCGGTAAAGTCAGCATTCTCTGAAATGATACGATGCTCTTGCTCGGGGCGGGCCCTTGCGACGCGAGAATAGTGGATGCGGTCGGTGTAATGCTCTTGAAATCCGCGGGGTACCGCAATGAGGTAATATCCATTATAGCATGGGGCTCTGATCCTTACTGGCCCTAAGTAAGCGGACTGTGCTCGAATCTTGAATGGGCAAGGGTATAGCGGCTCCAACTGTATATAGACCATAGTGCCCGGGTCATAGTCGGAAGTCATACTGGGGCGAGGTGGAGGATTGGCATCTATGACTTCACACTCACTGTCTGATTCTTCCATTGGTACAGGAATTGGAGGAGGTAGGAGTTCCTCAGGATCTTCTTCTTCCTCAGGCGGTTCTTCAGGATTTTCTTCTTCCTGAGTATTGGCAGGGTTACGGTTTCGGTCTAGGGTAGGAATCGGAAGCTGGTTATCCATATCTCTATAGTGTAAGTAGTAGGGTTCGTTCCTAATGTCAAAGCCTGGTATGCTTTCTAGGATGTCACGAATTTCCCTCTCTAGATAAACCCTTCTCCATGGGCTTGGATGGTGAGCAGTGTATACTTCTCTTCGGTTTGACGGATTTGCCATCAGCTGCTGATATTGGCCATACAGGATCGGGAATGCAGCAGGTACATAAGGGTCTAGGAAGGAGAAGTCAGGTCCTATGTTCTCCAAGAGGTCTTGTAATCTACTCCACTCATCAGCTAGTTGGATTGCCAACGTGGGGTCCATCTACAAAATAAGGAAAATCTAATTAACGGTGGGTTTTGGTAAATTTTAGATAACGTTATCTTAAAAACGTAAGAATATACTTAATCTAGTGTGAGTCTACCCAATCTACCCAAGGCCGAGGGTTGAACCTAAGGCTCTGATACCAAGTTGTAACGCCCCGATTTTCGAAGGTAAAATCGGAGGTATTAAATACTAATTCTTGAAAAACTTATTAAATCAAATTCGAAATCCAAAACGGATAATTCATCCTAATGATTTATCTATTACAAACCATTGTGAAAATATTGAAAATAGTCTTTAAAGGGATATGCTAAACAGATATTAGAGCCATCTTCTAAGTCTGATATGGGTCCCAAGCGTATTCTGGCTCAACTCCCACTTCCGGATTCTCCTCAGCATAAAACTGTTTCCCCGCGGGATCCTGTGTTTCCTGGTTTTCTGCAAAATCTGACACGGATGCCAGAAAATCCGTGCCTGAGTGAAAGAGTTCACCCCGAACTATAATCCAACCCAAATACTCCTCTTACAATACAGTTAGCAGGCAAACAGGATATATATGGTGCGGAAAGTAAAACAGAGATAATCCATACAACTTGATTCATTACTATCCATTAACTTAATCTGAAATCTAAGATCTCTCCACGAGATCTTTCCTCCCCAACCACTAGCCATGCTCAGTCCCATGAGATCACTTCCCTTTGTTGTCGCAGGAAAACCTAAGTTATGTACCGAGTGTGCACCCCCAATAACTACAACAAGGGGTAAGCTTATCATGCCGGTATCATAGCTAGGGTTCGCCTATCTTATAAACCACATCAAAATCTTTTCACAATCATCACTGAACACCCGCCAGTCTATCAATTCATCACTGGACACCCGCCAGTTTCAATTCTCATCACAATCTCATCATATCACAACATTACGCCTGCAGGCAACCTCTAAACAGAAAATAAACTTCACAATTTATCCATTACTTAACATCGTCTACGTAATTTCTATTTCGCATACCATCCCATGTCCCTAGGGTCCAATCTAACATTCAAATGAAACATTAACACAATATCATTCTCAATAATAATTAAAAACGAGTAACAGACGGATCAAAACAATTATTAAACGATGCAATCACATAACTTTTTAAGACTGGGCGTTGCCCTTAATCTCGTATGATCACAAAGTAATTAAGAATGTAAGATTTATTTAATTAAGCTTAAATAATAATTTTCTAAACTTTTATTAATTAATTATAAGTAATTAAGCTAATTAAATACTAATTAAATTCATTAATTAGGTAAAAATATTAAAATAAATATCGTAACCTTAATAAAGGTCCTAACAGTCCCCTATAATAACTTCAAGTGCTAAAAGTTGAGTTTGGATGCTCACGGAATTATTTTAAATAAAAGGATTAAATTAATAGACGAAACAAGAATAAATAGACGATAAATAATTAAGGGTTGGAAATATATTTATATTTACAGGATATCATTCTAGGGCTGTAAATAGTCTAAATAAAATTATTCGGATTTTAAACCTTCTGTATAATATTTTACGATATTATTATTAAGAAACAATGCTTAAATAATAATAAATATTAAATCAAATAAATAAAATTTTATTTTAATAAAATATCACCTTTGAACTGTCAGAAGTCTAGGAAAAATATTTTCGATGTTAAAAATATTTTTTATAAGGTCGTTATTAATTTTCGTTTATATCTTTAATTAAAAATAAAATAAATAGCAAATAACATTAAAAAGTTATGAAATCAACAACTTATGATATTTAATAAGTTAGGAATCTAAGAAAAATAGTTTGGGGATTTATAGAGTAATTTAAAGGGTCGTAACGAATTTTAGTTTACAAACGATCTCACGATTACGAATAAAAATTAAATAAATAGTAGATTAAATAAAAAAAATATGAAACTAACAAGTTATGAACTTTAGAATGTTAGGAACCTAGGATAAAAATTTCGGAGTCAAATTATATTTTTAAAAGGTCGAAAAATCAATTCGATCTCAAAAGAAAACAAACCGCGCGGCTGGGAATAACAGAGTTTGCGGCCGCAAACTGGTTCTCGCGGCTGGGAGCCCGCACCTTGCGGCCGCGAGGTCGCGCGCTGATTTTTTATTTTCGTTCGTTTGGCCTCGGGTTCGATGCATGGGGGCACGGGGGTCCTTGGGTTATGTCTAATAAACATAAATATACGTAGAGGAGGGCTCGGATTGAATTATAGTACCTTGGTTCGGATTAATTTCGTTTTCGATCGAAAACGTGATTTTGGGGAAGACGACTTTAATTCCTTCGATCGGAGGACCTTGGGACCGAATTGCTTGATCTACGGTGATCCTTGGGACTGTGGTAAACAACTTGAACGATCAATTTGGGTTTCGGACGAGCGGAACCTCGAAACCCACTTTTCTCTCTTTCTTTTTCTCTCTCTAGAATTCTATCGATTGTAATTGATTTCTCTCTGGTTTTTCTCTTTTCTGACTCCGTGGGAGGTGGTAGAATAATGTACGTGCCCTAGGGTCGGTGTGGTGTGTATATATAGGAGAATTGGATGAGTTTCGAATTAAAACAAGTCCTAACGGTACCGGGTTTTTGCATGGACGAATTACGCACGAATTTTGGGTTATGGAGGAGGTAGAAATTGAGTAGGAGAGTGAGGGAGAGGATAAACGTGCATGCATGCAATTATATGTATGTATGTAATGCTAAATTAATTTTTAAAAGCTTAATTAGATAGAATAGCTTATTTTTTGTAATTATTTACTAATTATTAAATAAGGAAAATAATATTATCATAAATAAATAATTCTTTTGAATATTTTTATTAGTTAAATTTTCGGGTTATTACAATTTGCTTCTACAAATTCTCTCTCTCTCTCTCTCTCTCTCTCTCTCTCTCTCTCTCTCTCTCTCTCTCTCTCTCTCTCTCTGCGCGCGCACGCTGCATGTGAAGTTGAACTTAACTGTTAAATGTGCCCGAGCAATAATTTGTTTATCAGTCCAAAAAAGTGAATAGACATTACCAATTTTCCGCGCGCGGAATTCTCATCCAGTCTTGTTTCAATGATTAAATTTGTCCATTTCATATGACTTTATTTCATTTTTCTTAACATAACACTTTATTTCTTAGTTGTGACAGAAAAAAATAAACTCAAATTTTTTTTATGAGCAAAAGTAACATTTTATTAGGGAAAGGGAGAAGGAGTCCAACCAAAAGTTGGAACCAAACAGCCTTAAGGACAAAGCCCATTACAACTAGAGGCCCTAAAGTACCTAGATAAAACACTGAAAATCAAACAACTACTCAAAAGATCTAAAAAGCCCAGATAAAACAATAAAACCTGGCCCAAAAAAACCCAAAACCTACCCTAACGGATCAAGACGCCGCCACCCATCGTTACAGACAAGACCACCACCACCGCAAGCCAAAACTACCGACGTCCACCTGGCCACCCCACATAAGTAAGACAGTCGGAACCTAGAAAGCAAACAACCTGTCGCGGATGATGCACAAAGTCGTTGGGCGAGAAACCGAGCAGCCCAACAGCATCCACGGTAGGTGCCAACACCGGCCGCTACACCCAACCCAGAGGAACCCTAGTCGTTAGGCACAATCAGAGATCCAACAAACAGCTCCAACCAGGAATCAAGAGAAAGCTAACAGTGGTGCAACGGGGACAAGCAATGAGGGTAGGGAGTCTGAAAAAAGAGAGGGTAGAAGGAGAGGACAAGGGATTCAAGGGCCATACCAAAGTTGATCTCGTCGGATGACCGGGCTCCTCTGATGCGAGGCGCCGTGAAATACATCGATTAAGCTCCCAAAAACGGCAAGAGGGAGAACAGACGCTGAGATCCATGCACATCAGCACCACCACTGGAATGCCGCCGTCACCACCACCTTGTTACTGATGCCGATCAATTTTGTGATCGATATGGAAAAAAGAAAGTGGAAGAGAAAGGAGAAGGGTGAACGCGGGATGAAGATGGTGGGTTGGCATAGGAGATGGAGAGAGGAGGAGGATGGGAGGAGAAGAGCCCGGGGGAGGAGGGAAAAGGCGGCGCCTCTCCCCCCGGCGGCAGAGACAACCCTAAATCACATAGAAGAGAACTTTTCGTATTCTCTCTCTCACACAGAAGAGAACTTTTCGTATTCTCGAGAAAGAATACGAAAAGTTCTATTGGTTCAGAATTTTATTTCATAATTTTAGACTTAAGAATTAAATGCTCAATTGGATATTGATCGCAGAGTGCCTGATTCAAGCATTTAATTCTTAGGTCTAAAATTATGAAATAAAATTTTGAACCAAGACATATAGTTTTTCCAATCAAACACGTACTGATGTGGGATTGAATTTTTTTTTTTTCAATTCTATATATTGAAAAAAAAATTCAATATGCAGGATCATGTTACTGAATTTAGGATTGATGGGTTTGTGATAAAACTATATGCATGCTTGAGTTAATAACTATTGCAAAGAGCTGGAATGCCATCTTTCTTCATCATCCTCGACCCCCTTATGCACCCACTGCACTTATATTCCTTTCACTTTAAGGGACAACATTGTGATAATACTTTTGTTTATTTATGAACAAATAAAAACATACCGTGAAATTGTAACGACCCTAATGTTAGTCCTATATTTTTATTTTTATAATTAGAGTAGTTGTATTCTTCAAAAAACTTAGTTAAATTTAATTATAGATTTCGGGGACTAAGTATACAACAAGGACCCTAACTAGCTAATAACCTAACTAAAACCTCTTATTGTCCCTAACATCATACTACCCACTAAACTACCAATTCAATCACACCTATATATCACTCAACCCGACTCTAATGTCTAGCTATTTTTGGCCCTTCTTTTCCCAAGCCAATCAGAACTTAACTCACCTTTAAACCACTTTACCTTTTAATTCCCAAATAAACTCCCTCACCCATACACTTCATTACCCACCATGTCTAAGTCTAAAATATTACACGTACCATATATTACACTCACCCTGCCCTCCAAAAATTTCAAGTCTCAAGAATTCCCTCTCTATATTTCAGTCCATACACTCAGTAGATACAAGAGAAAGAGATGGTTAGAGGTTAGGGCCAACTATGGAGTTTTAGAGAGAGAGAGAGAGTCAAAAGTGGGTTTACCTCCATACTTCAAATACATTTCAATTAGGATTCCCATTCACATACTACCAGCCCAAGCATCTCAAAAGCGTCCTCCAATCATTTCAAAGCCAAACCGAACTACACATTCCGGTCATCTTCTCCGACGAGCCGTTTTTAACCAAATCCCGTTTTCTTGCTTAATCGGCCCGAGGAGAGGTAGATTAATCTCTCTCCTACCATCCCCTAAGTATATTTAGTCCCTAGTGTGTGTTTTAATGTTTAGAAGTAGTAAAAAAATCAAACCCCATGCATCAATAACGAAACTACCGTAGCTATCCCTTATTTTTGGGTTTTGGTCGTGACTGAAAATATTAACAGTGCATGTAGAGTGTTTTATTATAGTTTAGTTCTAAAATTTTGTATTTGATAGAATACTATGTGAAAGACTTGGACTTATGCATCAAAATCCATCCAACCAAACCCATACTCTGTTTTTCGGTATACGTGGTCCGAACCGGGGTTGGCGTGGCCCGGACAAACGTGTCTGGAAAATTGGAAATGAAACAGATGGCATGAAAAGTGTTTTTATTGCGGTTTAATCTCGATGTTGTATGACTATGCCGATTTTAGCTTAGAACTACTCCCTCCGTCCCTAAATAAGTGTCCGGCGCGCAAATCTAGGCCTTTAAAAAATTGCATTTGTTTCGTTATAAAAATCAATTTTTTTTCACAAATCAATAGATGGCAATGGATTCTATTAGATTGTGGAAAAAAATTAGATTTTTTAACGAAAAACAAGCATATTTTATAAGACCTGTTGTATGACTATGCCGATTTTAGCTTAGAACTAATTGTTATTAGAATATTTGATCACTAATTATGGTAAATCAATTCCTTGGATTATATGGATATGTATATGTTCATTTTTCGTTTATGATTAGAAGTAATGCTACTGTAATGTTGTAAGTAAATAATAACTCAAAATTTATTATTAGTAGAATAATAATTATGTTAGAATGATAATAAATGAATTACATTTTATTGTAAAACAATGCCCATGATAAATAATGAAATATTTTAATTTTACCCTTTGACTAGTTGATAGACAATCCGGTGGATAGTTATAAACTATATAACTTCTAGAAAGATAAATTTAATGACTATAACGCCATTTTTGTAAAAAGTACTATTTAACCTAAAAGTATTACATTAAGTAAAATATGACTAGTTAAGCATTAAAATAATACTTAGAATAATAAATTATAAATTATTAAGTAGTCACTTTAATTAATTAGTAACAGAATTGAATAAGCAAGACTATTCTAGGATATAAAGAAAGAAATTTAAATAATACAAAGGGCATCTGTAATACCCGTGCCGAATATTTAGTATTTTAAAACTCATATTTTGAATTGAATTATATGTTTATGAGGTTGAACTATATGTAATAGAATCTCGAGGGCCTTATATGTGATTTGTGGGTTGGAGTATAAGGTGTATATGGTTTCGCTTGCATACGATAGTTTCCCTTTGGACCATACAAATATCCTGGGAGATATTTTCTCCCTCATTTTTATCTCGTATGTTAGAGATAGAGAGAGAGAGAGATAGATATAGAGAGAGAGAGAGAGAGAGAGAGAGAGAGAGAGAGAGAGACACGGCAAAAGACGAAAAAGAAGGAGAAGGGAGGAGAAAAGGGAATAGCTAGGGGTGATCCTTCTTTGTTTTGATTGAAGCACATACTTGGTAATTCATGTTTCTTTTACTTGAATTTTATGTTTTGTTGTTGAATTTCGTGTTTGGGTGGTGAATTCGTGGGTTGTGGTTCGGTTGAGGTGGAGTTGGGATTTGGGTTGAGTTCTTGGTGAACTCGTGAACCTAGTCTTGAATCTTTTGATTTTCATGTTTGAAACTTGCTTTAATTCATGGGGTTTGATGTTCTTGGAGTAGCCCTTGAGTTCTAAGAGTTTGAGCATGATTTTGTGATGTTTTGTTGAGTTTTGGTTGTGTTTTGAGTAAGAGAAAAGGTTCGGAATCGGAAGGGAAGCAAGCTGAATTTTCGCTGAAAACCCAGTCGGTATTTGTACCACTTTTTGGTGGTACCGGTATTGGGAGGGCAGAACTGAAACATTTGTGTCGATTTTGTGTAGGTACCTGTACCAAGTTTTTGTGGTACATGTACCTCTCGGGTAATTTTTCAGCAACAATTGTGAAACTTCGAACGTTCATATCTTTTTCATCTGAACTCCGTTCTGGGCAAATAATATATCGAAATTGATGTACTAAAAATGTACCTTTTAATGGTGGTGGTTTCATGACTTAATTCTAATCCTAAAAGAAGTCATGGTTAGAATACGGTGGAATAGATATTGGATTCTTTATCGATTTTGGAGTTTTGTTATGTTTAAGCACTATGCTTGCTTGGGGACCCTTGGAGGTCTTTGAGATGACATGTTTAAGTTCATTGGACATCGTTTAATACCTTGTTAGCTTTATAACTTGATATCAAATGGTTGTAAAATGGATTGGGGGACATTTGGTGGCCTTGTTACCCTTTAGGCATGTGTTAGCTTGGTAAAATGTTATGAGGTGTTATCATACATTTGTTTGATCATTCCAATGGAGAAGTATGCTAATATGAGTTAGCCTGTGACTAGGTAGCGAGCTGGTCAAATGGGAGATATCAAAATCATAAGTTTGGCATACTCCAGTCGAATCGAAGGTGAGTGTGTCTGATATGGTTCTTCTCAATAAGATATACTCCAGTCAAATCGAAGGTGAGTGTGTCTGATATGGTTCTTCTCAATAAGATATTGTTGTGGTGGTGAGTGTATATCTTGCTAATGGTATTTAGCTTTCGATATGATTATCGTTAAATAGATAATGCGGTGGAGGTGATTGTATATCTTGCTATTGTTGTTTAGCTTTTGAAATGTTGTGAATGTTTGCGTGTGAGGCATACCATGTCGTAAGCCAAATCGTTCAATGGACGATGGTTGGGAGCATGGTGTGTGGGACACGAGATTTGGATGTGATATGCGTGTTTGACAAATGTGCATGCTGATGGGTGTTGTTTGAACCGCCGAAGGTTAGTGTGTGAGGCATACCATGTCGTATGCCTTGCCGGTTAATTATCGGTGGATGGGAGCATGGTATGTGGGACACCTCTTCTTGGGTGCATGCGATGTCACAGACGTGTCACTGCATGTGATGTGATTATATTTATGTTGCTGTGCATTAAATATTACTGCTCTGTTGGGTGAACAGGTTGGTTATAACTGTTGTATACATTCGAGTATTTCAGTTACTCTGGTGATGTGTATTCTTGTTGATATTCCTTCGGGTATTGTGATATCTTATCAAGCACTTCTATGTCTCACACACTCTGGTTTTCCTTTTTGGATTGCCAGATAGCAGGTGGCTTTGAGTGGGTCCACTATTGGTCAACGTATTGAGGTGTACTCGAGCGTTAGCTTTGGGAGATGTTGATGGTCAAGCTTGTTGTAGGTAGTTAATGAAGGAATTGATTTACATAAGTTGTAATCAAGACGTTGGTGGATATGTTGAAATTTAGAACTTATTAAGTTTTGTAATAGAGGTTGTGGTTACTTAGTTGTGCGAGGTTGTGATTAGTTGGTCAGTATGTTGACTCATTTTCTATTTTATCGTGAAAAGCCTTCTACTGGGTGTTTATTCTGTCAGGTTGTGTTTAATGGTTGGGTCTTCTGTGTGGAATGCCAAGTGGTCGCGCTGACTCAGGCCCACTTTGGGTGCTGTTGCAGGGCGGGGCATGACAGCATCGACCCAGTCATAAAATAGTATGTGTTTTATTTACTTGCGCAATATTAATTGCTATACTTGCTTTCACATTGAAACGTATCATGTTTATTGATTAAGTTGTTATGGATTTATTAATTGTTATACTTGCTACCCACTAAAATGTATCATGTTATGAATTGAGTTGTTATTGGAAATATGATTGTACGTGCTAGATCGGACTTAGGTTCACGGGGTGGTTTACAATGAGAGAACTGATAGACTTTGTTAAGTTAATGGAAATCTGATAATGTGTAGAGAGTGTGTGTGTTGTGAAATTCTGAAATGGGTGATCAAGTAGGGTCCAGTGATCAAATGGTGACCAGGTAGGGCCATTGTGATCTTGAAAGTGCTATGATATTGAAATGGGTGACTAGGTAAGGCCCAGGGTGCTAACTGAGGCCCTGTGTGTGTTGTGTTGTGCATGACCCTAGCAGACGGTTACGATATGGGTAACTTAACCCCTTGTTATGGTCTAAGTGAAACATATTCGCCTAAGACCCCGGTGCAGGACAAGCAAGAGGTGGGCTTTCCCATGAAACGGGCAGAGTTATGGGAGGAAAGGATCTTTGGAGAAGATCTTTAGAATTCACTTAGGTTAATGGATACTAAAAAAAAGGATGATGTGTTTCTGTGTTTTCTTTTGATATCAACTGCTATATTATTCAACTGCTTAGTTGTAAAATAAGGGGTTAATAGGGAAGGGATTTATCTACTGAGTGTCGACTCATGGCGTTTTTACGCCAGGTACCAAGGAAGAGCAGTACGTTCAACCTGAGGAACAGTACCCCGTCAAAGACCTCCTGAACCAAAAAGGGGAGTTCGTAGAACCGTGAGTGAACTACTAGAAGAAGCTCTGTTTATTTTAGTATTGTAATTTCAATTCCAAAAGTGCTTACACAATTGTCAAACTCTATTTTATTCGGTAATATCTAAGACCTAATTATGTCAACTTCAATTTTAATGATTAAAGACTTTCACTGTTTAACTTTTTGTTTTACAGGAACCAATTTTAAAGACATTAAATCATTTAAAAAGATTTAATTAAAGTTTTCAAAAATCGGGGCGTTACAGAAATTAATGTCTATTTAGCAAAAGTTATGTATTTCTGCCACTGCGATGTAAAAGGAGAGAATTCCATTTGTAAAATTGACATCGAAAATCACATTGCCCTAAGTATATATCGACGCCTCATATTCATGGTACCAACAATCCACGAACAGATGCAAGTCATGTACTTCTGTGGATAGATGGGCGAACATCTACCACTAATTAATCGCATTGAGGTTCAAGTCTCATAGGGTGACTAGGGAAAAAAATTATTTACAGAATAGCAAGTCACTCAAGTAAGGGTGTCAGTTCAATACAAAAACCAGATTAAATGAGCATCATAGTTTGATATCTCAAAGAGCAAGTTGTTTTAGTGATGGCCGAACCCAGTGGAGGTATCACGCACTCTCAAATGAAGATTGAAATTCAGGAGTACTCAATGAAACTCGATGAAGCCATGATGGCCGCATCGAGTTACAAGTTATTTTTATTGAGTGACCAAGTCAAATAAATTTCAAGTAGACAATGGGCAGGCAACTTTCCTCTGGCCAAAGAATTTACAAACTCTTTGATGATAGGATTTTGTCTAGCCTGGGCCCTTCCCTAATTGACAAAATCAATTTTGTAATTGTGAATGGAGCTTGGCATTGGCCTAGACCATGTAACAGGATCATTCAAAAGATTCAATCCTCTACGTCTACTTCTCTTATTCCACACCAGGATAGGAAAAATTTGATAACTTGATCTATTTCCCTTTTTGACAGTTATTCAACTAAACATACTTGGGAAGCTTTGAGGAATAGGAATCCCAAGGAGCATTGGTCTTCTCTTGTTTGGTTTTCAAAAAAGTTCCCAAGTGGTGAGCATTTATATTGAGAACAATATCAGCTCTGACGTTTGGGTTGCCCCAGCCGGACCCGAGCTTGGTTGCCCACCTACTATTAAGTCATAAAAAATAAAAATATATAGAAAAGGGAAAAAAATTATATTGTGCTTTCAACCTGAATTTTATATCAAAAAAATCATAATATAACCCCAATTAATCGGTTATAGGGTTTTATGATTAGCACGATTCGATTTAAAGAAAATAACTTTCTCTTTGCATAATTTAGGGGAGTAAAGAAGCCAAAGAACTTTAATACAAATAAACTACTAGACCCAAGCATTAATTGAATCCATAAAGAGAAGTTACAAATGAACTATTAGACCCAAGTAAATTACTCCAACAGCTTTTAAATTCATAAACTACTAAACCCAGTTTGGTAGTTTATCAATTATCCCAATTGGAAAACTACTGAACTCAGGTTATTCCAATTGATGTAAATTACCCCAATTGATGTATCGAAATTTATATTTTGCATGTTTGGCTTCCTTTCTACGGACTCAATTGATGTGTACCAGTCTGGGTCTCCCCCAGATTCGGTGGGTGGGGTAGATGGGTGGATAACTTAGAGTTTGTTTTTGTTTTGGTGGTCATTGTGTGGTGTTCGGAGTTTGAGATCTATGGCCACCGTGGTTGAGCAGGCTAGTTTTGTTGCAGCTGTGCCCGCCCACGCGCCGAAGTCTATCGTGCCAGTGAAGACTTGCCCTAAAGTGGTGTCCATGCTGTGATTACGAAGGCATGTCAGCGCTTCGTTGGTGTTGTTTTTCTATCAAAAGCTGATCGGTGTGCTAGTTTGGATTTCTACTTCCGATTGACGATTTCATTTTGCGCTTACTTCGGGTTTGAGCTGGGGATCCTTGGATCCTCTACTGCTGAGTCACTGATGGGTCTCCCATACCAGCACTTAGTGTAGGTTTGCTTCGGTAAGGTTTCCTTGAGTCTGTAGCCTATGTACTTTTAGCAGTAACTCTTGTCTTTGATTTAGTAGTTTTGGTATATTCTTGTACATTGTGATGAAATCTTTTCCCTTCGGGTGATGAATGAATTGCTTGATGTTGATAACCAAAAAAAAAAAGAAATTTGATGTGTTGGAGTAACACAGGATATGTAGCAATAAAATACAGATTCATCTAATAGTAATTTAGTTGTATCACATGTAATAATCAAACCTAACAACTCAACCAAAACAAGAAATAAGCCCATTATCAATACACTTGTAATAAAAGATCCTGGGTTGGTAAGCCAAGACACTGTGTGATTTTACATTAATGCCCTCTGAGGTTTTGCTTTGTGTTTAGTTGTGCAGGTTTCTGTGAATGGGTAGGTTTGGTAACGCCCGATTGTGAGAGAGGCGATAGAGACATGATCGGTTGTCCTGTTTTAATGGTTGAGATCGGTACTTTACTTGCTGATTTCGTGGAATTTTTGTACGCTATTATTCTTTCAGTCTTTCAAACGCCCGGTCATCCTGTTTTCTAGCTTCAAATTAGGACTCTTTTTCCTGATTTCGCCGAAGTTCTGTACTTTGTGCGCTCGGCGCCGTCTTTGAATGAGAGGCAGGCTTCGTTCTTGGTACTTTGGTTCCTTAATTTGCCGAATTTCTGTACCAGTGTAGCCGATTTATTTTACTAAGTCATGATGACGGCACTGTTGCTCCGGGGCTCTACGTTTTTACAGGAGGAGTGAGATCAGTTATTGGTTCACCGCATTCCAGTCATGCTGCAATCAAAGAAGAGGCGTGAGAAGAGGTAAATTATTGATTTATTTTCAGTGTTAATTAATTCGATTGCAATTGGATTCCATGATTTAGGGCAAAGAATTTTTCAGACCATATTTTTGATAGATTTTGCGTTTGTGAGTTGCTGGAATAGGAATGCTATAGCTTCCAGTGAGGTATTCGCCTAAGAAATTAATTCACCCACAGTTTTGGTCTAAGTTTATTGATTTTTTTCCAATTTCTACTCTGATTTGATTCTATGATTTAGGGACAGCAGTTTTCGATTCTGAAGTTGATATATTCTAATTGAATAATAGTTACTCATCCCTTTATTTGAAATTCAAATCAATGTAAACGAAGCCTTAGTATTGTATAGTTTGTTCCAAAATGGATGGAATTACGGAGTGAAGTTGGTGGGGTGCAGGTTCCTGGAGCTTTGTGCATGTTATAAGAAGCAGGAGAGACTGAGGTGGTTCTTCAAATCGGAGAGAGTTTGTTAAGAGAGAGGTTGCCTAAGGCATTTAAGCAAGATGTTGTTTTGACTCTAGCGCTCGCTTATGTTAATGTTTCGAGGGATTCAATGGCGGTGACTTTGCCAGATTTTATCAAGGGGTGTGAAGTGCTGGAGAGGGCATTGAAGTTGTTGCAGGTTTTCTCTCTCTCTCTCTCTCTCTCTCTCTCTCTCTCTCTCTCTCTCCATTAGCTTCCTTTTATTGCACTAACCGCCTTGACATGCCAATGAATCTAGTCTTGATTAGTAGTTCCTCTATACTAAAATAGTTCGATGGTAAAATGAGATACTGCCAGTCCGGCACTGACTTACAACAACCCAAAGCCCGGGTGATGTGCAGTTCTACTTTTTATTGGTGCTTGATTGGATGTGTTAATGTTTTACATGGTGCCCTCTTTGGCAACCTCAGTTACGTGAATATATTTGTTGTTCTTCGAGGGTATATTTTCACTTTTCTTGGCATAGTTTTTAAAACCTGTCAAGGTTGGTTTATCCTGCTCAGTTTTATCTTTTTGTTTGGAAACTTTTGCAAGGTTTCTCATATATGGTCAGATTGATTTAGCGGGCACTAATTTATCAATCAATGATTTGATATCAAAACACTTTGAAAAACGTGTTTTGGAAATTTGGACTTAGTTTGGAACCTAAAAATATGTTTATGTATTTTGTCGGATGTTCATTTGATGAGTTATGGGTATTGAGTCTATTGGCACATACTCCGTACATTAGATCACTTCCAATACAGATTTGGTTTTTGTACTGTAGTATCCAATTTTGTGATGATTCCTTTGCTGGCTGGTGTTTTGCAATTGTTTTTGTACTTTGTGTTAAATATGGGGATGCCATATGCTCATGGACTAATTCCTGATTCCATTAAACACTTCTGGTTGCAATTTGGTAAGACATGTTTTCTTGTGCTCTTCTAAAGTGGGCAGCAAAAACGATGAAAGAGTTCGTCACTACATTTTCACTCTTTAAGTTTGGCCATATGTGCCGTTCTTGAACAGATTTGTTGAGTGTTGTTTTCATGCAGGAGGAAGGTGCCAACAGCCTTGCACTAGATTTACAATCACAGATTGATGAGACGTTGGAAGAGATCTCCCCACATTATGTTCTTTAGCTCCTATCTTTACCTCTTGCTCAAGAGTATCAGACGAAAAGGAGAGAAGGTCTTCAAGGCATGCACAATATTCTGTGGGCTGTTGGAGGAAGGGGTGCAACTGGCATTGCTGGTGGCTTTACTCATAAAGCCTTCATGAATGAGGCCTTCTTACATATGATTGCAGCAGAACAGGTATTCACCACAGTATCTTTTCAAAACCAATCTTCTGAGTTTTAGAGCATCTCCAACCCAATCCTCCATTTATCAAAGCAACGTTCTATGATAAAAATAGTGGGGTTAGAGGATGTCGCTACTCATGCGTATGCCAACTGCACGTCTCTATATCTTTATTTTCATCTTCTCATTTCAAATTCAATATTTTTTTTTCTACTTTCGTTCTCATAAGTGGATTGGAGACCCCCCCTCCCCCCCTTTTTTATCCTGCACCCACTATTTCGAGTGTCAATTCATTCTTTCAAATGGAGAGTTTTTGGTGGAGCGCCATTATTGTTGCTAGAGTGACAGAGGATGGATTGGAGATGCTCTTATGATTTGTGTTCATTTGTAGTCGTTTCTTATCTTACTGTCTTTTGTTGTCCCACATTGGTAAAAGGTTGATCTTTTCGTTGCCACACCAAGTAACATACTTGCAGAAAGTTTCGAAGTTTATGGTGTGGCACTTGCACTTATTGCTCAGGCTTTCATGGGTAAGAAACCTCATCTCATCAAAGACGCCAACAACTTGTTTCAACAACTTCAGTAGACCAAAGTAGCTGCTTTGGCAAATCCTGTTTACATGAATTTTGCGAAAGATAACCGTGAGATGGACTTTGCATTGGAAAGGGGTCTCTGTTCGCTGCTCATTGGGGAGCTGGATGACTGTCGCTCATGGTTGGGCTTGGACAATGACATTTCACCTTTTAGAGATCCATCTTATTGTTAACTTTGTCTTGGAACATTCCTAGGATGATAAGGATAGCGATTTTCTTCCTGGACTTTGTAAATTGTTGGAGACATGGTTGATGGAGGTGGTTTTTCCAAGATTTAGAGACACTAATAATATAACGTTCAAGCTTGGTGATTATTATGATGATCCCACAGTCCTCAGATATTTAGAAAGTCTTGATGGAGTTGGTGGGTCCCCGTTGGCTGCTGCAGTTGCTATTGTAAAAATTGGGGCTGAAGTTACTGTAGTGCTTGGTAGTGTGAAGGTTAGTGCAATTAAGGCACTGTAGAAGGTGTTTCCTCTTGGGAAAGTGGATGGGAGTGTTAAACCTGGAGAAGATGGATAAATAAATAGTTCTGTTATGGTTTTAGAAAGTGAGGAGACAGGGCGACAGGATCAAGATGATTCCACTAACAAACTTGATATTGTTGAGGAAAACAATAATGATGAACAAAGTGAGCTAGAAATGGTTGCTCACAGAATAAAAGATGCAAGCATGAAGATTATGTGTCCTGGTGTAAGGGATACGCTAGCATTTTTTAAGTTTATGATCTCTTATGTTATATTTTTGCCATGACAGATATGACCTTAAGTTGAATAATGCAATTCTTGCAGAGGAAAAGCACTTGCCTATGTAAGTAACTCCTTTCAGATCCTAATAATGATGATTACTTTCCGTATTATCATCATCGTCATTATTGTTTATGTGGCTGTGTTGATCAAGAAACACCTCAGGATAACGTGAATTCTTTATGTGGCTGTGTTGTAGATGTTAGAAAATCGAACTGCTGCTTGAATGGAGGAAATTACTTAGTGATAATATAATCACAAGGGAAGTGCATAGCACAATGCATTTGTCGTAAAAAATTGCCTCTGCCTTGTCTATAAAACTATCCATTTTGCGAAACTAACTCTGGCCAGCTTTGAATATAGCTCATAATCTTGCTTTACCATCCATCCACTTGTCTTGTTTTGGTTCTGCTTGTTCTTGTCATGTACCTGGACTAACCCTTAAACACACCAAATTACATCAGATTGTGCTACTATATCGTTGGTTTTAGGACAACAGATTGTATTAACCCTTTGGAATCAGTTCATTTACATGAAGGAAGAGCTTGCACTCAGCTCTCTCAAACACACCAAATTAGACACTACCACAGCCAAACAAAACTTCCAAACAACAAATCAACAAATGAGCACGCGAAAACGTGCAACGCACGTGCATTACACTAGTAGGGTAGAAACAAAGATAGAAAAGGGAAAGTCCTCTAAACTAGGGAAGAACACCCACATGCATATTGAGAGACTCAAACTCCTGACCTCCTAGTGAATTATAAGAGTCCTGCCCAACTGACCTAACCTCAGTTGGATACTAAATCTAGGTTCCAAGCACCTCTTTTTAGGGTAGTTGGTCTATTATTTAATGTGTGTTTGGGCCCTATTTTAAATATAGGGTAAATTTCACTGACCTCCCCTGAGGTTACTGACAAATGCAGAAACCTCCCCTGAAGTTTCTGAAATGACACTGACCTTCTTTACTTTTAAAACTATTATTTAGATTCTCCTATTCCGATAAATCCACACCAACGGTGTTAGTTTTTTTATTTATGGACTGAAATGCCCTTCAGTGTAATTTATCATTTAATTATTTTTGATAGTTGTCTATTTTTTTTTTAATTTTATTTTTATTTTTCTTGTAGAGCTTTAATTTCGACATCAAGTTGAACTTGAATGATTATTTATGCATTTTACATTATCATAGTCATTCTCTCTTTTATGTTTCTCTTCAAAGTGTAGTTTTTAAACTAGAAGGCACATATAGATATCTAATCCAAAATAATGAAAAAATAACATGATCTTCATATTGATTCTTCTAAGAAATAAAATCAGTGTAATTTACTCATTGACTATTCTTTAAGTTTTCTTCTATTTTTTTCCTACTAGTACATTAGTGATGAAACATAATTATCGCTAATGACGACTAATTGGAAAAGTAAGAAAGAAAGCTGCAAAAGATTAAAGAATTTTTATTCTGACTTTATTTTACCAAAAAAATATTATAAATACACAATACTTTTTTGGCTTAATTGCAAGAACATTCCCTAAACTATCACTTTTTAGCAACTTCACCCCCTTAAGTTTAAATTCGAGCAACTTCACCCCCCCCCCCCCCTAACTACCAAATTTGAGCAACTTCACCCCCTCCCCGATTTTTCGTCCAATTTTGTTAGGGATTTGGATGGAAAATTGGATGAAAAGTACCAAAATACCCTTTATACACCCATTATAGACCACCCCCCCTCTCTCCCTCTCTCTCTCTCCTCTCTCTCCCTCTCTCTCTATCGTGGAGAGAGAGAGGGGGGAGAGAGGAGAGAGAGAGAGCGAGAGAGTCTATAATGGGTGTATAAAGGGTATTTTGGTATGTTAAATTACTTTTCTATCCAATTTTCCATCCAAATCCCTAACAGAATTGGACGGAAAATGGGGGAGGGGGTGAAGTTGCTCGAATTTGGTAGTTAGGGGGGTGAAGTTGCTCAAATTTAAACTTAAAGGGGTGAAGTTGCCAAAAAGTGATAATTTAGGGGGTGTTCTTGCAATTAAGCCTACTTTTTTTGTATGGTGGATTAGGAATTATGTGCGTCTTTTATTTTTCAAAATCCACCCAGGAGAAAAAAAAAATTAGACCATGATTATCAAATTGTAAAATGCATAACTCATTACACAAGTTTGACCAAAGTATGTAAAACTTAAGTCTAATTTTGCTAAATATTGAATTACAAGTTCAAAGAAATAAACTAACATCCAAATTTTAAAAACCAATAAACTTTCTTCTTTTGTTTCAGGATGTGATGAGTTAGGAATACGCAAAACATTAATTTTATAAAGAAAATGAGATACATGAAAGAAAAAGAATTAATTTTATAAAAATAATCATCATTGAAATATAACATGTATCAGTAATTATTCAAATTTGACCAAATATAATTAAGTAGTTGTAATTTAACCTTGAAAACTCCAATTAGGGGGGGGGGAAATAGGACAATGTGACTTGACTGTTTAATTTACCTATTACTCGAGGTCATTTTAGTCATTTAGTAGTAAAAACTGATGGCGTTAATGTGGATTTAACAGAATGGAGGAATCTGAACAATAGTTTTAAAAGCAAGGAAGGTCAGTGTTATTTCAGAAATCTCAGGGGAGGTCTCTGCACTTCTCAGAAATCTCAAGGGAGGTCAGTGAAATTTACCAAATATATGTTTAAGCTTCCAATCACTTGGGCCTTATTTTTTAAAACTAATTGGGCTCTAGTGGTGTACCATAGCAAGGATGAGATACTATTTTAATTTTTTCGACTCACAAAAATTTTTATTTTTTTGTTCCCCCAGTCTGGAGGTTGCCCAAGCCCAGAGGCTTGCCAGACTTACCCCTAGACCAGCCCTGATTGTGAATTGCCTGTCTTCGAAAGCTTGCCACAAAAAATAGGTTTGTGAGGTAAGGTATTGCCTATTGACATTTAATGCATGCTTCGTTTTTTTTTTTTTTTTTTTTTTTTTTTTTTTGTGGATATGACAATCAGAATTACAAAGAAGCATAAATGGAACTAAGAAAACCTATCCCCCCAATAAGATCTACCATCCTAAGCGGAATACAACCTGGATAAAAAAGAAATGTCCTAGCTAAACAATGGGAGGCCAGCCAATGGGCAACTTTATTGTGCTCCCTACTAACCCAAGAAAAGCTCCACATCCTCTGAGAGACCCAACTCCTCATGTCATCCACCAATGCCCTAATATCTCAGGGCCCTTGAGCATTGTCACTATTAATACAATCAATCAACACTTTGCAGTCGGACTCAAACAGAGCTTCTGTGATTCCCATATCCACTGCCATCCCACAAGCAATGCGAAGAGCCCACGCTTCTACGAATGAGGCCGACAAGGCAACAACTTGACCAGC
Source organism: Rhododendron molle (assembly GCA_025413875.1). Classification (NCBI taxonomy): domain Eukaryota; kingdom Viridiplantae; phylum Streptophyta; class Magnoliopsida; order Ericales; family Ericaceae; genus Rhododendron; species Rhododendron molle. The sequence goes on from CM046398.1 coordinate 23,281,007, forward strand.
TCTCCAAACCAGAGCAGATCCACCACTATCTCTGGCTAAAAAGCCAAAGGCAGCTTTGTTGCGGGAGGAAGAGTATGCTCCATCACAATTAAATTTAGTAACACCAGGTGGTGGAGGAGTCCATTTCCCAATCCTCACTACTGACTTATGTCTTCGACCCTCACTTGAACCCTTAAACACTGCTTGAAGGTAATCCGAATTAGCTGTAAAAGCCAAACCAATAGTTTTCTCAGGACGAGGACTGTTACTATTGAAGATACAGTCATTTCTTGTTTTCCAAATAGCCCAGCACATTTGAAACAAGAGTCCTATTTTATCTGGGATCAATTTTTTGGCCATACTTCCACACAAAATTTCACTACAACACGGAAGGCCTATTGGGAGGAAATATGGCGAGGAAAATAGATTTCGTCGCTAAAAGTACACAATCTGCGAGGAAATTCAATTTCATCGCTAAAAAGTTACATTTAGCGAGGAAATTAAATTTCCTCGCCAAGGAAATAATAATTTCCTCGCTAAATGTAACTTTTTGGCGAGAAAATATTTTGTCACCTTTTTTAGGACTCATTAATTTTTTTATATGTAAGTCATTAATAATTATGTTCATGTATTTTTAATATCACGATGGTAAGGGATAATCAACTACATAGTTCAATATCATTAGCAAATTTATTAAAATAAAAAGTGATAAACGGAAAAAAATAGTTTCCTCGCCAATCGCATTGAATTGATGAAATAAAAAACATGTTTCGCACGAATTATATGAATTCACATTTCCCCAACTGAAATTAATTGTTAACAATGTCAATATGTTCAAATTGTACAAAAATTTATTGTTTGAATACAAACATTTTTAAGGACATGCTAAAAAAAGTTCATCCCATAGTTATTGTCAACCAATCAGTACAAATGATCAGTTGATCAAGAAAAGAGGTCCTCTCGCAAGCAACGCACTATTGCTCGCTCTTCAGCTGAATCCGAGTACAAGGCTATTGCAGATGTGGCCACCGAATTAACTTGGGTTCAGTCATTCCTCTTCGAACTTGGTCTATATATCCCTCCCACTCCATTACTGTGGTGTGATAATATTTGTGCAACATATCTTACAGCCAATCCCGTCTTCCATGCCCACACAAAGCATGTTGAAATTGATTATCATTTTATGCGTGACAAAGTCGCTTGGGGTGATTTAACTGTCCAATATATATATTAGCACCAAGGATCAAATTGCCGATAGTTTTACAAAAGGACTTGCGTCTTCCTGCTTTCGGACACTGCGTTTCAATCTGAAGGTCATGCCTCGACCATCAGCTTGAGGGGGGATGTCAACCAATCAGTGGAAATCAGTTGATTAAGAAAAAAAAAGTCCTGATAATGTTAGCCATTTCAGTGGTTATCTTATTTTATCATTTGCAATATCTTTTGTAAAGCTTATCACTTGTATGTTTATCTTTTGTAAAACTTATCACTTGTAACTGTATTTGTATATAAATACCCAAGGAATAGAACACTCTAGGTAACATAGTGCATTCATCAATTCTATCGTATTGTTCTTTTGATTGTTATAAACCCAAAAAAATGATTGGACATGGGGATTATAAGTTTGTGGATGAATGATATGCTTTTTAAAAAAAGAATGCATGGGATATATGGATTGTTTTTCATAGGGATAACTGATTATTAATTCATACAAAAAAATTAATGAAAAGCTAAACAAAAGATAAAGTACTTAATAATTGCGAAATGTATTTTCAAAATATCTCATAGTTAGATCGTCACTAATCTATTTTCAAAATATGTAAGGTTAACCCACTACAAGAAATTTTGCTTCTCCCGGCATTTGATAAATGCCCTTAAAAGCTCAAAAAATGCCGGTAAAGAGTATTACCGGCATTTGTTAGGCATTACCGGCATTTATTACGAATGTCGTCTAGGAATGTGTCGGTAAAGCTACAAATGCCGGGAAAGGTTTCTACAAATGCCGGGAAAAATAGTACCATATAAGACCCCAAAAAAAAGCCACGTGGCACCCGCGTGTCCGCTTGCATGTCGCCCACGTGTTCGCTTGCGTGTCACCCACTTGGCACGCAAATTTTGTGGAGAAATTGTTTGCCCCAAGTTTCGAACTCGTGACCTTAGGCTCGCGCGCGCGTGAGACTACCAACTGGGCTAGCCACCATATTAAGTCGCCTTGCACAATGAAAAATATTTATATTATACAGAGACTTTTCCTTGCATTTTTTTCAACAAATGCCGGTAATAGTTTGGCGGTAATATTTTGGCGGAAAAATAGACTTTTGCCGGCATTTTTTTAAACAAATGCCGGTAATAGTTATTTTTTCGGGCATTTTTTTAAACAAATGCCGGTAATAATTATTTTTTCCGGCATTTTCTTGAAATGCCGGTAATAGTGGCTTTTCCGGCATTAATTAAAATGCCGGGAATGACCATTTTTCTTGTAGTGACCCCATTTAAAAAGAAACATAACAAATTATTACTATTGAAATATTGTAGTTGAGTTAAAATTGTTATATATGGACGCATATAAACAGTAAGAACAGATTAACCCACCAAAAAAAATATCATATTTGGAGAAATTTAAAGTGCTCAAACTAATTTAGGCACTACAAAAGGTTACTAAACTTAGAGTGAATTAAAACTAAGTATAAAATAAACAAATGTAGAAAGGTATAAAGATTTATTAAAGATACATAATAAAACATTAAATTATAAAAAAATTCAATAAAAGCGAATAATATTAAAGATTTAAAAAATAAGTTTAAAGAAACACTATGAAGGGACTAAAATTAGAGAGAAAGGTTTAAAGAAACAAATTTAGAGAGGTGAAAGGATGTACAAAAGGTTTATATATAAAAAAGGGAAAGATTTGAACTGGAAAGGAAGTTGGTGTGATAGATGGAGTGAATGCCTCCATACAGGAGGCCGCGGTTCGAATTCGCGCGGAAGCAAAGGGCAAAGGAGCTAGAGAATTCTCTTGTTTATAGTTTCAAGAGTTTTAGCGAGGAAAAATTTTATCGCCTAAACTATAATTGGCGAGGAAAAAATTAGTCTAGCGAGGAAAATTTTCCTCGTCTTTTCTGCAAACATTGCATTAGTCTAGTGAGGAAAAACTATAGCGAGGAAAAAATTCCTCGCTAATTGTGTCAGAATAGGCGAGGAATTTTTTTTTTCCTCGCAAATTCTTTTTGCGACAGCCTTTTGGCGAGGAAAATGGGCGAGGAAATCAGCGTTTTGGCGAGGAAAATAAATCCTCGCTACAAGCCTTTCGTGTTGTAGTGTTTCCTCTACCCAATTATCTGTCGAGGTAATCAGTTGTTCATTGATCCAGTAAGAAAGACCGCTCCCAATCCACACAGCTTCTGTCCAAGGGCACCTAAACAGAATGTGTTCAATGAACTCACTCTCCTTCTCACATATTGGGCAGCACCTCTTCTTTGCTCATAGCATAAAGAATTTGCCAATCACCTCTTCTTCGAATGTAACTTTTCTAGATAGATTTGGAGGTCAATTCTGAACAGATTTCAAATTCATAGAAGTACTAGAAAGTGGGATGATGAAATGAATAGGGCAATGGGATTTAATTTTGCAAAGTCTCAACTCTTTTAGGATTCTTCTATTCAAGAGGTCATTTGTTGCAGGGTCTATTACATATGGCTTGAAAGAAATTACAAGGTATTTGGTGGAAGTCCTAAGAGTCCTAATGGTATTTTTGCATGCATAGAGGACAACATAAAGCTTCGAATCTACATTTGGTGACACCTCCCAAATTTAGCAGAGAACCAAAGATTATACCATCTTTGGAATTGTAGGGAGGTATTCCCGAACAGATACAAATACGAGCCGAGCACGTGATGTTAATGTGCAAAGTGAAAAAGTGATGAAAGGCACCATGATGATAAGGTCCGGTGACCTGAAGTATGCACCGAACGGATGACTGTTCGGGAACAGGGATATGAGACATCCTAATACGAATAAGAGCTGTTCGGCTGGATAGGTTTATGTCCAAAGCAGTAGCACTTATAGGTACAGTCTGTTCGGCAAAAAGCATGCCGAACAGATAGAATCCTTGACAAACCGCCTTAAGAGATAGAGCGGAAGCAGTGTTCAAGGAGGAGTGTCCAATATCCAATCGGGATAAGCGGTGGGAATGTTCTAGAAAAGGAGACTTCGTATTTAGATAAAGATAAGTTTAAGGGCAGTCCTATTATGGAACGAAATCCATAATAGAGAAGATCCATGCAAAGGAGGATCTCAGTTGATTGGGCACGAGAGTCCCTAGATGGCCCAGGTCTCCTGTACGGGATAGGAGTCCTGGGCTGATGAGGATGCTTGGAGAAACAAGAAGACATATGTCTATAAATATAAGGTAAACCTGGAGGCAAAAGGTACGCATTACGTTGTATGCATCACACACTTTCCTACTGATAATTAGGATTTGAGATCAGTATGAGATACTAACTTAGGCATCGGAGGGCCTTCGCCACGAGAGGGGAGGTGCGCTCACCCTTTGTTTGTCTTGTAGATTAGGGTTCGGTGGAGGCGGGGTATCAGCGAAATTGCGTAAGCTATTCTGAAATAACGGGTGTTCGAGGTACTCTTTGTTCTTACGCACCTACAATTGGCGCGTCTGTGAAGCGAGCGAGTTCCATTAAACGACCATGGTGGTGGAAGCAGACCCAGCCACACCACTCATAGAAAAGAACCAGGACAGGCGGAGAAGGAGACAAATCCCCACCAGGTGCTCCGAAAGCATCCTGGTGGCCATAGTAGGAGGGCGACGAGCAAAGATCGTCCTTACCATCCCAGAAGATCCTAAAAACAAAGAAGGTAGGACTGCTACGAACTCCACGAGAAGGAAGTCCCGCCACGGGAGAGAGTCCGTTGCACATTCGAAAAGTGTGCATAGTCATAGTGACATCCTCGACAGGAAGAGGCAGGAAATCGAGGAGGCCGCTCGACTAATCAAGAAACGAGAATATGAAATCCGTGAGATGGAGCGGATCAGAAGTCATCCCGAAGACTCTGGACTATCACGAGGACACTCCGGAAGAGGGAAAAGAGCAATGGAAACATACAAAGCCGCTCCTTCACACCGAAGAAGTAAGGGGAGTCCCTCTCCAAGGAAAAAGAGGCCTTCTTCGCGAAGAAGGAGAAGCAGAAGTCCAAAGGAGCGAGGGCTTTCTCAAAAAGGAGAAGCAGGAACCGAAGTTCCTCTGTTGAAGAAGATACCGGAAACACCATAGGGGCAGTGCGAGGGCTGACTCCAGCCCGGGATAGAATGCGAATGCGTAGAAGCGAGGAACATGGTAAATTTGGGACAATAGCTGCACGAGCGACAAGAAAAGCCACTGAGCAACATTGCAACATCTCCTTCTCAAGAAAATTCACAGGCGCGGTTGCGAGCGAGGAGTTAAGCAGGCGTTTGTACTTTCTGAGACAAATCACGGACCCCGTTGCCCACATCTGGCACTACCAATGAGGCCATGTTCATGCACGAGGGTCATGACGCTATAATGTGCAAGATGTTCCCATCGAGTTTGGGAAGGTGGCTCTATCTTGGTTCACAAGTTGGAGTCACGATCCATAAGAGGATGGACACAATCGAGGAGTTCACTGTGCGGTTCTTGACAAGTAGAAAGGCTCCCGAGACATTTGAAAATCTCTCCACGATGAAGCAGGGGGATATGCGAGCGATCGAGACTATGCTAAAGATCTTGGGAGACTTTCAGCGAGATTGAAAGTTGCAATGAAGAATATGCCATTGCTACCTTTAAAGCGGAGTTTACTGTTTGGGAGGCTAACGGCGATTCTCTTAATAAGCATCTGTGTCAGCTGGCTCACTTGATGGAGCAGTTGAAGCGGCACGCCGAGGATGGAAGGCGATATCCTCGGGAAGGCCGGTAAGGTAATTGCCGAACAACCAAAGACACCCGAAAAGGTGGACAAACGAGGCCCGGGACTTACGAGGAGAGAAAGGGTATGGGCGAGGCTAAGAGAGAGCCATATAAAGAAAAGCCAGCACAGACCCTAAGTCATTCTTTTCAATAACGGCGGTTTGGAAAGAGCCTATTCTGAGATTCTTTGCTCGAATAAAGAATCAGCCTACTTCAAATGGCCCCAAGCCTAGGGTGGGGACAAGGATGCCAAACATCTCTGAATCAGCCTTTGTAGTTATCATAGGTAGGGCCACATGAGAGGATTGTGAGATGTTCAAGAGGCATCTTGACGATTTGGTCTCTCGAGGCTACCTAAAGGAGTATATTCAAGAGGATCCTAAAGAAAAAGGGAAAGCCATGGAAATGGATTACGAACAGAATCCGAGAGGGGTAATCCATATGATACATGGATTGGCCGCCCCTTACACAAGAAACGAGGTTAGGCTGCTCCAGAGGAAAACCAAGCATGACCAGTATGTGTTAAGATTGGGAAACAAGAGGGGACGAGAATCCGGTGAAAGCAACGAAAGCATAGTCTTCACAGATGAAGATCTTGGAGATGTCCAGGTACCTCATAATGACGCTCTGGTCATTACCCTACGAATCGGGGAGTACGACATCGAGAGGATCTTGGTGGACCCTGGGAGTTGTACAGAGGTCATGTATTACAATGCATTCAAGAAATTGGGGTTAACACAGTCGGACTTGGCTCAGTCGACAACACCTCTGGTTGGATTTGGAGCAGGAGCGGTTTGGCCTCTTGGCAAGGTAACCCTGCCTGTTCGAGCAGGAACAATGGTTTTAAGGATAGATTTCTTGGTAGTAGATGTCCCGTCCTCCTATAACGTGATTATTGGTAGGACGTGGTTGCATAAGATGAGGGCGGTCTCCTACGCGTATCATCAGGATGGTGAAGTTCCCTGGTTACAATGGTATCGAGAAAATCGGAGGAAATCAGCGCGGCAATGATGTCGATTTCCATTGTTAAGAAAATTCAAGGCTCACGAGTTCAGCAGTTAGAGAATCAAACCAACAGCTATCGAGGATGTGTGAGAAATCAACGAGAAAGGTGGTAGAGGCTTGAAGAGAAATCTGATTAGCGGGCCCGATCTTGAGGTATTTTCTAATTGAAGTCACTTTACCCAGGTTGAAGAGAAAGCGAGCTAGTTGGGTTTCTAAAAGAATATGTCGATGTATTTGCATGGGTACGGAAGAGATGCGAGGAGTTGATCTGAGCGTGATCTGTCACCATAGCGTAGATCCTCGGCCTGAAGCGTGATTCGAGAGAAGAAGAGCGGCCGTGCGGCATCAGATCTTTGTGATTGAAATAAACGGTTCTTTGGAAGCCAAAGCAATACAGCAGAAGTACACTATCGAGAATGGTGTCCAACAACTTGTAGTAGTAAAAAAGAAAGAATGGAAAGTGGCGTGTGCTGTGTGGATTTCTGAGTTGAACAAAGCATGCCCCGAAAGGGCCGATTTCCCCTTCGGGATTGATCAATTAGTTGATGCAACTACGAGCGGATGAGTTTCCTCGGCGCTCTCGAGGATATCATCAGTTGCTATGTTGGGCACGATCGAAGACCTCTTTCATTCGCCCGCGAGGTTGTCTTTATTCTGACGTGATGCCTTTTGGATTAAGGAATGCGGGGGCAACATATCGAGGCTAGCAACCATTATGTTCAAGATTGCTTAGCAAAACTATGGAGGTTTACATAGACGATATGGTTGTAAAAAGCAAGACCAGGCAGGGTCATGTAGCGGATCTGAAAGAGGCCTTTGATATCTTGAGGCAGTACAAGTTGAAACTCAATGCCTCGAAGTGTGCATTTGGGGTTGGGTCTAGAAAATTTTTAGGGCATCTTGTGACCATAAGGGGGATTGAGGCGAACCCAGACCAGATATCAGCGTTGCAAGGATTGCAAAGCCCTAAGACAACTAAGGAGGTACAGAGGTTAAGCTGGGATGGCGGGCGCTCAATAGATTCATCGGCCGGTCGATTGGTGCGAGAGCCCTTGCTTTGACTTCTTAAGAAAAGAAGGGTATGAATGGGAGGCGAGTGTGAGCAAGCTTTTACCAGGACTGAAGAAGTACTGTTTGAGTCTCCACTTTTGTCAACTCGAGCAGGTGAGTGTTTGGTTTTATACTTGGCTGTTTCTGAGCATGCTATTAGTGCTGTTTTATTGAGAAGTATGGGATCAGAGAAATCTCGATTTATTATGTGAGTAAGACATTATTAGACGCGAAAACGAAGATATCTGCCCCTTGAAAAGCTGGTCCTTGCATTAAGGACAGCGACAAGTGCCTCAGTACTTCCAAAGCCATAGGGTTATAGTTTATGCAGTATCCGCTAAAATCTACGCTCTGAAGGCGGACTTCCGGGGCGGATCTCGGCACAGTACGATTGAGTTAAGCGATGCGACGCCGACTTTCAGCGCGCGGCAATAAAAGGCCAGGTATTGGGCTGATTTTAGCGAAATTTACTCAATGGTAGCGGCGGGGCCCTCCTATGAGAAGGAGCAATCCGTTCGAGGAACGAGAAAAGAAAGGTGGCGCCAAGCAGGACCGCGCCAGAATGGGCGCTATTCATGAGCGACTCGGCTTGCAATCACGGATTACGGGGCGGCATTGTTACATTTCCCAGGTGGGAGTGATGATCGAGTTATGTCTTAGGTGGGTTTGATTGCCTCGAATAATGTGGCGGAGTATGAGGCTCGCTAATCGACTCGGAGTGCAAGCACCTTGAAGCAAAAGGAAATTAAGGTGTATTGCGATTCGCGGTTGGTTGTATGCCATTGTCCAGAGAATCTGAGGCCGGAATGAAAAAATGGCGACTTACGTACAAGCAGCCAAATTTGCTTGATACCTTTGAAAAGGTATATATTGAGCAGATAAGCTCTGGGACAAAACGCCCATGCGGACTCTTTGGCTTGGCTGGCTAACTGCTGTTCCCTCTTGAGTTGAAAAAAGGAAGGTGGCGATTGATTACCTTGATGAAGCGAGCATTGGGAAAAGCATAAATTAGTCTGGGCGTGAACCAGGGCCAATTTGGCGGATGGATCAATTATAGGGTTTCTACGAGATGAGACTCCTTCTGACAAAAAAGAAGCTCACAAGATTAAAACCAAATCGACAAGGTTTTGGTTTGTCTCAGGAAGGAAATTATCTGAAAATCCTTCAACTGGGCACACTGCTTTGTGTACACCCGAGATGGTGAGGTTTCTCCACGAGATTCATGAGGGAACATGTAAGTCATGCGGGAGGTAGGTCCATTGCTCACCCGAGCAATTACCGAGATCTTGGTGGCGCATATGCAGAAGATGCAAAGGTTCGTGAAAATCTGAGAAGTGTCGAAGTTCTCACCAATGATCGAGGACACCGGCGAAGATTTGGTGCCCTTGACCAGCCCACGGCCTTTTGATGGGGATGGACATGGAGTCCACTCCATAAGGCCATGGAGCAGAAATTCCTTTTAGTTGCAGCAGTTACTTCCGCAGCGAAGTGGATTGAAGGCCGAACCTTTGGCCAAGATAACTGAACCTATGATAAAGGTTTGTGTGGAAGAGTATTATTACTCGATTTGGAGTCCCTTACTCATTGATTAACAGATAATGGTTCCCAATTCCGAAGAAGTTTAAAACCTTTTGTGCTATGGAATAAGAAATTTCTATTCAACTCCTGCTTACCCCCAGTAATGGGCAAGCAGAGGCATCTAATAAGACCATTACGGCGGGATTAAGAAGGGTGGATAAAGCAAAGGGCAAGTGGCCTGATGAACTCCCATTGGTACTATGGGCACATCGAACAACGCCTAGGAGGTCACGGAGAGACCCCATTCTCGGCCTATGGGACAGGCGGGTCATTCCATTGAAGTGGGCCTTCTGCTAATAGAGGCTGCGTTGGTCGAAAGTGGGAAATAACGAGGCTCTTGAAATTGAGCTCGACCTTGCCGAAGAGAGGAGAGAGAGCCACAGTGCATTTACTTCCTATCAGGAACAGTTGATGAAGAACTATAACAGAATGTCCACCCTCGAGAGTTCGGTGTTGGAGACCTTGTGCTCAGTAAGGTGCTCAGCAACACCAAGGTTGCCAACGAGGAGGGTAAGTTGGGGGCCAATTGGGGAAGGCCCATGTCGAGTTATCGAGGTTGTAGGCATTGGGGCCTATCGTTTGGCGGACTTGGACGGGAACCCGATGCCACGACCTGGAATATCCTGGCTTGAGGAAGTTCTTTGTTTGAAAGACTTCGAGCTTTCTTTTTATTCTATTTTAGAATTGTGATTGTGTGGGAATTATGAATACAATTCCCTTGTGTTTTCTGTTTTAGTTGCATGGGGTACGCATAACGACCCCTTGAGTTTTTAGGATTAAGAATAAAATCATATTCCTTGTGTTTCCCTTTTTAGTTGCATGGGAAATTCCATTTTACTTATGGATTGTTTTGATCTATAATACGAATAACGGCCTTCCAATCCCTTTCTTCGTATTGGGGAGCAGGGAATGGGTACGAATACACGTTTCAATTATCCATGCATGAAAAAGCTTGTATCAAGTTTTAACAAGTACGAAACACTTGTATTAAAATTCACAAGTACGAAATACTTGTTCACAGGTATGAGACACTTGTATTAACAAAATACAAACACAAAATACTTGTATTAATTTACCAAGTCTGAAATACTTGGGTATGACGGTACGTGATACTCGGAAATATACAAGTACGAATATACTTAGTATATAAAAACTTATTTGAGTATGAAAAACTTAAAACTTATGTAAGTACGAGATACTTAGCAATTATTTAAGTACGTGGCACTTAATGAGATCTAAGCATGGGGGACTTAAATTAAACGTACGAATATACGTAACCATTATTCAAGTACGAAATACTTGAAGAGCAACATAATAAAATTATGAATAGACTAAGCACGAAAAACTTAGTACCGTGACACACATGTGCATCTGATCATATGCAAACGTACGAGATATCATAAAAAGTTCATGACCACGAAGGACCGAGCAAATTTAACAGGCCTCGAAATGGCCGCCAAAACAAAAGTATTATGCCACGAAGGGCCAAATACCTGTATTACTAAAGTTAAAATATTCTGGTGCCACGCAGGGCCGAGAATTAAGGTCACGCAGGACCTGACAAGACTAATTGTTCGGAAGAATAAGAGACTTACCAGACTTAGTCCAAGTTCTGGACCTCGGAATGAACTTCAGTTAACACTTCGGTGGTAGTCCCAGCATCGACACCTCCTTCAGCACCCAGATTTATGGCTTCATTGGCTGTCACCTGCAATTGTGATTGCTCGTCTCGAGCATCATGGGTTCCAGCTGCAGTACCCTGCGGCCCCATTTGAATTTCCCCTTCTGTGTCTTCAAAATTGTCTATTTGCTTTTCAACATCATCTGCATTGGGATCTTCAGTCACAGCTGCCACGCAGCTGCTCGGTAGTTCAACCACCCACAGTGGAGAATCATCAGGAACCCCAACCTTGGTCAAACATGACTCCCAGCCTGCGGCAAAAATCTGATCCTGGATCGTTGGCATTTGCTCAACGTAGCTGGCAGTTGCCTCGTCGAATCCCTTCTGATACCCATCTTCAAAAGCAGCCTTCTTGGTGTTGTCAATCTCGGCCAGCGCTTGCTTAAGATTGTCTTCGGCAGTCTCCAGTTGACTTTTGACATCATTGTAATCCGACTTGGCGTTGTTCCTCTCGTTCTCCAACCTTGTGACTGTTCGTAACAGTCTTGTCATTTAAGAGTCTTGTTCGTTCAGACTCTGCCTCTTGGCATTTTTTGCCCAACGCAACCATTTTTTGGATAAACTGGGATACATCAAAAAATGGATAATGGGTTGACATCCCAAAAATCGAATAAAATAGAGTTATGATAAACAAATCATGATTACCTTGATACCACTACTTGAGACCCGGTGGATCTGGCCGTGAGGCGAAGATGAAAACTCATGCCATATCAACGAGGCAATAGCAGGCCTGTGCAGAACTCTTCTGAGTTCGAGGGTGGCGTATCCCCAGCGTTGACGGATGATCACCTCTTATGAGAAGAGGGTCAGGGCCTCGAGGTAACACAAAGGTATTCTGCGAAGGGGTTTACAGCGAGGAATGTCGGCAGGGGCTGAATCCCAGTCTTGAAATCTGGACCGCTTGTCCGATGGCGTCGGCGAGCCGAAGGCTATCGTGTCCCGAGGAGATAAGGAGGATAAATCCACACGAACCCCCCCACGATGCGGCGAGGTGGTGGAGGAGGGTTACGATTGATGCCACCCTACCCCGGTGGCTGCATACCGTCGAAGCTTGATAATCGGCTGAGATTGAGGGCGGCGAGACATATTTGAGGGCGGAGGAATCGGAATATCGAATGAGGTAGCCGGCGGTATCACGTAATAACCACTTGGTTTTATGTCTTTGTGAAGATCTTCTTTGAGATGATCTTACGCTCTACAACGTGTTAAAGGAACACCCAGCCGAGGATTGGAAATTTCTCACGGTACATCAAACGCTTGATCACGACCTGGAATCACGGTGCAATTACAGGTGGAAGCTTGATCGATGTAGATCACTACCAGTTACTTGCAGGTTGGCAAACCGCGCTGTCAATAAAACCTTTGTAAGAAGGATCGTAGCCCAACAAGACACTTGCATATGGGTTTAGACAAATAACTTTTTCTGTGCGCTTTGTGTATCGCACATATAACATTTATTTCAGTTGTTCGGACGTTGCTAGGTTCTCGTCTGGGATGAGTATTCGCTGCATATTTAAGAACGAATGCAAATTAAAAACATGGAAATGCTACGAAATAGCAAAAAGTTAAAATCACGAGGCGGATTAGGAGCATACGTGGGAAGCCCCATGCGTGGGGGCAATTGAAGCCCACCACTTGGCCATCTTCCCCCAGTGGCTCGAAAGCTCCAGTAACATAGAGGAAGTCCGTTTCATGATCTCTAGCTGAGGCAACGAGACGCTTTTCTGTTTTCCGTACTTTGAGATAGTATGTATTATACTCGCAGTTCGACACGATCTTTGTACCACCACTTTGGATATCCCAAAGTCCTAAGGCCAGGTTCCCAGAGATCCTATTAGGGCCCGACCCCCATTACTAACCTAAAAAAGTTTGTTGAAACTTGCATGGGATTGAGACGGTAAAAACTGAGAACACGACGAAGGAGTAGGTCTAAAGGGAAGCGAACCCCACCTTCGACAATGGCTACAATAGGGATACATGTTCTCTCCCATGTGGCCGCATTCCTATCTGCGCCCCGAGACTCACGGTCTCTGGGATATTGTATTGAGTCCTGAAGGTTGCCATTGCAGCCGGGGTCTCACAAAGATGCCTAAATTTGCCTGGTTTGGGTGGATTATCATTCGCCATGGGTGTATTACAGGCGGATTACAGACGAAATGAAATCAGGAGTAGGAACGAATGAAACCCTAAAGGCAGACAACTGAGAACGAGATCTCGGATAAAAATAGAGAGTAAATGAGAACGAGAATCTTACGGAATACCGTGGAGTTTTCCTGAAAAGCGGTCGATTTTGCATACGGCAGCGATGGCGGTCGAAAATCGCCTGGTTTCTAGAGAGAGAAAGTTATAATTCAAAAATATTCTCAGATTTCTCCGTATAGAGCCCAAAAAGGTAACCCCTTTTTGGGGTAAAAGCGGAAATGAGCGAATGTGAACCGACTCTCTTGCCTTGGCGTTACATGAAAATAGCGGACAATATATTGCGGAAGACAACGTTTGCGCCGTAGTAAGTCAAAGCGTCACGTTAGGTTTAATGAGGAAGCGTCACGGGATCGCCGCGTAGACTCCATATTCCGAGATAATATGATGGGTAAGCCACCAAAAATCAAATGGTCATCAATCTCTTTGAATCTGCCTGGGACATCTGAAGCTGAATCGAGGATTTGTTCCTCGAGGCTTACCCATTGGACGAAAGCGGTCACATTGGGCATTGAGGAGCAATTGTAGGAGGTATTCGAGAGCAGTACAAATCTGAGCCGAGCACGTGATGTTGCGTGCAAAGTGAAAAAAGTGATGAAGGCACCATGATGATAAGGTCCGGTGACGCGAGTATACATCGAGCGGATGTTGTTGGGAGCAGGATATGAGACATCTAATCTGAATAAAGAGAATTAATTTGGATAGGTTTATATCCAAGGCAGTAGCACTTCGATCCTGATCTGTTCGACCAAAAGAGCATGCGAGCAGATAGAATCCATGATAAGCCGCTTTAAGAGATAAAGCATTATTCAAGAAGGAGTGTTCAAATGTCCAATCGGGATAAGCGGTGGGAATGTTCCAGAGAGGATACCATATTTAGATAAAGATAAGTTTAAGAGCAGTCCTTATGGAACGAATTCCATAATAGGGTAAAATCCCTGTAGAGAAAGGATCTCGGTTGATTGGGCACGAGAGTCCACTAGAAAACCCGGAGTCTCACTATACGGGATAGGAGTCCTGGGCTGATGAGGATGCTTGGAGAAACAAGAAGACATATGTCTATAAATATAAGGTAAACTTGGAGGCAAAAGGTACGCATTACGTTGTATGCATCACACACTTTCCTACTGATAATTAGGGTTTGAGATCAGTACGATATACTAACTTAGGCATCGGAGGGCCTTCGCCACGAGAGGCGGAGGTGCGCTCACCCTTTGTTTGTCTTGCAGATTAGGGTTCCGGTGGAGGCACAGGGGTATCAACCGAGAATTACGTGAAACTGTTACGAAATAACGGTGTTCCAGGTACTCTTTGTTCTTCTGCACCTACAGGAATATCTCTCCTAGAATTTTGGGAAGTACTAGTCCTTGGAGGAATTGATTCTTTTTGTAGTTTGTAGTACGTTTGCATTGTACATTTCATCTGCGTAAAGGGTTATTCCTAATGACATATTCAAAAAAAAAAAAAGGGTTAGTCCTATTGTTTTTGGTTGGTTGGTTATAAAATACATCAATTACCAATAAATAAATAAATTTCAAGTGCCACTCAGTTGCCTTAAAGAGAGTTTTTCGAGGAGTCGTTGACATGGTGGATGATAAATGATCTTTGACGTTTCTAGTCCCCATAGTTTTTAGATAATTTTTACTCTTTACCATCTCTTAATAGATTTTTATAGTTGACACCATGTTTCAAAATCAATTGTGTTAATCCTTCAAAAGTGTGAAGGCGATACACACAACTTCCAGACAGCTTCAAACAACACCGAACAACTTTGAAATCGAGCTAAAACACTTCACCATGTTCACTCTGTAAACTTGTATTCAATTGAAAATGATGTCATTGCTAAACATGTACTGGTGTGTCATGGAATTGTACCTACTTTGATTCAAATTTCCTCATATCTTTCTAAAAATGTCCCAACATAAATTCTTGCAGAGTTTGTTTTACTATTAATACCATATGTTTTTGTTTCCTCGGAAAAAAAAATATTAGAGAGTCTTCTTTTTCTTTCTTTTTTGATAGGTAATTCCTGCAGAGTCTCTAAATTGGTACAGGATCTAAAATTGTGTACGTTGTATTCACTGTAAGCTTCATTAAATCTGTAAAATATAATTATTCAATCATGAGAATTGTGTGTGCGCCGTATATAGTATAAATAATTATTCAGTCACGAGGTTGATGCCACTTGACACTCTTAAAGTTCTCATCATGAAAATTTCTCTTCAAAAATAGCTCGGCATACTTTATTATGGGGGTTGAGGTATTCTTTGGTTCACATACTAATCATCCTTTTCTTAAAAAAAATCCAATTAATTTAACCAAACATATAAAGACCACAATTAAGCCACCCTTAACTATATAAATAGCATGCCTCCCCAAACATGGTTGGACATGAACGCCGCACATACGCGGCCGTAAGATCTACGATTAAGAAAGAAAGTCAAAACCAATCCCTAATAACATGGCATTGAAGAAAATAGTTAGACAGGTGATTCTCCCGTTTGTAATGCTACTACTACTGGTGGGTTCTAATGCTGGAGGAATAGCTATATATTGGGGTCAAAATGGAAATAAAGGCACCTTGGCACAAACTTGTGCCACAGGGAACTACAAGTCTGTGATCTTGTCTTTTCTAGCAACGTTTGGCAACGGTCAAACCCCGATGATCAATTTTTCCGGCCAGTGCGACACCTAGGCTGCACCGGTCTTAGCTCAGACATTGTTTCGTGTCAGGCTACCTGCAGAGTCAAGGTGATTCTTTCTCTCGGAGGAGGGGCGGGGAGCTACTATACATCGCCTCCTCTGAGGATGCAAGACAGGTCGTGACTTACCTTTGGAACAACTTCTTGGGGGAACAATCCTCATCCTCCTGACCTCTTGGCGCGGGCATTCTGGACGGGATCGATTTTGATATTGAGGGAGGAACCAACCAACACTGGGATGAACTTGCTAGGTATCCAAGGAACAAATTTTCCATTTACTTTTATCAAAATGCCCCTAATTAACATTCCCATTCTCGTGGGGACCAAAACAAATTACCATTGGAAAAATAAAAAGTTCAATGTTTCCAATGAAATTCATGAATATAGTGTGAACACTTTAAAAAAATGATGACACAATAGCAAAAAAGAAAAAGAAAAAAAACTGTCAACTATATAATATATTTGGCAACACTAGACATCCTTTATGAAATGAGTGAATCATCTATATTCCAAACAGTATGTTTGATTAACAATTAGTCAATTACTTCTTGTACATTCAATTCCCTTTTCTCTGTTTTCAAAGCTTTTTCTTTGAAATATTGTTTTCGTACCATCTGCAAAAGTTTTTGGATTTTAGTCGTTCTTATTCTTGCCAAACCAACTCATCGAATCAAAATTTTGACTCCTTACAGTTACCTGCTTTCTAGATATAGCAACCTAGGCAAGAAAGTTTACTTAACGGCGGCACCACAGTGCCCATTCCCTGATGCTTGGATCGGAGGTGCCCTTCAAACTGGTCTTTTTGACTACGTATGGGTTCAATTCTACAACAACCCTCCTTGCCAATATGTCTCCGGAAATGTTGCCAATCTCAAAGACGCGTGGAACCAGTGGACCTCTATTCCGGCTACCCAAATATTTCTAGGATTGTCAGCTGCTCCTCAAGCAGCTGGAAGCGGATTCATTCCTGTTTCTGATCTGATCACTTCTATCGTTTTTCCTGCAATTCAAGGTTCTAACAAGTATGGAGGTGTAATGTTGTGGTCTAGGTACTACGATGATCAGACCAGTTACAGTAGTTCTATTAAAAGTTATGTCTAGAGATGTGTTGTGCTGTTTATATGGCTCCGTACATGCATCACCTCAATGTTTTGATTAAGATTCATTAGTTATATTACATATCCTCTTTGCACAAGTTAAATGTTGTAATAATGTATATACATGTATGCCATTTCATGCATGAGAGAAACTTAAGCTGTGAACAACTTCTTTATAACAGCAATCAATCGCAGCCATTCAAAAATGTTCTAGACGGTCCGGATGTTAATGAAACTTTTCTGAAAAAAAACGGACCGTCCAAAACACTTTTTAACGACCGCCGTGAAAAAGATTTTCTCTTGTGTGTGTGTGTGTGTGTGTGTGTGATTTAAAGAGTAAAGAGTTTACGGAAATTGAGTGAGGAGCATTCAGAAAGTATATGCCAAGGATGTAATGACTTCATTATCCTCAGCAAAGTAATCGATTTCAGGAACTGAAAGGCAACCTAGATCATGAATACTTCCAAACATACAGAACTTTGATAAAATTTCATCAACTTTTTTCCTTGCAATTTTTATTGCCAAATACAAATTTAAACTTCTTCGTAAACGGAAGCATACAACAGCTGCCAATAACACCTAATCCTCCCAGCATTAATTTAAAAAGCCTATCTGCGCCAAGTCCTTTCCTAAGACATTTATCACGCGTAAACCCTATTTGGATATCTTGGTTTTCTTATTAAAACGGGCGCTCTGTGGAGTCCGGCTTTCCATCTTCCGTTTTTTCCCAGTTTGCTTTGAAGAACCACCTCCAACCTTCAGCGCCTTGGCCTTTCTGGCAGCAACCGACGGTCTCTTGCCCTTCCCCTCTTCGCGCTTGTCTCTTTTCTGAGTCCTGGATTTGAACTTCACCGCCTCCACGATTTTCTTCGTAGGGACTTTCTTCTGGAGACCTGATTTACTACCCCTTAGACCCTCGTAAGATGTAGAAGCCTTCGTATTTACATTATTGTGACTGAATGGTGTCTTGGAATCTACTGCTAACTTCTTCGTTGGAAAATTATTTGCACCCCCGGGTGATTGGTTTTTTCTCTTAGATGGTGTGACGTCTGATCTGGCATGAGAGAGCCTTAGTTCGCGATCTCGGAGCTTCAAGCTGCGTTTTTTGACAACCAAGTTTGCGGCACCCTGCATTAAATTAAACATGATGCTCATGTTATCCTTTGACATGTAAGATTTCCAGTCATGTCGTGCACAAATAATCGGTTACATAAATTCATCTTATCCAACTTGGTCATTCTCGAGCAGCATAAATTGGTTCCAGAAAGACATTCTAATGTAGATAAATCATGAAAGCTAAGAGTTATCTTTTAAGACAAGGAATTAACTTTCTGGTCTTAAGTACTGAAGGAAATAGGATGACCTCAGGAGCAAAGGTTGTTCAGCTGAGAGGCAGCCCAGAGGCCCAGTTGAAGTACAACCCCTCCTAAAGTCGATGGCTCATACTTGGGTAGGAGGGAGGGCCCGTTGCTCGGAACCGAAGGAGGATCGTGGAATGAAGGAGTGAGCTTAAGGGTTCGTATGAAGGTCTGAGCCCTCCTGTTGGAGATTCGAACGTCCAAACCCACAATCAAACGCACACAATCGAAGAACAAACCAAGAACAGAAAACAATATAAAGCAAGAAAAGAACAAGACACAGAGATTACGTGGTTCCGACTTAAGCTGATTGCTTAATCGTACGTCCACGGGATGCTGGGGTGTTTCACTATAATGAAAATATATCAGAGTTACAAAAGGAGGCAGCCCTAGCTTTGCTTTTATACGTGCAAGCAAGCTAATACACAGAAAACCCTAAAAACGCCAAAACCCGCATTTTTTTTTCGTGCCCGACCGCCCAGGCGGGACCCAAAACTGTCCGGGCCATTTTTTATTGCGACTCCAAAATTGTCTTCACATCTCAACAATTCAGAGGTTAGACCTCGGACCAGTCTTAAGAGGGAGAGGGAGTCTTGTTGACTGAAAGACAACTCATTCTTCGAATAAAGCCTACCACCTGAAATCCATACGCCCACAAGGTCCAACGATACGAAACCCAACATATCACTGACCTCTGGTTCCTAGGTTGTACCCTCCACCATGTCAGGCACGACACACCTAATCTCTGCAAATTGGGCTTCAGTCCCAATATATCACACTTCCCTATTAGTCTGACCTCATAGGTCTAACCTATGGCCTCACAGGCCTACGACCTACAGATGACAAGCCATTGAGGACCTTCCGTGTGTCCTAAGTCCAGCTGGACCTTAGGTCATCTCCCACATATAGGAAGGTACCCTCTCCATTGTCCAAGACATTACACACATTGTTGTTGGTTGCAAACCATCACATTTGGTCCTCAGTCCAGCTGGACCCTCAGGCAATCTCCCACATATAGGAAGGTACCCTATCCATTGTCCAAGACATTACACACATTGTTGAGGCTCTCTTGTCCTCCACCTCCGGCAGCCCAAGCCTTCAACATCTCGTTGATATTCCAGATCACCTTCAGGGCCCCTTAGCAAATCGGTTTAGCACACACCATGCATTAGAAGTCCTTCTACAAAACAAAAGAAAACCCCTATCCCTAAATGCAGAAGGCGAGAATTAAAAAAATGCCCGCAAATGCGCAGAGACTGAGTTCCACCAGCACAGACCAAAATGGCAACCAAGGGGAAAATGATGCCAATTCCATCTTGGGTACTGGCACTACAATGCAAAGACGTCCTAGCAGGGTAACTAAAATGAAGCTTACTTATGGCCCTTCTACTTTTTCCTTCCTCTGTAACATACCAATATGTTTATTGCGTGAGCTTAAAAACTGAAAGGCCAAAATGACGAGCATAAGCTGCCTATCAGAATGGGTGCGACTGCAAGCTCCTGTAATTGAGATATTTCTAGTTAGACTTTACAACCAAAAGTAAAGGCCAAAATTTCACCATACTGTCAAGTTGTGCATGAAACTACTCCAAAAGAACATTCCTATCCAAATATAAAAGCAGTAGAAATAATAATACAGAGACAACAGTAAAGTTGGCCAAGTCTTCTAGTTTGTTAAGTTACCTGTTAAAACTAGAAAAAATTGCCCTAGCCTTATAGTTCAATATAGCTTGTATAAGGCATCCGTTAATGAGACGTAAAACATCGTAAAAAGTTATACAGGAGGAAACAAACATACCAGAAGACTTTAAGTTCCATTGAAATGGAAGTCTCTAATTCTCAATTCTAATGGTACACGTATTTTGATGGAGAAGAAGGCTGGAACAGCAGAGGCAGCAAGCGGGGAAAATAACAGAGCTAGGTATAAAAGCAGAAAGAGAGGGAAAAGGAAGAAAAAAGAGCATTATGGGACTAGGGCAAAGCAGTGAGGCTAACTCAGAAATAATATGTGCACTGTACGTTAAGGGAAAGAGGTGTAAGGAACGAAAAATGCCGAGGCATGCCAATAGCAGTCAATAAAATGGATTACAATTTACCAGCAACATTTTAGCAACTATTAAATGGATCACAAGCATGTAGGACAGAACTGGATTACAGTTTCACAAGCAACTACAAGTGAAAGTGCAAGTAGAACCTTCAAAGTTCAATCACTTTATACGAGTTAAAGTAAACAACAAATATGCCTTGTAAGACTGTGATACATACCCTTGTTTTAAACAAGATATAAGCAATTCCCTTCCCCATACTGGTACCAGGATCTCTGACAACCCGAATGGCCTCAATGCTGGATTCCAGCTCCTTAATACCAGAAAAGAGCTGATAAATTTCTTCATCCTGCATAGACAATAAAGCAACTATTCAGGTTATCATAAACCAGTAAGAGAAATAATTTAGCAATATTCATCCTGCAATTACGTAGAAGAAAAACAGATTAAGAACAACAAGAAAAGCATATTACCTTCACATCAAATGGGAGGTTACCCACAAAAACTGTCCTCTTGTTATCATAAAGTGGAGCATTCTCTCCCTTTATTTTCTTCCGCGGTGGGCATGCCCTGTCAACACGGATGTGATTTCCTCCAACCTAGACCACACCATTACAAATTCAGCTAGTCATTCTCGTAAAAAATTCAACCAAGACATGTTGATCAGAAGAGCAACATACCACAGACATATTATGGGCCAAAGAAGCCTCGGCAGCTTGCTCCGTTTTGAAAACGATGTATGCATGAACACTGCGAGACAGTGACAAATGTATTATCCGATTAACCATACAACAACAACAACATAACATAACATAACCTATCTAGTCCCCATATTATCCGATTAACCATGAGAATAGAAAAAAGAAGACAACTTCATATAGTTCCTAAGGTAATTAATGCTTGTAAGTTTACAGTCGTGAGTAAGTTATGAATTAAGGAAGCAACCAGCTTCAATGGAAGACATCAAAATGCATGACTAGTGAAACAGACCCGAGAAAGATTATTATAGCATCAGCGTCAACCTCTCCCTCTCTAAACCATCCTTTTAGTCAAAGTGGCAAGCGAAGTCCCAGAAATCCTGCTGCATCAACCTCGCTTGTTGCTCATTAGTTTTTGGCAAATGCTACAGTAACTCGTCAAAGGTACCATCCTTTTAGTCAAAGTGGCAAGTGAAGTCCCATAAATCATGCTGCATCAACCTCACTTCTGGCTCATTATTTTTTGCAAATGCTACAGTAACTCGTCAAAGAACCGAATCACTGTTTATGAGCTATTAATTACTCCCCCTGTCCCAAATTTCTTGTCCACTTTCACTATTCTGGACACCTCAAAAGAGTGTTCATATTTTCAAATGTATAATAGTGTTTTTTATATGCCATATGGATTTTATTTGATAGATCTCAATTATTTCTATTTCTACAACCAAATTTCCAAAAACATAAAAGACATCATAGATTTAAAAATATATTTAATTTACAAATGACTCGTATGACAGACAAGAAATTGGGACGGACTGGGAGTGCTTAACTATGTTTGCTTCAATTTTGGACCATGCATCACTCTTCTATGGAATCCTCCTCCTACCGCCATGGCTGTGATTCTCGATCTAGAACTCTGTGTCCGAAATCTGCTCTCCTTCGCCCTAGTCAAGTCTAAGTTGTTCTTCCTAGCGCCATGGCCATAGCTACCACTTGAGTTTGGGTTTTGGGTTGGTAGATTTTGGACCACTCAAGAATGTTTATCTCTTTTTGTCACTTCTCTCTCTGTTTCGGTGGTCAATTGCTAGTTGGGACTTCTTTATTTCTTGTTGAACCAAAGTATGGTAGATTTTACGTGTATGCTCTCGGCATTTGTGATTGAATTTGGCCTGATTTTCCAGTTAGGGTTTGTAAACACCAAACCAAACCGAGCCTTATATCTCAATCAATTGGGGTCGGCTACATGAATCATTTTTCTTCATTGAGCTTTATCAAGGGCCACTTGTTCACTCAAATCTATTAGACTCATATATTTGCTCATAACAGCATTCAATGTCAATTTAGGTCTTCCTCATCCCATAGTCTTACTACTCAAAACTATCTTATCCGCTCTCTTAACTACTGTATCTCCGGGTCTACGGTAGATATGCCCAAACCACCTTAGCCTATTGTCTCTCAACTTCTCGTCCATAGGTGCTACACCTACCATCTCACGAACCATTTCATTTCTAATCTTGTCTCATCTAGTCTTACCATACATCTACTACAACATTCTCATTTCCGCTACACTCATCTTGCACACCTGTTGTTTCTTATAGACCAACATTCTGTCCCGTAAACATCGCTGGTCTTATGGCAGTTCTATAGAATTTTCCCTTCAATTTTGTGGGTACCTTCTTGTCACATAGTACACCTGTAGCGCTCCTCCACTTGAGCCACCCCACTTGGATGACGAAAGCATAAAAATGATTTTTGAATTAGAACAGAACAAGAATACAGTGGCTAAGGGAGGGTGGGTTCAAAAACTTACTAGCTAAAGTATAAAATGAGGTTTTTAACGTATAACTTAGCTCAAAGTTTGTTGTTATTGATGGGATGCTCATAGTGGAGTACTGCTACAGTGGTGACTGAAGTCAAATGGTCAGTGAAATGCGTTAATTTACCAAGCTTAAGTTTGTTAAATTATTCAACAAAATCAACACCTTCCCTGATGTGCAGCCCTGTCCTACAAATAACAAAGATAGAGAGAAAGTATAATATGAAACGAAGAAGCAGAAAGCAAAAGAGGGATAAATGCAAACAGAGAAACTTGAACCCAACACCTCTCCCACCCTGAGCTCTAGTACATGATAAGTTAGTTAATTAGAGCATCCGCATTGTAATAAGCAAATAGGTGTGGATAAGCAAACTTAACATTGCTCAAAAAATACCTCACATTGTAATAAGCAAAGTTACAAGTCTTTTAGCAAATAATCAAATTTCATCCATTCCATAACCAAACTCAACAACTTTTACCAATAACCAAACCCAATAACCAAACTCAAAACTCAATAATTCAAAAACATCTCACATTAGAATCGTCTCATCGAGACGAATAATTTGGTGTGGTCGGGTGCGTGATTGGAACTCATTTGCGATTAGACATTGGTGCATTGTGTATTGTGGGGTTTTTTTGGTTAGGGATGTAAAAATAACCAATGTGGAGGTAGAGGTTGTTAAATTTGATTATGAACTAAATGGATAATCAAATGCCGATGTGGCACATTTTGATTATTGATTTTGATTATTCCCATTGTGGATGCTCTTAGGCCAACAAAGTATATCAAGCTACTAAGCTACTCAATAACAAGAACCACTTCTTACAACCAAAATTTCCAGCCAAGAGATATACAAGTACAATTCCAAAAACACAATAAGAAGAGATGCTAAAAAATAGAGTCAGAGTGCAATTTTAAAACAAAAGGTCTCATAACATTGCACAAACAAGAACTCCAGCAATCAATTGGAGTTAGTTTTAAGGGAAATCTACATTCTACAAATTGCAGAATAGTATGGAAAAATCAAAAGACGCTGATATTATCCTACCTATCAACAGCATCATTTATTTTCTTCTGGATAATAGCACCCTTCCTCGGTGTTTTAGTCTGTCAAAACAGTCAGATGTGCAAAAGTAGAACTGATTCAGCACAAGATGTCTAGAACAAGAAAGTTCTAATACCAAAAACAAAAGACAAATTTCTAGGCAACACTTACATCCAATAGAGGAACAGACCGAATCCTCACAGAATCAACCTCTCCAAACTGGCTAAATTCCCTAAACAACGCCTTCTTCTTAACCTTCAGAGGCAAATTCCCAACAAACACAGTCCTTATAAGCTTAGCCTCGTCATCAAAACCCTCCTTCGAAACCACAGCATCTATTGTATCATCAGCCTTTTTCCTCTTCTCCCCAACCACTTTCCCTCCCAATTCTCCCTCTCCACCTCCATCATTGACCCCGTATCGCCGTGCCTCGTACTCTGCCTCAACCTCATCCCTCTTCCTCTTCTTTTTCTTTTTATCCATCCCCTTCACCTCCACACCTACACCGACATTCTGGTTCTTCCCTTCCCCCTGCTCTTGTACCGCCTCCACTTCCATGCCCAAATCTTTTCCTACACCTCCCTCCTCCGATTCGACACCAAAATTACGGCTTTTTACTCCACTCTTCTTGGATTTCTTAGTTTCCAAATGGGTCTCCGGGGTTTCATCCAGCGACCCCGAATCCAACCCGGGTTCTTTCTTCTCTTTGCTCTTCCTTTTCTTCTTCTTCAACTCAACAAAACTTGGGTTCCCGTCCTCACCATTCCTATCCTTCCCAAAGCCTTCATCTGAACCAAACCCTACATTCAATTTATTGATCTCCAAATGGGTTTCGTAACTCTCACCGATCAAACCCGCATCCGAACTGGGTTTTTTCTTCTCTTTGTTCTTTCTCTTCTTCTCCTTCACTTCAACAAAAGAAGGGTTTCCATCCACACCATTCGAAGGGTTCCCAGCCGAACCCAGCACCGACCCTACTTGCTGATTCTGTTGATTAGGCGGCTGGGAAGGGACGGTGGGTTTCCTACGGAAAGGGTTGGTGTCGGAGAAGAGAGAGGGAGGGATATGGTGTTCTTCGACTGATTCGAATAGGGTCTCGAAAATGTTACCATAGGTGGGAACGCCGTCGGTGTTTGCGTTGGTGGTGGCCGGGTTTTTGGGCTTCTTTGACATGTCGTTGGTTGGAGGGACGGAGACTGCGTTGAGCCGCAGGGGATGCGAATGGGAGGAGCGGCTGAGAGAGCTTTCAAAACGGAAGTCTGGGTTCAGGGCTTCTAGGAGCAGGGCCGGGTCTTGAATGAGAGTGTTCGGGGCTCAATGTTAACTTTTCAAAACGGCAAATGGGCAAAAATAAAAGATGGGTTAACTACAAATGAGAGCTACTACTCGCCCCCGTGTTAGACCGCCCGACACGGTTTCCTTTCTTTCTCCCTTAGGGTATCCACAATGTTATAATCAAAAAAAAAAATATATATATATGTGTCCTTTTTGTAAGGTTAGGAATAAAGATGTCCATAATGAGATAATCAAAATTGAATAATCTAAACTTATCACCATTTTAAATTACAAAAAAAACTAATAACTGTGAACATAGAAATAGTTTTTTCTAAAAATAATTTTGAGACTATGAAAAACTATTTATTAGAAATAGACAATAATTTTTGAACTTTTTTGATTTTTTTAAAAAAAGAAAAACAGCTTTTGTGTAAGCACGATTTTTGAAAAAATAGTTTTTATATAATAAAAGGTTTTAAAAAAAACATTTTCTTGTACAAAATAATTTTTCAAAAAAAGAACAATTTTTTTGTATAAAAATGTTTTTTAAAAATAGTTAAAATATAATTTTTGGGGGAAAACTGTTTTTTTAAAAAAAAAATTTAAGTATAATACTGTTTTTGAAAACATTGTTGAAAAAGAAAAAGAGAGGGGAAAAGGGAAGAGATAGAATGTGTTTTTTTGTAATGATGTGTGTATTTGATTGAGAATGTGAGAATCATTAAATTTGGTTATTGATAAAAGGTTGTTAGTTTTGGTTATTGAAAGTTCAAAATTTGATTATTTCTAAGGAGGTTGCTAAGTTTGATTATAGCATTGTGAGCCATTTTTTGCACCAACATTGTTAACTTTAAAAACCTAGCACTCTTGGTTATGCCATTGTGGATACTCTTATACCCCCACCCTCTCTCTTTCTCATTCATTTTATTTTTATTATAAAATTTTAAATGCTAAGAGCATTCGCAATATAATAATCAAAATTAAAAGATTGCTAAAGTTAACAATATGTGCTTAAAAAAATACTCACATTGTGATAATCAAAGTTAGCAGCCTCCTAACCAATAATCAAATTTGGGCATTTGAATAATTAAAAATAACAATGTGGAACTTCACATTGCTAACTTTAGCAACCCTCTAAATGAATAATCAAAAACTGACGTGGCAAGTTTTGATTATTCACTTTTGATTATTACATTGCGGATGCTCTAATAACTTTTTTTTACATATTTTTTTTAAATAAATTTTATATTTTTAAAATCTACTCAACGAAATCTATCAAACGAGCCTAATATTAATGGTGAAATAATGTAAAACGAAAAATTATATTTTTGTGATAGTTTAAACTGTCTAAAGAAGTTGAAAAATTAGTTTTTCAAAATTCAATCCGTTTAAACCGGTGGAAAGGTTTTAGTTTTCTGATCGAGAAAGGCCACTAGTTATCCTAAATGGTCATAATTAATGTAACGCTTTTGATTTTTGGGTACGTTAAATAAACATTTTATTAAATATCAAAAGAGAATCTGGCTCTTTATTACATCATAACTCCCACTGGAGACCAATACTTACACAAGGGAGGATCTAGGGTTTCTAACTACAACTCCGCATGCCCCTCCATCCTAGCCAGCTTTCAACTCCATAGGCATTCAAGGTGTACTGTTCATCTGGATTATCTATAAAATCTGACACATTATACCAGCATCGCCACCGATATAATATGTCATGGTCACCAAAGGTAACACCATGAGTTACAAGAGCTCAGCAGAATAATCCTATACCCACTAACCCATAACTTACCAATATCAGAGTAAAGAGTAGCATACCAAACTCTTGCACAAGCAGCGGAATACATACATGTTTAACATGGCATTAACAATGACACATCCGCATTCCTTAGTATAACGTTGGTGTCTGCATTGTATGTGTTTCTCCTCCGCGACTCATCGTAGAACGTGTCTCATATTCATCAACATTTCTGAAATTCTTTTCACTTCCAAATCAACATTTTGAAAATCACCTTTAACACACCCAACCTCGGTTCCGCCGCACCGGGTTCCCGAGTATCCTCACAATGGTTCCGCCGCGCCGGGTTCCCATTGGCACATAAAACCTTGCATTGGCTCCTCTCCGCGGATAACCAAGCCACATTACCAATGAGACTACCACGTCCGGCCACATTGACAATCTTCACGATGAGCTACCACGTCCGGCCACATCGTGGTTTTCACAACATTTAAATCACCTCCAATGAGACTACCACGTCCGGTCCCATTGGCAATACACACCGCACAATGGGCTACCAAGTCCGGCCACATTGCAGTTTTTAACATCTCTTTACACAATGAGCTACCACGTCCGGCCACATTGTAATTTCAAAACTTTTTCTCATTTTCAATAACCACACCCTAGGTGTCATGTTTCTACTTTCTCGATTGTTGTGTATCATTATCATGTATAGACTCCGCGGTAGGACTTTCTCATCATAAACCATTTAAATCATTCATTGTAATCTAAACTAGTAAGATCATGCAAGCAATCTTATAAACAAGCTCATAACTATCCTTATACAACCACAAGTAATGCAATAACATGTAAACAAACTCATAACTTTCTAAACGATCAAAATACGAATACTTCGAATAAAGCTTCTGATTTCTCTTGTTTTGAAATCCGTTCTTTCTTTCTTTGTGAAAAGTTCAAAAAGACCACATATGTTTATTGAAGTAGAAATCATTTGTTCAACATGTCATACTTTCAAAAGCAAGATAGGTTTATTTTTAACATTCATTCGACGTCAAGCTTCGTACCATATTTTTAAAGTTCAAGACAATCTACGTTTTAACATAACTATATATAGAGATAGAGATTAGGAACTTTCTACATATACTTAGAGATAGTGGGGACGGAAAATTTTACTTCATGCATCTCAAACAAACATCGTACAATTCACTTAGAGTTAACGGTTACGAATAATCTACAAGATCATGCTTTCATTTCAAGAACATAAACAACATAATTAGAGTTATACTAGGGAAAGTAGATAGGAAAATCTACGTATACTTAAGGTTAGGAAGTATAGGAAAAATCTACCTTAATCCGAAACTAGTCGGGGCCGAATAAGCTAGTTGGAAAACTCCACGGGCGTTGAAACTCGCAAATCTGGACCAAAGTTCGGATGGCAGTAACTCGGTTAATACTTGGCCAAATAGGATCGTTCTTGAGTCTAAAACGAAGATCTCGAAATTCTCTACAACTTTCGTGGAAGACGTTGTTCTTAGAAATGACTTTTGCCCGGAGAAAAATGGTGATAAAGGGGGTGACAGTAAGCTGTCTGGACTGGAATCCGAGAATTTCACTGAACTTCGGAGGTCGATATCTTGGTCATTTCTTAACCAATTGGGGTGGTTCTTGGGTCTAACTTGAAGGTTTTGAAGTGTTCTACAACTTTCTCCAAAGAAGTTAGTCCTAAAAACTATCTTAAGCAGGAGAAAAATGGGGATTTATGAAGGGCAGTAGGCTGTCTGGAAATGAATATGGTTTCTAGAGAGAAGTGGGAGTAAAGGAGTGAGGTGTGAGTTAAGTGGCAAGTGTGAGAGGCTATTTATAGCAAACCTTGAGCTCTCTCCTTCCCTCATATGGCCGGCCCCCCTCTCTCTATCTCTTGGATTTGTTCCATGCGTCGGTCTCTCATGGTCGGCCCCCCTTCCTCTCTCCTTCTTGCTCCATGTGTCGCTCTCCCTCTCTTTCCCATGGTCGGCCCCCCTTCCTCTCTCCTTTTTGCTCCATGAGTCGCTGTTTACATCCTAAAATACGCCACCCAATGAGAAAATTACACGTGGCATCAAGCAATGCTTTAGCCTATCAGAACATATCACATTCTGGCCCGAGATACAGGGGATCATAAGGTTAATGGCGATGTCATTTTAGTACTAAACGGTATCGTTTTGACAGGAAGCGGCGGCGTTTGGACCTCATATGGGGGTAATTAAAACGGTAATTAGGTTTAGCCGTTGATTACTTATTTAGAACCATCAGACGGTGGTTAATCTCTTGTTTTGTGCAGCAATTAGGCATGGATACAGGGAATCATTTCTAAGATCCAATCGTGCTACACTAACTCACGTTGCATAAAAACAGGAAGCCCACAATTCAGAAAACAGCCATGATTGATATTAGCAAACGTGGAGAGAGAAGAATTCTCAGAAATCAACCCAAGTAACCGTTCGAAGGCTCCCCTCAACCGTTTTTCAAGGAATCATGGGCAGTTCGAATGAAGACGTGAGAAGCAATTGAAGACGTGGAGTTCGAAGGCAGGTTCAGCGTCTATAAATAGAAGAAGAAGTTGAAGATAACGGCCCCTGACAAATCTTATCCTCTGACAACTCATACTCAATATGATTGCTCAGATATTTATCTTAGTTTAGGACTTAGTTTAGATTAATTTGTAAGTTGAAGGCTTGTTTGCATGTAAGACTACTTTTGATTAAATTCAAGTTTCTTATTTCTTTCAGTCTTTTCCTTACCAAAGATTAGTCGTTTATAGGACCTCTTTGATTAAATTCAGTGCGCCTATATTTCTACATTAGTCTTAGAAAAATTCCAAGAGTGTTTGTGCATAAATTTGCCTTCGATTCGATTCGGGTTTGTTTGTGTTCAATCATCTTAATTGGTTATAAGCTCTCTTTGATTAAATTCAGTGTGCTTATATTTTTGCATTGGTTTTAGTAAAGTCTTAAGAGTGTTTGAATACAAACTTACCTTTGATTAGATTCGGGTTCGTTTGTGTTCAATCATTTTTTTTGATTTGAGTAAAATCAGTCCTTAGTCTTGGTTGACACTTTAAGGAAAAATTCTCTTAGTTGAGGTAATTGAACAGATAATATGGTTGCCTGATATTAATTAGTTGTTTCAAGTCACATTGAAAAGAATAATTTCGTTCGTGAAATTAGTTCTTTTCTGGCACGCCCGCACACAATCATTTGCCATTTGATTGAGCTAATTCATCCCCAAACAATTTTTTGGCACGTCCGGTGGGACTCGAAGTGTCAAAATGACAAGGCTTAAGAAAGCGATAGGGACACCTATTGGCGTGTCGGAGCCAGAGAGGCAAGCTGTGCCAGAGCAGACTGCTGAGCCAGGTACGCCTATTAGTTTAGGTTTTCAGCCATTGACTTTAAAAATGGAAGAACCTCTGCAAGAGGAGGCTTCTTATGAGATGCCTCCCTATCAAAGGCCTACAACTTTCCCTTCGAATTTCCAAGAGAGGCAAATTAGTGGTAAAGACCACGATAAGGATGAGATGTTTAGAGAAATGATGATAGCTTTTAGAGAGATGGCTCAAACTCAAAGAGCCATGATCAAAAGCATAAAAACTAGACTACCTGACCCAGAGTTAGCAAAAAACAGTCTAGTAAATATTGGACTAAACAACCAAGCTAACTCTAGCACTCACCAAAGTCCCTTCGAAAGAAGGCTTGGAGAGGATATTGGACAGGGTAAGGTAAAGTCTAGGCCAGGAAAAGAGAAAATGTATCCTGAAGAAATACCACAATCTTGGTATGAGCCAGTGAAACCAACAAAGCCATTGGAGATTCCAAAGCAATCTCATGGTATTACTATAGGAGTCCCAAGAAATTCTGGGAACAGACAAAGTGTCAACCCACTTTTCGAACCTATTTTGGGGAGATGGGGGGATGACATGGAGTTGGAACAAGGGTATGGGCCAGAAAGAAGGGATGTTAATATACAAGACCCTCGTGAGTTGCCAGTCGCTAGGAATCCCTTCTCAACCTCTCGAGAGAAAAATCCTAGGTACACACAGATCCCTGTGGCGCCCGAGAGAATGCAGCAGCCACCACATGGGAGGCTCCCCGGGGAAAAACAAGGGGATTTTAGTGGGGTCTACGAAGATGATTTGGTAGGTCAAGATCAGCCTGTAGCAAATCAAGGGCAGAATCTCCTCGTAGACAATCCAGTGTTAAGAGACCAAGTTATGGGTCTCATACAAGAAGTTTGTGGACCTCGAACTCGGGGGGTACAGCCTCAGATCTATAGAAAACCATACCCAGAATGGATAGACACAACGTTTCAAATTCCTAGGGAATTTAAAATTCCTGATTTCACTTTGTTTTATGGGGATGGGAGACAGTCTTCCGTAGAGTACATTGCTAGATTTTCTGCCCAATGTAAGAACTTGGCTCAAAATGGCTTCATGAAATTGAAGCTATTCCCAAATTCTTTGTCTGGGCCAGCTTTTGCTTGGTACACTAATTTACCACCAAGATCAATAACTAATTGGTTTCAGATGGAAGAGGTGTTTCATGCATAGTTCTTCCATGCAGAACCTGAAGTCTCGATGGCAGACTTGGCTAGGTTAAGGCAGAAACCAGATAAAAATGTAGCAGACTTCATATCTAGGTTTAAAAGGGCCAGGACCAAGTGTAAACTCCAACTGCCAGAGGCAGAATTTGTGAGATTAGCACAAGATGGTTTGGAAAGGGAATTTCGAAAGAGGTTCGATTTCACTGAATTTAGAGACTTCGCAGATCTAACCTACAAAGTTACTAGATATGAATCATTGTTGGAAGAAGATACTGATAGACAAAATTCTTCTTACTCTACATATTATAGAGATCCCAACTATGAAATAGATACTGCAGAAATTATAGAGCATGATCTTTGTGTTTGTGAGCCTTTAATCTAGAAACACGTTACCATAGGACAGAAATTCAAACAGAAGGAAATTCCTAAAGTTTATTCTTTTGATGTATCGAAGGCTGATGAAATCTTTGATTATCTGTTAAGGAAAAAGATCATTAAGCTGCCGTCAGAAGTTAAACTACCGACTGCAGAAGAGAAGCATGGAAAAACATATTGTAAATGGCATAATTCTTGGTCTCATTCAACTAAGTCTTGCAATGTTTTTCGTGACAGAATTCAGGAACAAATCAAGAAAGGAAAGATCAAGTTCCCTGAAAAGGCAATGGGAATCGATGTCACTCCTTTTCCAAAGATTGAAGAGGTAAACACCAACGTGCCAACTTCATTGGCTCGAACTGTCAAGAAATATTGGCAAGACAAGGAAGCGCCAGTGAATATGACTTCAGTTCAACCCACAAGGTGGAAGCCATATGCCGGACATCATCGAGGCATGGGAATGAGGCAAAGCCATCACAAATCAAGCAATGCTGGTTTTCCTTCACAGAATTCTGGACCAAATCATCTGCCCATGCTCGAAGCCTCATTCTTGGAGTGTTTATGTGTGGGATGCAGAGCCAACTATTTGGCCTTCAAGGATCTGGACAGGAAGGGAGTCAGTTCGTTTCCTAAAGAGTAAGGGATGAAACGAATTGCTCCAGCACCAACTAAACCGAACGAGAGTAAGCCTTGGTTGGCTTCGAAGAGGGATATGCCTTCGAACGCAGTCCCTTATGCTCAGAAAAAGGAAGCACCTCCTATAAAGAGGGCCAATATTGGCCAGGCTTCAGGGGTACAAGAAGAAGCTAAGCAAGACGAATTCACTTTGGTAAAAGGCGTCCCTGATTGGTTTCTGAAGCAGGTTAAGCCTGATCTGTTTCATGGATATAAGAATCCGACCAGAGGTGGAAACAAAACCTTTAAACCACCAAGCTCAAATTCTGGAAATTGGGTGTTGATAAGAGATCCCAAGTCCAAAATCCCACAGATGGTTCCTTTGCTCTCAAGGACGCAGAAAAGGAAGCTCCAAAGAAAGTATTCACTCTTTCAATTGGGAGAATCCTCAACTGGGGAAAAGTCTGGAAGGGGAACAAGGCCTAATCCAAGGTTCAACAGGGTTCAAAGGGACCCTGAAGAGTTTCGAATCCAGAATCGAGAGGGAGAAACTTTGCAGAAAGTAGCTTCAGCGATGCTCAAAGAAGACTTCGATGTACCCTCCCCCAACTCATTGGCTAGCTATCAGTCTGGGCTGCTAGAAGCCATGTTGGTGGAACAAGAAGGGGCAGAAGGAAGCTCTTCTCCCATGGAAGTATCAGCGCAGGAAGTCGAATCCGAAGAGGTGAAAGAAGAAACAATTAACCTAACCAAAAAAGCAGCAAGTATCCAATTTGGAAGCCAGCCAGAAGTTCAGGTTAACATGGTTTATCCATGTTCGATGAACTCCTTCAAAATCGGCCAGGCGTCTAAAGATGAGAATAACACTTGGTTGGTTAAAGCAGATACCTCTGAAGAAACACACAGTAATGAGGAACTGAATATCATATGCAATGATTGTGATCTGGAGGAAGTGGCCCAAATCGAAATGGACGAGAATCTGGTATGTGAAATTGAGCAGAATCAAGAGAGTTTGGAGGTAAGCTCAAAAGAAAGTGCTTGTTTTGTACCAGACTCAATGTCTGACATCGAATACCCATTGGTAATAGATTTAAATTATGCTGAGCTTTCGTATCCATTTAAATTGCCTACCAACGCTATGCGACAACATTTACGTCCGCTATATATTACTGCCCACTTCGATGGAATCCCACTTAATAGAATCTTGGTGGACAATGGGGCTGCGGTGAACATTTTGCCTTTTCAAACCCTGAAAAAGTTAGGAAAAGGGAAAGCAAAATTAATTCCAACCAGCACGTCCATTGCAGGAATCACAGGGGAAAGCCAACATGCCAGGGGTATAATCTTCATTAGATTGGCAGTAGGTGGAATAGAAACAGACACTGCTTTCTTCGTGGTGGACACATATGCTAAATATAATACTTTATTAGGAAGAGATTGGATTCATGTTAATGGATGTATTCCTTCTTCTCTCCATTAGGAATTGATGATTGTCAAGTATGATAAAGGCAAAGAAGTGGGTGTTGAAGGAGTCAAAGCTGATCCACATCCATTCAGTGCCACAGCAAATTTTGCTGAAGCAAAAATGTACAAGTCAGATGTAGTTCCATTGAGCGAACTACTCCAAGCAGCCACCTGCCCAGCCAACGAGATGGAATTTGGGGAATTGGCAGAGCTGAAATCGAAGCTGAAACAAGCTGTTGATTATGAATCAGACACCCTAAAAGATGATGCTGTTTGGATGTAAGTCCAAGGGAGAGGTAGAAGAAGAGGCCAACTCATTGGCTTTGATAAGATATGTTGCTTTGGGGATCGAGCAGAAGATACAAGAAGCCAACATGTGGGAAGACGTTCTACAGGATAACAAGCCTCGCAAGGAGGAAGACCATCCAACGTCTCAAGAACGGTTCGAAACCCAAGATCTTCTGGAGGAAGTAAAATTGGGAGACGAAGAAAATCCCAATCCAGTGTTTATTAACAAACAGCTCGAATCAGATATGAGGGCTAAGCTAATAGCACTGTTGAAAGCAAATAAAGAATGCTTTGCATGGAGTTACAAGGAACTGCCTGGATTGGACAGGAAATTGGTGGAGCATAGGTTACCTATCAAGCCACAATTCAAGCCTGTGAAGCAACCAACCAGGAAGATGAGTCCAGAAACTATTGCAGGAGTCAAAAAAGAGATTCAGAGACTTCTAGATGCTGGTTTCATTAGAATAGCCAGGTATGTCGAATGGCTATCTAATGTAGTTCCAGTTCCTAAAAAGAATGGAAGTATTAGGATCTGTATTGACTTTCAAAATTTAAATACTGCAACTCCTAAGGATGAGTACCCTATGCCTAATGTAGACATGCTTGTGGACGGTTCGGCCGGACACAAGATGTTATCCATACTAGATGGGCATTCAGGATATAACCAAATCTGCATAGCAGAAGAGGATGTACATAAGAGAGCATTTGCTTGCCCTGGAAATATCGGCATTTTTGAATGGGTCAAGATGCCATTTGGGTTAAAAATGCTGGTGCTACATACCAAAGAGCTATGAATACCATTTTCCATGATTTGGTAGGAGGTTTTCTAGAATGTTACATAGATGATATCATTGTGAAGTCAGATTCTGATGATGATCATTTACAACATCTAGAGAGAACATTTCAACAATTGAAACTTTACCAACTAAAGTTGAATCCAGAAAAATATGCTTTTGGAGTATCAGCTGGTAAATTTCTGGGCTACTTAGTCCACAAAAAGGGAATACAGGTTGATAAGAACAAAGTTAGGGCCATTATTGAGGCCAGACCTCCTTCGAACAAGAAGGAATTGCAAAGGTTTCTTGGTCAATTAAATTTCCTTGGTAGATTCATATCCAATACTGCAGGAAAGACTAAAATTTTCTCTTCTTTGTTGAAATTAAAGGAGGGAGAAGAATTCAAGTGGTGTAGAGAGCATGATGATGCCTTCGAAACCATCAAGAGATACTTAGCCAATCCACCAGTGTTGATGCCACCTATTGAAGGGAAACCAGTGAAGCTGTATCTAACAGCAACTCACGACTCAATAGGAGCATTGTTGGCTCAAGACAATGAAGAAGGCAAAGAAAGAGCAATTTATTATCTTAGCAGATTTTTAAATTCTTGTGAATGTAAATATGTTGCAGTAGAAAAGCTTTGTTTAGCTTTATTTTATGCTTCTAAAAAACTCAGGCACTATATGCTGCCTAGAGTGACTTATGTTATTTCTCAAACTGATGTAATTAAGCATATGCTTTCCAAGCCAGTGCTTAGTGGGAAGATTGGAAAATGGATAGTATCGTTGATTGAGTTTTGTCTCGAATATATACCACAAAAATCAGTAAAAAGGCAGGCATTAGCCAATTTTTAGCTGATCATCCTAGTGAAATCGAAGAGCATGAGACTCTGGAAGCTAGCATGGCTGACATCAAACTGTGGAAGTTATGGTTTGATGGGTCGAGGACTGCTCAAATGGCTGGAGTAGGCATAATTCTAGAGTCTCCCCACGGTCTGAAAACCAAATATGGCTTTCGACTCAATGAGGGACTGTGTTCGAATAATCAAGCAGAGTATGAAGCTTTAATCATAGGATTAGAGATTTTACACAGATTAAGGGTAAGTGCTACCGAGATCTTTGGAGATTCTCAATTAGTAATTAATCAGCTGAATGGACAATTTCGATGCACCAGTCCAACTTTAGTACTTTACTATCAATATGCTAAGAGGCTGATTGACCAATTTTTCATGGTTACTCTAACTTATATCTCTAGATTCTTCAATGAGGAAGTTGATGAGGTAGCTCAAAAGGCATCAGGATATAAAGTTTTGTCAGAAAATGGAAAGGAGTTCTGTCAGTTAACTCTAAGGAAATCTTTACCTATGTTAAGCACTAGGTTGACTGATTTCGAAGTGTTGGAAGTGAACCTTCCTCCTAATCAGAACGAGGATTGGAGGCAAGCACTCATCGATTATTTAACTAAACCAGATGCTATGTCTGACAAAGCAACTAGGTTGAAATCAATGAATTACATTATGTATAATAATGAATTATTCAAAAGAGGGATGGATGGTCTCCTTTTGAAATGTTTGAACAAGGTGAATGCGTTCAAGGTAATGGCCGAGGTCCATGAAGGAATTTGTGGAGCTCATCAAGCTGGCATAAAGATGAGATGGTTAATAAGGAGATATGGGTATTATTGGCCCACTATTCTTAAAGACTGTATCGATTATACCAAGGGATGCCAAGCATGCCAACAAACAGGGCCACTCAAACATCTACCAATTACAGATTTGCAATATGTCATAAAACCATGGCCTTTTAGAGGATGGGCTATGGACATGATTGGGATGATTTATCCTCCTTCATCAGAGAATCATAAGTTTATTTTGGTAGCAACTGATTATTTCATTAAATGGGTAGAAGCTCAAGCTTATGAGGAAGTTAAGCAAACCCACGTTATTGATTTTATAAAAAGGATCATGTATAGATTTGGAAGCCCTCAAACTATAACAGTAGATAACGGTTCCATATTCGAAGGGAAGTTGGTTAAAGCTTTTGCTAATAACCATGGAATCTCTTTGATATACACTAGCACATATTATGCCCAATCGAATGGCCAAGCAGAATCAACCAACAAGATTATCAAAAAGGGGATCCAAAGAATGGTGGATAAAAACCCAGAAACTTGGCATGAGTTATTATTGGACACATTATGGGCCTATAGGAATACGAAAAGAACTAGCACTGGCACTACTCCATTTGCTTTAACTTATGGACACGATGCAGTCCTACCCATGGAGATCACTGTGAAATCCCAAAGGGTGGCTTTTCAGAATGATTTGGATACTCAATCCTATCGTCAAGCCATGCATATGGAACTTGAAGATATTGATGACACCAGGGTAAAAGCTTTAAATCAGATCATGCTAAAAAGGCAAGAGTGGCCAGAAGCTACAACAAGAGGGTAGCCCTTCGAAGCTTCAATGAGGGTGACCTGGTATGGAAAGTTATCTTACCCGTCAGGGATCGAAGAGCCAGGATGGACGGATTAGGGAAATGGGCCCCAACATGGGATGGACCTTTCCAGATTCATAGAATCCTGAAAGGTGGGGCTTATCATTTAAGGAATTTGAATGGTTATATCCATCGAAGGAAAATAAATGGGAGACACCTAAAGTCCTATGTCCCTTCCATATGGGAATCGTTTCATAGAAGACAGCTATCTTCGAAGAGATGAACCTAGCTCGGGGGGTAGTGTTCTCTAGGTGTTTATCTAACTATAATCGTTAAACCTTTTGTGTGCCCCCATGTCCGGAGGGTAAGAGAGGTAGCCAGGAGGAAAGACTTTCGTGTGTGGCTACCTATTCGATCTTGACGCATGGTTGCTTCAAAATGTTTATTAGCAGCTAGGGTACATAAGTTACAACACCCCAATAACAAAAGTTTTTATTTATTCATAAAGCACCCAAATAGGTGCCATTACAAAGAGAAACCCAAGGGGGTTAAACAGACCCAAGTGGATCTGAAATGAAAAACAACAACAAAAGAGATCTACTATGATCTCTGAAATAAATAAAAAAATGGCCAGACCCTGGCCTCGAAGCCAAAATGAAGGTCTTTTGGTGACCCTCATAGCCCTAAAGGTGAGTCTCTAGGGAGACCCACCCTCCAGAGAACTCTTGGCCTCGTGGGCTGTAAGGACGCCCGTGAGATCGTCCCAGGTCCTGGCCAAGCAAAGACGTGAAGATGTCTCCATGTCCACCAACTGAGCCCGAAGCTGAGCGATCTCGCTTCGAAGGGCTCGAAGCTCAGTTTGTTGGTCCTTCTTGAGTTCTTCTATTAGTTGTGCCATCCTTCGGGCAAGCTCCTCCATGAGTTCAGCAAGTTGAGGGGCTTGAGGGTTGGAGGCCATAGAGAATTTGACCGACAGCAGTGAAAGTAATGAAGAGAGGAGATAGGATGGATGTCAATAACCCTGGGCTTATATTTATAATCCCGTATACATCAGTGGATCTCCTTACAATTATTACGGGTATTAAATAAAAGGCAGGTGTAAAGCTCTCGAAGAACGAAACGTCTAAGAGAGATAGCCGCCAGCAGTCATAGTAATAAGTGATACAGCTAACGAGGAGACTGTTGGGAATCCTCCAAGAGCGATTCGTACATGAAATCCAAAGTTATGATATCTCGAAGCGTCATTTGGATTTTCAGGGCCAGTCACTAAACATGTTTCATGACATGAAAGGAGTTTTTCCTTTTCAAAGTGATGAATTTGCGATTGGAATGCCAATCGGTGCATCAGAATGAATATAACAGCGAAAAAAAATACTTTTTAGGGAGATTTCCTTTTGTTACAACCAATCACAAATTCAGTTGATATTATTTGGTTTTAGAACACACAGGCTTCAAAACCAGTAAATAAATTCACATTTGACCTGGTGGTCATGCCATGAAACTGGACAGGGTTACAATAATAGGAATTTTTCTCTAACCATTACATTTACGAGGGAAAATAAAATGGAAGGGAAAACCCTAATTAAGCATAGAAGTATCCCAGCAGTCCTAGAGTGGATCTCCACAGGCTGAGATACAAAAACTTGATCAAAAGCTCCATTGATAGGTAGACATGCTCCGAGACCATCTCGTTAGATTCTTTGGTCTTCGAAGACTCAGCCTGACGAGAATACGTCATGAGAGCTGATGTGTCTATACCTAGGAGCCATAGCCCAAGAGGAAGGCGTCATGAGAACTGATGTGGCTATATGTCGAAGCCATGTTCCATTAACACTGGTAGGCGTATCATGGCTCTCACTCTCTGGGTTGAGTTTTGAGATCTCAACCAAGTAACTCAAGCTGGAAGATTCTGAGATCGAGGGAAAGGACGCCAGAAGACGAGAAGATTTGTGAGTTCCCCTGCTTAAAAGCCCCTATTTATAATGGTGAAAGGGGGAGTTGGTCATTTAATATTTTCAGGGGAGGTAGATAAGGAGTCTTATCAAGTTATCCCGAATTAATGCATTGTGATACTTATCCACTGATGCAGTGATGACTATCCAGTAATTGGATTGAGGTATTACTGTGCGAAGATAATTAAGCATAGAAAAACAAAAAAATACTATATTATAAGTACTGTGTAATCACGTGACCAATATTGGACATCATTGTTCGAAGGGAATGGAGATTAGCCTCTAACAATGAAACTTGGGCAGTTTTTTCCTTATGCACAGCTCGAAGCGAGGGAATGAGTTGCGGCAACGTTTGTTCACCCTTCGAATCCTCATCTTCAAGTGCATGGGATTCTGCAGCAACCTTGTTAATCACATCTGTGACCCTTTGGAGTTCTCCCTCTAGCCAGCTCTTTTTTCTGTTGAGCTCTTCTAACTTGTCTTTTTGAGCTTTATGTAAGGAAAGATGAGAAGCAATTTCTAAAGCCCTAGCTTCCAGTGTTTTTTCTTCAAGAGTGGTTTTCCCAAGGCTTTTGGATAAGAATTGGTTGTGTGCCAGCAATTCGCTAAACCGGCCAAAGTTTTCTTGAAGAGTAGAACTGATGGGTAAAGGAAGCTCGTTCGAAAGAAACAAGGCTTTGAGGCACACTTCAAAATGGTGAATCAAGTCATGTTCAAGGAGAGTTGCGAGTCCTAGCTGGGTTAAGGCTCTTAAGTGATGTTTTAACGTTAGAGCATCGTCCCCTGTAGGAACGGTCTTGATTCTGAAGGATGGAGAATTATGGAGTGAGGATGGATTAAGGAGCTGTTGCAGGCTTTCCAGTGGATTAGAGGGAGTGGTAGGAATGGGGTCGGCAATCCTATCACAGAATAGTCCCAACTGATGTCTGTAAAGAGAAATATCAAAAGCCACTAAGGGGAGGTCTATCGAAGAGGAAGAAGTTTCATCAGGAGGATTGGATGAACTGGGTTCCAAGGATGAAATTGCTTCCATGTCATTAGTAGTATTGTCTACCTGAATCACAATAAGGAGTATGGATAAATACATCGAAGCAACTGAAACACTCAAAGGGGTGTTTAGATTCAAAACATACCTGATCCTTCGAAGACGCGGGAGTATCAAGGCCTTGCTTCTCGAAGCAGACTGGCAGAACAGGAGTGGAGGGAAGTGAAGGAGAACCCTGTTCCAAAACTTGTAAGGGGTATGGAAGGGAACTTCGAACTCCCAATGGCCCGGCAAC
Organism: Rhododendron molle; assembly: GCA_025413875.1. Lineage (NCBI taxonomy): Eukaryota > Viridiplantae > Streptophyta > Magnoliopsida > Ericales > Ericaceae > Rhododendron > Rhododendron molle. The sequence continues at coordinate 23,321,978 of CM046398.1, forward strand.
CTTCAACTGGCTGGCCATAACACTCCTAGGGGTAGGCAATGTAACAGAAATTGGAAAGTCCTAGGGGAATCCAATGTCAGTGTTAAGCTTAATGTAGCAATTAACGTATGATAGCACTAAGGAATCCTTTCTCACCTGGGAAGGAGTGGGTGAGATGGATTCAGCAAGGGATAGCAGCAACGTTGTTATGTCAAAACTCACTTTGGCCGAGTCTTGACAAGTATGTGTCTCTTGAGAAGGCATGATGTCGTGAGTCTCTTGATGAGGAATGACAGGCATGGTGCTGAGAGCCTCTTGTTGAGAAGTGGTGAGCAAATTAGATGATGGCCCTTGGAGCTGTGAGAAGGATCCAATTGGTCATATATGCATAAAATTGAGATATATAAGGAACACAAGCAGTATACCTGATCAAGGAGAGTAAGCTTGTCCAGTGTCTTAGTCTTCTTAGCAGTTTTTTCCTTTCTCTCATATACCAATGCCTTCGACGTGTCTTTTCCTCGACCTGAAAGAGTTACAGGTTAGGACAGTAAAGCCTTCTTGGGGGTTTCTGTTTTGTCGGGTTAAAAGAATGGATTATACCCCTAGGAACCAAAGCCTCAGTATCATCTTCCGCCTCCTCATCATTTGGAGAAGGTATGGGTTCAGGCTGGTTGGAAGCTCTAGTTCTTCTTGGGGCTACAAGACAAGAAGCAAACAAGGCATTGTTCCTATGAATGAGAAAGCATAGAGATAAAAGACAATTGTTTAGAAGAAGCAAACCAGGTGTTGTGCTCGAAGGCTCAAGGTAATGCTTGGTAGGAATGATTTTCTCAGTTGGAGGAGGGGAGCTAGTACCTTCATGAGTTTGGCTACCATCAGAAGTGTTTCTTAAAGGCAGAAATAAATATAGCCAAGAAGGTTACCTCTTTTCTAGGGTATTCTTGAGGACTGTCTCCTTGGAGGAGGGGAAGGGATGATCATTTATATAGGAGAGGCTTCGATAGGGACTGCTTTCTGTTCAACCTCACCTTCAGGGGTATCTTCAATTCCTCCAATCGTTCCAAACCCATTCGAGGAGAAGGAGGACGAATCATCATGAGTTGGACGTCCAAATTCAGATTTCGCATACCCAATGTGTGCAAGGAATTTCTTGAAAGAGGGGCATCCCACAAGAAAAGAGCAGTTGGTATGCCACCAATTGTCAAACTCAAAGGTGGTATGCACCGTTGGTTCTTGAAAGTCTTGAGCAATTGTTCGCCTTATCAGATCCCTCGATTTGGTGAACCATGTTCTGAAGTGCTCAACGGAGATGCTTGAGCGCTCGGACATGGAAATGTTGAGAAAACCACAATAAGGGATAGGTATGCCCTGAACCAAACCAAGCTGTCTGGCAATGTTTGATGAGGATATGAAAATCTCTCTGCCTGTGAGTATGTTGCCCCATGCTTGAAGGGCTCGAGAGGATTTCCCTTACTTGTCCGTTAGGATATCGAAAAGCCATGATGGTCCAATTAGGGCTTGGAAAGGGCTGTACCATTCTCTGTCAGAAGTAAGCCCAGAAAAGAAGCAGAGATAGTACACCAAGGACTGGGTGTCACTAACCTCTGGCTAATCATAGTTGTCACCATGGACATTGGGTGCTTCTAAGACATCAGCAGTCGACATGGGTGCCTTGAATGGACCTAACTCAGGAAAGTAGGCATGAAGCCATAGCTGTATGAACCATTGAGAACCCCCTTGAGAGAAGTTTGGACCCTTTTGGCGGAAATCAGAGCCAGCTTTATACACATGGCCAAGGAAATAGGAAGCAAAATCGAATTCCTCGCCCTTGGATAGTGCTAAGGCCAATGGGATGAACGCGCTCATCACTCTTTTCCCAGAATGACAAAGGATATGTTTGTAGAGGGTGTAAAGTATGTAGGAAAAGTACTCTGCCTCAGACACCTCTCCCTTCAACTTCCCTTCTCTGGAATAGAATTGGGAAAAGGCCCCATTGGAAGCATTTAAACGGGTGAAACCCTCAGGAGGGTTATATTCCTTAGTAGGGTCGAATTGGGAGCCATAAGGATGGAGTCCCAACATTTGAGATACATCTAAAACTGTGGGTGCCATCATGCCACAGTTAAATCTAAAGAAATTGAAGGAGGAGTCCCAAAAGGCTAGTAATAAAGAGAGAGGAATGGGGAATCCCCCTTCGAAGAAGAACAATGATGTTCTTCAAACCTACTCTTTCAAGATCATCCGACTTTGCGGCCAGCATGCGAGTAGTCCAAAATTTCCAATCTCTGTCCAGGGTTGGCCAGCAAGGGAATGATCTCTTTGGGACATTGTGCCAGTTTAAGGGCGAACATGCTTTGATGTCAGCGTCCCCTAATCGAGGGTAATAAAGAGAGTGGAAAGCCGGGATTTCCCCTATGAATTGAGGACCCAAAATAAATGTACCTTCTTCTTTAGGGTTTGGGATGAGAACTCGATTGTCGAAACAGGAATTTTCAGTTGATTCCTGATCTTTCTGTTTGATGAACCGTCTGAGAGCAAGCGAAGGGGTTGGATGCTTCACGACGACTGGTCGGCTAGATGAGGCCATTAATTCGGTCTGGTTCGATGGTTTCGCAGAAAGGGGAGAAAGAGAGAAAGGTTCAGTTTTGGGGAAGTTTGAATGTGCTAGGCGTAGGGGGTCAGTTTGAATTATTTTTGCCTTTATACCCTCGTAGTTGGGCCAAGACTTTTAGTGAGCCCAAGTCATGGGATGGCTTGTTTTGGGTTCGTTATTATTATCGTGACCCAGAGTTAGAAATAACTTAAAGACAAATACACACGGTTGCGAAAGGAATTTCATTTAAACAGCCAGGGTGACATGGATGAGATTTGCATAATTACAAGGAAATAAAAGGGGAATACTAATTCCTACTGACAGCTAGTCACAAAGAGCAAATTAGGCCTTCGAAGGGCCTGGGTGCTGAGCAACATCCTTCTTGTTCTCAAAGTAGTGTGGAAAGGACCAAGTGATGAGGCTGTGAAACTTGTTCCAAGCAAACTGGAGGAATTTCAGTTCCATCTTCCTCATGTCCTCCTTTGCATCTGATTCCAATTTCTTCTCCAAAAGTGGCCTAAAGCTAAGCACCAGGGCTTTGGCTTTCTTTCGAAGTTTAGCCTCTTTAGCTGGGCGCTTCATTTGTTTTCGTTTGAAGCACCTTCGAAGCTTCTTGTCAGCATGAGCAGGCACCACTTCGAATGATTCGGATTGGAAGCTGTGAATCTGATTGTTAAGCTTCTCAATCCTATCTTTGACCAGGGCATAATCTTGGAGATCTTGGTCAAAACAGTGAGCTGCTGCATTTGCTTCGAGCCATGTCTTGATCACTGGCAAGAAGTCCAAGAAGCAGTGAATCTGGTAGGAAACTGTGGACGGGATAGTGCACAAGAGGATTGTTTCGCAAGCCCATTTAAAGTTAGTCAATGGGACTTGTTCTTCCAGGATGGAGACAACCAGAAAGGAGAACGCAGCCAGAAGCTGAAGAGCTTTGCTTTTGTTAGATGGATAAATGGAGAAGCCATAATACCATTGGAAATGAGGAGGGTTGACAACAAGGTTGTTCACCTCACTAAACCAATCGACTTCTTCTGGAGGAGGAGCCAATTTGTTTGACTCTTCGAAGCTAGCAGGGAAGTGAGCAGTTTTCACCTCATTAAGCCAAAAGGCTCTCTGAGATTGGGCCATGCGTTTGAAGTCACAATAAGGGACTGGCCCAAGGTAGTTTTCCTCTTGTTTCAGGTAGGGAGCAAACTTGAGGGATGAGTAAATTGACTCTAACATGCCCATATGGATGGTGTCATGACTAGTCAGAGGCAAAAATTGACTCGCAAACAGGGTTCGAAAGTGGTGAAACCTGTTAGGAGTCGGGTCGAGTTGGTCAAACTTGACCAGAATAGTGTCCGGATGGGTATGGACAGGTTTGTCTTCACATGCACTCCAGTAGGAGCCATTGGCCGAATTCGAACGGGTCAGGGCAGATTCCCAACCCATGGGTAAGGGGAGAGTTAGGAGGAGATGTATGAGGTGAATGGGATTGATGATCGAGATTATCAAGAACGAGATTGATTTCTGGGAGAGAGTCCATGACTGGAAGGTTTCTTAACAGAAAGGGAATGTACGTCGAAGAGGTTTAAGGAGTTATGTGATTCGTTAAACCCTAACTCTAATCGCCATTTATAGAAGAATTAATACAGCTTTCCTTGAGAAGCTCAGGGGACGTGCATGAAAGCAGACTTCTCCCCATGACTCCATGCACCCGTATTCTTAGGGGACGTGCGTAGATACGTGCACCATTAACACTTATTTAATTATCTTAAATAAGATGTTAATGCGGGGGGTGTGTTTACATCCTAAAATACGCCACCCAATGAGAAAATTACACGTGGCATCAAGCAATGCTTTAGCCTATCAGAACATATCCCATTCTGGCCCGAGATAAAGGGAATCATAAGGTTAATGGCAATGTCATTTTAGTACTAAACAGTATCGTTTTGACAGGAAGCGGCAGCGTTTGGACCTCATATGGGGGTAATTAAAACGGTAATTAGGTTTAGCCGTTGATTACTTATTTAGAACCATCAGACGGTGGTTAATCTCTTGTTTTGTGCAGCAATTAGGCATGGATACAGGGAATCATTTCTAAGATCCAATCGTGCTACATTAACTCACGTCGCATAAAAATAGGAAGCCCACAATTCAGAAAACAGCCATGATCGATATTAGCAAACGTGGAGAGAGAAGAATTCTCAGAAATCAACCCAAGGAACCGTTCAAAGGCTCCCCTCAACCGTTTTCAAGGAATTATGGGCAGTTCAAATGAAGACGTGAGAAGCAATTGAAGACGTGGAGTTCGAAGGCAGGTTCAACGTCTATAAATAGAAGAAGAAGTTGAAGATAGCGGCCCCTGACAAATCTTATCTTCTGACAACTCATACTCAATATGATTGCTCAGAGATTTATCTTAGTTTAGGACTTAGTTTAGATTAATTTGTAAGTTGAAGGCTTGTTTGCATGTAAGACTACTTTTGATTAAATTCAAGTTTCGTATTTCTTTCAGTCTTTTCCTTACCAAAGATTAGTCGTTTATAGGCCCTCTTGGATTAAATTCAGTGCGCCTATATTTCTGCATTAGTCTTAGGAAAATTCCAAGAGTGTTTGTGCATAAATTTGCCTTCGATTCGATTCGGGTTTGTTTGTGTTCAATCATCTTAATTGGTTATAAGCTCTCTTTGATTAAATTCAGTGTGCTTATATTTTTGCATTGGTTTTAGTAAAGTCTCAAGAGTGTTTGTATACAAACTTACCTTTGATTAGATTCGGGTTCGTTTGTGTTCAATCATCTTTTTTGATTTGAGTAAAATCAGTCCTTAGTCTTGGTTGACACTTTAAGGAAAAATCCTCTTAGTTGAGGTAATTGAACAGATAACACAGTTGCCTGATATTAATTAGTTGTTTCAAGTCACATTGAAAAGAGTAATTTCGTTCGTGAAATTAGTTCTTTTCTGGCACGCCCGCACACAATCATTTGCCATTTGATTGAGCTAATTCATCCCCAAACAGTCGCTTCCCCTTCTCTCCCATGGTCGGCCCCCCTTAGCGGTTATTGTCCAATTGATAAAAGTTTTCCTAACTTTTATTGACCAATGGGTAAAGTCAAAGGTCCAAAGGGTTCCATTAGGGTTTGGAAAGATTCAACTAGGTTAGGAGGATGTAACTAGGTTAAATAGATACTTAGATTTGTTAACTAATCGGTTAAAAACTAACCACGCTTGCCATGTAGGATTTTCTAGTCAAAAAATATAATTCAAGGATATTATTTACTTACTTACACAAGTTTTTTTACAAGCATACTTGCCTTTAGAAAATGACTATATTGTCCGATGCAAAAAAATATAATTTTATAAGTCTCAAATCTAATTATGACGGATTATTAGAATTTAAAAGGAATTTTTTAAAGCAATCCAAGTAATAAATATAAAATTCAAATATTTAACGAAAATTTTATTTACCAAAAATCAGGGTCGTTACAATTAAATTTTGACTCAAGGGGTCTCGTTGATTAATCTTAAGAAAGTCGTAGAATCAAATATCTCTTTGGGTTAATCAACGAGCGTCTTATAGTCAAAATTTAATTATGACCAGTTAGGATAAAATGATTAGAAAAATAAAATCTTTCCACCGGTTCAACGGATTGAAATTTGGAACACTTAATTTTTCAACATCCTTAGACAGTTTAAACTACCATAAAAATGTAATTTTTCTGTTTCTCATTATTTCATCATCAATATTAGGCTCGTTTGATAGGTTTCGTTGAGTAGATTTCAAATATATAAAATTTATTTTAAAAAAATATGTGAAAAAAAAATTATTAGCATTTAAAATTTTATAACAAAAATAAAATGAAAGAGAGAGAGAGAGAGAGAGGTGGGGGTATAAGGGGGAAAGGAAGGGGAACCGTGTCCTGATGATTTGAAAAACATGATGTGAGTTCAGAAGGACTTCATTATTTATTTAAAATTATTTTACTGTTCCGATTTGCAATCCGGTTCAATCGGTGAAAAGATCTTGCTTTTTTTATCATCTTATCTTAAATGGTCATAATGAATTTTTGGCCTTGTAGAATCAAATATCTCTTAGGGTTCATCAACGAGAGTCATAAACTCAAAATTTAATTATGACCATTTAGGATAAAATGATCAGAAAACTAAAATCTTTCCACCGATTCAAGCGGATTGAAATTTGGAACACTTAACTTCTTAACTATATTTTTTAATATATAAACTGTCTAAAAAGGTTTAAAAATTTAAGTGTTCCAAATTTCAATCCGCTTGAACCGCTGGAAAGATTTTAATTTTCTGATCATTTTATCCTAAATGACCATAATTAAATTTTGATTCTAGAACTCTCGTTGAACAACCCTAAGAGATATTTGATTCTACGACTTTCTTAGAGTTAATCAACGACAGTTCTAGAGTTTAAATTTAATTATAACCATTTAGAATAAAATGATCACACAACTAAAATCTTTCAATCGGTTTAAAAGGATTGAAATTTGGAACACATTTTTCAATCTCTGTAGATAGTTTAAACTACGTAAAAAATATATAATTTTTTTGTTTTACATTATTTTATCATCAATATTAGGCTTGTTTAATAGGTTTCGTTGAGTAAATTTCAAAAATATAAAATTTACTAAACAAAAATATGTGAAAAAAAAGTTATTAGTATTTAAAAATTTATAACAAAAAAATCAAAAGAAAAAGAGAGAGAGTGCTGGGAGGGAGAGAGAGAGAGGGCAAAAGGGGGAAGGAGGGCCGTGTCAGCGGGGGGTCTGACACGGGGGGCGAGTAGTAGTTTACCTACAAATTACTACCTTAAACTATCACTCTTTTTCATTTTATACTCTTCAATTAAAAACTCTACAACTACCCATTTTGTGCCCCTCCCCCGTCAAGTTTGAGCAATAGAGTCCGATGTAACATGCACATTAGAGTAATTTGTGACAAAACCTTCTCTTTTCAGTGAGACATTGCTATATATCAATTCCTGTGGTTTATTCTTAATATATTCATAAATTTTCATCTTCTTTTTATAAGGAAAAAATTAGCCATAAGGACGATAAAATAGTTTTCATTTAGAGAAATGATGCTAACAAAATAATTTTCAGTGGAGGTCCTTCAACTTTTTGAGTTTTTTAGCCATAAGGCCAAAACATGTTTAGGGACTTTCATATGATTTTATGGTTCACTTTCCTATTGTAGGGTTTTAGTGATTTAAACATTTTCATATATAGGGTACCCTAAGGTATAGACACTTTCATGTATAGGGTACCCTAAGGTTTAGGCATTTTCATATATTACCCTAGAGTTTTAGAAACTTTCATAAAGTACATTTGTCTTTATATTTGATTGTAAAATGTATTTGTCCTTAAACTCAAAAAATATAAATATGAAGAATTTTTGGTTAAGTCTGTACATCTTCTAAATCAAGTAGTATACTTCTCTTTGTCATTTAAAATAATTTAACTTTTGGGGCTCTTTACAACTCTAATTTGAAAATCCTAACATTCTTAAAATAATCTACATCTAAGTCGTAAGAGTTTAATCAACTTTAAAAAATATTAAATAATTATATCAATAGCTCAAGAACACTTATCTTTTATATTGAAATTCCTCCGTACCTTTTTATTAAGGAATTTCTAACGGCTGGATTACATAAAAAAATTTCTCACACAATATAACGATTCAAATTACATGAGTACGTGGGTAAAGAGATTTCTCAGCACAGAGAATTTATTGAGTTAATCTAAAGTATTTACGAAAGTAAAAAAATTTTGGGGTCCACAAAATCACATAAAATTTAGGAGCTTGGCGTGGCAGGCCTGGTTCATAATTTGGTTTATACTCTCTCCGTCCGGATTTAATAGTCCTTTTTTGAAATTCGTACTATTTTTCAATCGATTATATCTTACAATTTATAATGTTTTACGTGATTTTGAAAACACTGTATGATAGAACTAATCGAAATCTATCAAATAAGATCCATATTCAATATGAAATTCATTACGGATTTCAAGATATAACCAATTTTTTAGCCGGTTAGAATAAAATTAGGGATAATTAAATCTGGACGGAGGGAGTATTTTTTTATTTTTAAAATTCTTTCCATCGAAGCAAATTACTTCCTTCGTCCCATAATGTTTGTCTGGTTCGTAAAACGAAGATGTAAAAATAACATAATTTTTGCAAGAAAAATGTAAATTTTTTTCAACAATTCACTAGATATTAATGAGTTCTTTTAATTTATGAAAAAAAATTTAAATTTTTTCTTTAAATAAATGCATTATTTTTTAGTCCTTTTTTGCGGAGCGGATAAACATTTTGAGACTGAGGGAGTACATAATTCACAAATAAATTACGATATTGAATAAGAACAAGACAGTCAGTGCCCTAATGTAACTAAGAGCATCCACAGTGGAATAAGTAAAACAAAACATTGTTAAAGTTAGCAATGTTGGATTAAAAAAGTGCTCACAATGGAATAACCAAATCTAGCAACCTCTTAACAACTCATCAAATTTTGACTTTTCAATAATCAAAGCTAGCAATATTTTGTCAATAACCAAATTTTATCTCTCAATCAAGTACACCAGCATTACACAAAAATTTTCTGTCTCTTCCATTCTCTCTCTCTCTCTCTCAAAACAATGTTTTCAAAAAATAATTTTAAAAAACTGTAACTTTCAGATTTTTTTTTCAGAAACCTTTTTTTAAAGAAAACAAAATTTTTAAAAATTTTAAAAACTGTAAGTAAATAAAGTGTGTTTTTCAAAAAATTGTTTTTTACACAAAATCCATTTTTTAAAAACTGTATTTATAGTTTTTAATATTTCAAAACTATTTGTGTAAATACAATTCTTTCAAATTTTCCAAAATTGTACTTACAGTTTTTAAGTGAACAAAATGTGTGTTTTTTGAAAAACAGTTTTTTGTTTCAAAACAACTATATTTTTTTGAACCGTTTCTAACATAAATTGTTTTTTCCCTTCAAAAACCGTTTTTTCAAAAAATATGCATGAAATGAAGGGAAAAAGTTTGGAGGATCCACTGGTTTTGATTATGGGCAAAAAATAACCAATGTGGGATTTGACATTGCTAATTTTAGCTAGGGGTGGCAAACGGGCGGATTTGGGTCAAATTGGGCAAGTTGGTAGTGGGTTGGGTCTTTAATGGGTTATTGACCCATTTAGACCCATTAATTATTAGTCTAATTACCCATACCCAAACCCAACCCATTTATCTAAAACCCAATCCGACCCGCCCATTAGCCCAATTAAATACTACATACTAAAAAATTGCTGATTTTGGTTCATTTCTCTCTCTCCGTGATGTCGTCTCATCCTCAATCTCATGCAGAATGAAAAATTATAGAGTGTGGTAAGCTCACACACTCAAAACTTTGATCGATGCATGTGATCTAACTCGACATCGTACGGAGGCTTATTATACCATTATCCAAACTGTCTCGAGGAGACGAACAAGATGGACAGATAGGATTTTCCATTCAGGCAATTTAAAAAAAACGCAGATTTTGATTGGAACTCGGTTTGCACTCTCTCTTCATTTGTGTTCGTTTTATACACTATGGAGTGCTAAAATCAGTCTTAACCTACTGGGCAACAACCAATATACTGGGCCCGAACATTTAATTGGTTTTTAATTCGGATCATTCATAACATTTTTGGACATGTATAATTTAGAACAAAAGAATTGAGAGAGAGAGAGAGGGGGGATCATCTCCTTGGCTTGGACATTTTGATCAGGAGAGAGAGAACCTCCTTGGCTTGGATATTTTGACCAGGAGACTAGTACTAATGCGGAAGGAATTGGAAATCTGGTAAAAGAGACGGAAATTTTCGTGGATTACATTCATAACCCATTGGGTCATTTAAGTTGACCCAATTGATGCCCAATTGAGACCCAATTAATAATGGGTTAGTTGGGTTTGGACCCATTCTTACCCAACTAATAAATGGGTTGGGTTGGGTTTATTTTCTAGTTGATGGGTCTGGATTTGTTAATGGATCTGGATTCAATTTGCCACCCCTAATTTTAACAACCTCTAAATAGATAATCAAAATCTGATAGAACATGTTTTGATTATTCACATTTGCTTTAGATAATCAAAATCTGATAGAACATGTTTTGATTATTCACATTTGCTTATACACCTCTCATGCTCTAACCTAATAAATAGTACACAGTAAATACTAACCGACTTTCTATCCATAAACCCAAGGTCCTTCTTCCCACGTATTGCGCTTCAGCACCGGAGAGCAGCCACTGTGGAATCCATGGGGAGGGGCCGAAGAGGAAGACAAGACCACTCACACCAAATCGACGAGAAGTGGATTATAAAACCTTTTCCCGATCAAAACCCAGCAACAGTCGGCACCAATCACCAGCCAAACCTCGAAAACCCGACATCATCATCATCATCAACATCAATTCCTCTCAATGAACCCACAACAAGCGTACCCAGGTTGGAATTCATGGCAAGAACATCAAAACCGGCCACGAATAGTCGAAACCCTGCTGGGGTTCCGCTATATCGGCGTGGCCGTGGGTCCAAACCTCGATTTGTCAACGCGGGTGCCCCCAATTCTAGCAGAGCAGAGAGGAGCAAGGAAGGAGAACAAGAAAAAGAAGAAGAAATCAAGGAATTGGGTTCTTTAAAGCAATTGAATAAGGAGGAAGTGGGTGGAGAAGAAGAAGAAGAAGAAGAAGAAGAAGAAGAAAAGGGAGGTGGGCATATGTCTGAGTTGAAGAATGATTCGAATGGAGAGAGAATCGAGGGGCCTGATTCAGCTGAGGGCGTGGATTGTGTTGGAAGAATGTTAGAAGGGTTGCAATTATGTGTAGCAGAAGCAGAGTTGTCGGAGGAGGAGTTGAGAATTAATGATCAATTGCAGGAAGATGAGGTAATCAGATAAGTATCATATATATATATTTTTTTTTTCCTGCAAAGTTATAATTTTATGCCAAAAAACAGGCAGTCCGAGACCAACAAGACCCCAAGCAAGTCCAAGAGCAGAAAATAAAGGACAAACAAACAACAAGAGCAAAGCAACTCAAACCAAAATGCGGATAAAAAAGAAAAGAAAAGAAATTCAAACCAAAACAACCAACTGAGCCTCAAAGCTCAGCCACTGGTAGACCTATCACTACTAAAAATTTGGAAAGGAATATGCCAATGACAGCAAAGTTGAGCAACTCAGGAGTTTGGTTCACATTCCTCCATTACAAAGCTTTCCCTCTAAAATCTTATGCAATACCTTGAAAACTGCCTCCTGAGACCTTTGCCTTGTTTGGAACATCCTTGCATTACTCTCTAACCAAAGATGATAAAAAGTCGCTGCCAAAGCTGAGCAGAGTAGCATAAAACCCTTTCCCTCTGGTATGGTTGACAGCCCAATCTAACTCTGTAGACCTTGTCAAAAAAAAAAAAAATCTCTGTAGACCAAAAAGAAGAACCATATTATGTAGCATGGACATGAACACACGACACGGACACAACACCAACACTCTGGCACGTAAATTTCAAAAATATTGAGGATGCGTCACGATGGGGGACATGTTTTGAAACCTATATATGTGTACTATTATATGAATAAGAATTGGAAAATAAGGTTCTAATTCTAAATATGTAACACCATATGGACCTTGAAGGCTTAGACCATATTTATCAATATGATCATTGAGAAAATTATTTCATCAAAAAGCTTCATATCATTTCTATGTCTTCATGATCAATAAGTCATCATTCATCACACAATACGACTTTCCTAAGTTCACTATTTTGTTCAACACCTCCAACTTGATTTGCGATGCTTGACCTGTCGGGTGACTAAAAATAAAGACGCGTCCCAAGCGTAGGACTCTCGACCAGTGTAGCACAATATCCGGAAGTACCGGAGTCGAACCACAGAGACAGACGGACGGTGTTTGACTCACAAGTGTTGAATTCTAGTTTAACTTGGCTCTTAGGTAGCCACCCCTTGTTCAATTAGGTTGATTTACTAACTACTAAATTACCAAACTAAATTAATTAAAAATGAATTTAAAAAGGAGAGTACAGCCGTGGGGACTCAACGTCTGCAACTAGCCTAACCAATGTTTACTCGGGTCACAATTAATCACTTTGTTGATTTTAGAATAGGAAAAAAGGATCCCTAACAAATGCGCACCACCTGTCACCAGTTTTCGTGCGCATTCGAATTCCAGCGATGCCTGGGTTTTGTTCGTTAGAAGAGTTTTCGTCTTCTAAAATTGCTTAAAGATTAAATTAATTCGATCCCGAGGTAAAAGCATTAATTAAACTAGCCACGAGACGCTTCGCCCCGCGGCCGCACTCTACAAAATTACTCACTCATGATTTTATTAAACGCAGCAATAATTTTAACCCTAGATCTAAACATGCTTCAAACAATTAAAATAAAAATAACAACTAATTGAATATCAACGAACAACTTTTATAAAGAACAGAAATTAATACGAGTTACCGAAGTGCGAAGATCTGAACAAAACTTTAAAACATGAAAGGAAAGGCAATCTGGAAGAAAAAGATTGTAAGTAGAAAAAAACACTGCTACCACTACTCCGAACCAACAGAAACGTCACTAGGCAGCCTCGTCCTTCATTCACTGTTGTGTGGAAAGCCGGACAGAAGGCAGCCCCCCTTGATCTCTGTTGTGTTTCGTCCGCGTGAATAACAAATCGTCCAAAAGCTGCTATATAAAAGTGATGCCCTTTGTGCGCAGCTTTCTTTTTTTATTTTTCAATGCCCCAAAGTCGGTTCCCCTTTGTACCCTATTTTTCACCTCCAGTCAAAGCTATGGGCCATGCCCGTCAGGCCTAGTTCTTTTTTCCTTAGTCCAAGCCAGTAGACTAAGTCTAAATAAAATGTATTAAATAGTAGCCCTTTGGGCCCACAATAAAAACATAACATGTATAACTTCTTCTGCTACCAGTTACGCTTCACAATCACATGCACAGTGGGAACATTTTTAAAGCCCAATTCTTTTAGCTTTAGCCATGATCTGGAATGTATTCCGATATATTCTCCAAAATACCTATAACATACAAATCAAGAATTAAGCTCTAAGAATAACACAAATAGACTTAAAAATGATAAATTAGGGGGCGCGTATGTGAACATTTACGCGCCTATCACACCCCCCAACTTACAGTTTGCAAGTCCCGAGCAAATAAAACAACATGCAACTTTAAAAAAAAAAAAGATAGTTCTTTAAACCCCCAGGCGGTCCCGGTAGGACGAGTGAAGTCTCGTGAGGGTTTTCAGGAGTGATCACCCACAAAACACCATGAATTCTTTCCACATGAAACCCAAAAAACTATAAGACAGCTCAATGATAGCTCAAGCAAAGAATATGAAGCCATCGCAATGAGATAACGGGCATAAGCAGTTCTAGATACTATGAAGTCATAAAAATGAGTGATGGCACCTAAACTCAGCGTGTGTGAACAAGGGCTTCAGTCACAAGTGAAAAATAACCAAAAGTTCTCTCCGGACCGAGTCTCGACTTCAAGTCTCACCGTGTCATGCACTCAACAAATGAAATCACTCGAAACAAGGTGCATATTACTCTCAATATGTGCAGGCGGAAATTATGTAAATGAAAGCAAAAATACTTCCGCACATAACGACACGAAAAGAAAGCTCTATAAAGTGGACACACGATCTCATGAAAAGAATACCAAGTGTTGGAAACTCTCTCTATCCATCAATTCACAACCCATTGCCCCTAGGATCAAATAGGACTTCAATTCCGGTGATAACATCAGGTAAGGAAATGTATTTCAAGGTTAGGGTAAACATTCAAGTGTCCGAGAATAGGCTAACAACAATTCACATAGGGCAAAAAAATGATGTATGCCCTCTCTTTTTTTTAATTTTCCTTCTTTTCAACTCCACCACATCTCTCTTTCCTACTTTTAACACAATCTCTACATTAAGAACAAGTGTTTCTCTTTTCCACAATAATTCGGTGTCTTCCCTTTTTGCTTTTTTGTTTTTGTTTTTTGTTTTTGTTTTTGTTTTGTTTTTTTTTTTTCTATGGGAACGATCACCAATCTATAAGACTCAATTCTCACTACATTTACTCTCTCTCTTTTGAAAAATATACCTCCACATAATTACTAAGCCTTCTCAAGACACAATATAGATGGTGGAGCTCAACAAGAAAAGGGTATCATGCGAGAGGCTCAAATGGGCTCACAAGAGATAAATGTATGCATGAAAGAAACGAACCGGCTCAAAATAACAAATATGGCCTATAATCCTCTCCAAGAGGCAACCCAACCATGCAACTTTCCTCACCCAAGAGATAAATAAGCAATTTAAATCATTCCCAACACTTGACAACAAAAATAATGAGACCCACAACGAATTTGCTCTTTCGTGACAAACAAGAGTTTATTTGACACCACTCCAAGAAAAGATAGGCTCTAAACTCACATGGGCATAAGTCTCCACTAAACAAGCCATCGAAAACATTTAAGCCATAACTCACTAGTAACCAAAGCCCAAATAGACGTGAAGTGCAGATGTGCTAAAAATAAATGCCATGACAAATTCTTAGCGACAAGCTAGCAAAAAGAACTACAATGCCACCACAATATTAAAAGAATGACTATCACATCTCAAACTCTATCAATCACGAGCCAATCTCAACAGCTTTCAAGTCTCATGCAAAAAGATTTCCACCATTTTTTTTAATTTTTAATTTTTTTTTTTTTTTTTTAATTTTTAACTATGCAAAATGAATAAAAACAAGTACGAAGTACACCCTCCCCCCAACTTAGAGCATGCTATGTCCCCAGAGCATGAAGACAAAGAAAAATAAAAACAAAGAGAAGGAAAGAGTGAACCTGGGGTGGCAGCCAACCACCATGACCTCGGCCGATGTTCGAGGAGTTTGTCGCCTTTGCATTCCTCGTCATTGCAGCTGCTCCAGAGCTTGCTCCTTCGGCCCAAAGAATAGGACCACAGCTAGTCACACAAGGCCGCGCTGGGGGCTTCGGGCTTACAACCGCCACACGTAATGGCACTCATGACTTAGAGCTCCTGAATGCCTCCATCACCCCAGCGGTGAGGCCTAATCTACCAAGGCTGGTGTGGTAGCACGCGTACCCTGCCAAAAGACTGAAACCACAACTACCGAAAATATGCAAATGGCATTAGTCCTGCCCGACACGTGTTATCCGGGCCGCAAACAAACAAAATAATAACAATAATAATAAATAAAGAACAGAAAAGAACACCACCAGACATTCACGCAGTCTCACGTGTCATACTTTTCTCCCCGTGTCAAGCGGATGAGCAAGATACGGGTGGCTATACAAGACCGTTGAAAATGTGTTATGCTAGCGCCCGTAATAAAATTTATCGCTCGACCTCGCCAAACAATCAAGTCCAGCGTCCCCTACGATCTAAACAAAGTAAGACAAGATACAACCTAGCGTGTAATCCAGGCAATATCAAACCTCACCCACAGACCTAAGTTGCCACTGATAGGGGCCTATTCAGAGAGCATGGATCGTTACCGATAAACTATTACCAAGAAAAACTAATGAAAGCCCTTTTTCCACTAACATAGGTGAAATCTTTTCATGTGAAACATCTCCAAGACTTTATTCAGAACATGCAACACCAAACAAAACAAAACATGCGAACAAACGAACATGCTAAAGTGCAACTAAAATGCAGAACTAAGTAAAACATGGTAAAGCAAAAAAAGAAAAACAAATATGTACAATATTTACAAATTTTGCCCTTCGAACCGGAGCTGGGCACACGATCCTTATTTTAATAGCGGCGTGCGAAGCTATAAACCCAAGTCAATGATGGGTACCCCTATTGCTAGGAGCCGGGTCCACACTCAATGAAGAGCAGGGTACGCGTGAGCTACCCGTCGAAACATGGCTAAGAAAGCCTACCCAACTGGATCGTCCCTATAGACAGGATCAATCAACTCCTCATCGGGTTCTCCTACCTCCAGAAATGCCAAATAGGGTTTGAGACGCTGCCCATTGACTTTAAACACATGATCATCCTTAGGATTGCGGACATCGACTGAACCATTTGGGTACACCTGAACCACTACATAGGGACCATCCCAACGTGACCTCAACTTCCCTGGAAAAATATGGAGACGCGAATTATAGAGCAAAACTTGCTGACCAACCCTAAAGGTTTTGCGCTGAATATTCCTATCATGATACGCCTTAACCTTAGCCTTATAAATGCTAGCATTCTCATACGCGTCATTCCTAAGCTCCTCGAGCTCACACAATTGTAACTTTCTATGCTCGCCCGCCTCACTCAAACTAGAATTTACTTTCTGAATGGCCCAATAGGCCTTCTTCTCTAACTCAACTGGCAGGTGGCAGGCCTTACCGTAAACAAGCCGATAGGGTGAAGCACCCAATACGGTCTTGTAAGCTGTGCGGTAGGCCCACAACGCATTATTCAATCTGGTGGACCAATCTTTCCTAGTCACACCCACAGTCTTCTCTAAAATTCTCTTAATCTCTCTGTTAGCTAACTCGGCCTGCCCATTAGTCTGGGGGTGGTACGAAGTGGACACCTTATGAGTGACTTTAAACTCCCCCATCAATTTCGCAAATGACCGACTCGTGAAGTGCGTGCCCTGATCCGAGATAATGGCGCGTGGCACGCCAAACCTCGACAAGATATTAGCCTTAAGAAACTCTAGCACGACTTTAGACTCCATAGACTTAGTGGGAATTGCTTCCACCCACTTTGATACATAATCTACTGCTAACAGAATGTACTCGAACCCATGAGACTTAGGAAATGGACCCATAATATCGATGCCCCAGCAATCAAACACCTCTAGCACAAGAATGGGCTGGAGGGGCATCTCATGACGTGAAGACAGTTTGCCAAGCCTTTGGCAACGGTCACATGACCTACAGAACGCATGCACATACTTAAACATATCGGGCCACCGAAACCCGCATTCAATAATCTTGGCGATGGTCTTCTTCGCAGAGAAGTGACCCCCACACGCCTCCCCATGACAAAACTCTATGACCCCCTGCTGATCAGACTCGGGAACACATCTACGCACAATTTGGTCCGCACAATACTTGAACAAATATGGGTCATCGAAGATGTACTGGCGGACACTTCTTAAGAAACGCTGCTTCTCCTGGGTAGACCAATGGGAAGGAATCTGCCCAGTTACCAAATAATTGGCAATATCAGCATACCACGGGCACTCGTTAGCAGCGAACAACTGCTCGTCCGGGAAAGAATCTCTAATGGGAAGATTCGAGGTGGGATCCTCGAACTCCAAACGAGACAGATGATCGGCTACTACATTCTCTACCCCTTTCTTATCCTTAATAATGAGATGGAATTCCTGCAGCAACAGAATCCACCGAATAAGGCGAGCTTTCGCATCCTGTTTGGTCATCAAGTACTTCAGGGCCGCATGATCTGTGAACACCGTGATCTGCGAACCCACCAGATAGGATCGAAACTTATCTAAGGCAAACACCACTGCCAACAACTCTTTCTCGGTAGTGGTGTAATTCATCTGTGCCTCATTTAGTGTCTTGCTCGCATAGTAAATCACAAATGGGTCCTTCCCTCTCCTCTGTCCTAAAACAGCCCCCACAGCGTACTCGGAGGCATCGCACATCAACTCGAAAGGAAGGTCCCAGTCAGGGGCCTGAACAATGGGCGGAGTTGTGAGACTCCACTTTAACTTTTGAAACGCCTCCTCACACGCATCAGACCACTCAAACGATGCATCTTTCGCTAACAATTGGCATAGTGGCCGCGAGATGGCACTGAAATCCTTGATGAAACGCCGGTAAAAGCCAGCGTGTCCAAGGAACGACCGGACATCCTTAACACTCTTTGGAGTTGGCAAATTAGCAATGAGGTCAACTTTTGCCTTGTCCACTTCAATACCCCTAGCTGAGACAATGTGTCCCAGAACTATTCCCTCGGTCACCATGAAGTGGCACTTCTCCCAATTGAGAACTAGATTCTTCTCCTCACATCTCTTTAAAACATGTCTCAAGTTATCCAGGCATCCATCGAATGAATACCCGAACACCGAAAAATCGTCCATGAACACCTCCACAATCCTCTCTACCATGTCACTGAAAATTCCCATCATGCACCTTGAAAATGTGCCAGGGGCATTGCACAAGCCAAAAGGCATGCGACGGTAGGCAAATGTACCGTAAGGGCAGGTGAACGTGGTCTTTTCCTGGTCCTCCAGGGCTACCTCTATCTGGTTGTAGCCTGAGTACCCATCCAGGAAACAATAAAAAGCTCTGCCGGCTATCCTCTCTAAAATCTGGTCAATGAATGGTAGCGGAAAGTGATCCTTCCGGGTGCTCGCGTTGAGCTTCCGGTAATCAATGCAAACTCACCACCCACTAGGAACTCGGGTGGCCACAGACTCTCCAGCCTCATTTTCTACTACAGTGACTCCTGCCTTCTTAGGCACAACCTGGACAAGACTTACCCACTTGCTATCAGCAATTGGGTAAATAATGCCCGCATCTAACAGCTTAAGCACCTCAGCTCGCACTACTTCTTTCATATGAGGGTTCAATCGACGCTGAGGTTGCCTAGAAGGTGTCACATCCTCCTCGAGGTAAATATGGTGTGTACACACTGTAGGGCTGATACCCTTAATATCCGCAATGGTCCAGCCTATCGCGCCTATATGCTCTCTCAACAAATCGAGCAACCTAGCCTCTTGATCAGCCTCCAAGGTAGAGGAGATCACCACTGGAAAAGTCTCATCGCTTTTGAGAAAAGCATATTTCAAATGTGTAGGCAATGGCTTAAGCTCTGGTTTTGGTGGCTGGATTGAAGATGGGAGGACTTTGGGCAAGGTGGCTTCCAAAGGCTCCATAGTTGGAACCCAAGGATTTGCAGCGCACACATCCTCTATGTTTAGCATCTCATACAACCCCCCCATCTCTGGAGAATCCATGAATGCCGCTTCATCGGCTGTCAGGCAATTCTCCAACGGATCTCTCAACAACACACTCTCAACATGCTCCCGAACTAGTGTGTCTATAGAACCCACATCATAGTACTCCTCATCATCTTCTATCAGGCTATCTATAGAGTACATATTCACCTCCATCTTAGACTCTCCTACTGATAACTGGACCTGTCCAGTTGAGCAATTGAACATAGCACTAGAGGTTGCTAAAAATGGACGCCCTAGGATGATAGGAGTCTTTTCAAAAACTTCAGGACTGGGGCAAGTATCCAGCACAATAAAGTTCGCTGGAAACACAAACTCCCCTACTTGTACTAAAACATCCTCTACCACTCCCTTTGGGACTCGCACACTCCGATCAGCCAACTGTAGCGTGACGGGTGTGGTCCTAAGATCACCGAGGCCCAGCTTCAAGTACACAGAGTATGGTAGCAAGTTGACACTTGCCCCCAAATCGAGTAAAGCCTTATCGAATTGCTGGCCTCCTATACCTACAGAGATGGTGGGACAACCTGGATCCTTCCGCTTCTCTGGAAGATCAGACCGGAAAATGGAGCTCGCTTGCTCCGCCAGGAACACTTTGTCCTGGTTCTTGCCCTTTCTCTTAGTTGTGCATAAGTCCTTGAGGACTTTCGCAAACTGAGGGATCGTGTCAATGGCCTCCATCAATGATATAGGAAATTGAATTTTCTTGAACAGCTCAAGAATTTGGGAGTTCGCATTGACCTTCGGCTTCGCCACCAAACGTTGGGGATATGGGGCGACCGGTACCGTTGGAGTCGTGGAGGCTGTAGGTGCAGGCACCATCACCTCAGGTGACTCCTCTTTCTCTTCCTCCTCCTCAGACTCCTCTGCTGAGTCTGGAACAACTGTAGGGACCACTGCTGGCCCCGTCGGTGCAACTGGGTTCTGTTTGAGGGTGATAGTCTTATCAATGACACGACCACTCCTAAGAGTGGTCACCGACTTCGCCTCCCTAGAGTTTGGGTCCTGGGTACTACCATCCCCTATAAAATGGGTTCCTGAGGGATTGGCCTGGGGTTGAGAGGGAAAACGGCCCCTCTCCTGTTGCATTTGTCCTAGAACAGCAGTGAGTTGAGACATCTGGTTTGTAAGCGCTCCTATTTGCTGTCTAGTTTCTGTCTGAAAGGTCATCTGTGACTGCATCAGGGAATTGACATTATCCTCTAACTTATGATCACGCGTAGTCATCTGTGAATAACCTGGGGGAGGACCACGAGTGGATGGACCTGCCCCCCTACCAGGCTGTGGCTGGAATTGAAATGGGATGACCTGGCCCTGAGAAGGCCTGGACGATTGGGCCTGTTGAAACTGCTGCGGCGGAGGTAGCGCAAGGGGTTGAGCTTGGCCTCCACCTACGGGCCTGGAGTCTGACCACCCAAAATTGGGGTGATCCCTCCATCCCGGATTATACGTGTTCGAATAAGGATCCCAAGCCCTGACTGCATTAACCTCTTCTTGATGAAACTGACTCGCCCCCTTGGCGGCAATAAACCCAGGGCAAACGGTTGCGGTGTGCCCTTTACATTCACACCACAAGCAAACTTCCTCAATTGACACCTCACTAACTGGACGAACCTGCCTCACCTCTAGCTCCTCTAATCTCTGAGCCATCTTCTCAACTTGAGTTTGGAGTCGCTGGTCACGAATTGTAACCGGGACAATGTTGGACCCAGAAGGTCCGGATCGCTCAAAATCGGATGGTTCTAATGCCCTCTGCCTATCAGCTAGGTCATCTAAGAAATCCCAAGCCTGATCCGCTGTTTTGGACAAGAAATCGTCCCCTTTGCAAGAGTATTCAATGCGCTGGACTGTCTCAGCATTGAGACCCAGATGGAAGAAACCGACTAACTGAATTCTCGAAAAGCCATGGTGTGGAAGCCTCAGGAGCAATTCCTTAAAGCGTTCCCATGCTTTGAGAAACGACTCATCCCTATCCTGTCTAAACCCTTGGATTTGACGCGTAAAATTCTTAGTCTTAGCCTCAGAAAAGTACTTCCTATAAAAGGCATCGCGGACGTGTGCCCAAGTGGTGAAAGATTGAGACTTCTGCATTCTAAACCACATAAGCGCACCATCTCTCAGAGTTGCCTCAAACAGTTTGAGGCATGCATTCTCATACTGGGTATTAGATGCAAGGTTGCGCACTAACCCCTCGAATGTCCGCACATGCTCGTACGGATCATCGCACTCCTTGCCATAGAAAGTAGGAAGGTTATTAAGGACGCTAGGCTTAACGGTAAAGGCATTACGTGCCTCTTGTGTCTCTTGAGGGAACACAATGGGTCCGAGAGGAGTGGTCCTCTCAGGATGCATATGCTGCCTCAAGGACTGCGGATTAGCTAACTGCCTATCTCCCATCTCAAATGATTCTGACTCTGAAATAGACTCTGGAACTGACTCTAGAACTGACTCTAACTCTGGCTGGAAAAGTGGATTGCTGACACTAACTGACTCAAAAGGCAAATCTATATAGAGATCACTAATGGGAATAGACTTTGATTGGTGCTCAGCTAAGTCTGACTCGATACTAGAAGATGAATAACTAGACAACACAGGCTGACTCGACTCCAGTTCTTTTCGAACTAAACGATGTGTCGGGTCACGATAATAAAGAGGGTCCTGTTTAGGGGACACCTTTTTATTTCTACCTATGATGACTCAACTAAATGAAAACTCACACTCTTAAACACACGTCGCCGTCCCCGGCAACAGCGCCAAAAATGCTTTGACCAGCC
The DNA here is from genome assembly GCA_025413875.1 of Rhododendron molle. Taxonomy (NCBI): domain Eukaryota; kingdom Viridiplantae; phylum Streptophyta; class Magnoliopsida; order Ericales; family Ericaceae; genus Rhododendron; species Rhododendron molle. Next base: position 23,344,335 of record CM046398.1, read on the forward strand.
TGGTGTTGATAAATTTAAACTAAAAATGCGTCCCAAGCGTAGGACTCTCGACTAGTGTAGCACAATAATTCCGGAAGTACCGGAGTCGAACCACAGAGACGGACGGACGGTGCTTGACTTAAAAGTGATGAATTCTAGTTTAAACTGGCTCTTAGGTAGCCACCCCTTGTTCAATTAGGTTGATTTACTAACTACTAAATTACCAAACTAAATTAATTAAAAATGAATTTAAAAAGGAGAGTACAGCCGTGGGGACTCAACGTCCGCAACTAGCCTAACCAATGTTTACTCGGGTCACAATTAATGACTTTGTTGATTTTAGAATAGGAAAAAAGGATCCCTAACAAATGCGCACCACCTGTCACCAGTTTTCGTGCGCATTCGAATTCCGGCGATGCCTGGGTTTTGTTCGTTAGAAGAGTTTTCGTCTTCTAAAATTGCTTAAAGATTAAATTAATTCGATCCCGAGGTAAAAGCATTAATTAAACTAGCCACGAGACGCTTCGCCCCGCGGCCGCACTCTACAAAATTACTCACTCATGATTTTATTAAACGCAGTAATAATTTTAACCCTAGATCTAAACATGCTTCAAACAATTAAAATAAAAATAACAACTAATTGAATATCAACGAACAACTTTTATAAAGAACAGAAATTAATACGAGTTACCGAAGTGCGAAGATCTGAACAAAACTTTAAAACATGAAAGGAAAGGCAATCTGGAAGAAAAAGATTGTAAGTAAAAAAAAAAACACTGCTACCACTACTCCGAACCAACAGAAACGTCACTAGGCAGCCTCGTCCTTCATTCACTGTTGTGTGGAAAGCCGGACAGAAGGCAGCCCCCCTTGATCTCTGTTGTGTTTCGTCCGCGTGAATAACAAATCGTCCAAAAGCTGCTATATAAAAGTGATGCCCTTTGTGCGCAGCTTTCTTTTTTTATTTTTCAATGCCCCGAAGTCGGTTCCCCTTTGTACCCTATTTTTCACCTCCAGTCAAAGCTATGGGCCATGCCCGTCAGGCCTAGTTCTTTTTTCCTTAGTCCAAGCCAGTAGACTAAGTCTAAATAAAATGTATTAAATAGTAGCCCTTTGGGCCCACAATAAAAACATAACATGTATAACTTCTTCTGCTACCAGTTACGCTTCACAATCACATGCACAGTGGGAACATTTTTAAAGCCCAATTCTTTTAGCTTTAGCCATGATCTGGAATGTATTCCGATATATTCTCCAAAATACCTATAACATACAAATCAAGAATTAAGCTCTAAGAAATAACACAAATAGACTTAAAAATGATAAATTAGGGGGCGCGTATGTGAACATTTACGTGCCTATCATGCGAGTATCCCGAGAGTGTCCGTAGCAATTTTTAGACTGTCCCCGGAGTGTTCAAAGAATGAACGTTGAGAGAAAATAGGACACTTAGAATGTAAGTGTTGGACACATGTCTCGAGGGTGTCTGTGTCCATGTCCGAAAAGTGTCCGATGACGGTACGTTATCTCCAACGATGTGTCCGTGCTACATAGACTATACTCCATATCCGACTGGAGAAAGGACACTCAAAAACAAGTGATTGTGTGATTCCACCACAGAATTACGGAAGATGCACAGAGGATCAACATCCAATTTCCACTGCCTTAATCAATCCTTCATTGACAGTCGACCCAAACAACAGAGCCATAGAATAAAGGCCCACCTAGGTACATTCTTAGAAAACCAATTTTCGAGCTCATGAAATAGCAGCAAAGGGCAGCCCTTATATTCGGGGCCGCTTCATCAGTTATGATAGGGTAAGTTAGCCCAAGGAACTCGTTACCCTTCCCCTTTTAAAGCATCACAGGCAGATTTAATGGCGAATTATCCTCTAATATTAGGAATCCAAGACACCGAATCCTCAGAATGGGATTAATTCATTTCCATTATCTGCTGAATAGCTCTGTTTCTCTATCTAGGCCACCTCCATACACCTTCAGAAATGATAGAAGAGACCTCACAAAGAAGGGAGCTATCAACATCTGTCACTACAACATTACCAAACCTGGCAAAAAGAGGTCCTAAAGCGTGCCAGTTATCTAACCACAAGAAGGTATTTGCTCCATCACCAATATTAATACATCTTGTCAAAGGCTGAGCCAAACCTTATAGATTAAAGAGCTTCCTCATAGTCCAAGAGGAATTCTGAGGAGGCTGCATAGACCAAAAGCATTTGTGTTTAATCACATAAGAGTGAACCCACCTCACCCAAATGTAATAATAGCCCAAATGTACCTTATCAAAGAAGCCTTATTCCATAGCTTCATAGACTTAAAACCCAATCCACCTTTGCCTTTGGAGAACAAACTATACTCCAACTACCTTTAGCACCAGATTTACCCCAAGGCAGCTACAGTCCGTAGAAAAGCTCTAAGAATAACCTCCACCTCTTTCAGAATTCTCCAGTTCAGAAGTGCATGATGTTTACCTTTGTGTATGCTGTTTATCTTCGCTAATGCTAGATATTGGTGTCTACTACGTAAGTTGATGTGTTTGGCATTAGTTGCTTATGAACCAAAATCTGATATTGGAGGATTAGAATCACCATTTAGTTTATTTTGGTTTACGAGTGTTTACAAATGTTAAGTGCCGCAGTAGTTGTTTCAGTGTGTGCTTCTGCATGAAGCTATGGTGTGTTTCACTTGACTAGAACTGAATAAGTAGTCACAAAATTCATTTTCAAGCTTACTATTGGAATTTATGTACTCCCTCCGTCCCAATTTGTTTGTCTAATCGTCGAAATTCGTGTCTTTCAAAAATATACTTATATCTGACATTTTATAATGTTTTTTATGATTTTGAAGATTTTGTATAATAAAACTAATTGAGATCTATCAAACAAGATCGATATTGCATATTAAAAACATAACGAATTGAAAATTATAGACAATTTTTTGAGAGGTCAAACGCTCTCAAAAAGTCAAAAAAAGGACAAACAAACCGGGACGGAGGGAGTATGATCAAGTGTTTTGAGCTGCTGTTCATTTTTTGATGTGCAACCATCATGAAGTAGTTGAAGAAAACGTAAGCTCAATGTGCACATCAAATGTTTAAAGTCTACAGTTTTAATTGGCTGACTATCAAAGTTAGGGTTAAGTTTAGCGAAAACATTCTTTGGTGCAACTACGGTAGGGAATGTTTGAATCTTTTTAGATTATAAATGTTAAAACTGAACAAAAGACTATAAAGCTAGGCGTGATGTGATCTGATTATGTGAGTGAAGAAGGCTGAGATATGCAGACATCAAAACGTTGGATTTTCTTATGGAATCAATGGAAAAACTGGTTAAGAGGTCATTATAGGTGTATAGCATCCATATTTTTCAAGAGAACTGGAGACATTAGATTTATATGTTTTGGGAGTGAACACCAAGGAAAAACTGGCTTTTAAGAAGTTAATGAGATAAGTTGCATTCATGAAGCGTGGTCGATTATGACATTCATAGGGAGATAAACTTGTTTAGGGGAGAAATTGATAAGGTTTGGCAACAAGGGTGGATCAAGAATTTTATGATAGGGTGCCTAGAGACATCATATGGTGGGTTCTGGAGAGAAAATGAGTGACCAAAGGGTATATCGAGGTGATTAGAGACATATATGAAGGTGCTGTCACTACCATTAGATCACCGGTGGAGGAAACGAGTAAATTTTCAATCACTATAGGATTGCATCAAGAGTTAGTCTTGAGCCCGTACCTCTTTGTCTTAGTTATGGATGAATTGATAGACAATTTCACGAGAATATCCCATGGTGTATGATTTTTGTAGATGACATTGTCCTCGTAGATGAAACTGCTAAATGTGTTAATACGAAACTAGAAATTTGGAGGAAGCATTAGAGTCAAAGGGTTTTCGAATAAGTAAGAGTAAAACTAAGTATATGGTGTGCAAGTTTAGTGGTACCAGCAGTGCACATGAAGAAAGAGTGATGATCCAAGACCAAGAGATACCAAAGAGTGATTATTTGAGGTATTTAGGCTCAATTATTAGTAGAGATAGAGAGATTCTGATGATGTGACCCATAGGATCCAAGTGGGGTGGCTCAAGTGGAGGAGCGCTACTGGTGTACTATGTGACAAGAAGGTATCCACAAAATTGAAGGAAAAATTCTATGGAACTGGCATAAGACTAGCGATGCTTTGCGGGACAGAATTTTGGCCTATTAAGAAACAACAGGTGAGCAATATGAGTGTAGCGGAAATGAGAATGTTGAGGTGGATGTGTGGTAAGACTAGACGAGACTAGATTAGAAATGAAACAGTTCATGAGATGGTAGGTGTAGCACCTATAGAGGAGAAGTTGAGGGAAAATAGGCTAAGGTAGTTTGGGCATATCTACCGTAGACCTGGAGATGCAGTAGTTAAGAGAGCGAATAAGATAGCTTTGGGTAGCAATGCTATGGGGAGGAGTAGACCTAAATTGACATTAGATGGTGTTGTACTCAAAGATATGAGTATAATGGGTTTGTGTGAACAAATGGCCCTTGACAGAGCTCAATGGAAGAAAATGATTCATGTAGCCGACTCCAAGTGATTGGGACATAAGGCTCGGTTTGGTTTGGTTTATAAAAGATCATATGGTGGAATAGGAAGAAAAAACTAAAAATTGTGCTATGTTGAAGGCCGGAGTTGAACTCTTAGAGGTTTAGTTCATGTTGAATGCTGGAAAATGCTGGCTGGTTGGGTTTTAGAGCATCTCCAAGGGGAGAAGCAAAATGTCATGCCAAATATAGAATTTGCATACCTATGTGGCAAATAGAAGAGCCACTAGAAAAAGTCTGCTACACTGGCATCTTCAAATTAATTTTATTAGCTTTTAATTATAAGATTTGGATTTATTACTTTCTTTATTTCTTGCAACTTTAATATGATTTACATTTCACCATTGATGACTTGTCAAGTTGAAGAATTGGCTCTTCAAATAAGTATAAAGTTTGGTTTTGCTTCCTTCCTTAGAGATGCTCTTAGTGTACTATTTATTGTTGTGCCGATGGACCACAGCTCTGAGTTTGTTTGATGCGGTTGAGAGAATTGGATTCATTCCCGCCCGCCCTTGATAATTCACCTTTTTCTTCTTAAGCAACGGCATCAATCTCATGTCAGAGCTATCTGTACCCGATAGCCACGTCATCACTGTACTGTCTCAGAGTCAAACATCATTTAAAGGACAAAAATATGATGCACATGAAGTTAAATCAAATACATATGTTGACTAAATAGCAAGGCAAACTATTCGGGCCGTAAAATTTCATGGAAGGATGTTACTTGTTTGAAGCTTGGGAAATTATTGGCAGGGTTGGGCTTCTCCTTGTCAATATATTTTGAAGGAATAAAAAATCTGAAGTGTTGAAGAGTGAAATATAGTGGTGGTCCTATACGGCGTTTACTATTTGTCCCCCCCAAAAAAAAGAGATACTTAGTGTTGCATCACAATTTATGGGTTAGTCATAGGTGGGTGGTTGGATCGAACATTCACAGAGATGTATCTAAACCTGCACGATTGAGAGATTGAAGTTGTGGAGAAGCTTTCACAGTTTGATGATGTTGCCTCTTTAGCACTCAATGAGATACGGTAATGAAGCGATGTGGGTGGAAGTTTTTCTACTCATTGTCATGTAACTTGGCTGGCAGTTCCAACAAGTACAATCGTAGGTGGACCCGAATAACTTGGATCAAGGCTGAAACTTGCAGAAATCAGATTTGTAAGGCTGATCTTGCAAAATCCAGCCAGGCTGATCTTGCAAAATCCGGCCAGCAAAGGCTCAATTCCTCGAGGTATGGGGCTCAAATCAACCCCTAAAAGGCAGCATGATAAAGCCACTAACTAATCTGAAATTTGCATCCATCAAAAACTCCCTCAAAAGAAAGGTTACTGCTGTATATATGGTAGCTAAAAGTTTACTTAGTGGTGAAGCACCTAGGAATTATAAAAAAAACTACAAAACAATGAGGAAGTGACAGGTGGTGAACACTTAAACATAAACAAGGGGAAAAGTAGTTTACAATAACCTATCTTAGTATCTTGTAAGGAGGTTTTTTAACAACCAAGGAACTTACAGAAACCAAAATACCTAATCATATGACTTATAGATAAAGGGAGTCCAGCACTCAATCCTTTCCACACGCTAAGTTTTGCAGACCACTGGTCCCACCAAATATAATCGTCAATCTTCATCACGTTTGAAATTCCATTGCTGTCGTTTCTGCTTACCAGGGGCAGTGTTGCAATGGTGTCTTCGTCCCTTCCGAATAAATCTTCTTGGACAATTTACGCAGAAAATGATCGAACTGAAAAGCAGCTAAACAGCAGGTGGCGGTGGTGTTGATTTATTTGTTATTATTAAGCTTCATTTCTCTATAGTGTGTTTGTCATATTTTGAATCTCAACTGAACTCGGACACAGTCTTTTTTTCCACTGTTAGGAGTTGTCTGTGTCAATGCAATTTCACCACCTCTTGCTATTGACGCCACAAGTTCATAGAAAAAGGAGTTATTTTGCCTCCTTGCTATTGAACAATGTACATTGTGATCATTGTATTCTGCTCACATTTCCCCTTGCTGGATGAACTCTCAGGGTCTTCATTTTTGCTAAATTCAATCTTTCTTTTCATGATGTGGGCTCTCACGTTGCACCACATGGACTCACTTTTCCCTGTTCTAAGGCTCTTAGCTGGTTGTTCGCAATTGGTCTGCAATTGGTTATACCTCTGCCATTCAGTTCGATTCTAACCTATATTTTCTATTCAGTTTGATGTGGGAGTAGTTAGTGGAATTACCCTTCTACCCTCTGAGTAGTCCTTTAATCCTTGAAAAGCTTTATACATACAAATATAGTTGAGCAAAGGCCAAAGGGTGTGACTTGTGAGACTATGTTTTGCACAAAATCAAGTGAGCTCCATTTTCATATTTTCATTTTTTGGGTCGGATAGTTACAACCAAGATTGGAGCATGAGTGCAAGAAGGAGAAAGCTTGAACGAGAAGCATTGTAAAATCATAGCCGCAGCCACTTTGGCCTCAATTAGGGCAAAGTTGTTCTCGATGAATATTCTTGGACCCCAACTGAATGGGAAAGTTGAGAGTTGATTCGTCATTGCCTTTGCCACTCCTTCGGAAAAAAGCTCTGGTTTGAACTCCCACTAGCCAAAATAAGATAGGTTTGTCATACGGTTTCATGTCGACTTTGGGGGTTATATTGTGTTTAAACCTCACGTATGATTTGCTACACTTCTAAGTCTTCAAGGTAGACATATTTGTATACGTTGGGCATCCTTTTCCCTTAGAACCATTTGAGTGAGACACAGATGCTCTTAGGTTCGTTTGAGTATTTGAATGATCTGACGAGGCTAGTGGTATGCCATTATGATTGAAGTAATGCTTGTGAGTTGGGCATCCTTTTCCCTTTGAACCATTTGAGTGAGACACAGATGCTTTTAGGTTTGTTTGAGTATTTGAATGATCTGACGAGGCTAGTGGTATGCCATTATGATTGAAGTAATGTTTGTGAACAATTAGGAGATAGGTAATGTGAGATGGTCAATTGTTAAATTGAAATTAGAAATGGGGATAACCGAATTATATAAGACGTGTAGTATAAAGGAGGATTATCTTATGAAATGAGAATTTGGATATCTAATGAACAATGAGAGATATGATTTGAGATTTCTCACACGCTAAACTCAGCTTCATCCGTGCATTAACCACACTATGCTCAAACCACTCCACCATTTATCGAACCTGATTTGTGGCATTACAGTTGTCGTGGCATTACAGTTGTCATGGCCTTGAGTGCTCAGGAGCATTTTGAGTTGTATTCTAAAAGCACATGAACATATCCAAATAGAGATGAAAATTAGTACTTGCGGCATAAATCTAGGTCCTGACGTGGGTGTTTGAATATATTATCTCTCTCTCTCTCTCTCTCTCTCTCTCTCTCTCTCTCTCTCTCTCTCTCATGTTTTTTGTAATCTTTTGGTGCAGTTACTTGCTATGGAGTCAATCTATGGAGACAATGTTTTTATCCTTGACAGACAAAGAGGCCTGCGTTGTTTTCAGGTTTCTAATCACTTGTAAAATTCAATATCATGCTATAAAAGTGAATAACCTGAGATTTATGCATTACGCAGATTCACATACATGTTGAAACTTCCAGTGAACTTACCATCTCTGCAAAACTAAACTCATCTAGCAATCTTGGGACCAAAACTGACGGTGCAGATGAGTTCTCATACTCTTTCAAAGTCCAAAACCTTCCACCAATTGTGATCACTTGTTTGTTACCCAAGTCCTATCCAAGCCATCTCTCTCCTTATTTTACTGTCTCAGTCCAGTGGCTGGATTCAGGAAAAATTTCCTATATTTGCTCTATGTTGGATTCATTGTGGAGTGAGCAACCAGGGCAGGAGGTTATATACCGTTGGGTTGAATGGCTACAGAGTTCTTGTCTTTCTTATCTTGTTTTTGACAAAGAAATAGTTCTTGGTCCTTATGGATTGAGATATACCGGAGATAGGCGTGCGATTTCAGGAAGCATCTCTCCAGATGTTGATATTCCTTCACTGAAGAATTATGACGATCAGCAGCAGCAGGAGAACTTCTGCAGAAACTTGCATGAATGCTGCATCTGCTTTAGTGAGTTTGCAGGTATTTTTTTTGACATTTTCTTAACAAAATTGCCATGTAAGGTTCTGAAATTGTGCCAAAAAGAAAAAGTTATAGGCAGCCTTTTTAACTTGGCTTTTGTATTGATGTACTGTGAATCTCCTCCTTTAGGAAAATGCAATTTTTTACTGTTCAACAGATGAAGCGACTCCTAATGATATCACAACCTCAAGAGGTCACATATGAATTGAGCTAGGTATTGCAAATTGTTTGTGGGCGTTAGTGTAACCAAATTGAAGATTTTGGTAAAATTGGCCCAGTGGCTTTTCATTTATATCTTAAAAATGATGACAAATCAAATTATGAGATTGGCATAACACCCTTTTTCCCTATAAGAAAGCACTTGATAGGGTGTGCAGTGCACATGTGTGCGAGGACCAACCTTTCTCCGAATGGAAGAACTTAAGAATTCAATAGACCAGTTTCTTTTATTTATTATTGTGTTTAAAGAATTGTTAGCACTGGTGGTAAGAAAATTGAGTTCTTTGTAAATGTTTGAAGCATTGTAAGAAGTTTTGGTAAGAAAAATGAGTTCTTTATATACTCCTCTGTTATCATTTTTAGTCAGTTAATCTTCTTTTTTTGCCAGCATTTAATCACTTATCTTTGTCTATCAGGTTCAGAGTTTGTTAGACTGCCATGCCATCATTTCTTTTGCTGGAAATGCATGAAAACTTTCTCTGACATGCATGTAAAGGAGGGAACAATAAGCAAGCTTCTATGTCCTAATGGAAAATGTGGGGGCATGGTCCCACCTGGTTTACTGAAACGATTGCTAGGCGATGAGGAGTTTGAACGTTGGGAGTCATTAATGCTACAGAAAACACTAGAGTCTATGTCTGACGTAGTCTATTGCCCAAGATGTGAAATGGCTTGCATAGAGGATGAAGACCAACACGCCCAGTGCTCTAAGTGTTTCTTTAGCTTTTGTACCCTTTGCAGGGAGCAACGACATGTTGGAACCACATGTATGACACCAGAGATGAAGCTTTCTATCTTAAAGGTACTTGATTGTTTGTTGTATCTTCTAAATGCACGTTTCTATGATTTGTCCGGTGTCCCTTCTGGTCAAGGGCGGAGCCACCAGATGGCAACTTAGGTCACTCGATAGTTGATACCATTCTGTCCACTCATCGTTTGTGGGCTTTTCAGGAAGGTGAATCACTTGAGAAAAGCAGAAACCATGCTATCTTATTATCCAGTAAACCATGAAATTTTTCAGTCATGTTGTTCCGGCCTTTTCCTTTCTAATTGGGAACCATCCTCCTATACTGAAGAAACTTAGTTGTGATCACTGTCAAAGTTTATTTACTTCTCTTCCTGCAGGAGAGACAGAATTCATCCCAATTGAAGGATGGACAAAAGCGCCGTGAGCAAGAAATGATAAATGAGATCCTTAGTGTTAGGGAAGTACTTCGTGATGCCAAACAATGTCCATCTTGTAAGATGGCAATCTCGCGAGTTGAAGGTTGCAACAAGATGGTATGTAACAACTGTGGCCAGTATTTCTGCTATCACTGTAATAAGGCAATTGATGGTTACGATCACTTCAGGTTTGTTAATTCACCCTCGCATGATTAAAATTAGGTTTCATTCGCTTATATTCATGTTTGCTAGCAGTTTTCAAGAACAAATGTTCAAACTTTTTTTGGAGATGGTTTTCAAAAACAAAAGTACTCAGCATGGTCATAGCTTATCATTTTTGTGCTAATATGATTTTCGGAAGTATGAAAGCTATTCATGTTGTAACAAAATAACAACTTCCAGAAACGATTTTCATTGCTTTCATTTTCACAAGAAGCAAATTCTCAAAACTGCAACTAAATGGAGCCGGTGCATGATTGTGCATTTGTCAATTGATGGCATAATTCCCATAACAAGTTGTTGTCTCTTAATGAAGGGACGGAGCTTGCGAACTTTTCCCCCAAAAAGAGATTCAGATGTGGGAAGAGCGGATGATGAATGGCCGCCAGGTGGTGGGCCAGATTCAAGCTCAACTCTTTGCTGATCGAGGTCATCCATGCCCTAACTGCGGTCAAAACAATGTTAAGGTATGTGGATTTGAACTGATTAATGACAAATCAGTTTCTGATGACATTTAGTGGCAACTAATTCACGCCTCTTATATGTGCTGAATTCGAAGGATTTTATTACTGTTTACATTTGTAGCCTCAACACACATGGGTATGGACTGAAAATCATTAGCAGGATGATAGTATAGATATATCAAAATTGAAAATCTAGAAATAGTGCCTATATGTGGATTAAAAGATATGTTTTAGATGTGGACCTCAGGGATGAACGCAGTTTTCTACTTCTGTTTTGTGTTTAACTGAAGTTGTTCAGTCAATATATGAGGGCGAACCTGTTTCTTTTATAAATTTTAGCCAAAAAGATATGCTTAAGTTGTTCTAAACCAAAAGGAAATGTGTTGATTTCCTGGAGGTGGTCAGATTCGGAAGAGAAGTATCCTCCCAGTCAGGCTGATGATGGAACAGACTCTAATGACATTGGCTTTTGATTTATTTGCCACTTTGTTTTCTGTTTTGCATTGTTTTGTTAGTGGAAAGGCTGCATTGTCCCTACAATGTGGTGTGTTACCTAAATTTTTGGAACTAATATAGCAGCATTACCAATTGATACACGACTTGCAAATGGACATGAACGGATGTAGTAGCATTACTATTTGTAGTCTCAATGCTCGTGTTTAGATTCTGCCCATAAAAATTGCATGTTCGGGTAACTTTGTGGAAAACGATTGGGAACTTTCTTCTGTCCTGCTCACCTAATGTTATCTTTAACAGGTTGGCAATAACAATCACATTTTTTGCTGGCAATGTCAAAGCCATTACTGCTACTTGTGTAGAAAGATAGTGAGGCGAAGCTCTCAGCATTACGGACCTAAGGGTTGCAAGCAGCACACAGTGGGATAGACGGACCTAAGGGTTGCAACTTGCAAGCAGCACACATTGGGATAGTTCACATTACCCCCTTGTATACTCATAAAGGGTAAACCAAAAAATTTGGTTGGACCCAGGTCAGATGCAACCTAGTTCAATGGACATTGAGATCTTATATGCATTTCTCTTCTGTCAGTTTTGTCCCCTAATGATAATGGCATTTGTGTGTGCCCCGCTATTGAATGTTTGGGATTTTAGAGGTGTCACTTAGACGTTTTGGTTCTTCCGGTGGGTGTAACCTTCTGAGGCGTTTAGTCCCTGACGGTTTCAGGGTGATTGATACTGTATGTATAGGGAAAACACAGATCATTTTTGTTTTTGTTTTTTTTTAACTTGGTGACATTCAGTAGTGTTAGTTGCGAAAATGCAGTTTCAAATGTTGAGTTGTGTTGGATCGTTACAAGTTTCTTTTCTTCCTCTATTCCAACCCTGCATATGATTGCAGAATTCCAACTCATTAAGTTTAATCGGGCAACGCGGACTGTGTGCATGTTATTGTTTCTTTTTTATGGCTTCTATTTTGTTAAATACATCTTTTATTCTCCGTTTTACATTTTCATTTTAAACATGTTACCAGTAGGACTCTTCAAAAATTCATTGGAATCAATCAATTAGCCCACATCGGTCTGCTTCTGGAATTGTGAAAGGTGATTGATTCATATTTGTTTCACTTCTGCTTCAAATAATTTAAAATCGTTGATACGGTTTGGCCACATGTTTAGGATTAAAATTCTATATTATGGAATAGAGCGGTTGTTTTTGTAAAATTTAGTACTGCAAACGAGCCGAGCTTTATCAAGCTTAAGCTTAGCTCGTTTACTAAACGAGCTAAAAAATTGAGCTCGAGCCTTAATGAACCGAGCCCTTACCGAGCCAAGCTTATTCATTTACTAAACAAGCCTCTTCAATCGAGCCAGGTCTCCCTTAACAACCTGAGCTTTCGTCGACCGAGCCGAGCTTGAAGCCGAGCCACTCAAGCTCAAGCTTGACTCGTTTAGTTCCCGAGCTACTCGGTTCATTTGCAGCAAATAGAGTAATCTCTCTTGCAGTCTGATCATATTTTTATGCGTAGATTGTAGCTGTAGGATCAATTCTTTTCTCCATAGAATATTTATCAATGTAAATCTACCTCTCCTACTTTTTAGGCAATGTATTCCCTTTTTTTTTTCCCTTAATAAATGTCTAGTCTACTCCTAAGGGGATGGGGAGAGGTACCGCTAAGCGACATACAAGTGGGGCAAGCCAAAAGACATCAACTATCACATCAAGCACTCGCGCTTGTAGCGAGAATTGAACCCTCACCTTTTATGTGGAAGAGGTGAGGAAGTGACATTGGGCTACATGCCTGTTTAAATGTTGCATTTTATCATTAAGCATGAAACTTCTTTTTTACTCTTCTCTATCAAATCTCATACGCTAAATATCTAGGCATATAAACAAGAGCAACTTCTAAAGCCGTTGGATCATCTAATCTTAACTTCGTAACCGTGATTAAGAAGAAACAAAAAACGAAAACTAGTACTGATTTCTTTATCATATCTCCCCTTCTACCTTTTTTGTTACATTTGTTCAATCTTTCTGTATCACCACCTTTTTAATAAACTTCTACACATTTTTAGGTTAAAAAATACGTCTACACATTGAAAATATCTATCTCATCACGTTTCAATAATACCTATACATAGTACATATTTATCTATTCAAATTTCAGAGCATTATTTCTCTTTTTCCGTGCTGCCCAACTGACAAATAATCTTGCATATTTCACGTTTATGATGATAAATTTGAATGATTATGGCTAAGCTGCAGAAAATTTTGGTTCAAATGTTATTGGATTTAATAAAAATTAATTATGGATAGACGATTTCAGGCGCATAATCAAGAAAAAAATTGGAAATTACCGGTTGAGTGTCTTCAGGTACTAATCACTACCATAGCAGTTTCCTTGGGCATCTTTGTCAAACCCAGGCTCAAGTTGGGGCATCAGTTCCAAGCAATTAGGGTGGACATATAATATGGGTTTGAGGTTTATGCAACATCAAAGCAGTACTATGTGACAGGTACTTGGCTTGGCATACTAGCTAACAAGACACGAGAATTCATAGCTTTGGGACCTGAAATATCGTAAAACCAAAAATAGAAGTACCGGAAATGGAGGTAAAACACGTAGCCTGCGTAAAGGAGATACGATAATCATGCTAAGAATGGCTATTGCAGAAGGGTTAGCAATCAAATGGTGCTCCTCACAGAACTAATGTGGTGAACAAGCACCTGTATTTCTCCTTTCTTTTCTGTTTTGTTCAATACATACCCGATATACCCTAGAACAAGTAAAGCATGCAAAACTTTCAATCATTCTAAAGAAGGCCTATGAATCATTTCCAGAGGCTTCTTCCTCTGGCTTGACAAAGAACTCGATATAAGCAATACGACTAGGTTGCTGATAACCAGCAGAATCAACATGGGAATGTGAAACAGACGGTCTCACAACAGAAACCAGGTGTTGAACTTTCAACATCCCACCTCTCCCGATAGTCAACTTGCTCCCTCTATTATCTTTGATCACACTACTGGGTATGTTTGAAGTTGTTGCACGGAGGAACTTGTACATGTACCTTTCCATACCAAAGAAAACAGTAAGCAAACACTGTTGATAAAAGGGTGGTAAGGGTGGTTTTTTCGTATTCACTTGTCTGTATGCCAGAATAACTATAGTAATATAGATGAATGTTTGAAATTGACCAAATATGTACCGACAGGTACCTGTAGGAGACTCGTTGATCACAATGGAATGCAATCAACAAATCAGTATTCGCATAATACATGAAGTCTATCTGCAAGGAATATGATCAAGTATTATGGGAGAAAGGGATAATTATGGCAACAAATACTTGCTCATTTCTGGAGTCAAATAACACCTGTAAGTCGCCATGGCCTTCACCTCTGAAGGTGACGGAAGGGGGAACTGGTTGTAAAACTATCTGGATGCTTGATCCGGGCCATTCAAGATCATCAATAGCTTCCTTTAGAGCAGCAGACTGGGGGTGAACGCCATGATATTAGCAGGATCTATAGTCCTCCTCACCTTAAATATAGAAGATTCTCTAGATACGAACATGATAAAACTCATATACTTATTCTGGCTAGCTTTCCATTCCAATAATTGCTTGGAGCAGGAAGTCGATAAATGCAGAAATTGACAATTGTATACTCCCATGATGGAGATGATAAACTGCCAACAGTTATGCACTCGAAGTATTGAAATTGAAACCACCCAACCAAGACTTTGCGTTTTAGTTTCAAAAAGACAAAGAGCCTTGGCATTGGACAACTAAGTTTTAAAAAGACAAAGAGCCTTGGCATTGGACAACTAAAGAATGTTCCGGGATCTTAACAATCTTAAAGGGTGGCTTGGCCCAAGGTAAGGCTTTCCGTTAGTTCCACCTGATGGCAAGGGTTTGAGTAGTGTAAAACCTCTAACGAAATAGGAGTAAGGCTGTATAATCTCGCTGTCCCCAGAATCCGCTCTAAGCAGAAGAGGATGTAAGGCCCTGATTATCGATTACGGTAAGGAATAGTCGAAGTAGAATATTAGTGCCTTTCAGTTCGATAAGATCTGTCTGTCAGAACAGAGACATTTTTTATACATGCATTTTGGGGGATCTCTGAGCCAAATAAGGATGACACCCACACGCCTTCTCAGACAGGCCCACGTTGAATCGTATTCCCTTCCGTTAGGCAGTAGTATGACATGTTACTCAAACAAAACCGTTAAAAAGGAGTGGATCAAAATTGACTCCAAACATCACCATTGGTCCAGTTGAAGTTTTGGTTGAAGGATGGAAACCTATGTTAGCACAGACACGGATACGGACAGTCGGACACAGACACGGAAAATCTAAAAGAATGGGGATACGGACGCAGAGGGGGACACACCACATGTATATACATACATAAATGTTTATATATATATACATTTTTTTTCCAAGTTTAAATTGCAAAATGTAAACAAAACGAAATGGATGAGAGGAATCTGATGTTAGGGTTTGATTCTGGATGACTTGTTTTTATAGGAAAAGTTACACAAACCCAGAATATTTCAGTAATAACATAGTTACCCTCAAAAAAATTAAAAAAAATACACTTACACCCCTGTTGTGTCCCCCTAAAAAATTAACCTAAATAATTGGACACGCCATGTGGGGTGTCGGGCACGTATCTAGTTGTGTCGCCACCGTGTCCCAGTGTCGAACATAGCGATACCTCAACGCCTAGAGGTGTCGGTGCTACATAGATGGCAACTAAAGTTTATCCTTACGTAGGTTGTCTATGAAACCTTAGTTAAAGTTCATATACCCCATTGTACATGATACTGGGCACCAAACCTTTGTGAGGATATAGCCAAGTTATCAACTCAGCCCAGCCCAATGTGCATGGAAAATAGTTACTTTATCCTGAAGCTCATTCGCCATGGCTAATGATTAGAAGAACACACATGACATTCCTAATTGGTGCATCAAATGTGGAAGATTTGGGATATAATATGCAATTTTTTGACAGAAATCTGATATGGTCCACAAAATATGAGATACCTGGGGGGAGGACAGTATCCCTAGTGACCTAGTCATAGTAGGTAAATTCGACTAGGCTTACTACGACCAGATAAATTACAGTAACAAAAAACTTGCTAGAGTCAAGACCATAACGAATTTATAGAATAAGGTGACACTTCTTGAAACTGACGGAGGATACGTTCAATTCCATCTGGGTCGATATAATTGGTCTGACCTTGAGTGCTAATAAAATTAAAAGCAAGTACCTTAACAGTAAAACTGAGTGGGCTGCTTCCTGCAGGTTCAAAGTTGTAGTCCCATGAAACCATATCCGGAATCCTTGTTCTAATTTCGGCATAAATGCAAGCATTCACCGAATCAACAGATCTAATAAACAAAAGAAGCAGCATCATGGAAGGATCAAATTCAAGAATATAGCAATAAAGCCAGCAGCAACTATAAAATCACAATTTTGTGGTCATTTGTAAGCTTGCAATATGGGTAATCGTAACCGACAGTGCGTTCTAGGCTTTAATTCAGATATTTGTAGCAACTTTAACTCCCCGTTTGATCCAAAATAGAAAGAACCTTTTCTTTACTGAAAAAGAAGTCGCCTATAGTACTTAAGGTGCAGGTGGTGGCTGTACAGATTTCTTTAATTGGCCCTTGCACCACCTGCATGCTGCAGCTAAAAAGCTATACTTGAGTTTTTAAGACTTATTTAATAGCGACTTCATACAAGTTTCACAAGGGATAACAAAAGACAGACCCATATAAGCAAGTTACAAAAACATACAGAATGGACCCAATGGTGAATCCACTACTTCTCACTTGCATCAGCTCCTCACAAACCATATCTACAGACCGATACAGTTGTGTTCAGTCCAATTAATAGGCCATTACATACGAGGACAGAATCTATTGTTTCACATGTTGAGCACTGCTGTCTGTTCCACAAGCTAGTCTAAATGCAAATGGCACATTGCTGTTGCAAAATGAGACCTCAATATCCATTAAAATGCACCATTAAACCACTTCTTGGACATTGGAAGGTAAACTGGGAAATGATATCCATATATATCCGCTCGTCTTTTTTATGCATAGATATCTCAAATAGATGACAACAATAATCAACATAAGAAATCAAGTGAAAACATACTTGAGAAGAAGCTGCATGTCTGGCCCTGGGTACTGGATTTCAATGGTGTTTGACTGCCCAGGAACTGAAAATGTGTTGAGGCAATCCACGAAGAGGCCCAAATTGACTCCAAAACGAGGCCGCCCTTGTGCACTATAATCATATTGAATGAAAAGCTGCAATAGGAAGTCATGCACTTCACAACATAAAAGAGAAAATTATACTTTCTAGCTCCTATAGTCCGGCGAGTTGCAAGAAAGCAACAAACACTTTTCTGTTAGTTCCACTTAGAGAATGTACTGTAATAGAAAGTGATTCTTGACGACTTTCCTTACCCGGAATCACATTCCCAAATCAAATAGGTTATGTAATATTCCAGGCTCAATCCACAAATGGGAATTGCGGACTCTAATAAATTTCTCAACAAAGGCTTCTTAGATACGATCCCAAAACTAACCCAAACATTTGAACGACCTCGACTGATGAATTACATTACTGCATATTTTGATTCTTAATATACACATTCGGCATTTCCATTCCCGCGAAAAGGTTGCAGGCATCCAAACACAGTTGGTCCCCAAGGGGTTGGTTCAGCTGAATAAGGTTTGAGGTATGCTCCCCCAGGTCCCCAGCTCGAGTCTCCCTAGGGCTAGCCATGGGCTCCCATAAGAATGTCCCAAAGGCTGGTGGGGGCTATAGAGATTAGTCCCGAGGTGCACGCAAGTTGGCCCGTGGACACTCTAGTTTACCAAAAAACAAACAAACATCGTTGGTCCAAATAATTTGACCTATTTCAATTTCCAGCATTTTAAGAGCAGCCAAACAAGGGATTTCACATCCTTTAAACCCAGTACCTCACGTTGTAGATACACTTTGGCCTGAAGACATCTGGACTCCTCAACAATCAAGACTATGCCATGCTCAGACAACTCCACAACCGCTTCCTAGATGCACAAATTGCAGTGAACAACAACCACAGAAATTAGAACAAACACCTTATGTAATAACCCTAGAAAATCTGCTCGTGTGTTTGGTTCTCGGGAAAAGGTAAGGGGGCAAGTGAGAAGGTCGGGAGTCTTGGTAAAAACCTGATGGCGTTTCCAGCGGACGGAGGAGAGGGCATCGACCATGCCTTGGACGTTGTCCAACTGACAAACCAGATCGGGTGCCTCTGGCTCTACGGCCGACGAGCTCATCCTCCTCCTCTTTCCCGCCAACAATATCAAAACCCCAACTCCTCGCACTCTTCGTTTCACTTTCCTCGCAAGGATAAGAGCATCTCCACCCCTCACCCATATTTTTTCTCATATTTGAGTTAAATTTTGGATAAAAACTCATTTTGAGGATATACATCTCTAACCATCAAATCCAAAATTACCCAAATATATGTACATTTTATTCTTAATTGCATAATGGTAAATAAGGTAAAAGAATCAAATCCAAAATAAGGAGACGTCATACTCTTCTCTCTCCATCTTCGTCTCTCTCTCCGAGAATCAATCACAAAAAATTTTTTTCACACAAAACCTAAAAGCGGACACAATCACAAAACACAACTCTGAAACTCGTTCATCATCGGAGGAGAAGGCCAGAAGAGAACGACAACTCTGGGGGATCCAAGATGGCTTAGAGGTCACAATGTCACTGTCACTTTCCGCATTGCCTCTCAGACCGCCGACCCTCGGCCTGCCGCCACTTCCAACGAGGTTCTCTCTCTCCCTCCTCCCCTCTCTCTCTCTCTCTCTCTCTCTCTCTAGACGTCAGAGAAATGGGTCAAGGCAAAAGTTGTCCCAGATTTGGGCAAAGAAATGGGTAAAACCCAAAATGAAGAAGAGTTTGGGTCAAAAATTGGAGAGAGAATTTTGTGATTTTTGCCCTATTTTTAAATTTGAGTATTAAAATGGGTGAAGATTAGAGATGCTCTAAGGATAAAATATGGGCTTTGCCCTTCCCCATTAACTACTCCATTCAATACCTAGTATTTGTACTAGTACTTAAATCCTTTACGGCCCGTTTGGATGGAGGATTTGTTTTGGGTGGATTTGTAATGAGGGTGGATTTGAGGGTGGATATGTAATGAGAGATGATATGTTAAGAAGGGTGGATTTGTAATGAGGCATTTGGATGATTTTTTGAAAAGGAGGATATGGAAGGTGGATATGAAGAGATAAGTGATCAAATGACACAATTACCCCCAGTTATATTTTATAAACAAAATTAGGTTAATTTCATTATATAATTATAATAAATAAATACCCACCCCCTTTCTGATAAATGACCCAATAATTTGATACCCACCCACCGACTTTCTGATGCAGAGCCCACCCACTTTCTGATACAGAGCCGTCTCTCTCTCTCACCCACACACACCCCTCTTCTCCCATGGCGACGACAACTCTCTGGATTTTGAAGACAATTTGCGCACAACAACGAGACGGACAGAGATCGGCGATATGCACATGACGACAACGACGATGGTGGTCTTATTTTGAAGACAGTGATGGTCAGATACAGATCACAATTAGAAATTTTCTTCCCCTCTTTCACAGATCAGAAGGGATAGATTGTGTTCTTGCATTTTGTTGCTTCAAACTTTGGGGTCTTATTTGTAAAATCTTTAAATTTGCGGTTAAATGCCTTTGGTTCAGGTTTGAGATTTTTTTTTTTTTTGGCAAAGAAATCCCTCAACTGAGTTTTGTGGCTAGAAGATCTCTCTCTCTCTCTCTCGTTGGTCTGATTTTCAGAAAACAGAAACAAGTTTGAGAAAAGAAGGGGGATTTGGAGGGGTAAAATCGTCCAAAACCCCCCGGATTTGCCAACGACGGGGTCCGGGCTGGCGTTCACAAATCCACCTTCAGCTGGAGATGGAGCCGCTACAGTGATCATCTCCGACTTCCAAAAAACTGAACCAAACACCGGATATAGGGAGACCCGGAGTACAAGTCAGGGGGGATTCACATATCCCCCTTCATCTCCTGCATCCAAACAGGGCGTTAATTATCAATTCAACACGCATGCCTTGCCCGCCCTTTGATTACCTAAACGTAACTCCATCTACTTGGCTTCAATTACCGCCTTCCATTCATTTGTTGAACGGAAAAGTTATGACTTAACTTTATTATTTTTATTTTTTATTTTTTTTGGCGCCAAAATAAAGGTAGTTTCCCAAAAGCCTAAAAAATAAAATTTGAGGAAATGATTTGGGGCAAAGCCGCAAACCCTAATTGATGAAACATACTCGATCAGAGAGGGACCAATTGCTCGACCTAGGGTTTACAATTGCTTTGGTGAATGGTCAAGAATGGTATGGATCTTGAGAGCTCCAAACGGAAGGAAACCAATATATAAGCCTTTTATTTTTTATTATATTAAATTTGAGAAAACCAAAATGGAAGAAAAACGAAATGATCTACTTTATATATGTAACTAGGGTTTGCCCGCACGAAACAACTCATTCTGAACACAACTCAAATTCATCAATATCCTTGTCTATTGTTGACTAAGGGTGAGCATGGTTCGGATTGGTTCGGTTTTATAGTAAAGCAAGAACCAAACTAATACCTACGGATTATGAATTTGGAAAACCAAACCAACCCAAAAAATGTATAGAACCAAACCAATCCAAATCATTAAAATACGGTTCGATTTTGGTTTTAAGCTACGGTTTGTATGTATAAAAATGTAGGGTAATTAAAGCATCCGCAATGGTAATAATCAAAACCAATAACCAAACAGTAAGTCTAAGGGTACAGCAGTTAGGTATAGATTTTGGGTACAGATTTTTTGTGGGGCCTACTACGGGTCCCACACAAATGATCCGAGCCGTTCATTAAATGTAAAACAGCTTTTCAAGGGCCCCCGCAAAAAATCAAATCAATCCGATACTTATAGATACTCAATCCAATTATATATTTTTTCATTATCCAGGAATCTAAATCAAAAGTTAGATGATTGGATTGAGCATCTATAAGTATCGGATTGAACTGATTTTTTGCGGGGGCCCTTGAAAAGCTATTTTACATTTAATGAACGGCTCGGATCATTTGTGTGGGACCCGTAGTAGGCCCCACAAAAAATCTGTACCTAATATCTGTACCTAACTGCTGTACCTTAGACTTACTGATAACCAAACGGTGTCACGTCAACATTTGATTATCCATTTAGTCCATAATTCAACTTAACAACCTCTACATTCACATTGGTTATTTTTGAATGCCTAACCAAAAAAAAATCTCACAATGCACATTTGTTCAATCACAAACGAGTTTCAATCACGCACCCAATCACACTAAATTATTCGTCTCAATAAGACAATTCCAATATGGGTGTTTTTGAGTTATTGAATTTTCAGTTTTGTTGTTGGTAAAAGTTGTTAAGTTTGATTATGAAATGGGTGTAATTTGGTTATTTGCAAAAAAAACTTGTAATTTTGCTTATTACAATGTGGGGTATTTTTTGAGCATTGTTGTTAAATTTACTTATCCACATCCATTTGCTTATTATAATAGGGATGCTTTTAGTCTTGGTAGTGAAGGAATTATAAGAATTGGAATTCGTTTTCATGTATAGAAATTTAGGAATTGAGCCGTGGAAGTTGACTGATCTGGTGATACTTTTGTGTATAATAAATTAATAATCATAGGAAATTAGGATTGGGTTTGATATATAGAAGTTTATTCTAAATTATCTTGGCAGGAAAGAAAAAACAAATATTGCGATGGATTTAATAGGATTAATAACATCAGGAAAGTAGTTAATTAAGGCTCTCGTATTTATTTGGTAAATCATAATTAAATTATATATATATATATATGTATATATTATACGGTTCAGATCGGTTTAGAATCATAACCGTGAACGTGTATCCATAAACCAAACCATAAAACGCGGTTTCTAATTTTTTTAAACCATGACCAAACCATACTACTATAAATCCAAACCAAATCTTTCGGCTTGGATTGATTTGGACTGGATTCGTGGTTTGACGGATTTTTTGCTCACCTCTATTGTTAACCACCAGACCAACAAAGCTAACCTCTTCTAAAGGTGTTTTCAAGTAAGGTTTCAACAGAGTTCATCTAATCAACTACATCAACACATTACGGCACAAATCAATCCATTACACCCTAAAAAAGTCCCAGTGGCTTCATTCCTTGATCAACGTGGGTCTTGGACGCCTCCGACTCGCTTTAAGCTTTAACTCTTCTTATTAAGCAATTTTTCCTACAAAACAGAGTAAACATGCCCTACGTGCAATATCGAATAAAAAACTAAATTAACTAAACATAAAGCGGTAAAGCTAAGGACTAAAGCACCAAGATTATGCAATATTGGGTGCTTATCAGGGAAAGATACCAAAACGACGACGTTTTGGTTTGACCTTCTTAAAAAAAAAAGAAGAAGAAGGTTGCACAGATCTGGAACAAGTCTTCTTATTGAACAAAAAGAAAACTTAAAAAGAAAGCGGAACAACACCTAAGTACCCTCAGTTATAATGTCACGACCATGAACCTAGGAACTTGGTTGAGTCATCACGACCCGCTGATGAGTACGTTGTGGGCTCCCGCGCCCGAAGAAGCGCTTGCGCTCGAAGAGTCGCCACCCGGGTTTTTGAGATGGGTCACCTGAGAAACCGAGAGTTTGATTTGAAAAAGAAAGGCTTTTGGTCTAGCGAAAACGTTGAGATGATGGGTTCGGGAGTCACATTACGATTGAGGAAGGTTTTTCTTTAAAAAGCACTCCATTCGCCCGGTAAGACCGGTCTCTACTTGATGTTTTCAAAAAGGGGGGGAATCTTCAATATTATTTGGAATATCAAACTCTTTAATAAAGCACGTAACGGGAAAGGGACATGGGAAATATATCACATTGACGTGCAGGTGGTGCTATCTGTACAGTCGTGATAAAATGATGTGAATAAATGGAAGTAAATAACATTCAACAGACTGTTTGGACCTCAGAATACCGCTCACGGCACCCTGAGATGCCGCGCGAGGCATCTCAACATGCCGTGCGTGGCACCTGCTCTGCTGTCAGACTGTTGCAGTCTTTCAAAACATCATTTAGCTCACTGGTTTCTCTGTAGATCTTTTGAAAACTCACGAGTAGCCTCACGGCGGTCAGATCATCCCAAGAACGTCATTATCCTTCTCAAAACATAGTTTTAAAGTAGCTTTCAACGTTTTTGATCACTTGGGATGATCTTGAAAAGATTTTAGAAGAGCCGAAACATGGCTTGTAGATATGGTCTTATTTTAAGAGCTACAGAAACAGTAAACAGCAAAAACAGGTAACCACAGCGGAGGAAAACTCAGATCCAGGCAGCCTGTTCACAATAGCATTAGTGTGTACTATGCCGTGCGCTGGAGGTCGGGATGCCGCGCGTCTGAGCGACAGGCCGTGCGGTTTCTCAACCTCAGCACAGTGTCTGTTTTATTTTATGAAAATGGGTTTTGAGTCAGGATCTAACCAAAAGGGATCAGATCTGCTGACAGAAAGGTCCCCTCAGGACCAGAACGGAGTCTAGTCCGAGGAAACTAGTTTATACCTTTGGTTTTGAGCTTGATCAAGGGTCGTGGATGCAAGAATGTGGATGGATCGTCACGGATGTGGATGGAGGAGGTTAAATGAGACAAAGGGAGTATGGGTGTGAGTGAAGATTAGGTATTTTGGGTGATGGGGTCTTGAAGTTAATGAGTGATCAACTTCAATGATGAGAAGGGAGTGAGTGAAAGCTCTTAAAAAATGTCTTTTGGGAATGACATCCTTTAAGACTTGAAAATGGAAGTGGTAATGGAAAGTGGGTTTGAGAACTTAGAGAGAGAAAGTAGAGTGAGAGAGCCAAGAGAAAGGCAAGAGGAGGACTCAAAAGAAGGGCTAAGAGGGACCCTTTTCCCTTGAGTGGAGGGGTTAATTTATAGGCAAAGGGCCAAGGATTTTGAATTCAAATGGTGGAGGTATTTTAGGCGGGCGAAGTGCATTTAATTTGAGCCAGTCATCGTTGTTGCTCTGCTGGCATGGCCGACTTCTCGAGCCGATCACCTTTTGCTCAAGGTGCCGTGCGGTTAAGGATTGCCGCCGCACGGCCACCCTTAAATTTCAAGGTGCCGTGCGCTGCAGAGTGCGCGGTTCCTCTTCCTTCGGTCCAGGGCTCTTTTGGGCTTTGTTTGGGCTTTTGTTTGGGCTTTTCAGGTTTTTTGGGTCTTTGGGTTTATATGGGCTGAGAGAAGTCCTTTTTCAAGCTCGCGAAGGTATCGTTTCCTCTATTTCATCATCGGGGTGGACAAAGACTCTCCGAGGTCCGGATTGGGGTATCTACAGTAGTCCCTCTTTAACGTAACTCGGATACCATTAGTTGGTACGAGTGATGCTTAAAGAATAGGCATCCCAATCCGTTGCTCTAGTGCCTTTGGCCAAAGACAAAACGAAAACTGTAAGTAAATATGATGGTGTTCGCGCTCGGGGAGCTGCCTACGTACCCCGTTGTAGGGATCAGACCAGCGTAGTTCAATTGGGACAATGCAATGCGAGAAACGAGTCCCGGAGGACAAACTTATGCAAAGAAGTGCTTGCGGTGCGGTGTGTCATTCAAAGTATTGTGAAAGACTTGAGATGAGCCCTCGGGAGGCGAAAATCAAGACGAGCCCTCGGGAGGCAAAAATCAAGACGAGGAGAGACGTTAGGTCCGTTAGACCGTGGCTCAAGAGACGAGAAGCGAGACGAGCCCTCGGAAGGCGAAGATTGAGACGAGCCTTCGGAAGGCGAAGATTGAGACGAGCCCTCGGAAGGCAAAAATTCAATTTAGAATTTTTGAGACAAGCCCTCGGAAGGCGAAAATTCAATTTAGAATTTTTGAGACAAACCCTCGGAAGGCGAAAATTCAATTTAGAAATTTTTGAGACAAGCCCTCGGAAGGCAAAAATTCAATTTAGAATTTTTGAGACAAGCCCTCGGGAGGCGAAAATTCAATTTAGAATTTTTGAGACAAGCCCTTGGGAGGCGAAAATTGAATTTTGAATTTTTGAGACGAGCCCTCGGGAGGCGAAAATCAAGTTTTGAATTTTTGAGACGAGCCCTCGGGAGGCGAAAATTGAATTTTGAATTTTTGAGACAAGCCCTCGGGAGGCGAAAATTCAATTTTGAATTTTTGAGACAAGCCCTCGGGAGGCGAAAATTGAATTTTGAATTTTTGAGACGAGCCCTCGGGAGGCGAAAATAAAGTTTTGAATTTTTGAGACGAGCCCTCGGGAGGCGAAAATCGAGTTTTGAATTTTTGAGACGAGCCATCAGGAGGCGAAATCAAGTTTTGAATTTTTGAGACGAGCCCTCGGGAGGCGAAAATCGAGTTTTGAATTTTTGAGACGAGCCATCGGGAGGCGAAAATCGAATTTTGAATTTTGGACCTGCTGGGAAAAATATGTTGATTCCGCGAACCAGTCACGATGAGTCCCAGAGGACGGATACCGAGAAAAAGGTGAATACGGCGAATTCCCGGGGGATTAAATGGCGCCGTAACCGATGCATGACATTCTAAAGGACCTTACTGCAAAACGGCTGAGGATTGAGTTTCCAAAAGGATTTTGGTGGCTGATTGGATCAATTTTCGAGAAAACATTTAAACTTCTGGAGCCAGGGTGCCGTGCGGTCAAGGTTAAAGGCGCGCGGCACCTCGTTCTGCTAAGCACCCTTTCGATTTCTGAGAACAGTTGGTAGGTTTAAGGGTGTCATTAATTCAGGCGTGCCCTTTCGTCGGCCGGGGTTTCTTTAAAAGGGGAGGGGGTGCCTTAATCTATGCACTTATCAACAAAATCTCTGAAGTCTTTCTATATTCTTCTCTCTTCTCAAAGCAGGCTGTTCTCAAGGTTCTCGGATGGCGAACAACGATTTAACAGCCCGGGTGACGTCTCTCGAAGCCGAGATGGCCTTCTTCCGGGGGGAAATCGAACAGCTCAACGAACAAATCGCGTGATTGATCACCACCATCCGTACCCTTCGTCGTGCCGTCTCCAACTTGCAAGACTTTGCATTTGACCAACTTGATGACAAGCATGACCCCGAGTTTGCACCGGAGCGCGGGTCTGACGACACTGTGGAGGATTCCGAGGGGAATCCGAACGATTCGGACGACCGTTCGGACGGGGCGAGCGATTGAGACGGGGGCTAGAGGAGAGGAGGAAGAAGAAGGAGGAAGAAGGGCAGTAGGCCCACTGTCTTGTTTTTCTTTTGTTTGTTTTTTTTTTCTTTTTTTTTTTGAAAAAAATGTAATGCCAAGATCCCCGGGGGAAACCCCGGGTTTTTATTTAATGAAGAAGTCCCTTTCTTCTTCCATTCTTCCGCATTCAAACTTCTTATCTCATACGAATCTAAACGAATCAAACACAGTCTGCCACAAACTGTCTTCAGAAAGCAAAACAGCCGAAATAACACGTCGTGCGCAGATGTTTTTGGGATGCACGGGACCTCGGACTAAAAGTACTGCTTGTTCATTCGACGTGTCGTGCGCCTATGCTAAGGTGCCGTGCGGCTATTCTAGCTGTGAACCCGGTCCAGAGTTGATCTTCAAGCGAACCGGTTCGGGGGATACATAAATACGCGAGGTGTACACAGTACACCTCGCACGTTCGAATTTCCCTCTCTCTCTCTCGATCATCTCTCTCTCTCACGACTATATCTCTCTCCTTCTCTCTCGATCATCTCTCTCTTTCTCTCTCTCGATCATCTCTCTCTCTCGACTGTTCTCTCTCTCTCTCGCTACTCTCTCTCTCTCTCATTGCTCTCTCTCGATTGAATCTCTCCTGGAGTCCAGGGACGCTCCTGGCGACAACCATTTATCACGGGTCGAGATTACCTCGCCTTCGGTCGTCTCGGAGGATGTGGCTATGGCCGAGGGTGTTCCGGAGATCACCAGGGTTTCGGACCATGCGGCACTGGCCGAGGAGGCCACAGCCCCGGCCGCTGCAGTGGCTGGTAGCGACGGTGATGATGGTAGTGGTGCGGTATTGGCCGGGTACGGTCAGGAGGCGGAGACTCTGGGTGCAGTGGAGTCGAGGGGTGACGCCGAGGTTTCGGGCCGGTCAAAGGCAGCGACGGGTGTGGAGGAAAGGACCACAGAGGGCCACGGTGGTAGTTTAGGCCAGGTGGTGGTGGAAGAGACAGAGGCCTCTCCCGTGAGAGAGCGTCGGACCGACTTGGGGAAGGCCCCCGTCGTCGAGGGTGAGCCGGAGGTGGAGCTGGTGGTGGAGGACACACCGCCTATGTTTGTGGGCAGCGGTACAGGTGCAGGGTCGTCACGCCATATAGGCATGGGCGACTACTTGGCAACGGCGTCCATGGAGGACGTGCTGGAGTTAGTGCACAGGTTTCCTGGGTTGGCGGACGCTCTACTCGCGGCCCGCGAGGCGGAGTTACAGGCTGGGCTCGGTCCTGGGGGAGATAGAGAGCCGGAGGCTGAGGAGAGGCGAGTTGAGGAGGCCAGGGTGATGGCTCCTCGCGTCACTGTGGTGGCTGAGGCGACACTGGCATTGCAGGGGCGAGGGCCCTATGACGAGGCGGCCTACGTGCCCTTCCAAGGACGTGGTGGTGCCTTCACTTTTCGACCCTTACACTCCGAGGAGGCCGACTTACGACGAGACTCTGGTCTTGGACCTCAGCGGCACCTTTCTTTGCGCCAAGACGAGGTATACTTTAAATTTCTGATTTCAAATTCCAATGCATCGTATTTCCATTTTATTGCATCTAAGTACACCATCAGTATTGTATGTCATGCAATTTCTTGAATATTGTTGATTTGTTGCAACAAGCGATCTCGCTCTCGTGCTACGGAGGTTCGACGGCGCCGACGTTTTGGGAGAGGCTGCTGAGGCTTCGCGGGAGATAGTGAGGCGGGCGGGCTTTGGAGAGTTAGGGGTGTTGGCGAGAGGCGTGTGCAATGACCGCCCGGTGGTGAGGCTCTTGCCGAGAGGTGGTGGGATATGACGAACACCCTCCACTTCTCTTTTGAGCCGACCGTGACGCCGTTGGACTTCGCGGCGATCATCGGTCTCAGGGTCGGAGGTGACCTTATTCCTTTGACGCTGCCACAGGAGGCAAAGCGGCGCTTCCAAATGAGCGATGCCGGGACGAGAGCGGAGGGGGATGACGCGAAGTACGCCCAACTCTTGAGGTTTTGGACGGAGAGGCTCCCGATGACAGTGGTGGAGGAGGAGGAAGCGGATGGCGAGGTGCTTCTTTTGTACTTACTCGGTGCATCTCTGTTTCCCAACAGTGCAACCGGATACACCTTTCGCTTCTCCCGGCCTTGAGGAACGTCGGGGAGATCGCCCGCTTGATTGGGGAGGTGCAGCACTGGGACGTGCTACGCCTTCATGGGCTCTTTGTCTCGCAGAGCCAGGAGTGAGCCTCGGAGGCTACCAGAGGGTCTAGGAGGTATATTTCGTTTCCTTTCTTATGAACAGTTAGCTTTTCCATTTGTATCTATTCAATGTATATCTTGTGCTAACTTTCCATGTCTTGAATTGCAGCTTTGGACGTGCGAGGTGATAGGGATGTACCCTCTCGAGACCACGTGTCCGACGACACGATACTTCCTCGAGCCCTATGCTGGTCGAGTACAAGGGCGTGAAGAGGGAAGAGGCAAGCTGGATGCCTTCCGCCTATACTTGGACGAGCTGCGTCCTCAAGTATCAAAGCACTTTCGTTTCTATTTCCTGCTCATCTTTATATAAATATACTTTGACATTGCTTATCCTTAATGGCAGGTCCACTGGCGGTGTGGGACCGCTTCGAGATCCCCTACATTGCACAGAGTAGGGTGGTTGCCAGGGGGAGAGTGCTTCTCCCCTTACGGTGGCGATGGTACTTGGGTGACCAAGTGTCACGCCCTTGATCGTTGAGTGACGTTTTGAGCCTGGCTTGCTTCCTGCTCTGGTGCAGAGGACGGACCAGTACACCCGGAGGGAGGTCGAGCAGTTTACACGGCCGGACCTCGAGTTAGAGCCGTTCTTCGAGGCAGGTGCTGGCCTTGCGGCGGACTACGCAGATTACTGTTCTCAGTACCTGATGGCGAGTCTGAGGATACGTCTTTGCTTAGGAGGCGGCACAGCGGCACGAGGCAGTCTTTGGAGGAGGAAGGGGAAAGAAGAGGGATAGAGGCGCGGAGTCGGTGGAGGAGACGGAGGCCGCAGGATGGCAGAGGTCGCGGCGGCGCAGAGCCCGGCGGTGCTAGCCTCCTGCCTTTCTTGACAAGGACGTGACGACCCCTCAGGGAGTCCCTGGTGTGGTCGCGGTGCCACGTCCTCCTGTTGAGGCTCTGGGGTTCCTTGCTCAGGTATAACATGTTTTCAATCTTCTGTACATTTGCTCTGCTTGCATATTCTGATTCATTTCCTTCTTGCAGGCTCCTCCAGGGTACGTGAAGGAGATGGCGGAGGCCATGATGGGCCTGGAGCAGTTGGTGAGGCAGTACGCCATGGGCCACCCTCCAGAGGTGTTGCCTCGCGTTGGCGGGTCGATGGTACACTCTCGAACTTTAGTCATTTGCTTTACTTCTACCGCTTATATTATGATTATGATGCAAATGTCATATGAATGGTTATACCATTGCAGGCCAGAGGAGGGGCTACACGAGGGTTGCGGTGGAAGTCCGTCCGCCCGATAGTACGACAGGTCTCCTTTGCCGGCTCACGGGAGGAGCCGGCGTCGAAGAGGACACGACGCTCTGTAGGGACCGAGGACGAGCCTATCGACATTTCTGAGGACGATACACCCGAGCCTACAGACGTTGACCTGGAGGTCACCTCAGGAGACACTGTGCCTAGGGCGACCGGCACTCAGGCGGCGAGCAGATCTCCTGCGGACGAGGAGATTTCCGTAGAGGACGAGGAGGAGAGCGAGGGCGAGGACAAGGATGAGAGTTGAGCTCCTCTTTTGTTTTGTGTTTTTGACGGAGCCTGCGTGCTTCTTTTGTAGGGCGCCTGTTTGCCCCTGGTAGATAGGACTTCGATCATTGGGTCATTGTGCCCCTTTTTGTACTTCGACTCATGGATGCCTTTGGATTTATACAAAGATTTTGTCCTTCCATTGTTTATGCCATTCAATCTCCTTTTGTTCGTATGAAGAAAATTGAATAACTAAAAACATTAACCGGGGTGTGCAACCAACCGCTGAACCGAATGTGAGGTTTGTGATGAGGGATGCATTAACGATTGAACCATATTGATAGTGAAATAGAAATCAAAGAAAGCAACTAGGTAAACCTTGGTAAAATCGACTCTATATACAAGACTTTATATAGACATCTTTGCAACTGACTCCAGACACGAGCATAAGCCAATAACGACCTTTTGATCTCGCTATGAGGCTTGGAAACTTGACTTTGCCGTTAGAATATACTCGAAAAAGGAGGAAAATGTTGATTTTAGCATGTGACATTCTCGAGTTTTGACTCTGGACACGAACCGGGACTTGGGCCAAGTCACTTTTGAACATTATGACCTGTAGGACTTGAAAGAACGACTTGGAATGACCCGAAACGGACTTTGATACCTTGACATGGCTTAAGGAACGGATTTTATCGAGTTTTCGTGCCATGACGGCGAATCCCGGGAGTTATCTTGAAACGAAACATCCATGAAGTCTCAAATACCCGTTAGAGTGTGTTTAGGTACTAGTTGGTACTTTGCGGGGCCTCAATTCCACCTTGATGTGTTGCTGTCAAAAACTGCAGAAATGCAGACTCAACCTGCCGTGCGGATAGATCAAGGTGCCGCGCGGATGAAGATCTGCCCCACGGTACCTCAATCACTCTGCCGTGGACTTTCCTTGGTTTCAACATGCCGTGCGACCCATCAAGGTGCCGCGCGAGGTAATTTTCCTGATAGATTCCTGTTTTCCAAGGCAGATTGCTCGGGGGTTGAGGTTTGACCCATGCAATGGCATTTCTGAACCAATGCATGTCTGTTTTGAACCTTTTAGGACTTGACCAAGCTTTTCCCTATGTTGGACTCATGGAAAACTTGCGCTTTTGAAACCCGAGGCTCTTTGAAAGTTGAAGTTGTCCTTCTACCTCTCCTATAAATTCAGGCTCTCTCATTCTATATTTCCCACACCTCATCCAAGTCTTGTCTTCTTTCTTTGTTCCTTGAAATGGCTCTTTCTCTCACTGGTTTGCTTCGTCCATGGTTGGCTTCTATGGAAGGTGTCGATTGGCTCAACTTTCGAGCTCACGGTCTCTACTCCATGAGGTACCTTCGCAACATTCGCCTTCGTCCCGAGCTTTTGAAGGCAGCCGTGAGTTTCTGGGATCCGGAGGTTCACGTGTTCCGATTTGGCGATCAGGAGCTCTGTCCCACTGTCGAGGAGTTCCGTGCATACCTTGGGGGTTTTGGCTCGGGGGAGGTCATCATTCCCCCTGTACGCGAGAGTGCTTATAGAGTCTTGGTCGCGGCCCTTGGACTGAGCGATAATGCCGCTCGCTACTTGGTCAGGAATGGCCACCTTAATGCCATGCGCCTTATCGAGCTATTCTCTCCTCCTGGCGATCTTAGAGACATGACTTATCAGACTCGACGCATGACTGCTCTCTGCATGTGCTTGCTCGCAGCCTATCTCTTGGTCCCTTCTGCCGGTCATGCTAGCTCGGCATTAGCCAGTGTCGCTGTTCAGGTCGAGGCTCGAAAGGACGTGATTCCGATGGTTCTGGCCGAGACATTGATTGGTTTGGACAAGGTTTGTTCTGGAGAGACTGAGACTTTCGGGGGCAGTCCACTTCTCCTACAGGTTGGCTTCTCACTCAGCTCTCCTTTTTCGGGTTTCTCCCACGTTCTCATTTTACCTCAACGCTCGGCTTGGTTATCTAAGGCTTCTCACTTGTTTTCTCTCTTCCCACAGATTTGGCTTTGCGATAAGGTGAACGTACTGACCATTCCTCCTGGCAACTGGGCATACGAGGCAAGGTTACTCTCTCAGCGATGCTTTGAGTTTGAGGATAGGAGCAGGGCCGAGTGGGTCGATTTTCTCAGGCGCCGGCGAGCGGAGACCATTGCTTGGAGGTGTCGATGGCTGGATCTTCCTCCCATGACAGTGCACTACATGGGCTCTCAGTGGGTTGTTTGCTGGTTTGGGAGTTTTTACTTTCTACATCCCCTACCGCATTCAGCGTCAGCTCGGTTTGAGGCAGGAGGCCCCTGCGGAGGTTCTCGTGGATGTGGTTTTGCCCTTCTTTGGACATTCAGTTCTTTGCCATTACCATCGTTTCTGGAGGACTCGAGAGGTGACCGACGCACATCCCTACCCTTCTGTGGCGATGCGCGGGAGCTATCGGAAATGGCTTAGGAGGGACATTGCTGCAAGAGCCGGAGTTCACGGAAACTGACTCAATCCTACCACCCTGACCGTTGAATAAATTGTGGACCCCTTTTTATTACGTCGTACTTATTTTGTTATGAAAGCTTTGCTCAACCTTATGTAGTAGAAGTGATCGTGTTAATAAGAACGAGTCTTGGAGGGTTTCCCCCTTTTCGACTTTTGTTCTTCAAGTCTTCTCAACCTGGATTTTTATTTTGATGGATCGTGACCGGGCCTCAGTGTGAGACTGCCTACGTATCCTTCTGGCGAAGGAATCAGGTCATGACGTAGTTCAGGGTAGGGTTCGCTCTGGTTTTAACACTCTCCTTTTGCGCTCTAACTTTTGCCTAGAACCGCCCTTTCGGGTTTTTGGTCTAGCGAGCTCATTTATTGTATGCCTTAACTTTTGCCTAGGATGCCCTGACGGGTTTTCATCCTAGCAGGCTTTGCTGTAATTTTTGCCTAGGATCGCCCGCCTTGCGGTTTTCAAATTTAGCGAGCTTCTCTCGTGTGTAATAGCGCTGAGTTGATCCAAGTTGACCAAGGTTGAGAATTCGCTTCCGTCCCAAGTCGATGAGTTGCGTAGCTCCTCCGAAAGGATGGTCTTGATAATGTACGGCCCGACCCATTTGGGTGAAACTTTCCTCGTGGGTCGTAAATCGGAGCCCGGATTTCCTTCGTAACCATGTCACCTTCTACCAAGTTCCTGGGTTTCACTTTCTTGTTGAATGCCCGTGCAATCCTTCGTTGGTACCCTTGGATGTGGTAAAGAACCCTTAACCGGCGTTCATCAAATAGCATAAGCTCTTCAAATCGGTTACTCAACCACTCTACCTCTTGGACTTCACATTCAATCATGGTCCGAAGAGATGGGACTTCTAACTCGATGGGAAGTACTGCTTCCATTCCATAAACCAAAGAGTAGGGGGTTGCTCCTGTTGGTGTTCTTACCGATGTGCGATACCCCCATAAAGCCAGGGGTAGTTGTTCATGCCAGTCTCTTGCTGATTGAATAGTTTTCTCCAAAATGGCCTTGATCGTCTTGTTTGCCGCTTCCACAGCGCCATTGGTCTGCGGCCGATAAATCGTCGATTTGTGCACCTGGATTTGAAATTCATCCAAAACTTCCCGGGCCCGTCCTTTGAAATGAACCCCATTATCAGATACGAAAGCCTGGGGGACCCCATACCGGTAAATGACGTTTTGCTTGATGAAATGTGCAACTTGAACCGCAGTCTAAGTGGTGTAGGAAGCAGCTTCTACCCATTTCGTGAAATAATCGACGGCTACCAAAATAAACTTGTGACCATTGGATGCTGCCGGCACTATCCTTCCGATGACATCAATTCCCCACGTCGAGAAGGGCCATGGCGAGGTCATTTGTTGCAGCTCGTGCGGCGGGACATGCGTGAGATTGGCGTGAATTTGGCATTTTTTACACCTTCGCACATACTCTACACATTCTGTTTCCATGGTGGACCAGAAGTATCCCTGCCTGAGAATCTTCTTTGCAAGCATTATGCCGCTCATGTGAGGATCGCATACACCCTCGTGAACTTCTTCCATTACCCTTTTCGCATCTTCTCCATGGATGCAGAGCTTATGTGTGCCACAGGGCGATCTTCGATATAAGTTTCCCTCGCATAGAATGTACTGAGTTGCCATCCTCTGGAGAGCGATTCGGTCTCCCTTGTTCGCTCCCACGGGGTATTCTCCTCTTTCTATGTACCTCCAAATGTCATAATACCATGGATGGCCATCATCGGGCTCGTCGACCACCATAACGTGTTGGTGTACTGGAATATCCCTTTGTTCTATCACAATTGGTCTTAACACTATGCCAACAGGGATCTCGATCATTGATGCCAATGTTGCCAAAGCGTCTGCAAACTAATTTTTGAACCTTGGGACATGAGTGAATGTCACCTTGCTGAAGTGAGGGATAAGGTCTTCGAGATCCTGATGGTATGGTTTCAACTTCTCTTCCTTAACCTTCCAGTCACCATTCGCTTGAGACACAACTAAGTTCGAATCCCCTACAACTTCCAGTTTTTCTATGCCGATTTCGATGGCTGCCTCCATGCCTACAATGCAAGCCTCGTACTCGGCCTGGTTATTGGTGACTTCAAAGTTAAGCTTGAACGCCAACGGGATGTGCGATCCATCGGGCGAAATGAGCAATACACCGATTCCAAATCCTTTCTGGTTGGCTGCTCCATCAAAGTACAACTGCCAAATGTCCTCGGCTACCGTCATTATGTCTTCGTCGGGGAAATTGAATTCGGCATCCTCCCCTCCCTCGACTGGGCAATCGGCTAGGAACTCTGCGACGGCTCTTCCTTTTACCGACTTTCGGGTGACATACTTTAGTTCAAACTCGGCCAACATCAACAACCACCGTGCCATCCTACCCATGAGGGCCGGTTTTTCGAATAGATACTTTAGGGGATCCATCCGAGATATTAGTCTGACCGGGTAGGCTAACATATAATGCCTCAACTTCTTGGAAGCCCATACAAGTGCCCAGCATGTCTTTTCTAGGGGAGTGTAACGCTCCTCGGGTCCAACCATCTTTTTACTGAGGTAGTAAATGGCCCTTCCACCCCATCATCTCCTTCCTGCGCCAACATGCATCCCATTGAGGATGGAGTGACTGACAGGTACAGGATCAAAGGTTTTCCCGTTACAGGCGGCGTCAACACCGGTGGCTTATGCAGGTAGGCCTTGATGGCTTCGAAAGCTTTATGACACCTATCATCCCAAACGAATGGCACTCCTTTCTTGAGCAAGCGGAACAATGGTTCGCAGGTTGAGGTCAGTCTCGCAATGAACTTACTGATGAATTGCACCTTACCGAGGAAACTCCTTACATCCTTCTCAGATCTCGGCGGTTCCATTTCTAGGATGGCTTTGATTTTCGATGGGTCGACTTCGATGCCTCGGGTGGTGATCATGAATCCAAGCATCTTTCCTGCAGTGACCCCGAACGTGCATTTGGCGGGATTGAGCCGCATCTTGTACTTCTTGATTCTTTCGAAAAACTTCCTGAGCGCGGGCAGATGTCCTTCTCGCTCTTTGGCTTTAACAATCATATCATCAACGTAGACCTCTACCTCTTTATGAATCATGTCGTGTAGCAATGCCGTGGTGGCCCGCTGATAAGTAGATCCGGCGTTCTTTAGTCCGAAGGGCATGACTCGATAACAATATGTCCCCCACTCAGTGATGAACGTAATTTTTTCCCGATCCTCTGGAGCCATAAGGATTTGATTGTACCCCGAAAAACCATCCATGAAAGAGAGTAGGGCATGACCGGCAGTATTATCAACTAACACATCAATGTGTGGTAGCGAGAAGTCATCTTTCGGGTTGGCTTTGTTGAGATCCCTAAAATCGACGCAGACCCTTATTTTACCATCCTTCTTTGGTACTGGGACGATGTTTGCAACCCACTGAGGGTATTCAGTTACCATTAAAAACCCAGCGTTATTCCTATTTAGTGACTTCTTTCTTTATCTTAAGCACCCAGTCAGGTCTCATGCGTCTTAGTTTTTGTTTTACTGGTTTTGCATCAGGATAAAGGGGAATTCGGTGTTCCACAATTTCAGGATCGATTCCGGGCATATCTTCATGCGACCATGCAAACACGTCTTCGAACTCTTTGAGCAAGTTTATAAGGGCTTCGCGTTTTTCAGCAGATAGTGCGGAACCGATCTGGGTTATCTGGGAATTCCCTTCATATCTCAAATTTATTAAAACGATTTATTCTTTCACAGGTTGAGCATGCCTTTCATCTTCTCTTTCGATTAGGGATTAAATTTCTTTGCTGATGTCCCCCTCGAAATCAATCTCTTTATCATCAGGGTCGACGCAATTTATTTCAAAGTCAGGGAAGTAAGTAGAATCAGATTCATTCATTTCATCGTTAACGGAGGCCTCGGGGGCACCATTCACACTAGATTCGAACTCAAAATACAGACTCTGAGAGTTTGGGCCGAGAGGCACAAACTTGGACTCAGTAGACTCAGAAGACTCAGAAGACGCAGAAGACTCGATAGACTTAATAGACTCAGATTCAGACTCAGACTCCGATCCCTGGTAAG
This sequence comes from Rhododendron molle, assembly GCA_025413875.1. Classification (NCBI taxonomy): domain Eukaryota; kingdom Viridiplantae; phylum Streptophyta; class Magnoliopsida; order Ericales; family Ericaceae; genus Rhododendron; species Rhododendron molle. Next base: position 23,381,127 of record CM046398.1, read on the forward strand.
GTGCACTCGGCACGAAGATCCAGTCTTGTACTCTTCAGGAGCATCCATGATAAACAAAGTCGGATCCTCGTGGGTATCTTGTTCCATCATCAGCACTTCCCGCAGTTGTACCCATTGATTCGTCTTCCTAAACAGAGTTGCGAGACTACCCATGGCAAAAACCTCAATCCACTCGGCGGGCTCCTTCTTTTCCACAACCTCAGCTTCTTTATCACTCTCTGGCCAGACATCGTTGGCGAATATCTCAAACCCTGGCAGGAAGGTATTGGTTTCCTCGTCCAAAACGGTTCCGGCTGTCCCTGATAAATCTGCTTTGCTTCTTCTTTGACAAAGTAGTCTTCTAGCCTGTTCCCTCTTTTCACTTTGCTGCTATTTGAGGGTGAGTAACCAAGGCCTGTTGTACGCATCAGAGTACCCTGGGCTTCAAACTTCGTAGGGCCTTGGAGGTTCTTTCCCAGCCCCAATCCTGGCATGTAGGACATCTTCTTCATAATCTTGATGGCAACACTGCTAATAACAAAGTCATCATCGATCCTAACTGAATAGACAGACTTGGAGGTATCCAGAGAGAAGCCTCCCAAGGCGATATCTTCCTCTCCGTGTTGAATTTCCAATAGTGGGGCATTGTCTTCAATAGGGGCATGGATTCCCGAGTCTCCATGGATGGTGAGCATCCCCGTTTCGAGTCCCAATCGAATTTTCTGGTGGAGTGTGGAAGGTACGGCCATGATGTCGGGCCGGTGCAGCCAGGGCCTACCCAGAAGCAGGTTGAAGGAGGCAGGGATATTCACCACGTGGAATTCTACGTCCGTCTGATATGGTCCGAAGGTCATAGGAATCATGAGAGTCCCAACCACATCCCTCCGAGTGTTGTCATATGCTCGGACCTCGACTTCTGATGGGGAGAAGTCCTTGTTCTTGTATCCCAAACAGTAAGCAACACGGAGTGGACAGACATTAATTGCTGATCCATTGTCGACCAAGATTGCTGGAACCGACTTGCCATGGCACTTCAAGGTGATGTGCAGCGGACGATTGTGATCCGTTCCTTCGGCAGTTAAGTCTCGATCAGTAAAGGTGATAGCATGCTTGACAGGTATGGTTTTGATCAGCGCCACAAGCTCATCGGGGGTTATGGCGGAAGGAACCTTTAACAGAGAGAGTGCTTGGATGAGACCTTCACGATGGCGTGTGGAATGAACCAGCACATCCCAGACAGACATCTTGGCATGGGTTTGTTCGAGTTGACGCTTGATCATTCCCTCGGGGTTCTTTTCTGGTCGAGAGGGCTCCTTAGCTGGTGGGTCAAAGGGTCGGAAGGTGCTCTTGACCGGGGTGGTGAAGGGATCAGAGGGCTTTGCGGCCGCAGGGTTGGAAGATTCTCCAACCTGAAGATTTGGAGGTTGGTAAACACGACCGCTTCTGGTTAGATGGTCAATCTATCGGTACTTTGATTCTTCGTTCCATAAGTCGGCCAGGGCTTTACGCTTGTTTCCAATAGTCGTATCTGTAGATTGGCGGCTAAATCGGCGATGACTAGGTCATCCCACAGATCTTGAAGTGTCCATTCCACCGGCATCTTGTCTTGTTGTGATCCATTCTTCGCTTCCCACTTTTATGCTAACCACTTCAGTGTTAGCCCACAAATTCGTTTCAACCCCGGGCTCATTCTCCCATAGGTTTATCATGGCGACATCGGCATCTTTCGAAAAAGTAACCGATGATTCGGATTCAGCCCCATCTACAAGGTAGTCCATTGGGTCGAACCCCTTGCTAGCAACTTCTTGTTCAGACCCAGGAAATGGGTACGGGGTGAGGTTCACATTGCTATAGAGGTTGTTGATGACAAAATCATTGAAATGAGAGAAGTCCGGGCGGAGCGGAGCGAGCTCTGGCCAATTGTACGTCATCATCTCGGGTGGATACCCAGACTGGTATTCTTCACCGAATAGTGCTGGGAGGGTGAAGGTATCCAAAGGGTCATTCCAGGCCAAGAGCTGGTATTCGTCTGGGGTTGGGTCCCATTCAGGCATATCCTGGAAAACCTGGTATTCTTCCCCTTGATTTTCAAACAGTGCGCACAAAGAGAATCCATCAAGAGGATCCGCCTGGATGTTTTGCCAATCAACCTCCCATCCAGCCTCGAATAAGGGTTCGTCATTTCCTTGAAAATTGGCAGCTTCAAATTCTTCCCAATCAGCAATTAGTTCTCCCCATGTATCTTCCCATTCCCATATGGAGCAGAAGGCAGTTCCTCCGGGAATTTCACCAGTAGGCATTGGTTCGGTATCGGGATAATGAGCAGGGTAGGGTCAAACTCTGGGATGTTTTGAACCTCGGCTAGGGTGATTTGGTTGATACGGAAAGGGACACTATGCTGTGGTAGGGGGTTTAAAATGGTGTTCGGTTTATCGGTAGGTGGAGTGTCGATAACCTTGTTATCGATGAGATTTTGGATTTCATGACGGAGGCGGATGCAGTTGTTGGTGGTATGGCCGGGTATTTGATGGAAGTCACAATAGACGTTTTGGTTGAGGTTTGGTGGAATGGTTTGTGGTGGCGGAACAGGTTTTAGCACCCCAATGTCTGTGAGTTTCTTAAGGAGAGTGGATCTTGGAGTGCTGAATTGGGTGAAGGTTCGGTTCTGGGTTTTTAGTTTTTCAGCAATTTGGTTGACTTCTACAGGTTTAGTGGATGATGTTCCTGCCTGGTTGGTATTTCCGAAGAGAACGTTGTTGTTTCCCGAGTATGTCCTCTTGGGTTTCGACCCAGATCCTGACTCCTTTTTCTCCAAAGTCCCATCTCATGAGCCTCTCTCTGACCAACTTGAAAAATAAAAGTTTCAAAATTTGGGGCGACTGAGAAAGAACCATGTATGGTGCAAAAGAGCTTAGCAAGTTCTTGGTTATTATCCGTATTTGTTCTTTTAGGTCAGGCTTATTCTGCATCTGGCTGCCTTTGCCCTCCAACGCTTCACAAAATCAGCAAAGCTTTCCTTCTCACTCATCTTAGTGCTTTCCAGCTCCCCCGTGGTCATTTTCAGGTCAACATTGAAGTCATATTGAGCCACGAAAGTTGTCCCGATGTCTTCCCAAGTCCTTTTCTTGGATGGTTCGAGAGAGGAACCATTGCAGGGCTGGCCCGGACAAGGATTCATGGAAGAGTTGGGCCATAGCTTCTCCTTCGATGCCGCGCATAGTGAGGAATCTGACATATCCTTGAAGGTGGGCTCTCGGGTCGCGGTTCCATCGAATTTTGCAAAGTCCACTCCTTTGAACTTTTCTGGGCAGCTTGGCATTCGGAAAGAGGCATAGTTTCCTCATGTCGATTTCTCCTTTTCCAAGCCGTTTGGTTTCCTGGACAGATTCCTCCAATTTACCAATCTTATCCATGATAGCGGCCAGGTTGGGGTCAACTGCTGGTATCTCCACTTTAGGTGGTTGCTCGGATTGTAGGGAAGCTTTGATCAGGATCTTGTCAGTGATTTCCTGCATGCTTTCCATTATCATATTCATGTCATTTTTCATGGAGGCTACGGCGGCTTTGAGTTGTGCGTCAACACCGACGAGGAATTGTTTAAACTGGATATCCATGTTAGCCATGTTCTGCCTAAGTTCCTCCATTCCGTCTCCTTGGTCAGACATGGATGAAAGATTTTCGGACGGGACTGAGACTACGGGTTCTTCTTCCTTCTTCTCAAACAGTGGGGGTCCTTCCAGGGTGTCTACGCGAACTAGTCTTTGGGACAGACGAGACCAATTGGGTACAACCTCTTTTCTTCGCAAGCGATCAATGTTGGCAGCACTGGCAACAAGTCAAAAGGGAGCAACTCATGACCAATCCAAATACTCGCCCTACTTCTACCCATCTCCTAGAAACGAGGCCTAAGACCTACCGTGGCTCGAATCTCACTCAAGACGTCCGTACAGAAGATTTCCGATAGCTCGGGTAGGTGCCGTCAGGCAGTTTATTCCGAATCGGTTGGAACCAGAGCCAATCTCCTTATCGTGATCATCCGAGACAGAGCAATGTGGCTACCGAATCCAGATACGGACATGCTTAAGGCTAGACCCAAACCAAGGGAGCCGTTCGACACGGCAAACACCGGAGGTATCACAAACTCCATGGACTTAAGGTCTCCTTGACCGACCGGAAGGCCCTAAAGAATTCTAAGGGAACCTATTCCTCTAGCCCACAAGATGCAATGATGTGTGAATGATGCGTGTGTACAGGAATAAAAGCACGTAGGGAATATAACACATAAGTCCTAGCCATGGGTTGCTATCCTAGTTGGGAAGGTTCTATGGCTATGTACAAGTGCGAAGGCTGGTTTTGGTCTCAAAAGGGTTCCCCGGACTAGAGCCAAGATGTACTACCCCGTGTCGAGTCTATTGCAAGACAACGGTCGAACAGCACGATGGCTCATCATAGTCGAGGGTTGCTCGGCATCCCGGGAGAGCTTGTCACCGGTAAACCGGGCAAAATAGCCGAAACACGCGCAGCGAGGCTTGTGCGGTGCAAAGTGTACAGGATAAAAGAGCCCGATCTTCCGGAAAATATTTGAAAGTCCCCCCTTTTAGAAAACACCTTTCAAGTTTGGCCCTCTTGCTTATGCAATACTTTTGTACATATTTTTTTTTTTAAAAAAAGTATTGAATAAAAGTCATTTTCCCCAGCAGAGTCGCCACTGTGGGCTCCCGCGCCCGAAGGAGCGCTTGCGCTCGCAGAGTCGCCACCCGGGTTTTGAGATGGGTCACCCGAGAAACCGAGAGTTTGATTTGAAAAAGAAAGGCTTTTGGTGTAGCGAAAACGTTGAGATGATGGGTTCGGGAGCCACATTACGAATGAGGAAGGTTTTTCTTTAAAAAGCACCCCATTCGCCCGGTAACACCGGACTCTACATGATGTTTTCAAAAGGGGGGAATCATCAATATTATTTGGAATATCAAACTCTTTAATAAAGCACGTAACGGGAAAGAGACATGGGAAATATATCACATTGACGTGCAGGTGGTGCTATCTGTACAGTCGTGATAAAATGATGTGAATAAATGGAAGTAAATAACATTCAACAGATTGGGCCTCGAATACCGCTCACGGCACTCGAGATGCCGCGCGAGGCATCTTAACATGCCGTGCGTGGCACCTGCTCGCTAGGGTATTGCAGTCTTTCAAAACATCATTTAGCTCACTGGTTTCTCTGTAGATCTTTTAAAAACTCACGAGTAGCCTCACGGCGGTCAGATCATCCCAAGAACGTCATTATCCTTCTCAAAACATAATTTTAAAGTAGCTTTCAACGTTTTTGATCACTTGGGATGATCTTGAAAAGATTTTAGAAGAGCCGAAACATGGCTTGTAGATATGGTCTTATTTTAAGAGCTACAGAAACAGCAAAAACAGGTAACCACAGCGGAGGAAAACTCAGATTCAGGCAGCCTGTTCACAATAGCATTAGTGTGTACTATGTCGTGCGCTGGAGGTCGGGATGCCGCGCGTCTGAGCGACAGGCCGCGCGGTTTCTCAACTTCAGCACAGTGTCTGTTTTATTTTATGAAAATGGGTTTTGAGTCAGGATCTAACCAAAAGGGATCAGATCTGCTAACAGAAAGGTCCCCTCAGGACCAGAACGGAGTCTAGTCCGAGGAAACTAGTTTATACCTTTGGTTTCGAGCTTGATCAAGGATCGTGGATGCAAGGATGTGGATGGATCGTCACGGATGTGGATGGAGGAGGTTAAATGAGACAAAGGGAGTATGGGTGTGAGTGAAGGTTATGTATTTTGGGTGATGGGGTCTTGAAGTTAATGAGTGATCAACTTCAATGATGAGAAGGGAGTGAGTGAAAGCTCTTAAAGAATGTCTTTTGGGAATGACATCCTTTAAGACTTGGAAATGGAAGTGGTAATGGAAAGTGGGTTTGAGAACTTAGAGAGAGAAAGTAGAGTGAGAGAGCCAAGAGAAAGGCAAGAGGAGGACTCAAAAGAAGGGCTAAGAGGGACCCTTTTCCCTTGAGTGGAGGGGTTAATTTATAGGCAAAGGGCCAAGGATTTTGAATTCAAATGGTGGAGGTATTTTCTGGGCGGGCCAGAAGTGCATTTTCGGCTGAGCCAGTCATCAGCTGTGGCTCACACTGGCGTGGCCGACAGCTTTCTGAGCCAGTCAGCCTTTTGCTCAAGGTGCCGTGCGGTTAAGGTCTGCCGCGCACGGCCACCCTTAAATTTCAAGGTGCCGTGCGCTCCAGTCCTGCTCCGCACGGTTCCTCTTCCTTCGGTCCAGGGTTCTTTTGGGCTTTATTTGGGCTTTTGTTTGGGCTTTTGTTTGGGCTTTTCAGGTTTTTTGGGTCTTTGGGTTTACATGGGCTGAGAGAAGTCCTTTTTCAAGCTCGCGAAGGTATCGTTTCCTCTATTTCATCATCGGGGTGGACAAAGACTCTCCGAGGTCCGGATTGGGGTGTCTACATACGTCCTAACACTCATCCAGGTCTCTTTTCATAAATAAATTTGGAGACAATGGCTTGAGAAAGACATAACTGATTTATTTCAAAAATACTTATTACAAAAACATAACCAGGATTTATTACAAAACCCAAGTCTTCTGAAAGGAGAACATTTTTACAATATATGCACAAAAGTACAACAGGCATGTGCCAGGGCAGCAGCAACTGCAACTCTATTTTCCATTGTCTGTGGAAAAATATTAATTTTCATAAGCTGATCGAATGCTCGTGTAATATACAAATACTAAAGTTGCATGTTTTTACCATGGAAACAATTTATAACATAATTGCTCGCATAATTTGAAATAATAATTTTATGATGTTCATCCAATAGCTTAATCTTTCTGTAGGGGAGTGACCCATCTTGCTGTGTGAAATGATCAAGTCACTGGCCACTAGGGCCCTATTCGTTTTCATCCGTATAACTCCCTTCTGTGTTATAGTATCTTTTTAAGCTTCCCCCAAACTCGGGACAACTGTCTGGATGCATCAATAGGTCATATCCTTTGTATGGCCGCTTTCATTTTCTAAGCTTAAACTTTACAGTGTCATCACTTTTTTCTGATGTGCTTCTAATTTTTAACATGAAAAATTTATCATATCTTTTTTCATGGCATATCTTAAATAAAAGGGAAATTTATATAAATGATCCTCTTAGTTTCATCCGAATCTCATTGTCGTCCCCCAAGTATCAATTATAACTCTTTTGACTTTCAAGTTTGGTTTTTGTACCAAATTAGTCCAATTGATAATTTTTGTCAACCAAACTGGATTATTAAAATCAGATTGATGGCAGTTTGGACGTTGCAGTTCGTACCTAATTGATCCAATTGATAACGTTTGCTTTAATCTGATTTTTTCCGTTTAGTTTAGCTGACAAACTTTATCAATTGGACCAACTTGGTATTAAAATAAAACTTGAAGGTCAAAAGAGTTATAATTAATACTAGAAGGATGAAAATGAGATTCAGGTGAAATTAAGAGAACTATTTATATAAATTTCCCTAAATAAAATTGTAATCTTTTCTCAACATAAAATCATGCTATATTTATAAATAATAATAATAAAAAATCATGTAACTAAAGTATAAATATCTCACCTTGAAACTTGAGAGTGTAGTGAAGACTTAACTTATACCCTTGCTAAACTGAAGTGGTACCCGACTCGACTACTTCTTTTCTTTCCTTTCGATAGCACTAACTATAGACTACTAATCTAATACCACCAGTAGCATATTCTTTTGCCGTACCAAATGTAGTTTGTATACTTCTGTGACATGCACTTAGGATATGTTTGGTTGGATGAAATCAATGTTGAAATGAAATAGTCATTTCAATGACTTACTGATTCCAATATTTGGTTCACCATTGAATAATGGAATGATAATTCAAAATGAAATCACTATTCACCTTAGTAAAGAAATTGTCATTCCATCCAAAAAACTAAGGAATTGTTATTCCATTTTTTGTCACACCAAAATTACTAGTGCCACACTATTGCCACTCCCACGTTCACTATTGCCACTCCAAAAAAAAGCTATTGCCACTCCAAAAATTACTATTGTCACTCAAAAAAAATTACTATTGCCACACTATTCCATTGGAGATGAGAATGACTATTCCTAAGCACAACCAAACATGAGAATGAAAATGATTATTCCATTTTCAATTCCTCTAATTCCATTCATTTCTTAATTCCATTCATATTCACATTTCATTCCAGCCAACCAAACGCACCCTTAGACTATTATCCCCTATTTATAGGCTTCCTTAGTTAGCCTAATTCTGACACTTAACCTGTCCAGGTGTCACGGAAGCTTGAGGTGGTAAAACTATAAAAATTATCCCTATGATGCGTTGAACTAGAAGAATGTGGTAGCCTTCTCTTTTATTCCTTTTATCTTCTGGAATTTGGTTGAATTTCCTTTTCTTCTCTTTTTTTTACCACTACTTTATTTATTTAGTAAATGACATTTGCCACCTTTTAAGGTGTCTAATTATTTTTACACTTAGGCCCCGTTTGTTAACTGGATTCGGCCTTGGGATTGGACTACCAATCCCGAGGGACTACCAATACTTTGTTTGATAACCAAAAATGAGTTTTAGGACTACGAATCCAATGGACTAGCAAGCCGGGGATTAGGGATATTAGGAATACCCTGGGGGAGATGGTATTAATAGTCCAATCCCAACCCATTCTCATTACCAATCCCTTCTCATTATCAATTTCTTCTATCAATTCAATCCCATCATCTAATCCCATCTCAAACAAACATGATATTAATAATCCCATCTCAAATAAATATACTCATTATTAATCCCTTCTTATTACCAATTCCTTCTCATTATTAATTCCAATCCTAATCCCATCTCCTTACGAATCCCACTCATCTATCACTGTTATCAAACGGGACCTTGCAGTGTGAGAATGCTCCCAATTTTAGTTCCGAAAACAAAACTAAATATTTTTAAGCACTGGTCCCAACATTGTTTTTATTTTAAGTCGAGTTGCATATAAATTTTGGGTCGGGGTGTTACATCTAACTTTCCCGTTCAACAAATGGATGGAATGTTGTAATTGGATGAAGTAACATTTAGGTAGTTAAAGGGGCATTCGTGTTTAATTGATAGTTAAAGGATTAAGTAAACAAAAATTGAATAATTAAGGGGCAAATACATATTTTACCATTCTTTAAATTTTGGGAAAAAACCCCCTCTATAATCTATTTGAATGCCATTTGAAAAACGTGGTCGAGTTTGGTTTCCCCATTTTGGGCCCCTGTGTTTGATCGGATGTATATTGGCCTTAATTTTCTTCTTCTTCTATATATTATATTATACATGACCACTCTATATTGGGAGCCCCAAAAAATCAACCAGTTTGGGGGCTTGAAGCTATGTCACATCAGGTCAAGGCCAGCCCTACTTCTTTAAGAGATTCAGAATTTCTCAAAATAATATGAGACCAATGATATTAAAATCAAAATATTTTAGAAACTGCAATCCGCATGATACGCCACGTTCCACTAACAAAATAAGTACCTATTTTTTACCCAATAAGAACGCATGTTCTATTAATTTTTTACCTTCTTATTTCTACATTTCAAAATCTATGCCTTTTTTGATCATTTATATCTTTCAATTTATAATGAATATCATGATTTTGCGAACTTTATTTAATAGAACGAATTGAAATCCATCAAAAAAGATTCATATTGCATAATTTTTGAAATCCATATTAAAAGATTTAAGCAATCAAAAATGGTTAACTGAATAAGTACTTATTTCTTAAGAACCTTTAGTGGGAAGCAATTATTTTTTAAGGGGCCTTAGCGGAACGGGGCATCGGAAGCTGCTACAAAAAAATTGACGTATATACTGACCGTGCATACCGGTGACATGCGAGGCCCACTCCGAGCTTTGTACAGATGATCCGAGCCATTCAATAATTTTGAAATAAAAAATTAAGCAAATTTGGAAAAAATCAGCTTCACCCGATATGTATATGTGCTTGATCCAATCTTCTCATTTTTATCCAATCTTTCCATTATTTTCGATTTTCCAAAATGGGAATGTAAAGAGAATATGGAAAAAGAGAGAATATGGAGAAAGTAATATTGTATTGAATTGTCTAAGTCATACATCAATACAAGATCCCTTTATATACAAGGAGGGATATCAAGAATAGATGATTCTAGAGAATATCCTAAAGATACACATCAATTCTAGAATATCCTAGAGATACACAAGATAGAATATCCTAAAGATACACAAGATTCTAGAATATCCTAGAGATACACAAGATTCTAGAGAATATCCTAGAGATACACATTGATGCTAGAATATCCTAGAAATACACAAATTTAGAATATTCTAACAGCCCCCCTCAAACTCAAGGTGGGAGAGCAGACACCAACTTGAGTTTGGTAACCAAGTCCTGAAATCGTCCTGGTAGGTGCGCCTTGGTGAAGATATCAGTTGTTTGCTCAAGGGATGAGACTGGGAAGAGTCGAATAGTACCACGTGTGACATGTTGGCGCACAAAATGACAGTCAATCTCAATATGTTTTGTACGATCATGAAAGACATCATTATGTGCAATCTGAATAGCGCTATGATTGTCACAACGAAGTATCGTGGCAGTAGAGTGGTTGACACCCATGTCTTCCAATAACCATCGAAGCCACAATAGTTCTTGAGCAGTGTCGGCAAGAGCACGGTACTCAGCCTCGGTGCTGGATCGGGCAGTAATAGTTTGCTTCTTACTTCTCCAAGAGATAAGCGAATCACCGAGAAAGAAGCAGTAGCCCGTAGTAGAACGACGATCAGTAGGGTCTCCAGCCCAATCAGCATCAGAATAGGCATGGAGAGTAAGAGAGGAGCGAGCGGAATAAAAAAGGCCATGAAACAAAGTGCCCTTAATATAGCGCAAAATGCGAAGAACAACTGCATAATGGACGGATCAAGGAGCAGATAAGAACTGGCTGACAAGATGGACGGCGTAGGCTATGTCTGGGCGAGTAACAGTAAGATAGACAAGGCTCCCAACAAGTTGCTGATAGAGTGTAGCATGAGTCAATAGTGTGCCATCCAAAGGAGTAAGACGAGTGTTTGGCTCGAGAGGAGTGGATACAGTCTTACTGTCAGTAAGACCTGCCCGTGCTAATAGATCAGAAGCATATTTTGCTTGAGAGAGACAGCATCCATTGGAATCTTTTAAAATTTCAATCCCAAGAAAATAGCTAGGCGAGCCAAGGTCTTTCATCTCAAAACTACGGCAAAGATACTGTTTGAAGCTAGAAATACCAGTGACATCATCTCTAGTGATAATCATGTCGTCCACATAAAGAAGAAGAATAATGGTGCCATGCTCAGTTTTGCGAATAAAAAGTGCAGAATCATGAGGACTAGAAGTGAAACCAAAATCGCCAATGGTGGTACTGAATTTGGAGAACCAAGCTCGGGGAGCTTGCTTAAGACCATATAAGGCGCGGCGAAGGCGACAGACTTGGTGCGGAGAGTGAGCATAACCAGGAGGTGGCTTCATATAGACTTCCTCAGTAAGATCGCCATTAAGAAATGCATTTTTTACATCCATCTAATGAAGGTCCCATTTGCGAACTGTAGCAACAGCAAGTAAACTCCGAACAGAGGTTAGACGGGCAACGGGAGCGAAAGTCTCCTCATAATCAATGCCATATTCCTAGGTAAAGCCCTTTGCAACAAGACGGGCTTTGTATCGTTCAATGGAGCCGACAGAGTGGGTTTTAATTTTGTAAACCCATTTGCAGTCAACGACAGATTTCCCTGGGGGAAGGTCAACAACCAAATCCCATGTATGAGTACGTTCCAAGGCCTGTAGTTCCTCATCCATTGCTTTCTGCCAAAGAGGATTAGTACTGGCCTCACGATAAGAGTGAGGTTCATGTAGTGAAAACACTGTAGAATAGCAATGATAATCATGAAGATAAGCAGGCAATTGAGTTACCCTTTTTGACGGAAGTGGTGGTGGTTCAAAAGAATAACAGGTATCTGGAGAGCAAGTAGTTGTTTCAGCAGGGGAAGAGAGAGAGGGTGGAGGAGACTCAGTAGGTTCTATGATTCCAGGGGCATGATCATCAATCAGAATAGACGCCTCGGGAGTCGTCCTGGTAGGAGGAGAGCTAGATGATGCAAGGGGCTCACTTGGATTAAAGCCAAGGTTTGAAGGCTTAGGGAGAGAAGAGCCAAGTGCAGGAGCAGGATCGTTGGACAAAGCAAGTACATCAGGAGAGGCTGTATCAGTTGGCTCAGAAGAAGCTGCATCAATCTCATCAAATAGCAATTCCACAGAAGGATCAGTAAAGAATGATGAAGTGGAAACAGATGGTAAATAAAACTTTGACATGGAGGAAAACATCTTATGTTCCCAAAATATGACATGACGAGAAATACGAAGACGCTTAGAAAGTGGATCCCAGCATCTATACCCCTTGTGCTCAATTCCATAACCTAAGAAACAACAAAAACGAGCTCGGGGTTCTAACTTTGTATGCTCATGAGGTTGAAGTAAGACAAAACAAGCACAGCCAAAGACTTTAAGGAGATCATATGCAGGCAAAATACCATAAAGACGTTCATACGGTGATTGATTCCCAATAATGGGAGAGGGGACACGGTTGATAGTATACACAGCAGTTAAAGCTGCTTCTCCCCAAAAACGTTTTGGACATGAGGAAGATATAAGAAGTGCACGAGTGGTGTCTAAAATATGTCGGTGTTTACGCTCAGCACGCCCATTTTGTTGAGACGTGCCAGGACAGGATCGGTGAGGTAGAGTTCCATTTTGACGAATAAAGTTCAAAAATGATGTTTCTCTATATTCCATGGCATTATCAGTACGAAAAACTTTAATAGTACGAGAAAATTGAGTTTGAACCATTTTTGCAAAATCAAAGTAAATTTGTGGTAGCTCGGATCGTCTACGCAAAAGGTAAATCCATGTAAAACGGGAATAGTCATCAACAAATATCAAAAAGTATTTTGATCCACCCATGGTGGTGTTGGGAGAAGGTCCCCAAATATCAGAGTGAATTAAAATCAAATGGGGCTGACGAAACAGAATCACTTTGGGTAAAAGATAATGCTGGTTGTTTAGCGAGTTGACATGAAAGACAATCAATATGTTCATCTTTAACCGATCCTAGATGACCATTTGAAACTAAAGTACGTAGTCGACCAAAAGAAACATGACCTAATCGAGAATGCCAAAGACCTATGGAAGTGGAGGCATTGGAGGTTACAGAACATTGTAAGGAACTCACAGATTGAACGGGAGGAACAGAAAGAGAAGACTGGGCTATAGCAGAGAGCTGAGATGGAATGTGAAGATTGATGAGCTCATATAGACGTCCAACTTTACGGCCTGTCCCAATCGTCTTTCCTGTCCGAGGATCCTGCACCTGACAACCAGTAGAAGAAAAGGTGATCGTGAGACCGAGTTCACATAATTGACCAATAGAGATTAGGTTCAAGGTAAATGTAGGAACCAAGTAAGCATCAGAAAGGGACATGCTAGGAGTAGAAATAGTACCGACATGAGTAACATGCATCATAGAACCATCAGCAGTATGAATAGATGGAGTCCGAGAATTAGTAGCTTTTGTGAAAAAAATATGTGGATCAGATGTCATGTGATTGCAACACGCAGAATCAAAGAACCATTAGGATTTACCTGAGGTGGCAGACAAAGCAGTGGAAGAATGCTTACCGGAGTGGGAGAGCAATCCAGATTTAGAGAGAATCTGTGTAAATACAGACGGGAGATCGCTTTTAAAACAGCGTGTGGAAGGAGGATATTGTTTGAGGCCTTCCAAGATGACGTAAGGATATAGCGAGATGTCAAATTGTTCCATAGTAGCAAGGAACAGAGACGGTAATGTGATATCTGAATTTATTAAGAAATAGCCCAATCAAGAAGAATTACAGGCTTTGGTAGGGCGATGGTTTAGTTGATGGTTAATATGGTGATGACGAAAACGGTGATGAACGGGATGAATACGGTGATGATCGATAGTGACAGAGATGTCGGATGAGAAACTAGGTCGTGAACCATAGCTCTGATACCATGTAAAGAGAATATGGAAAAAGAGAGAATATAGAGAAAGTAAATATTGTATTGAATTGTCTAAGTCATACATCAATACAAGATCCCTTTATATACAAGGAGGGATATCAATAATAGATGATTCTAGAGAATATCCTAAAGATATACATCAATTCTAGAATATCCTAGAGATACATAAGATTCTAGAATATCCTAGAGATACACAAGATTCTAGAGAATATCCTAGAGATACACATTGATGCTAGAATATCCTAAAAATACACAAATCTAGAATATTCTAACAGGGAAGATTAAATCGAATATTTACACATATTAGATGGAGTTGATTTTTTAAAGTCCAACTCAAATTTTTATTTTAAAATTATTGAACGACTCGAATCATCTGTTTGGAGCCCTGAGTGAGAGACCCGTGTGCCATTGGTACGCCCGTCGGTCTCCCGGGCAGTTTCTTTAGTTTTCGCATTTTCCCCGACCGGAACACCCGTCCCCCTTTCTCAAGCCAAATGTGAAACGGCATATTCGTTAAGGTGATTCCGACATTATGACAAAGAAATAGGGGTAGTCACGTCATTAAAATATCTCCTCTCATCAACCGGGCCCCATGGAAGCAAAGCGGTTCGTGCCCTTTTACTCCGCCGTCTCTCTCTCTCTCTCTTCTCTCTTCTCTCTCTATCTTCCCCACCCCCATCTCTCTAAAACCCCTTGTCCTCTCCCGTGACCGTACAAAAACAATCTCCCCCCTTTCCTATCTCTAAAACCATAGGGTTTTTCTTCGTCGCGTCAATGGCAGATCCATCCCCCTTTTCCAAACCTCAACAATAATCCACGCTCGATCTTCGCCCACTCCCAAAAAATAAAAATAAAAAAATAAAAAATCAAATCACTGATTTTGTCCCCACAGGCCATATGGACGCGACCAGCGCAAACAGCCCCGCGAACGCCGCCCCAGCCCCGGCGCCGATTCCGAGCGCGAACGCCCCGCCGCCGTTCCTCGTCAAGACGTACGACATGGTGGAGGACCCGTCCACCGACAACGTCGTGTCGTGGAGCCCGACAAACAACAGCTTCGTCGTGTGGGACCCGCCGGAGTTCGCTAGGGAGCTCTTGCCCAAGCACTTCAAGCACAACAACTTCTCGAGCTTCGTTCGGCAATTGAACACTTACGTATGCATTCTTTTCTTTGTTGGTTGGTTCATTTAAGTTGGTTTATTGCTTGATCGGAGACGGTTCTAGGTATTCTTGATTGTTATTTGCTCGTGCGATGAAAATGCCTGTGCAAATGCTTTCCTAGTTGCCAATTAATACACTCCTTGGATGTTGAACAATAAGTGTCATGAGGAATTTTGAACTCTGGTAACTCTATAGTGGCAGACTTAATTCATAATTTAAACCGAATGTAGATTGTAGTTTTCTTGGAAGCTTGGTGCTTTGACCAGTTATGTCATACTAGCATAAGCAACCCATTTTCAGTTTTTCATGTTCATACTAGAATAAGCATGCAACGCATAAGCTTTGTCTTCGTGTTATTTTCATTTTGGGGTGTAAGAATGTTTATTTGGTGTTAACATGCTTCATCATGTAAAAGTTGTTTTATAGTAGTGTTTTTCTTGAAGTTGGTAAAGTTTTTAGGATACCATAAGAAATTATATATATTTTTTTATTTGTGATGATTTGTGGCAGAATTTAGTTGGGGTTAAAGATTCCGATTGTATTGAAATGGGATATTTGGCATTTAAAGAATTCTACTTGTCGAGGATGGGAATTGTTGATCACACATTTAAGCATGGGGTGCACAGGGTATCGTTCCCTTAACCCTAGCAAACTAAAAGATTATGGGGTGAAGAAGAAATTTAAGGCTTCTAGGAGTTTGGAGAAGTTAAGTTTATGGAGGCTTGTACATTTGCATTGAGTTAGAGACAAACATAACCTTAGAACTTTTTTACCTTTTTGGGATGTCCAGTGATCGTAATGCTCTTCCTTTCCATTAAATAGATTGTGGAATGTCGATGCATTCGATGGATTTTCTTTAGTGGTTGGGTTTCAGAAGATGAAATGTCCAATTAGAGTGGACGGAATATATTTTCATATTTAGTGAAAGGCTTCTTTTCTATGGAAGACATTATTGGGTGTTAGTTGATGAAAGATGAATTTGTTTTCGTCGACTTGGGTGGATGACACTAAATATGATATCATTGCTTGCTTTCATGGGTGCAAATCTAGGATTCTACTTGTATTGCCATACTACTAATCTACTATCATTTTGGTGTGTCAAGGGCAAGTGAAATGGATATGACAAAGGTGGATTAGAGGTTACGTGTTTTAGAAACTGCCAAAAACAAATGTTGAAACATAAAAAAAAAAAAAATACATAATTCATGAAGTAAAAGCCATTTACGATGTGGGAAAATGTCTTATTAGATGATAAAAGTCCCACATTAGTTGAGTTATGGAATGGGTGATCACTCAATTTAATGTTGGAATCTCTTCACCAAATAGCTTAAGCTTTTGGATTGGGTCTAGAGTTTCATCATGGAACTAGAGCATAAGCCATGCCATCCCACATTTACATATGAACAATCTACACCTGATGACAAACCCAACAAAAAAGTTGCACGATAATAGACCCAAAAAGAGAGACCTCAAAAGCGGTTGCACATGGAGTGCGCTAGGTGATATATAATCTTATGAGTTCTATATTGGTTGGATATAGATTGGCTATCACTTAATGTAATGTTGGAACTTCTCCAATGAATAGCTCAAGCGTTTGGGTTGGATCTAAAGTTTCTTCCCAAGTAATTTTTTAACTAACAAAGATATTTGAATTCTGAACCCCAAACAATATTATTTTACTACTACAAAATGGTGATTTTTTGGGCTTCAGCAATACTTTCCGTCACTTGCGACTAAAGTAGACTCTGTTGGCTTTATATTCTGTGCAAGATATGCAAATACGTCCAAGTCGACTACGGCGTGCTAAATTATATGATTCATTGAAATTTGGAGAAATCCTATCCTATTCTATTATTTATTCGCGGAGATTCGTCTTTCGATCTACATTATATCTACTGCATCTTATAGTTATGACATGCATTAAATGTTGCGATTTACTACTTTCTGGGGCTAGCGTCAATTAAGAAGTTTTATAAGGGTCATGCGTGTGGAAACTTATTAAAAGGGTTCGGACTTTGGAGCCTTAACTTGTTTTTTGATGGTTTTGGTCTGACAAATTTCATAGCAAAAAATGTTTTTGGCCAACTTTGTAACTTAAGTTTATAATGGTAATATAGTAGAAAACTACTAAGTATATCTTCGGTCCGGTATCTATTTATCATCTATATCTGGGTTTGACCTTCCCAATCTTTACATATGCACCCAGACTCGATACGTACATATGCATAAGGGTGCAAACTAGCCAAGCCAAACAAGCTTTTAGTGCGTTTGAGCTCTGCTCCTTTAGAATTGATTGAGCCTGAGCTTGAATCAAGCCCAAATAGTCGAATCAAACTATTCTATGTATTTTTTCTAAGGAAATCTCCCTATTGTAATGATTTTGCTCTTGCTGCCGTAAAAGTCAACGCACCTAGTCAAAGAAGGTGATAGCCCCGCAGATTCGTTCCCCAATCTTTTGCTTGTTGTGCAGTGACAGTATCCACTGGTCATTTTGAATTTCGTTACCCTTATTCCCAGCACCCCCCTGTGCAAACAACTCAAAAGCAACAAGCCTTTCCCATTCTAATAGCTGGGATTGCTTTTCCCCGAGAGAGGCAGCAGGACAAAGTGAGCGGATTGTTGCTTTGAAGAAAAAAAATGTGAAGCTTTGTTCCTCAGCGAAGTGTTCGGGAATAATAATCAATGTCTGGTCGAACCAAGCTTCGACCCTTTCAGAGTTCCCAATAGAATATTTGAGAACTCAAGCTCGGTTCTACTACTAAACAAGCCTCTATAAACGAGTCCAGGCCAGATGTACGAACCGAGCTTATCTACACGAGCTGAGCCATGGCTAGCTCAAGCTCGGCTGACAGTCTATTCGAGCTCGGGTCATTTATTCGATGCTCACGAACAACTCGATTTATTTGTAGCCTATGGGACATGGCAGTTTTGAGTAAATGGGGACACAGATACATCGAGGGACATGGCAAAAAATATGTATTATGTTACAATAGATATTTGGTGGTTATTCATATGAACATTCTATATGGAAACAACCGAACTAATTGTATCTTTGCAACTCTTAGTTGTCTTTTTAAGTTCTACAAGGTGAACAAGGGTCTTATTTAGTCAATCTATTATTCGTACTTTTTTCCTTGTATTTTTGGAATATCATACCCCCAGAATAAGCTTCCAATATCATGAATTGATTCCGGTCATGTTTCCATCCGTGTCCAAGCTGAGACACCGTGTCCTGTATCTTTATCCATGTTTCTTAGGTCACGAGAGCTGAAACATCGATTGACGAACTTGAAAAGATGGGAGCATATGTTTGCGTGATATAAGTTAATCTTATGAATTATGATGATTAAGATGGGTGGCGTTAGAATAGGTAATTCACTTGTTGTTTGTCCACTATGCAACTTTCGAGGGGAGAAGCATGGAATGCGATCACACACCCTATCCGTCCGGTCTTACTTGGCAAAAATTACTCCACTTAATGCGTTCAAATTAATCTAAAAGCATAGTTGTCTGAAATCAAATATTAGATTAACATTATTAGACTTCAAAAGGACAACCATTTTCTGATGTGCAAAATGGAATAGCGAATGAACAATTAGAAAATAGGTAGATTAGGAGCAGAAAGAAAGTCCTTCTATCCATCACTTTGGCACTCGAAGCGTCGTTGAAAAATCCAGTTGTTTTTTCCTTGACCTGAAAAAATGGGACTTTATGCAGGGCTGTGAGAAAGTGATTTTACTCAGTTTGGACTGAAGATGGTGGATATATATTGATGGGGCAAGACCACTGATGGCGGCATCGGTATTAGCAACAACATAGGATGACATTAATTGGTAGGGGGTCTCTGATATCCTAAATACCACATGGTTTGTAAGCCTGCTGTGGGGAGGAAGCTGGCTAAGATTCTCCAATGATGGGTGTAGATTTGATAGGGGATCACAAATAGATATGTGCAACAACACATTATACTAATGGATGTGCATCTTTGGCGTACCCAAGTGCTCTTTCACGGACACAATGCTTAGTAGTATGCTTTGTGATGACTTCTTAATAAGGGTTTGATCTACATAAAAGACTGAAGATGTCAAGTTCCAAATCTTGGCGTTGCTTTTTTCCTTTGTGTGTGCTCTGTTAGTAAATGCTTTTCATGGTGGCTACCAGCAATTAAAATAGCTGGTAATGGAATGTACTTATTTCTTGGTCTGAAGATTAGTGCAATTTATCGTTGTCTGAATAGCAAGCTGTGGCACCTAATTCTTGTTAGAAGTGAACAAATTTCAGGTGTTGTGTATTGTTGAAAACAATCTCCATTTCCTGTTTTTTCCCTTTCCTTTCTAAGATTACGGTTTCGGTGTTCATTCTTTACTCCATAGCACAATAATTGATGTTCGCTCGGTTGTCTAAGAATAAAAATAGCCGACTGTAAATCTGCTGGTTATAATCTTTTTCTGCCCCATAAATTCCTTTTTGTTTTTGTTTTTAAATTTTTGGGCCACTGTGAACAATCAGGGTTTCAGGAAAGTTGATCCAGACCGCTGGGAGTTTGCAAATGAGGGATTTCTCCGAGGTCAAAAGCACCTTCTTAAAAGTATTAGTCGGCGGAAACCTGCACATGGACATAACAACCAACAACCGCCGCCGCCGCCACCACACGTTCAGACTTCATCTGTTGGGGCGTGTGTTGAGGTGGGCAAATTTGGGCTTGAAGAAGAGGTGGAGAGGCTAAAAAGGGACAAAAACGTTCTTATGCAGGAGCTTGTGAGGCTACGGCAGCAGCAACAGTCCACTGATAATCAATTGCAGTCAATGGTGCAGAGGCTCCAAGGGATGGAGCAGCGGCAACAACAGATGATGTCCTTCCTAGCCAAAGCAGTGCATAGCCCAGGCTTTTTGGCACAGTTTGTGCAACAACAAAATGAGAGCAACAAGCGCATAACTGAAGGAAACAAAAAAAGGAGGCTTAAGCAAGAAGGTGTAGCAGACGATCGTTCCCCATCTGGTGGGCAGATTGTTAAGTATCAACCTATGATGAATGAAGCGGCGAAAGCAATGCTCCGGCAGATCATTAAACTGGATTCTTCAATGATGCTTGAAAATTTCGACAACAATTCTGATAATTTCTCGATTAGCGATGTTCCGTCGCCTGACACTCTAGACTGTGGGAGTTCTTCAAATCGTACGTGTGGTGTAACTCTTCAGGAGGTCTCACCATCTTCAGGGCAGTCTTTTTTACCAGCAGTTTCTGGGATATCTGAAATTCATTCCTCCCCTCTTGCTGCAAACTCCGAGCTGGGTACAACAGTTCCATTTCCGGTTGTGAGCCCCCTTGTTGGAGATCAAGAGATGCCACCTGTTGCTCTTCAGCCGGCGGATTTTGTTTTGCCTGAGCTGTGTCCGCTACAAGAAATGATGCCAGGAAGTGGAGAAAGTAGTCCATTTGTAAATTCGACCTCCTTAGGGGAAAATGGGAAAATACCCCTGGAACTTGAGAATTTTACAGATCCGGAATTTGAATGGGACAGTTCGTTGCTGGGAGATGATAATCTTCCTAGCATCGGTGATCCCTTTTGGGAACAGTTTCTTACGAGCCCTCAACCTGGGGATACCGAGGAGATGGACTCAACTTCAGTGGAAGTTCCTCCTCCTGCTGAGGGAAGTGAACCCAAGCCAGTGGAGAATGGGTGGACCAAAGCTCAACATATGGAACATCTCACTGAACAGATGGGGCTTCTATCTTCAGATATCAAACAAGTTTGACCTTGTCTCACTAAATGTACATTTGGCTTGCACCACCCGAGGTAAATCTGAAAGATGCTAATTATATTGTGTTATTAGGATGTTATTTTGATCTTGACCTTGGGAAGAGTACCTAATACCTCGTGTACCCCTTTATCCTGCCCTGTTTTGGCAATACATGGAGAGACCTCATTTTAGGTTTTAGTTCCCTCTATCTGTCGCCCTCTGCCATTTTTCCTCCATGTTTAAAAACAAGGGAAATGAACTCAAAACGGCTGGTTTCTGATCCGTTGTTTGTTGTGTTGCCATGGTTGAATGCAGGCTTTGTACCAAAGAACCTTATATGTGATGGATGCTTAGATATTTTTTTACTATACGTGTAGTTTTTCTTTGTGGCTCTTTTTTTTTTGTCTTTCTAATCTGTAAAAACATATAAATTGTCTACCTAAATATTGACAATAATTCTGAATGTTGTTTTCGGTAGAGTCCCATATAAGGCAATCTTGTTGAAGCTATGATTTTATGCCCTTAGATTTCAACCCTGGAAAATTGAAGGGGTTTTCTCTCACAAAAGTGTGAGCAACTTCGAAGCATAGAAACGAAACTTGACTGACTTTCTCGGCTTTTCCAAAGTAACGTGAAGTATGTACGGATGTTCTCTGTTTCCCTCTTACCCCCCTTTGAGCACATCATAACTAACCTTTTATATCTGCTTTATGCTTTGTTTCTGCGAAAGTCACGCAATATGTTCTCACAAAACAATTTATCTATTTTTCATTGTTTGGTTGGACGAAAAAGTGATTGCCATAAGCCCAAAATGTTGTCCTCTTCAGAAGTCGGCAAGTTGTTTTTTTGGTGTTTGACCACTTGGGTCCTTTGGCGCCACACGACCAAAATCCGTGAAAGTGAACTGAGCTCCTTCACAGCCTACCATCTCTTGTATTCTCTTTTTGCCAAACCTTTTGGTTGGCCCGCTTGTTTATCATTCTAGACATCTGTTATTTTGTCTTGGCACTATCACCTCACAATCAAACTTAACCACATGCAGGAACCCATCAAACCCATGTGGTTGCGAGGCTCTTGCCTTTTTCACAGGTTCATGTTTTGTGAAATGTAGATTACATAAAATGTATATAGAAATCGTTCTGGGGTATAGTTTCCTGCAAGATCAGCATATAATTGATGGGTGATACAATCTGGGATAGAAGAAAACAGATGAAACTCTATCCAAAGTAGTTACATTTGCAGCATGTGCTCGCACTTGTTTCCTTGGCGATATACGCAACTTCGTTGGCTTGAGATCCTCCAATGGAGACCTGCAATCACAGATGAGGTTATGACTAGAATTTTTTATTTTGAATAGAATATATCCAAGTTATGACTAGGATGACAGGTTGTGCCTCTATACTTCTATAGATCAACCAAAATTTTTGCACCCATTCCAACTTCTAGATGTGTGATTCATCAATTTTTTGGCTGCATAAAGGCCGTCTCTAAGAGCCCACATCTCAGCATTTGAAGCTGTGATGGCATCTATTTTCCTTTGATACCCCACACGAGGTCTTCCTTCATGATCCCGAATCCAACCAGCTCCTGTTGCACAGCCATGACTATTTACGCTGCCATCTGAGTTTTTTTTTGCCCAGCCAAATTGTGGAGCAAGCCTACCTACTTTGATGCTTGCGGTTGATTTGACATGCGGCCTTGCTCTGCAAGTTGTGTGACATCCAGTAATGGATCTCCCCATGGTGTCCTCACAAGTCGCAAAACAAAGGTGCTAACAGTATTTTGCTCTTGAGCCCCAAGGGTTAGTCCGGTTGGTTGGTGGGTTTGCTCATCATACGATTGATCAGGGCTGCAAGAAAGTAATTTCTTATGAATTCTCCAGTCCTGGCGTGAATGGCTTGCCTATGACCTGACCGGGGAGGGAATTAGTTGAGGTGCGTGTATGTTGGCTCGGACATCCCTGGCCGTCGAATAAAAAAAAGTATTTTGAACTTGATTAGGCACTGAGTACTTTTTAAAATTTGGGTTTATGAACTGAAGTTAGAATTTTGTGCATGCATGTGAACCAAAACTATTCCTGTTTGATGATTACCCACATTTTTATCAAGAGCCACGGAAATAGGTATTTTAGTTACCTGAAAGATTTGATAGAAAAGCTAATGAAAACCCCAAGTGGCAGTTCTGGGACTTGGGGCAGAACCGAATTCCACTCACAGCCAGAGATAGACACCGAAGTCACTACCAGAATACCTTGCCTGCCCGTCAACTGCGGGATGTTAATAGCCGTACACATGCATGTACCACATTCAACGTATGTGTGTATAAAATAGCCCATCGACTGACTGTTAAGTACATTTCACTTGTGAGAGAGTGATCAGAGTGAAAAATGGCACTGGTTAGAGAGAGAAGACACCAACGAGCACTAAGCCTATCATTGCCCTCTCCAGCCCTGCCAGCAGAACGGAGTCCCTTACCATCCCCTTCATCGTCGTCATCTACTGATCAGTCCCCTGGCATCGATAGCCTACTCGAGCTCGAGAAACTGGCGGTTCTCGGCCACGGCAATGGCGGTGTAGTCTACAAAGTCCGCCACCGCCGCACTGCCTCTGTTTACGCCTTGAAAGTCCTTCGATTTGACGAAAAGGCAGTGGTGATTCAGCATCAGGCCCCACAGGAGGCTGAGATCCTCAAACGAATGGACTCGCCACTCATAGTGAAGTGCCATGGTGTTTTCAATGGTAAAGGTGATCCGATTGTGATGGCTGTGGTGTTTGCTTTGTCAAGGAGTATATGGAAGCAGGATCACTGCACGACGTCTTGCTTATGCATCAGAGACTGCCTGAGCTGGCTATCTCCGGCATAGCAAGACGTGTGTTAGTAGGATTGCACTATTTGTATTCCCTGCAAATAGTGCACAGAGATATAAAACCATCAAACTTGTTAATTAACAACAAAGGAGAGATAAAAATTGCGGATTTTGAGGCGAGTGGAGTTGTGTCGAGGAAGCTCAATGTAACAGCGTCTCATCACGACAATTGTACGGGGACATGTGCGTATATGAGTCCAGAAAGATTTGATCCAGAGAGGTGGGATGGCAATTTCTCAGATGAGTTTGCGGGAGATATTTGGTCGCTTGGATTGGTGGTGCTGGAATGCCACGTGGGTCATTTTCCGCTGATTAGTCCAGGGCAAAAGCTGGACTGGGCAACGTTAATGTGCGCGATCTGCTTTGGAGGGAGGATGGATATGCCGGAGATGGCATCCCCTGAGTTTCAGAGTTTTGTGTGGAGGTGTTTGGAAAGGGATTGGAGGAAGAGAGGGACAGCGACTGAGCTTCTTAGCCACCCTTTTGTGACAAAATGTTGGAACACCAGTTCCAGTGGTACAAAAGAGTTTATGGGTTACGCTTTGGAAGGTTGATTTTGTTTCTCACCCTCTTTCCTTTTGACCTAACGAAAATGAATGAATAGGCATGAAGGAGCTAACTGAAATATATTCGTTTTATGCATATGTTTTTAAAGCACTTACCTAAGTTAGTTTCCAAAAACATCAATGGTGCAAATGAAAACGCCATTAGGTCATCCGAAGACACTAAAATATCAAAAAGTTTGAATTCACAACTATTTCTCCCCAAGTTTTGTTGAAATGGAGGAGGAAGAAATAGCAAAAAGGATTGATGCTCTTGATGGCTTTAGTTTTTTGATAACTTTGTAGCTGGCCCACTGGATCAACTAATCTGGAATATCAATTACGCCGTCAGCGAGATGTTCAACCAAAGTCGGTACAAATAAATGATTTAAACTTGTTACTCCAAAATCGTCTATCAATCTATCTTTCTCAAAATGTGGATAATACGAATTGTGTAAATGAAGAAGTATAAATTCCCAAATCTCTGTCATGTTTCAAAGATTGGTTGCTTGGGTTGGACATTTTAGTAGGATGATCCCAGGTGCCGGTCATAGATTGGTTGCTGGGGTGGCTCAAGGGAGCGCCTGATAAAATGGGCAGTTAGGGAGGGCTATCTCTCTGTTATGGGCGATTTGGCGAGTACGTAATACGAGGGTGTTTAACGGGATAGAGGGAGTTTTTTAGGAGGGGCTTCGTATGTTGTATTCTCTGCTGGAGCTTCTTCGTGGCTGTCATGGGGAAGGCAAAAAAAGGGGATGGTAGAGCCAGGGAAGGGTGGCACTGGTAGGGGTGTCCAAACCGTGTGATTCTACAGCAACGTGGAGGAAGTCCGGTTGGAGGGTGTTCCGAAGTTTTTAGTTGATGGTGCTTAGTGCTTACGCGCTTGGAGGGGAGCAGCTGCGTGGTGTCCGCTTTCAGGTGCTTCTTGTGTTCTACCAAGAAAAAGGCTAGGAAGGTTTTTGCATCCTCTGCTCTGATGGTTGAAGCGTTGGCAGTGCCGGATGCATTGCGATGGGCTAGAGATGCTCATTTCATTCTAGTGGAAATTCTCACAGATTGCCTGGCTCTTGTGCAAGGGTTACAATGTTGATCATGTTGATGTTTTTGTTAAACCTGTTATGGTAGAAATCTTTGAAGTTGTTGAGTCGTTTGAATATGTGGCGGTCACTAAGGTTCCAAGAAATGTCGCAAGACCGGCCCATACATCTGCTAAAGTCTGTAATGTTAAAGAGGGCATCACTTTTTAGAAATAGACATTTGATACGCTTAGAATACTTACCCTCAACGTAATAGATAGACGCACTCAAAATACACCAACACATGGTGTGTAGGTGTATTTTTTGCTTCGGTGGGTGTACTTTAGTTTTAGATTTAATAGTTTTGATTTCATTCCTATCTATCATGATGTAATCTTTTGCCTCCGGGCTTTCACAATGAAAATTGCTTAACTGATGATCAAAAAGCCATTTTTACGCATAAGCTCTAAACGAATCCTCACATATTACAGAGTCCATGCCAATACTACAAAACCAAAAGGTCCCAGAAAGAAAAGTAAACCAGGTAGATAAAACTCACCAACACCTAAGGGTGTCAAATGTGCGGGTTTGGATCAAAATGGGCAAGTTGTAAGTGGGTAGGGTCTTTAATGGGTCATTGACCCATTAATTATGAGTTCAATTATCCATACCCAACCCGACCCATTTATTTAAAATCAAACCTGACCCGCTCATTAACCCAATTATATACTATATACTAAAATTTTAAAATGACCAAAATACCCATATACACTAAAATGACCATATTATCCCCATACAAAAAAATGAAATCTGAGAAGGACAATATTACCCCAAAAAAAAATATTAAAAAATAAATACTACTAGTCCGTATAATTCGTTTAGTTGCATTTTTTTTTTCCGTTCTTGCATGCTTAGTTGCATTCTCTCTCTAGACTCACTGGTCTAGCAGTTCAAGCAAATTGGGAGAATCCAGAGTTCATTTCTAACATCTCCCTTAATGTCCGCCGCCTCTTCGATTTCCTCGTACAATTCGGTAATTTCCGAAAAATGAAACTCATCTAAAATTTTGGTCCTTCTCAGATCTCATTCGGGATGTTAAAAGACTCTTCTAGGGGAGGAAGAGATTTTTCAAAATTTGTACCATTAATTGTTGGGACGGATAGGAGACTGAGTGCTGCGGTAGGGGAGCGACACTGCTAAATGGGGAAAAAACATCTACTTTTTTTTTTATACTGAAAAGTAGTTATTTCCCAAAATATTTGGGTAAAAATATAAAAAAATTACTTTTTCGATTAGTCTCGCCGAGAAGAATCAAATAGTCAAAAAAAACTTAGCACAAAATGAACAATCGGAAAAAAAAAATTGAATAAAGACAAAAAGTACTGTCACGACTTGGATTTTCAACATAAATTAGATAATACGTTTTAATAAAAAGGACCACGCTTGCCATCGTATTCCCAAAATAGTATCCCACCTGTTTAAATTACAGACAAGTCTCCAATCCAAAAGAATATACAGCTTTGGCACCACGGCTCAAATTAACTTAAGTATAGTTACAACATGTGCGGAGCGTTACAAACTTCCTTATCAAAAGATATTTATGAATGATTAGTTCCAAAACCATCTTGATCAAAAGCTAAACTATTACAAGATGAAAAAGTAACTAAAAGTGATACGCTTCCAAAAGTCGTCCACATCCCAAGCACGCATTGCATGATGCTAGTGTCCGACATTAGAACCTGAAAAGAAGAATTTTGTTGAGCTACACTAGCCCAGTAGAAAAATCTTTACCAATGTTATATGCAAACATGTTGGTTAGTGCACTGGAAAGAAAGATGAGAAAACATAGCTCGGTACTTAATAACCGATTGGTTTGTAACGCGAATCTTGTGAATCGAGGCGGCCCGAAAAACACCGTTTTGGATCGAATTGAGTCGAATCGAAATTTTTTTGAAGAGTCGCCACCCGGATTTGTGGTTCGCCATCCGAGAAACCGTTTTATTCTGAAAATGATCGATTTGAATTGAAAACCAGAGATTTAGGAAAGGGTTCGGAAGCCACGTTACGAGGGGGGAAGGGTTTTACGGCACCCCCCTCGCCCGATTCAAAATCGGTCTCTACTAGACATTTGTGGAATTTTTCGAAAACATTTTATTTCATTAAGTCACTTAGCAGGTATCCACAGGTATATCAAGTACAGAGGGGCGCATGCATATGCATGTGTACAGAAAATGATGATGATGACAAAATGCAAAATAACAGAAACTGAAAGCCTGTCACAGAATCCACTCTCGAGCGCTCGGGAGCACTCCCGAGCGCTTGGGAGTATTACATGCCCAACCTGCAAATCATGTTAGTATAACAGAATACAACATGATACAATACTGAAAATGTAAACTAAAATAATCTCACACATGATACAGGCTCAACAGGGGATTTATTAGACTGGAATCAGGCCCCATTCTTCCAAGCCATGCATCCTTGCCCTTCTAAAAAGTGATTTAACAGTTTTAAGAGGCAAAAAGGGGTGCATGCATGGACATGCAAAGGCAGTATGAGAATAAAACTGGAAGAAGAATGGACTGAGCTTGCATGCAAACACTTTCGAGCGCTCTAAAGTGATCTCGAGCGCTCAGGAGTAGTTTACACCCCAGAACTGATTTCAACCATCCAATACACTCAATGTAGTATGCTGGTACATCAGATCTTATACTTTTGAAATATGAAAATTTGTCTTTTTAGATCTTGAGCGAAACTCTTTTGCATGTCTTTAAATGGAAATGATCTTTTTTATTTTTCTCTAAAAAAATAAGATCGTATGTACCAACACACCTCAAAGAGCTAAAACAGTTTTAAAACACATTATACTCCCCATGCATGTCCATTTAAACACTTAAAAGAAGAAAAGCGGGACTGGAGCCACTCTCGAGCGCTCTAGAATAGTTCTGAGCGCTCGGGAGTGCTTTTAGTAAGCTGAATACAGAAAGCACATTCATGTCCCTTTTGCTCTTATTTTTACACTAAGGTCTCTCAACCCATACTCAGTATTGAAGGCTGAGAGGGCTGAGGGACCTCCATCAGAAAGGAAAACAGCCCTCTTTTGCTTGACACTAAGGTAAAAGAAAGCTTCTACCTTTTTAATTTAGGAATTTGCTCCTTGGAAAAAAAGCTTTAGAAAGTGGAATAAGAAAGAAAGATCAGGAAGATCAGAACTTGAGGATGATCTGAACTCCTTGCATGTCTTTGATGCCTTGAGTTTTTGTTGTTGTTTTGGCTTTGAAAATCAAGTTTTTGAAAGAGATGAAAACTGATTTTCTTTGACTGGTCAAAGAGCTTCTAGAGAGAGATTTCGTGGCTGGTTCTGTGCTAGAGTGGCCCTTATATAGGCAAGATAGCATATGGTCTTGTTTTAGAAAATGCAATTTGGCATTTTTGAAAAATCATCAGGCCTGACTCCCCTCTAACTGAGGTGGGTGTTGTATGAGTTTTGCACCGGCTAAAACGGCTGTAATGATGGTTTGCATGGGAAGTGGGGAAGCTCCATCATCCATTGGGTAGCACAGAAGTCTCGAGCGCTCGGGAGCACTCTCGAGCGCTCGAGAATTTGTCAGATCCCAGGTTTTGAAAATAGTTTGGAGCGCTTGGGACTGTTCCTGAGCGCTTGAGACTGATTTTGACTCTTTATTTTCCCTTTTAAAGTCTTCCAAGAAGCATCGTCCTAACTGGTCTAAGGCTTGTTTCAATCCAAATTCATCATCGGGGAGCCTCCGGGCCACAAATTAAGGAAATTTGAAGAGTCCAAATTGGGGTGTCTACAGTTGCCCCTCTTTGGATGGCGCTCGGCATCATGTCTGGATACGAGTGACATCCAAAGATTGAGACAGCCCAATTCGAGCCACGTCAAACCCCTTAATCCCATAAACAAATGCAAAATGGCGCATCCAATGTATGAGGTTGCGTCTTTTCGGACTGCCTACGTACCCTTTTCTGCAGGGATCAGACCAGCGTAGTTCTTTGGGGCAAATGCAAACACACGCGCTGCATGCATGAGAAGAGATCGACACGACTTTGATAAGATAAATGCATGAAGGGTCCACCTGTTACTCTGTTTGGCGGACGGAAAATGCAAGCACGTGTGATGCATGCATGAGAAAGGATCGACACAAACTTCGATAAGATAAATGCATGAAGTGTCCACCTGTTACTCTGTTTGGCAGACGGAAAACGCAAGCACGTGTGATGCATGCATGAGAAAGGATCGACTCAAACTTCGATAAGATAAATGGATGAAGGGTCCACCTGTTTCTTTGTTTGGCGGACGGAACCAGAATAAAATAGCACCCGTAAGGTAAGAATACCTGCAAACATGTTGAAATAGGCAAATTTCCATCGACGATTAAACAAGGTACCAAATTGCGCATGGTGGGGGTGAAATCACAACATCGACTAAAGTTTGTCTCTCGCGGTCTCGTTCGACTCGGAAGAAGTCAAGACTGAGATTGATTTTGTAAAAGGAAGCGGAAGCCAAGCAAGTCTCGGAAGCGGGAAATACATGAGACAACGGAGGGTTGGCACGGAGGCTGAAGATAGATCTCAGCGCTCAGAACCACTCCCAAGCGCTCGGGAGTGGTCTCGAGCGCTCGGGACCGCGGCCGGGGACCACTGTTCTTTTCATCTTCTTCGACTGATCTGGGGTTTTAAACCCACTCCTCAACGCTCGAGAACCAGAGCGAACTATACACCCGACCTTCGAACGCTCTCACTCTCTCTCAGGCAATCTCTCTCTGACAATCTCTCTCTCTCACTCAGACAACCTCTCTCTCTCACTCAGACAACCCTTATTTCTCAAAACGGATCGAGCTCGAGATCTCGAGATCCCTTCGATCTTACAGTGGGCTGTCGTGTGCCAAGAGGTGTGGATCAAGAGGAAGAAGAAGCTTTGGGGGGAAGAAGAACCAGGAATGGCCAGCGGTGGTGATGGAGAGCTGCCCAGCCGCGAGGAGGCGGCGGTGATGGCGGCTGCGGCGGCGATGGAGGAGGCCAGCAATAGTGCTGCCACGCCAGGCGACAGGGGGGTTGTTGGTGAGGGTCTGGTTACAGGGGTTGAGACTGGTGGAGGAGTAGAGGCAGTAGAGAGTACTAGCGGAGGTCTAGCGGCGGTAGGGGATGTGGGTGACAGTGAGGTTGTGCGAGGAGACGACGGCGAGCTGGCCACGAGCAGCAGAGACGCGCTGGGTGGCGGAGGAGATGGTACGAGTAGCGGGGGAGGTGCCACGGGCACTCCCCATACTCCTACGGTGGAGGATTTGCTTGCGGCGGCGGAGCGGGCCGGCGATGATCGGAGGGATGTCGCTAGTGGAAAGGTGGTGATAGCTGGGCGTGTCGTCGCGACGCCGGTATTGAGGGCGATGACCGCAGAGCCGAGGGGTGGAGATAGCGGGATCGGTGCTTCGCGTCCAGTCCCATTTACAGAGGGAGATTTCTTGGACACCGCGAGACCGCGAGACATACTGGACGCCCTTGGCCTCGACGCTGGGATTACAGAGGTGTTGAGGGGTGCGAGGACCACGGAGGATCAGACCTCAGCGCTGTTGTTAGGAGCGTTGCTCAGTGGTGCGGGGATGACGGTGGCGGATGCGGGATCGTCGGAAATGGATGACCAGGGGTTAGAGGAGAAGGTGGTGATTGAGGAGCGGGTTACCGCGGCGGCTGAGGCGAAGGCCTACTTGGCCAGCGCGCGCCCTGGATTCACACCAGATACTTACGCTCCGCGATTACACTTCTTCGAGCCGACGGGGATGACTGGCTACGTCCCTGCTCGGACGGATTATCCAGAGGACTTGCTTCTCCGAGATCGGGCTTCACACATCTCCTCTGGGTGGACCACGGTATGAACTTTATTGGTTTAACCTCTTGAATTAGACTTGCCTTATGAAATATTGCACTTGCTTATTAATGCCATTTCTTTGCTCTGTTGAAACAGCGCACTAAAGATATCTACGGCCACGGAGGCTCAGCCAGTTCTCTGAAGTACTTCAAGGAGTTGCCTCGGAGAGTGCGGGAGTTGGTAGAGGAGGCGGGTTTCAGGCCGTTCATCCATCTGCTGACGGCGGTGAGAGTGGATCGTGCCGTCATGACAGCACTGGTGGAGCGGTGGTGGGACACCACCCGTTCCACTTCCGCTTCGGGGAGATGACGGTGACTCCTCTCGACTTTGCAGGGATTACAGGACTCTGGGTTGGAGGCGAGCCGATTCCTTTCGACCCGAGCATAGACTTGGATGACACAGCTCTGGAGTGGTTCCTCGGACGGGTCCCATGCCATAGCGGAGGGGTAGCGGAGTATGGCCAGTTCAAGAAGTATTGGGATCACGAGCCGGCGAGCGACGCCGAGGTGGCCCAGATGGCCAGGGCCTACTTGCTATACCTGTTCGGGGCTTCTCTGTTCCCGCTCAGGCGATCCCGGGTTCATCTCAGTTACTTGGCGGGCCTGGTGGATCTGAGGCAGGCTGGACGATACGACTGGGGAGGTGCTGCTCTGTGCACGCTCTACTACTTTCTTGGGGCTGCCTCACGTGGAGTGGGAGACACCATTGGGGGATACTGGAGGGTGATTGAGGTATGACTCAATGCTACTGCTTTAAACTACTTTGATTGATTGATTGACTTGAATATGCTCTGATTTGAATTGAATCGACTTCCAAAATATGCAGCTTTGGGCTTACGAGGTCTTGAGCATGTTCCCACTTGAGAATACTTGCACGAACCCGAACTTGCTTCCACGTGGACGTGCATGGGGCAAGGAGTACAGGAGAGCGAAGGAGCGGCGGGGACAAGTGATGACTTTCCAACGCTGGCTAGACAGCATCACCGGGGTTACGGTATAAACAGCAACCTTCCTTTCCTTTCATGCCTTTCTTGAAACTGAAATTCTTGATTATTGATGCAAGAAAACTGAACGCAGGTTCACTGGGACCGCTGGGCCAGACTGGAGGCTGACTTTCTTCCTAGGAGCCGGGAGGTGACGCGAAGCAGGGTCCTGCTGGAGTGCCCGCTAGGCTGGCAGTGGTACCTAGGGGATCGGGTGACACGACAGTCGCTCGGTTCTCCAGAGTTCATCGTGCCAGGGCCACTTCCTCCACGAGTGTAGAGGACTGAGACCTACACTCGAGCCGAGCTGGAGCAGTTCACGGTGCCAGACACTGATTTGGAGAGATATCTGCGGCGCACACTGGACTATGCAGCGTACCGGGATAGGTACTTGGCCACGAGCTTGGGAGTGGAGAGGGAGCTGGAGAGGCGGATAGCAGAGGCTGAGGCCAGGAGGGCCAGGGGTGAGGCTGGAAGTGAGGTTGGAGATGAGACTGGAGGTGAGACCGGAGGGCGGGGCCGCGGCGGTCGCTCTTCACGCGGCAGGGGGCGAGATGCTGGCTCCTCAGGCCGAGGTGAGGGAAGCTCACAGGTTCCAGAGACGGCTGAGACTTCTACTCCAGCTGGGCTATCGTCATTGGAGTGGACGATAGGGGTGAGGGACCCTTCTGAAGCACAGGCATTGCTAGATATCCCACGCCTTCCACAGCCGCCGATGCGGCTTCCTGCTCAAGTATAACACAACTTTGCTTCTTTCCATGCTTCAAATGCTTTTTTTTGTTCATGCATCCATTGTTCTGATCTTTGAACCATCGTACAGGTGCCACGAGAATGGGCGGAAAAGGCTATCATGCTGATGGTGGGGATGCGCCAGTTGCTGAAGGATTGCGCTAAAGGGAGGACCCTCTAGACTAGACCTGTTCCTGAGCCTGCTTTACCTGTTGCTTCACAGGTATGAAAATGCATGCATATTCCTTTCATCGAATTTAAAATATGTATCAAATGAATGAATGTTCATGATATGCAGGTGCAGCCACGACGCTCGACTAGGGTAGAGCCGCAGGGCACCGTGAGCCTTCCGGCTTCCACTAGCACGAGAGTCCGAGGTACGCAGAGGGCGTCACGGTCCGTGATAGAGGCGAGGCAGTTTGAGATGGTTCCCAGGGCAGCGTCCCAGCGGAGACCCGCTCACGAGGAGTCAGAGGAGGAGACAGAGGAGTCGCTTGAGTCATGAGCTTTAGGGTCTACGGACTCGAGTACTGCCTCAGGCCCTTCCGACGATGACGATGATGACGACGAGGACGATGTTGAGAGTTCTGAGTCCAAGGGATGCCAACAGAAGAGGACACGTCTGGGTTGAGCTTTAGGTTTTTGCTTTGCTAGCCTTTCTTTTGCATGGGCCTATGTGCCAGCACAGTTGTAGCTTCCAGGCCTGCGTGCCTTGGTTTTGATCGGGCCTGCGTGCCTTGGTAAATAGGATTGGGCATGTGTTTGCCCCAGCTTGTGTACTTCCTTCTTTGCTCATTGTAGATACCGTATTTGTTTATGAAAATTTGCACTTTTCTCTATTTGTTCGCACTTCCTTTATAGAATTGTATTTTATGAAATATGTTTGTTTAGCCTTGAAAGAAAGTAAAGAGCATACGAATTTCAACCGATACTCTCAAAGTAAGAGCGCAAGCTCGACATCGACACACAACCGCCAATTTTTGAGCTTTTGATCGTAAACCAGTGCATCGTACAGTTGGCAGTGAGTGCCGTGACCTGCGAGGATTGCTAGAATTACGAAAATAGCCTCGACATGATGGTTGACATACACATACACTCGAAAACGATGATTTCGGGTCGATTGGACGACAAAAATTTGAACTAAGAGCGCCAATGCGCGTTTGAATACGCCAAACAGGCATTAATGCACATTGTGACTTATACGCGTCGCTGGATCCAATAAAACACGCACTATATGGAATTCGACATACCCGAGAGTCAAAAACGTTGGGAATTTTGGTATTTTTCGAAGAACAAGAACGAATACACAAGAAAACATGCGACGGAAACCGTTGTATCCCCTGGGAACATGTTGGGAACCTTCTGACTTGAGCTGAATTTATTTGTGGCATTGAACTGAGGCTGGAATGTTGAGAATCAGAAATTGCAGAAAACAGCAGCACTCCCGAGCGCTCGAGAGTGGTCTCGAGCGCTTGGGACTTCACTCCCGAGCGCTCGGGACTTCTGTCATTGGCAGATCAGAGTTGCTTCCCAATGCCACTCTCCAGCTATCCTCATGTCCTTTTCTTCTGTATGCACACTTCCAAGACGTATTGTAACCTAGCACCATCTGTTCCCCAAAACAAACAACTTCCCATAAGAAGACTTGGGCTTTTCCAATACTTTTTCAAGTTTTCAAAGTTTGAATTTTTCAAAATTGTCTTGAAAATGTTGAGCTTGAATGGTTCCTGCTTTGGCAATTCATTCACACCTCATTCCATTGTTCTTTTTCCTTCCAAAAACTCATTCCTCTCATGGCCTTGCTAAACCAAGCCTTGCTCTGTCCTTGGTTGGACAGCCTCGAAGGCATCGATTGGCTGAATTTCCGAGGGCATCGCCTTCATGCTTTGAAATACCTCCGCGAGATTGCCATCTGTCTTGTCTTGCTGCACGCAGCTGTACGCTTTTGGGATCCCGAAGTGCATGTCTTTCGCTTTGGTTCTCAAGAGCTATGCCCCACTGTCGAGGAATTCCACGCCTACCTTGGGAGTCACGACTCCACCGAGCCAATTGTTCCAATGCTTAGGGAGAGCATGAAGAACATCCTAAAAGCCAAGCTGGGTGTCAGTGGGAACGTTGCTGAGTTTTTGACCCGGGGCAATGCCATCAATATCGTGCAGCTGTACGAGAGATTCAGTCCACCTGAAGACTTGACGGACTTTGAGTATCAAGGTCGCCGGATGACAGCTTGCTGTATTTGTCTACTGGTGGCCTTCCTGTTGGTTCCTTCTGTTGGTCAGCACAATTCTCTATTGGTTGGAATCGCTGCTCAAATCGAGGCTCGCAAGGACGTCGCTCCTTTGGTCCTTGCAGAAACCTTGATGGGGTTTGATGCTGTTCGCGCTAGTCACACGAGGTTTTTGGTGGTAGCCCGCTATGTTGCAAGTTAGGACCTCACTCAGCTCTCCTTTTTCTATTTCTCACATTCTTTTACCTCGACACACTCGGTTTAGGCTTTATCCGGCTTCTTACTTGTTTTCTCTTTTTGGATAGGTGTGGCTTTGTGACAAGTTGAACTTGCTGACTCCTCCGGTCAATGATTGGTGGTATCGGGCTAGTGGATGGAATCGCCCCTTTCAGGTGATGTACAGGAATGAGGATGACTGGGTCGACTTCTTTGCTTCCCTAGACGATGATGACATTGCTTGGCGGTGTCATTGGCTGAGGCTTCCTGCGATGACTGTGAGTAACATGGGCTCGTCGCAGGTGGTTGTGGCAGGCTTGGCTGGCTTCACCTTCTATTCACCTTTCCGCATTCTGCGCCAGTTTGGACTCAGCCAGGAGATACCGCTTTCGGGTTCAGAAATGCTTCGTCTCCCTCCCTTCACCATTCCGGACCTTCGGAGTTATGTTCAAACGTGGGAGGCTCGTAGGACTGAGCCAAGTGATCCACTTTATTCCGTTGCTTTGACTGGCAGGTACCGGAAGTGCCTAAGGAGAGATGTGGAAGCAAGGAGGGGTTAAAAGCTTACTTTGCCGATTTTTGAAATAAAAGTTAGGTCTCGTTGTGTGTTTTTCCTTTTTCATGCTCAGTCTGTAATAAAGAAATCATCTGAATAAAATTGACTGATTAAGGGTTTCCCCCTTTCGGTTCCTTAATCGCATGCGCTTTGAAAGAAAGTATTTTGACTTGTCAATTTGGATTTGATTGTCATGATTTAGGACCGAACCTCAGAGTGAGATTGCCTACGCATCCCTTAAGAAAGGGAATCAGGCCCATACGTAGTTCGGGCTAGGGTTCGCTCGGGTATTAACACTCTCCTTTTTGCGCTCTAAATTTTGCCTTGTACTGCCCTTTCGGGTTTTCGGCCAAGCGAGCTTCTTTTCGATTTTTTGCCTTAACTTTTGCCTAGGCCGCCCTTGCGGGTTTTCGACCTAGCAGGCTTGCTCTAATTTTTGCCTGGGACCGCCCGCCATTGTGGTTTTCGGCCCAGCGAGCTCTCTCAAGGGTAATACCGTTTGAGTTGGTCCAAATTGACAAGATTCGAGAATTCGTTGCCATCGAGATCGACGATTGAGGCTGCTCCCCCGGAAAGGATCGACTTGATCATTTATGGCCCGGCCCACTTTGGTCGGAACTTTCCTCGTAGATCAAAAATCGGCGCACGGATTTCCTTGACTACCATATCCCCCTATTGCAGGTCCCTTGACTTCACTTTCTTGTTGAATGCCCAGGCGATCCTTCGCTGATAACCCTGGATGTGGTATAATGCCTGCAACCTTCTTTCGTCGAATAGCATGAGTTCTTTGAACCTCCCACTGATCCATTCAGCTTCGTCTATTCCTTGTTCAGCTATGACCCTCAGCGATGGAACTTCTAGCTCGATAGGGAGAACGGCTTCCATACCGTACACCAAAGAATAGGGTGTTGCCCCTGTCGGTGTGCAGATAGACGTCCGTTATCCCCACAAAGCTAGTGGTAGCTGCTCGTGCCAATTCCTAGCCGATTCGATAGTCCTTTCGAGAATGCTCTTGATGGTCTTGTTGGCTGCTTCGACTGCCCCATTTGTTTGTGGTCAATAAGTGGTCGAGTGATGCACTTGAATCTTAAATTCGTCGAAGAGTTCTAAAACCTTTCCCTTGAAGTGAACACCATTATCAGATACGAAGGCCTGCGGGACCCCATACCGATAAATGATGTTTTGCCTGATGAAGTGAGCCACTTGAACTGTCGTCAGAGTCTTGTACAAAGCTGCTTCGACCCACTTGGTGAAATAATCGACCGCTACCAAGATAAACCTGTGATCGTTAGAGACCGCGAGAGTAATTTTTCCAATAACATCAATGCCCCAGGCGGAGAACGGCCATGGCGTCGCCATTAAGTGTAATTCCGAGGGCGGGACGTGGATAAGATTGGCATGAGTCTGGCACTTGTGACATCGGCGCACATACTCGATGCAATCTGTCTCCATAGTTGACCAATAGTAGCCCAATCTCAAAACTTTCTTAGCTAGCATCATTCCATTCATGTGGGGCCCACAAACTCATTCATGAACTTCTTCCATTACAGCTCTCGTGTCGTCACCGTGAATACACAACTTATGAACTCCGCACGGAGATCGTCGCTACAATTGTCCGCCGCAGATAACGTATTGAGACGCTAGTCGCTGCAAGGCAATTCGATCTTTCTTGGTTGAATCTATAGGGAACTCTCCTTTTTCGACGAAATTCCAAATATCATGAAACCAAGGGAGCCCATCGTTTGGCTCGTCGATGTTCATAACATAGTCGTACACATGCTTTCCTCTCTGTTCAATCATGACAGGCCTCAGCTTTACCCCGATTGGAAGTTCTAGCATGGACGCCAGAGTTGCTAGTGCGTCTGCGAAGCAATTCTTCATCCTCGGGACGTGCGTGAAGGTCACTTTCTGAAAACTCGGGATAAGTTCATCGAGCTGCTGATGATACGGTTTCATCTTCTCATCTTAACTCTCCATTCTC
Organism: Rhododendron molle; assembly: GCA_025413875.1. NCBI lineage: Eukaryota > Viridiplantae > Streptophyta > Magnoliopsida > Ericales > Ericaceae > Rhododendron > Rhododendron molle. Next base: position 23,419,145 of record CM046398.1, read on the forward strand.
CGTTTGCTTGTGATACAACCAAATTGGAATCCCCCACGACTTCTAGCACCTTGACTCCAATTTCCAGTGCAGCTTCCATTCCGACAATACACGCTTCGTACTCTGCCTCATTATTCGTGACCTCAGAATTCAACTTGAAAGCAAGCGGAATGTGTGACCCCTCAGGCGAGACCAGCAGTATGCCAATCCCAAAACCCTTCTGGTTAGCAGCTCCATCGAAGTACAACGTCCATGTTTAAATCGGCGGCGGTCATTATGTCTTAAATCGGAAATTGAAACTTTGTGTGTTCTAGCCCTTCGATCGGGCGATCTGCCAAAAACTCTGCTACTGCTCTTCCTTTCATTGACTTGCGGGTGACGTACTTGATTTCGAACTCGGCCAATAAGAGCAACCAACGTGCTAACTTACCGGTAAGTGCTGGCTTCTCGAATAGATACTTGAGGGGGTCCATCCGAGAAATCAGTATCACCGAATAAGACAACATGTAGTGTCTCAATTTCTTTGTGGCCCATACCAATGCCCAGCATGTCTTCTCTAATGAAGTGTACCGCTCTTCACTTCCAACCATCTTCTTGCTCAGGTAGTAGATTGCCCTTTCAACCCCATCTTCTCCCTCTTGTGCCAGCATGCACCCCATTGACGAGGGCGTGACGGACAAGTACAGGATCAAAGATTTTCCTGGGAGGGGCGGCATCAAGATCGACAGATTCTGGAGATAAGTTCGTACTGCTTCGAAAGCCTTTTGACACTTGTCATTCCACTCGAATTTCACGTCCTTCTTGAGCAGACGAAACAACGGTTCACAAGTCAGAGTCAGCTTGGCGATGAATTGACTGATGAATTGAATCTTTCCCAAGAAACACCGGACCTCCTTCTCGGATTGAGGTGGCTCCATCTCAAGAATGACTTTAATCTTAGAAGGATCCACCTCGATCCCCCCTGGTTGTGATCATGAACCCGAGCATCTTTCCAGCCGTGACTCCAAACGTGCACTTCTGCGGATTAAGACGCATCTTGTACTTCTGAATTCTCTCAAAGAACTTTCTCAACGCTGGGAGGTGATCCTTTCGCTCTTTTCCCTTCACTATCATTTCATCGACGTATACCTCGACCTCCTTGTGAATCATGTCATGCAACAGTGTGGTGGCACCCCTCTGATACGTAGGACCGGCGTTTTTCAACCCAAATGGCATAACCCGATAACAATATGTCCCCCACTCGGTGATGAATGTGGTCTTTTCCATTTCCTCCGGAGCTAAGAGAGTCTGATTGTACCCCGAGAAGCCATCCATGAAGGATAGTAGAGGGTGCCCTGCAGTGTTATCAATAAGTATGTCTATATGCGGCAATGGGAAATCGTCCTTAGGGCTCGCTTTGTTCAGATCTCTGAAATCGACACACACTCTGATTTTTCCGTCCTTTTTGGGGACAGGAACGATGTTGGCTACCCAAGTGGGGTACTCCGTTACGATTAGAAAGCCGGCGTCGATTTGCTTTGTGAGCTCTTCTTTTATCTTTAATACCCAATCGGGCCGCATTTTTCTTAGCTTTTGCTTAACGGGTTTCGCGTCAAGGTAGAGAGGGATCCTGTGCTCGACTATTTTCGGGTCGATTCCGGGCATGTCCGCGTGGGACCAAGCGAAAACTTCTTTGAATTCTTTTAGTAAATCTGTGAGCTCTTGAAGCTCACAGGGGGACAGCCCGGAACCGACCTGAACCAATCTAGGGTTCTCCTCATCACCCAAGTTTATGGAGATTATTTCTTCTTTTAAAGGCTGAGCATGCCTTTCATTTTCGCGATCGATGAGGGAACGGATTTCCTTGGGGATGTCCCCATCGAGATCTATTCCTTCATCGTCGGGATCTAAACAGTTTATCTCAAAAATCGACAAGTAAGCGAAAACATTATCCATTTCATTAACCAGTTCATCGACGGGGACAACGGTTGACTCGAATTTGAAGTAAAAACTACGATGTGGAGGGCCAAGGGCACAAACTCCGACTGTGCTAGGCGACGAGCGATGTCGGACTCGGACTCGACTTCGGTGCGAGTCTTTGTAAGTGCGAGTTACATGTGGTACAAAAGCGCAATTATCATAAACGCCTACAGCGTCCACAATGAGCATGGAAGGGTCTTTGATCTCCTCTTCTTCTCCTAGCATCAGCACAACAGGATCTTCCATCATACCCCTCGATTCCTCGCCCTCAAACAGGAGTTGGAGACTGCCCAAACCAAAAGCCTCCAGCCAGTCAAGTGCCTCAGCTAGTTCTTCTACCTTTGCAGCCTCTTCATCACTCTCCCAGGTATCATTGGCAAAGATTTCAAAACCCGGATACTTCGTTTTCGTTTCGAGATCCACAAAGGGCTCAGGCTCTCCATGGTACAACGCCTCTTTCTCCTTCAACTTTGTCTCCGTTGCACGGGCCCGGGCGCGATTGCGCCACTTCTTTGCTGAATCGCTTTTCTTGGCCTCAAATCCTAGACCAAAGCGCTCGTTACTTCCGGGGAAGTCAGGGAATTCGGGGACTCCTTGAGCATAAAGTCCGAAGCCCATGCCCGACAGATATTTCATCCGTTTCATAATTTCCAGCACTGCGGAGCTCACCAAGAAACCGTCCTCGGCACGGATGGTGCACACTTTCGAGGTCATAACTGCAAAGCCCCCCATGGCAATATCTTCCTCTCCATGCATAATCTCTAGCAATGGGGAATTGTCCTCGGAGTGGGGACGGATACCCGAGTCTCCATGGATGATGAGGGTTCCAGAATCCAAACCCAAGATGAGTTTCTGGTGCAACGTTGAGGGAACACCCATGACGTCCGGGCGATGTAGCCAAGGCCTTCTCAACAGGAGATTGAACGATGCAGGTATTTCCAACACACAAAACTCGACGGTGGTTTTAAACTTGCCAGTTGCAAGTTTCAAGTTGATTGTCCCAAAAACATCACGACGCGTATTATCATAAGCACGGACGCCCAAATTCGACGGCACAAAGTCCTTGTTCTTGAGGCCCAGGTAATAAGCGGTGCGAAGTGGACACACGTTAATGGCTGAACCGTTGTCTATAAGAATCGTAGGGACCCATTTTCCGAGACACTTCATCGTTATGTGCAGTGGCTTGTTATGGTCAGTTCCTTCAGGAGGGAGATCATTTTTTGTGAACAACAGAGTGTGCTGGGTGAGGTTCGGGGTTATAAGGGTGATGAGAGCTTCTGGGGCAATATCAGAGGGAACCTCAAATCTGGAAAGGGTGTTTACGAGCCTGCGATGGTGCTCGCGGGAGGCAGCTAACACTCCCCACATAGACATGCGAGCGGGGGTTTCCTGGAGTTGTCGGATAATGGGGTCAGCGGAGGCTTCGGGGTTAGGTTCGGGGAGTGAGTTGAGGTCGATGGACAATTTAGGCTGGGTAGGCAGGTTAGGTTTAGTGGAGCTAGGAGGGTTGTTTTGTGGAGCTTGAGAGGTGTTCGGGCTTGTCAAGTTGACAGGGTTATTCTGCTGCGGCGGAGGGGCTCGGGACGAGCTACCCTACTGGAGGTTGGTAGGTTGGTAGACTCTTCCACTCCTGGTAAGATTGCTAACTGTTTTGGGAATGGGCTCCAACCAAGTACCCTCCTAGAAATCGAAGAAGTCAAAGTCGCAAGTGTCAGCCTTACGTTTCCCTTTGTCAAGTGCTGTCTTCTCCAATGTTTCATTGAGAGTTTCCATTTCCAGAGCGTGCCATATGCTGTCCTCCTCCAGAGAACTCCAGAAGTTGACATTGTTGTCGCTGTTGTCCTTGTTGCTGTTGCCAATCTGCAGAGATCCTTCATCCAACATGGCCTTATTGACAATCAGTTCCTCACCGTCAATCCACACATTCACCAATTCAGACTTTCCCCACAGATCTTCTGGATTCAATACACAGATGTTGGGCTCATCAGGGATTTCGACTACGGGCTGGGAGAAGAACTCCTCGATAATGTGCTCCTGCGGACAGAAAGCATGATCCATTACGTAGTCCAGAACATCGGAGTTCCTGGTGAGATTAACGATAGTTCTGACGGAGAGTCCCGAGAACATGCGAGGGTTCATCAGATCCAGTTCTTGCTTTACCTCTTCTTGCTCCCAAAAGAGGTACGCCAAAGATGTTTCATCCAGGGGGTCAGAATCGTCCATCCAGTGCCACCCGTTGGGTTCGGGCGCCCACTCCCATTCATCTTCCTCTTCGACAGGTTCAGGCTCCATGAACAATGCAAATAGAGAATATCCATCCAACGGGTCAGCCATCATCTCTTCCCAGTCTTGCCTCCATTCTCCATGCTCCAGTTCCTCTACTTGGTGAGGGTTAAGCACCACGGGCCACACCCCAATGATAAGAGCCCTGTATTCTACTGCGAGGAAGTCACTTGTCAGGTCATCCCACCTTCTTTGAAAATCCCATTCCACGGTTTCCAATGCACAGACGGCATCCTCAACTGGCAGCTCGACAGTCAGTTTGGTTGGGTATCAGGAATGATGTAAAGGCTCGGGTTAAAGGGTTGGCTTATGGAGATATGATTGGTGCGGGCATTGGAGTGTTTTGGGAGCGGGTTTGAGACGGTGTTTGGTTTTCGTGGGGGCATGGGGAGGGTTTTGTTATCTATTAGATCCTAGATTGCATGGCAAAGACGGAAGCAGTTGTCGGTTAGGTGGCCCACATTCTGATGATAGGCACAGTATGCATTAGGGTTGTGGGATGCGGGTAGCTTTTGAGGCAAGGGGGTAGGGGTAAGTGGTTTGAGAGTGCCGCTTTTGACCAACTTCTCAAGCACGACGAAGAGCGGTGCTGAGAACTGAGCGAAAGTGCGGGGCTAGGAACGCGGTTGGCTAGTTTGGGTGGCAATTTGGTTCACGGGCTCGGCTTGGGTTGTGTTTGTGGAGGTGTTGGGAAGGTTGGTGTAGTTTGAGTTGCCAAACAGAGCGTTGCTGTTTCCGGAGTAAACCTTCTTGGGCTTGGGAGCAGGCTCGGGTTTGTCAAGGATCCCCAATTGAACTGCCTCGTCGACGGCTAAGCCTATGTCGAAGAAAGTTTTAAAATCTGAGCATGCTTGAGCCATAACCATATGCCTCGCAAGAGTGGGTTGAAGGTTACGGACAATCATTCGGATTTGGTCCCTGTCGCTCGGTCTATCTTTCATCTGTGCCGCCTTTGCCCTCCACCTTTTCACGAAATCGGCGAAGGCCTCCTTTGCTTCCATCTTCGTTGACTCCAATTCACGAGTGGTCACCTCCAACTGAATGTTATAATCGTACTGCGCCACAAAAGCCGCGCATATATCCTCCCAAGAACGCTTCTTTCTCTCATCCAGTGAAGTAAACCAGTGCAGAGCATGTCCCACCAAAGTCTGCGAAAACATCTGTGCCATAGCATCCTTCTCGACTCCCCACATGGAAAGTGCTCCAATGTATCCCGTTGAGTGTGCCTTTGGATCTCTTGTTCCCTCAAACTTAGCGAAGTCGATTGGCCTAAACTTATCCGGGAGCTTTGCATTACGAAACAGGCAAAGCTTATTGATGTCAAAGCCAGTCGACGCTATCTTCTCATTCCTTGCAACAGATTCCTCTAGTTGGGTGAGCTTTGCCAATACTGCCGCCATCTCGGGGTTTTGCGGGGTTTCCAAATCAAAGACCAGCTGCTCCGGGTTCGGATTCGGATTAGGGTTAGGGTTGAAGTTTAAGTTGGGAATTGGGTTTGGATTTGGAATCGGATTCGGGTTAGGAACCGGAATTGGATTTGGGTTTGGGATAGGAATTGGGTTAGGGCTTGGATTCTGGTTTTGTGGTGGAAGGCGTCGCGCAACTCCAGTAATCATCATCATGAGTTGGGCAATTTGGTTATCAGTGCGTTCGCCCAGGCGTTGGATATCCTCTCTGATCTGTCTCATTTCTCCGTACAAATTTCCCAGGTTCGGATTAGGATTTGGATGGGGATTGGGAATGGGGTTAGGATTCGGATTTGGCTCGCCTCCGTTTGGGTTTGGATTTGGGCTGCTTCCACTTGGGTTGACATTTGGGTTAAGGTTTGGATTGCCAGCATTCGGGTTCAGGTTGCCTCCATTCGGGTTAGGATTGGGGTTTGGGTTTGGGTTTAGGTTCCCGATCATTATATCCATTCCCACCCTCAAATCTGATGCACTGACGGAATCTGCTCGTAGTCGGAGCCGTTCCAATCTCTGTTCCAAGGGTCTGGTCTAGGAGGGTATGATGTTCTTCTTCTTCGGCACAATTGCTCAGAACTGACAGCAAAGCAAAAACTTGTGCTCAGACGCGGTTCCTGCTTGCATTTTTATGAAATTTGTGCATGATTTTAGAAAATGAGTGCACCATCGTCACCGTCATCGACTCTAATTTTTTTTTTTTTTTGAAAATGATCGATTTACGGGAGATTTCTTTGATCCTCAGATTTTTGGAGTGTATCCTCATTTAGGAACCGTCGATTCCCAAAAGATGCTAAAATAAGCTAAGTATTTGGCTAATATTCCATTGACAATTCGACCATTGGTTCGGAATGACTCAGGGTGAACAATGTGATACGATAACCAAAGCGGCGTAAGCGGTACACTTGCTTTTAGCCTGTATGGTGTTGGTATTACAATGTTCTGCTCCCCTATCATTCCTTTTCTTTGGTTAAATCCCGATTAAATACTAGTCAAGGACTTAGCGAAATTTTAGTTTCCTTTGGGTTCGAGGACTTGTGTGATTTAAGCAACACGCACTAGGGTGCGTGACTCTTCATCGGGTCTTGGCAACCTTCCGTAGATCGCGCAAGCGAGTCTCGAGAATCGTGGCTGACGGCATGACAATGCAAGATGCAATGCAGCACGTAAACAGAATATAGCACGTAGTCCTACCCTGTAGGTTCCTGTTCTAGTTTGGAAGGTTCTATGGCTCGCTAAGCATGTACAAAGGCCGGTTTTGTCTTGAAGAGGGTTCTCCGGACTAGAATCAAAGTATACCTCCCATTATTGAGCGTACACCCAATAATGGTACAAATGGTAGGGATGACTCATCACGGTCGAGGGTTGCTGAGCATTCCGGGATTCCCCATCACCGGCAAGTCGGGTAGGATTGCCGAAACACAACAGCGGGGCTGCACAAGATATATATACAAAAATGGAAAATGAAACAAAATAATTTTGAAAATCCCACAAACATTTTTCAAGCTTGGCTCACTAATTTAATTAATGCTTAAGGGAAGCGGGCCGCTTTGTCAACATACCAACTTTTCCTCAAGTATCAATTAAATCATATCCCCAACAGAGTCGCCACTGTGGGCTACCACAGCCCCGGGTGGAATCGGGGCGGCCCGAAAAACACCGTTTTGGATCGAATCGAAATTTTTTTGAAGAGTCGCCACCCGGATTTGTGGTTCGCCATCCGAGAAACCGTTTTATTCTGAAAATGATCGATTTGAATTGAAAACCAGAGATTTAGAAAAGGATTCGGAAGCCACGTTACGAGGGGGGAAGGGTTTTACGGCACCCCCTTCGCCCGATTCGAAATCGGTCTCTACTAGACATTTGTGGGATTTTTCGAAAAACATTTTATTTCATTAAGTCACTTAGCAGGTATCCACAGGTATATCAAGTACAGAGGGGTGCATGCATGTGCATGTGTACAGGAAATGATGAAGATGATGACAAAATGCAAAATAACAGAAACTGAAACCCTGTCACAGAATCTACTCTCGAGCGCTCGAGAGCACTCCCGAGCGCTTGGGAGTATTACATGACCAACCTGCAAATCATGTTAGTATAACAGAATACAACAGGATACAATACTGAAAATGTAAACTAAAATAATCTCACACATGATACAGGCTCAATAGGGGATTTATTAGACTGGAATCAGGCCCCATTCTTCCAAGCCATGCATCCTTGCCATTCTAAAAAGTGATTTAACAGTTTTAAAAGGCAAAAAGGGATGCATGCATGGACATGCAAAGGCAGTATGAGAATAAAACTGGAAGAAGAATGGACTGAGCTCTTGCATGTAAACACTCTCGAGCGCTCTAAAGTGATCTCGAGCGCTCGGGAGTAGTTTACACCCCAGAACTGATTTCAACCATCCAATACACTCAATGTAGTATGCTGGTACATTAGATCTTGTACTTTTGAAATATGAAAATTTGTCTTTTTAGATCTTGAGCGAAACTCTTTTGCATGTCTTTAAATGGAAATGATCTTCTTTATTTTTCTCTAAAAAATAAGATCGTATGTACCAACACACCTCAAAGAGCTAAAACAGTTTTAAAACACATCCTACTCCCCATGCATGTCCATTTAAACACTTAAAAGAAGAAACGCGGGACTGGAGCCACTCTCGAGCGCTCTAGAATAGTTCTGAGCGCTCGGGAGTGCTTTCAGTAAGCTGAATACAGAAAGCACATTCATGTCCCTTTTGCTTGTTTTTACACTAAGGTCTCTCAACCCATACTCAGTATTGAAGACTGAGAGGGCTGAGGGACCTCCCTCAGAAAGGAAAATAGCCCTCTTTTGCTTGACACTAAGGTAAAAGAAAGTTTCTACCTTTTTAATTTAGGACTTTGCTCCTTGGAAAAAACCTTTAGAAAGTGGAATGAGAAAGAAAGATCAGGAAGATCAAAACTTGAGGATGATCTGAACTCCTTGCATGTCTTTGATGCCTTGAGTTTTTTTGTTGTTTTGGCTTTGAAAATCAAGTTTTTGAAAGAGATGAAAACTGGTTTTCTTTGACTGGTCAGAGAGCTTCTAGAGAGAGAGATTTCGTGGCTGGTTCTGTGCTGGAGTGGCTCTTATATAGGCAAGATAGCATATGGTCTTGTTTTAGAAAATGTAATTTGGCATTTTTGAAAAATCATCAGGCCTGACTCCCCTCTGACTGAGGTGGAGTGTTGTTTGAGTTTTGCACAGGCTAAAACGGCTATAATGATGGTTTGCATGGGAAGTGGGGAAGCTCCATCATCCATTGGGCAGCACAGAAGTCTCGAGCGCTCGGGAGCACTCTCGAGCGCTTGGGAGTTTATTCTCGAGCGCTCGAGAATTTGTCAGATCCCAGGTTTTGAAAGTAGTTTGGAGTGCTTGGGACTGTTCCTGAGCACTTGAGACTGATTTTTGACTCTTTATTTTCCCTTTTAAAGTCTTCCAAGAAGCATCGTCCTAACTGGTCTAAGGCTTGTTTCAATCCAAATTCATCATCGGGGAGCCTCCGGGCCACAAATTAAGGAAATTTGAAGAGTCCAAATTGGGGTGTTTACAAATCTCTAATCCGATTGTGTACATAAGTCACATGACTCGACGACCACAACAATCCCAACTCAACTCACTAACCCAAACTCCCACCATCGATATTTCCACCCCTTGCGTTACCGCACATCACTACGAGAATTACCGTGTTACCAACCCTTGCGTCATGGTGATCCCTACATCTCTGGGTTACCGTATTTCCCCTTTCGTTACGGAACCCTACAAGGTCTCCGTATTACCACCCATTGCGCTACGGGACTTTCTAAGCCAACATCCGACCCCAAGGACTAGATTTTCAAGCAATATGTAGGCTAAGACTTTCCCTAGTCCTCGATCTTATACAAGTCATCAATTGATGTGCCAAAAACATTACAAACATGCCGCAGTGCTCACATAACAACTTGGATGCATAAACAAGGAAACAAGTGCCATGGTCATTTAGTTTTACACTTTTCTTTGTTATAATGAGAGCCAAAGGAATGGGGACGAACAACGAATCATTGGAACGCGAGCAATCAACCTTAGAGGTGGTTTGAAGATGCTTAAAAGGTATTAGAAGTGATCGGAGGTCCAAACCATGGAAGGAGAAACTTTTCAGAAATTTTCAGCAGTTAAGGGTGCTACATGTACCCAGCGAACAGAATATGAAATCTGGGTTTTGGTACATGTAGCAGTTAAAAGTGCTACATGTATCCAGCGAACAGAAGATACAATCCGAGTTTGGTACATGTAGCAGTTAAAGGCGCTACATGTAGCCAATGAACGAAATCTGTGAAATCTGAGTTTGGTACATGTACTGGGTAAACACTGGTACATGTAGCACCTGGGTTTCTCAGCACGATTTTGACAGCTTTCAAGGGCAAACACAAGGCTTCCAAACAACGATCCCAAGTAAGTTTTGGACACCAAATCAACACATACACATATAAGAGAGGTAAAGAAATCCCTACCTCGTGTCAAAGAGCGAAACCCAAGAGATTTTGAACGAGCCCTAGCTCCGAACTCTTCGAAATCGACGGAATGTTTTCCTCTGAGCTTGACCCACGAAATTTGAGCTCAACAACGCGATCGAAAGGCTTGAGGGAGGTTGATTCTTGAAGTTTTGAGGGAGGTTGATTCTTGAAGTTTTGAGGTCTTGGAGTGGAGTTTTGAGTAAGAGAAGAGGAGAGAGAGAGAGGTCAGTGGAGAGAGTGGGAGAGCTAAGAGTTTTGAGATGGGGAAAATGATCCCCTACCCACACACATCCCCCATTTATACCCTCAATCATAAAATCACACATTTACTCCCTTAAACTTCAATTCTTTCACTTTGGTCTCCAAATCAATTATTCACCAAATAATCCATAATTTCTCAATTAAGTATTTAATAAGTATTTTAAAAATTAAAATTATTCGGGTCTCTACAAGTACCAAAAGAGAAATTTGTTTTCGGAACGGGATCTAATGATTTTTGACTTGTCCGAAAAATGTATTTTGAGAACTTTTTTAGTATTGAATAACAAATTATAAATGAATTAGCAGTTATTAACTTTGAAATTTAAATCCTTTGAAATCACTGCTATTTTTTCGAGGGATTTTACTGCTTTTGAAATGGGTTTGTTTTAGGGAGAGAGAACAACTCAAAAGAGAAAGAGAGAGAGAGAGAGAGAGAGAGAGAGAGAGAGAGAGAGAGAGAGAGAGAGAGCAACTCAGGAGAGAGAGAATTTGGTTCAGTACTTTTTTTTATACGAGAGAGGTACGATCTACTAATATTTGGTTTTGACTATTTGATATACAGCTGGTTAGTAGAGCGGCTATGATGCTCCCAAGCGGTTTTGGGAGCACCATACTCCCATTCTATTTGAACCGTTGGATCAAATTCTTTTAATCTCAACCAGAGATCTCCTCCTCTCTCTTCCTCCCAATTACCTCCTATTACCAATTAACGTGAAAATATTTGCAAGCCCTAAATTATTTTGGCCTCTCTCTCCTCTTCGCACTCCACAGCTCCCTAACGCGAACGACAATTTTAGAGTCGGACTCCTCCCGCCTTCCTCTTCTATGCTTCTCCTCGCAGTGGAAGGAAACCTCCACACCTCTACAGCCCCCTGAGCAAACGATGAAAGCCTTCTCTCTTGCACTCTCCTTCAAATCTGTGAGGTATTTCTCTCTCTCTCTCTCTCTCTCTCACACACACACACACACACACCCCACTGCACGCACACAGCCCACCCCTGTACACCCACACACACACAGAGCCCTAGCATTTTTAGGGTTATGGCCAGTGGCAACACTATATTAATTGGGGATCGTAAACATTAGAAATTGTTTTTTTTTTCCCCAAGTTTTAGGTCCCTTTATTGGGCATAAGCAATTGGGCGGCTTGACATATTTGGAATTTGTGTGTTTGTTTTCTTTGAATAGGGGTTGATGCTATACAAATAAGGTCTACTTAGTTGTTTATGGTCATGTTCAGAGAAATTACTTACTTACATATATTTTCGTCTGACCAAAAAAGAAACTACTAACTTACATAACTTTAGTAATAACTTTTTATCGCTGCTGTATTCAAAGATGCTCCATTGTTAGGACTTCAGAGTATTTAATCCTTGAATATTGTGCAATTTGGGGCATTTGCACTTTTGTTTGAAGAAGAATAAGCTTGTGCATAATATCTAGAGTCCTAATCAAGTAATTTTGAATTCCTTGTTTTGTACAGGTGACTATATGGCTGTTTGGATTGGAACTTGTCGAGTTAAAAGATAAAAGAAAGGTAACTCCCACTTGTGTTATTCTCTGAGTCGAATTTAGTGTTCATTGTGAATAGGAAAAGCACATTCTTGTGCATAGATCAATCTTTAGCGCCAATAATTTTTTTTTAATCTTTTGATTGTAGGAGTTGGTTGTAACTAAGACATTTTCGCTGTGCGTAAATCTACTTGTATTACTTAATGAATATCTACCTTTTTTTGTCTTGTTATGGTTTTGATTCAGGAAAGTGCATATTTAGAATCTTTAATAAGTTTGTATTGGAATTCATGCTAGGGAATTAATGGATAGAAATATCAACCAGTCTTATGCTGCTTTACTCTCTCGGTGTTGTGGTTTAGCTGGATCATTGACGGCGTATTTTAATGATTATATTAGTGAAAGTGCGGTTATCATAATTTCGCAACTTTCTTCATTGCTCTTGGGATGTTATGCCAAAAGCTTTTTTGTGGCAATCCTCATTTTGCTACTAAACATGTAAGATTGTAGCATATAACCAGTTGCTTGAACTATTTTTTTAGTTCCAATTGTGTCAATTTGATTCATTCTAGTTCCAAGCTAAAAAGCTCGGTATTCATTGTCACCAAATTATGTACATACATAGACTAGCTATTGAGAAGTACTGCAAAGTGGCAGACCATATAATGAGGTGATTATGGATAAAGAGCTCAACTCAATCCAATATAATTTTTAGCTGGAGAAGCTGAATTTCCCAAGGTGAGCCAGAAGAGAAGTCCAATCATCAATGTACTATCATTTGTCATGTATTCTTATTTGTGCCCATAATCCTTCTACATATTTTTTCTGATTAGAACTCAAAATACTTGTATGTACAGTGCCCACAGCAGCCCATAGACATGGAAGTTGGATTAGAGATAAAAGCTGCAGAGAATGATTTGATTAGAGGTAAGAGTTGCGATCAGAGCTAGAGCTTTTCATGTCAATATAGCAGGCACCAACGTGAGGCGCTTACCTATTAGCTCCTTTTTTTAATGTTTGATCTTGTGATTACCAGTTCATAGACCCGAACTTGTTTCTAAATTTTGCCTTTATTTCTTAAATGTAGCTAAAGTTCAGTTCTGAAGAAGGAAGGATCGGCTTGGTTTTTGGACTTGATCCTTTTTTAGGAGAACAAATACATGAAAGATGTTATCCGAAAAGCTCAACAGAAATATTCAAGCACTTGAAGGAAAATCTGATGATATTGTAGCTATTTTTGTTGTATAGTTTATGGAGACAAACAACGATATATGTCTCTTTTTGTTGGATGTAAATTGCAAATCCCATCTTTTTGTGTTATGGCTCATGTAAATCATTGAACTTGACATGCTATGGTGGCCGTTTATATATTTACCATTGTTGATGAATATCATGCCGTGGTGGCTCTTTTCGTTTGATCAAATGTTGATGAATGTCATGTGCCTTAGTGGATCTTATTGTTTGATGAATGGTGTGACCTTGTTAGGTATGTTTGTGAGCTTATTGGGGGTGTGCCATGAATAGGTAGTACATATCATTTCAAAGACCATACTTATCATAACTACAGGCTGTGCTAACTATTATCACACAAAAAAAAGGAAGAATGATTGTACATAGGATTTTATGGTTGAAGAAGACCATAAAGCTGCTGCTAAGCATCCTTGTAATGGATGGAACATTTGATCACAGTTGGGGAGACAGAATGATAGATGTCTCTTTTAGTTGGGTTTAAAGTGCAAATGTTGTCTTTTTTGATATACGGCTCATGTTAACAATAAACTTGACATGTTATATAAACAGTAAATGGCTCATGTAAATTACCACAAAAAAGATTGCACATCTATTGTAGTGGGTAAGGCATGAACGGGGAGTACCTACCATTTTCATAACCATACTTACCACAAATACTGGGTTCTCTTACTAAAATCTGGATATGCATACCACAAAAAGATTAACACTTATTCGAGAATTTTCAACGTATGATTTTTTGGTAAGTTGGTACGAAGTAATAATCATAACTAAATTCAGTTTGTTCGTAAAAAAAAACTTATTTGGTGAGTTTCTTCAACTTGTTATGGAGCCTCTTTTTAAATCTTCATTTTTTTGGACAAGAGGATAGATGAATGAGAGCTAGAGGAGTTAGAATGGATAAGTTTGCAGGATTTAAGGTAGGTATGGAGAAACCTAGTATTATTAATACCATATTTTGTGGTAAGTATTAGGCCTTACAAAACATGCATATTTTTCGTTAAAAAATCTAATTTTTTTCCACAATCCAATAGAACCCATTGCCATCTATTGATTTGTGAAAAAAAAATTGATTTTTTTAACAAAGCAAATGCATTTTTTTAAAGGCCTAGGTTTGCACGCTGGACACTTATTTAGGGACGGAGGGAGTATTATTAATACCATATTTTGTGGTAAGTATACAAAGCAATTGGTAAAACGTGATTAGTTTGCGTGGTAAGACTAATTTAAGCATATAATCGTTTTGCCCTTATTTCATGGTAAGTATTGTCAATCACTTGGTAAGTGTTATCAACGAATATTAGTCCATTGTAAAAATTCAGCTTTGGTGGTATTTCTGACCTTATGCTTTGGTAAGTAAGACTTATTTTATAGTAAGGATGACATTAATGACAGGTAGGTATACATTTATGTATCTTTATTAATGTCATAGTACCTACCACATTAAATTTTATTTGGATATATTTGTATTACTTTTATGATAAATTAAATAAAAGCATTTATATTAATAAAATTATTTTAAAAAATGATCAAATAAATGAGATATTTCAATTTATTGGTTCATTAGTGGTTACTACTATATTGGCTAAGTGATCAATGTTAACCACAAACACTGTTACTCATTTATTTGCTATGTGATCAATGTTAACCATCAAATAACCATTTTTAAAATTTGATAATTGTGTAACTTGAAAGATTGAAATAGATAAGTCAATGGTTAAGCAATTAAACAAATTAGTCTGCCTACTTTAGCCAATTTACTGGTGCATTAATGGTTACTCCTACATTGGCCAAGTGATCAATGTTAACCACAAAAACTATTACTCATTCATTTGCTAAGTGATCAATGTTAACTATCACATAATCATTTTTGAAATTTGCTAATTGTGTAATTTGAAGGATTGAAATAGATAAGTCTGTGGCTAAGCAATTAAATAAATTAGTCAGCCTACTTTAATCAATTATATTAATTTTCATTAATCACTATTTAATTTTCATTAATCACTATCAATCAACATCATTGTTAACTACTACATCTGCCAAATATGATTTTAATCGATTCAAATCATTTGATCAATTGGCTGAACATATAACCAGATCAATCAATTACAAATGAATCAATTCTCGTTGATTGATCGCTGCCAAGTATATTAGTATCTACACTATTAGTTGTTAGATTTGCAAAATATATCATATTGATTGCTATAAATTATATTAATTGAATTGAATAGCCTAATTTCATTAAATACTGGAGTACCATAAATTCAATTAAGAATTTTACAAAATTATTTAATAGCTATTAATCAAAAATATATTTATCGTTCAATTTTGTTGTAATAATCAACTTGTAGCGTTATTTTATAATATATATTAACTAAATTTGTAAGCTATCAAAATATTGATAAATATCTTATTTTTTTCATAATATTTAAAACTAAGTTACTTAAATATATCTATAATAAATAATAAATGATTATTTGAAAATTATGGAAAATATTTTCCAAATTTTTATATTTTCATAACAAATTAAAATTTTAAACTAGATTTATAAATGAACACCATTTTTTAGATAATTCTTCTAATATATCAATCCCTAAAATCTACAAATTTTTCTGCCAAAAAATTGAGTTCTCTATTTTTTAAATTTTTTATTTACTTAATGGTAATTTGTTACCTGACCAACCGGTTGTCGCAAGTGTTGCTTGTTTGTGTGGTAAGTGTTACCTTTTAGAATGGTAAGTGTTGCCTTAGTGAATGGTAAGTAATCCTCCGTTTTTTGGTCAAAATCACCTCGTTTTTAACAAAACTACTCCACTTTTGATTTCTGGTTTTGATCCAAAGGCTATAATTTACCGATTTTCAATCCAATGGTCCATATTCATTGGGAGTATGATGCTCCCGTACCACTTGGGAGCATCATAGAAGTTTTGGTTAGTTAGGAATCCACTGTTTGTTTTTTTTGTAGGTTAGATGCATGCCTTACTGGGTCATTTAAGTTGACCCAATTGAGACTCATTAATAGATGGGTTGAAACTCATTCTAACCCAACTTATAAATGGGTTAGGTTGGATCTATTTTTTAGTTGATGGATGTGAGTTTGTTAATGAGTTTGGATTCAATTTGCCACCCAACACCCGAGATGGTCGAATTTGTTGAAAGTTCTCAACATGAGTTTTTTTCATTTTTCTAGAAAAGTAGTGAACTCCTAATCAATAAGTAAGACGACACAAATTTTTTTTTTTTTGCCAAGAAGGATAATACTTTCATTGATAACAGGGTAAGCAAACAAAGTAGGAGAGTCATCTGTCTCGGATAGGGAGCCCCAAAATGGTAGATAGGCTTCCCAAATGGATAAATAATAGAAGTGGAAAACGTAGAAAATTTTACCTATGGTGAGTTTATGCATAAAAAAGTTAAAGAGATTAAATTCTTTCTGGCGGGTATTTATTATAGTAATTTGAACTGTTCATAACTCAAAGCAACAAAAAAAATGCATATCAATGGTAGCAAGTAAATTGCTACAAATAGACTTGTGGGGCAGCAGTAAGGAGGAATATTCAGTCACACAAATCATTCAACATTATTCAAGAGGCACAAAAGTGGGTCTACAAGTTGAACATAGTTGAAACGAAGATACAACCCATACACCTGAAGCTATCATTCTTGAAGAAGAAAATTAGACACCTAACTTACATGCAAGAGTTGAATAATTGTAGCTTGCATCTAAAACCCTGGAAATATCTTCTGATACATACAGAAAGAAAAGAATAGTTCCAGCCAATAATCAGTACTCTCTAGCTAGCAATATTAAATGAGGCATCATAACAGTATTCTCACTAAGCTAGAGATCCAACTTTTTCCCGTTTCGCAAACTAATGTAAAAAAAAAAAAAGTAAGGAAGAGAGCAGGTGAGAACAATTTTAATAACGATATAACAAGACAATGGGAGTACAAAGAGTTGTACTCCAGACTAACAATGGTATGACACAGATCCTTAGAAAACTCAATCCCAACCAGAAAAAACCGTAAGACAGGAACACTGATACCTGATTATACCCCTTCTATGGATATGTAGCCTAGTGATCTCACTGCACTGGAAGCTTTTTTCCTAGAAAGACTTACAAATGGCCACTGCACCTATAATTTGTCGTAGTTGGTTTTTGTTGCCATTAGAACGCTTCTACTACATATGTGAGAACTCTGTCCTTTGGAAGAGAAATTCAAATAGAGTAACAGTTGAAGCCAAGGTTCCAGGCAAAGTTAATTAAACTATCAACCACTGAGACATAGAAATTCAACACAAGACTTTGAAGGGCCAGAGGAAACAATTATCTAACACCTAATACGCTCACTATCACTAACCTTTGTGGCCTCTATCATACAAATCCAAGAAAGGAAAACTCGAAACAAATCAGGCCAAAATGAATGTTTACGGCTTAAATGCACCATAAATACAAACAACTTACAATAAGGTGGGCCTCTCTGCAACAACTCAAACAATAGCCCCAAATCCCACCCCCAAGACCAACAAAAAGTACGACCAAGACAGAACAGATACTCCTGTGTCACTTCATAACCATAACAAGTCAGAATAAACCTGTGTTTTAACAAGCTTCAAGGAAATGTACATGAAGCACCGATAATCACATGGAAATCCATCCATATGAAAAACTAGCGATGGTTGCACCACAGATTTCTTGAAGCACAGGAAATGTTTTATCGCCTTTCCTCAAGTAGTAGCAAGCAAAACCTCTTTAGTTGCCCCATGCTTGCAACCCAAACCAGAAAGCAAATCGTACAAAAGTCACTGAACTGAAGTACCCCATCAAGTGCCATAAGCAACCAATTTCATATGGAGATCTAGAAGCAAAAAACTCGCACTATTTCTTCTTGGCATTATCCTTCTTGGGCATAAAAAGTTTGAATTCACAACTATTTCTCCCCAACTTTTGTTGAAATGGAGGAGGAAGAAATAGTGGAAAGGATTGATGCTCTTGATGGCTTTAGTTTTTTTATACTGGCCCACTGGATCAACTAATCTGGAATATCAATTACGCCGTCAGCGAGATGTTCAACCAAAGTCGGTACAAATAAATGTTTTAAACTTGTTACTCCAAAATCGTCTATCAATCTATCTTTCTCAAAATGTGGATAACACGAATTGTGTAAATAAAGAAGTATTAAATCCCTAATCTCTTTCATGTTTCAAAGATTGGTTGCTTGGGTTGGTCATTTTAGTAGAATGATCCCTGGTGCCGTTCATAGAGTGGTTGCTGGGGTGGCTCAAGGGAGCGCCTGATAAAATGGGCAGTTAGGGAGGGCTCTCTCTCTGTTAAGGGCGATTTGGCAAGTATGGAATAAGAGGGTGTTTAACGGGATAGAGGGAGTTTTTGAGGAGGGGCTTCGTATGGTGTATTCTCTGCTGGAGCTTCTTCGTGGCTGTCATGGGAAAGGCAAAAAAAGGGGATTGTAGAGCCAGGGAAGGGAGGCACTGGCAGGGGTGTCCAAACCGTGTGATTCTGCAGCAACGTGGGGGAAGTCCGGTTGGAGGGTGTTCCCAAGTTTTTAGTTGATGGTGCTTAGTGCTTACGCGCTTGGAGGGGAGCAACTGCGTGGTGTCCGCTTTCAGGTGCTTCTTTTGTTCTACCAAGAAAAAGGCTAGGAAGGTTTTTGCATCCTCTGCTCTAATGGTTGAAGCGTTGGCAGTGCCGAATGCATTGCGATGGGCTAGAGATGCTCATTTCATTCTAGTGGAAATTCTCACAGATTGCCTGGCTCTTGTGCAAGGGTTACAATGTTCTGATCATGTTGACATTTTTGTTAAACCTATTATGGTAGAAATCTTTGAAGTAGTTGAGTCGTTTGACTATGTGGCGGTCACTAAGGTTCCAAGAAATGTCGCAAGACCGGCCCATACATCTGCTAAAGTCTACCGTTAAAGAGGGCATCACTTTTTAGGAATGGACATTTGATACGCTTAGCATACTTACCCTCAACATAATAGATAGACGCACTCAAAATACACCAACACATGGTGTGTAGGTGTATTTTTTGCTTCGGTGGGTGTACTTTAGTTTTAGATTTAATAGTTTCGATTTCATTCCTGTCTATCATGATGTAATCTTTTGCTTCTGGGCTTTCACAATGAAGATTGCAAGACAGGAACACTGATACCTGATTATACCCCTTCTATGGATATGTAGCCTAGTGATCTCACTGCACTGGAAGCTTTTTTCCAAGAAAGACTTACAAATGGCCACTGCACCTATAATTTGTCGTAGTTGGTTTTTGTTGCCATTAGAACGCTTCTACTACGTATGTGAGAACTCTGTCCTTTGGAAGAGAAATTCAAATAGAGTAACAGTTGAAGCCAAGGTTCCAGGCAAAGTGAATTAAACTGGAGTATCAACCACTGAGACATACAAATTCAACACAAGACTTTGAAGGGCCAGAGGAAACAATTATCCAACACCTAATACACTCACTATCACTAACCTTTGCGTCCTCCATCATACAAATCCAAGAAAGGAAAACTCGAAACAAATCAGGCCAAAATGAATGTTTACGGCTTAAATGCACCATAAATACAAACAACGTACAATAAGGTGGGCCTCTCTGCAACAACTCAAACAATAGCCCCAAATCCCACCCCCAGGACCAACAAAAAGTACGACCACGACAGAACAGATACTCTTGTGTCACTTCATGACCATAACAAGTCAGAATAAACTGTGTTTTAACAAGCTTCAAGGAAATGTACATGAAGCACCGATAATCACATGGAAATCCATCCATATGAAAAACTAGCGATGGTTGCACCACAGATTTCTTAAAGCACAGGAAATGTTTTATCGCCTTCCCTCAAGTAGTAGCAAGCAAAAACTCTTTAGTTGCCCATGCTTGCAACCCAAACCAGAAAGAAAATCGTACAAAAGTCACTGAACTGAAGTACCTCATCAAGTGCCATAACCAACCAATTTCATAAGGAGATCTAGAAGCAAAAAACTCGTACTATTGCACAAATTTAGGTCTCTCTTTCACCAAATTCTTCATAAGTGTTAACGGCAACACACCTCTCCCATCTACTAAAGAGAAAATACAAGGATCTAGGAAGCAAAGACATGTTTCCAGAGGTCATGTACCAATGTCGGACATCAACACTCTCCAAACACGTGTTGACACTCAAATTAGAAGTTTCTTAAGTCTGAACTTTCTTTAAATTTTTGCAAATTGACAATCTGGGAATAATCAAAACACATTCGGTACATGCTCGGACACTCAATAGACACTCACGCAACACTTTAGGGGTGTCAAATGAGATAAAAGGCTCAAGTTAAAGCTTAAAAAGCTTTTCATTTTTGTGTTAGACGATGGTTGATAGACTAATGAAACATGCGAATGATGAAACACGTTTACGAGAAAACTTCTGCAAATGATGTAATGACAAATTTGAATGAACTAATGAAATATGCAACGAAGGCATATATGTATATTAGTATAACTACCACCTAATTTTTGCATTTTCATCATTTTTATTTAATCTGATATGAAATAAAACTCCATAAGTATACATTTCAATTTGTAGTGTCTTCCATTTTTTGGGAATTTGCTTTCCGATTGTCGGTGTTGTGCGTCCCTTTCAGTGCAATTTAGATTTGGATAAAATCCATATCCAAATCTCGGTTCCCTCATAAAGCATGTACAATACCAAAATAAGAGGGCTTTCTTGGCTATTATGACTAGCCAACACTCAAAACTAAAGCTCCAAACATCAATAAAAGGCTAGCTTTTTTAAAATTGAGCCCGTTGAATCACTCAGATATTCGGATTTCTAATTTTTGGCGTGTAGGAAAAATTATGGATGAGCAACCACAGTGCTTCCCTCACATTGGGGTTGACGACAACCCAAACGACAGTTCTGATTCCAGAATGTAATCGACAGGGAAAGACCAGGCAGGCAGAGAAGCAGAGAAAATATGAAGGAAACAAATAAGTGAAAATTTCATAATAGAGACTGCAAAAGATCTCAATAGCAATGTTTCCCTGAACAACCATCAGTCCAAAAATGAAAAAGGAAACGAAAGAGTGAGAACAGGCCAATACGATTCAGATAGCAGTAGAGTAGCTTTTATCATCTGATATGCCTAGCTGTCCAAAATCATTGAGACCAGTGGTATAAACACAGCCAAGTTTCAAATCTTGCCTCCTCACAACGAACCAGGTACCCAGTCCCAGGTGACAAAAATGTCTTGAAAATGAACTATACCAGCTATATAGCTCTACATGTTTTAATAATTGTGGGATGAATTGCTCTGATATTGAAAAATAAAGAAAAAGAGAGCCAATGAATAAAGTATACAGTATCAAGCTACACAATTCATCAAATATATCTCAATAGTGGACATTCAACTGGACAAGTATTGAACTAAGAGTTCAAAGAGAGAGATCACATACCTAGATGCACCATTATTGACAATTGCCCGCAAAATAGTTTTGAAAATCATGATTTGGTTGAGCTTAATTAGATAAACACAACACACATGTGCACAAAAGGTTCAATTGTATTTGAAAGGGAAAGAACCATTTGAGGGTACCAAACAATCAATTTATCATGACAACCTAGTCTTTGCCGCATGAGCAAATACAAAATCAGGAAGTAGTATTCTAAAGGGGAGAAAACAGAGTACCCATATTATTTCTCTAGAGAATCATATGCAAGAAATATTAACGAACCAAAATGGCTTGAATACTGACATGAAATGGAACAGCTACTCCCTTGTAATTGGAAAGCATACATGACAATTCCAGTCTTCAAGGTCAAGAAGATAAACCATTGAAGTAAACTTCAAATGCGCTGAATGAAGGTATTGGTAACGCAAAGAGGGTATACTCCCCATAAATATGGGCATATTGCAAAGATAGGAGCAAAGAAAGAACAACAGGGTAATTAGAAAGCATACAAGACAATTCCAGTCTTCAAGGTCAAGAAGATAAACCATTGAAGTAAACTTCAAATGCGCTGAATGAAGGTATTTGTAACGCAAAGAGGGTATACCCCTGAAAATATGGGCATATTGTTAGCAAAGAAACAGAGATACTACAAATTCATCATTAACCAGTTAATTCCCAGAACGGCTCCAGAAACAAAAAACAACCACCAAACCTAACACCCTTGCCTTTCGCATTGTTTACGAACACCACAAAAAATGACCAGTTACCACAGAATCATCATAACCAGTTCATTGCCAGAATGCTAGAGACACAAAAACAACAGCAAACCTAACACCCTTGTCTTACCATTAGTAATCAGCAAAAAAAAATTCAGAATGTACCTGACTAAACCCTCAATCCCCTTGTGACTTCATCACCTCTAGCACCTCTACCGTTTGCTCGCAAATCAAGCCCAACTTCTTCTTGTAAAGCTTCGTCTCCTTCACCCTCAACTTCTTCCACTTCCTCTCCAACTTCACCTTATTAGAATCACTAATCAACCCCAACCCATCCTTCACAATCTTCTCGCCCGAACTCAACCCACCAACGCTTCCACAAAACCTACCTGACCAAAACCCCCCCGCACTCGCCTCAACCTCCGCATCCACTTCCATTCTGTCGACCTTCCTCTTTTCTCCTCCCTTCCGCAAACCCACACTACTGGTTCGACTTCCACTCTTCCTCACACTCGCATTAACCTTTGGCCTTCCACTTCCCACACCATTACCTTCCACAGTCCCCCATATCTGTTTGGAAAAGTCAAAGGCTTTTTCATCGTGGGCTGTCGAAAACAGTGGGTGGCCCTTGCGGTCTTTTTTTCCCTCTCGTCACATTATTCTCATATCTATGCTTCAACCTCCGCATCTTTTCGTACAGCTGCGACTTTGTAGCGCCCGAGAATCGCAGTGATTCCTTCACGAATTCGAGGAACGCGTTCATGTCAGACCTGGGTTCGAGCCCTTTCTCCGACTTGTACCTAATCATCACCTTCAAAATACTAATCTCATCCTCTTCACAAAATAACTGTTTCTTCTTCCCCATTTCCTCCACAACGCCGCTAGCCTTCCTCTTAGGAGCCGCGTTTTTTGATTTCGGTTCGGGACGAGACGGGGAATCCGGTTCGGAGTTGGATGAGGACGAGGGTTGGGGATATGAGGTGCGGGTTTTAGAGGTGTTTGGTTGATTTTGAGCGGAGGGTTTTTTGGGTACAGAAGTGGAAATCTTACATTTTTCTTGCTCTGCTTCTTCTCCTTCTGATGATAATGCGTCTTCTTCTGCTACTGCTGCTGCTGCTGCTGCTTCTTCTTCTTCTCCAGATGATGACGAAAGGGCTTGTTTTGGTTCTGCATTTCGATAGGGTGGCATTTTTCTTGAAGGAGATGTAAGCACGGCTAGGGTTTGTACAGTATGAAGAGGGGAGTGAGAAACTTTCTTACCGATCGTCTTCTATTTGTACAAGGAAGGACAGGAAGAAATTAAAAGGAAAAATTCAAAAATATCTAGTTCCCTATTACTAAATTATTATACTTTGTTCCACACGCTACCATTTCCCGAGATCGGCTACCGTCAAGTGACGGTCCCGTCCAGTTCTAGCCAGTTGGCCTTTTTTCGGCAAATTTCAAGTTCGTTCATTGATACCCTTTCATCCCGTTCTCCAAAATAAATGTGGTCTAACCATGTATTGAACGATATCGGATGGACATGATTTTCTTTTTCGATTATGTGTCTCGATGAGATCTACAATATGGATGGATCTGATCATTGAACAAACTCGACATTTGTCGTAAAAAAGCATACTGGACGGGAGCCGCGTCCCATTTCCCTCCCATTTTTTTCCTCATTTTTTCTTTTCTTCCAACTATTATATCAAAATTAAATTTTTATAAAACAAAATTTAATTTTTGACATATTTATTAATGTCAGATCAAACTGATTTTTTGTACATGAATGATCTACTCAGCAAAGCAAGCCCTACTTTGGAATATAAGGCACAATGGGGCCCAAATTATTGTTCATTTTTGAGCAATCGTATCATTCAAATAATTGTTTATATTTCACAATGGGAATTGATAATACTAAAACCTATTTTGTTCCTGCCAAAATTCAAAGTGTACCATTTATTGTATGACTTAATTGTCCTCCACTACACCATTTATTTTACGAAAATGCTCTTAAAATCCCTTTTCTTTCGCGACTGTTCTCATCATTCACAAACTCTCGATTCAACCTCTGAGAATATCAAGAAACTGAATAGGGTCCACGAGCACATGCACATAAATCAAGTATAGGAGATCCTAATTGTTGGACCCTTTATTTTTTTTACGTTGTCAAGATGTATGTGAAGATATTGTCAAAGGAATCAAAAATTTCAGAAATGATTTTCAGGGGGGGCATGATTGGGGCGAAAAGACCACACTGGTCTGGTTTTAGGACCTGCTGGGTTGTTTCCACAGGGCCTTTAAAGCTTCAATGTCGCCATGAAATCTCTCTCTCTCTCTCTCTCGAAGACGTTTAGAAGCGTTTGGTTGGGCCTTTTTATCGCAATTTTATTCTATTTTGGTTGCTGGACGACAAGTTAGGTGAAGGATTACATTCCACCGGTGAATCTTCATCCACTATAATCAAATAACCATTCTTAGCGTGGCGTCAAATATCTTTTGAAGTAGATACGTAGTGAAAATAAAATTAGCCAATTCTTCTCCCCTTGATTGAGAGAGAGAGAGAGAGAGAGAGAGAGAGAGAGAGAGAGAATTTCTCACATAATTGAGTGATACCCAATGGAAAAGGGATTTCGTGATTTATTCCAGCAACCTCCAGGCTCCAGCGGGAGTTTTGGGGGAGATGAGAACAGTCATGTGGAAGACAAGGAATTTGTAGGGGCATTTTTGTAAAGCAAGTGATGTAGTGGAAAGCAATTAAGTCAAGCAATGAAAGTGTAACACCCCGACTTTTATAAGCAAATAAGACGACAAAAAGAATAAAAAGATAATAGGGAGTTAATATTTGGTGGCTCACTTACAGTTAGAATTAGCGTATTTCTAAGATTTTCGATATAGTCCCAATCCTCTAAAACTTCATCACAGCATGGGAGTGTGAGGCAAGAGTCCCCGCGAGGCGGACAGCCGTAAGGTTCAAAGAATTATCTGGAAGGAATTAGATTAGACCTTGTGAAATTATTCTAGAATAGAAATCTTATAGATACACTTGGATCTTATTAGATTCATTAAGATTTGATATAGATATACTTGGATTTTATTAAATTCACCAAGATTTGACATAGATTTTATTAGATATTAATAAATAATGCATAGATTATTCTAGATATGAAAAACCTCCTATAAATAGGCTCCTCCCCTCCACACACCACACCCACACACGCACACTACTCACACGGCAAGAGAGAGAGGGAGAGAGAGAGAGAGAGAGAGAGAGAGGAAAGAAGGAAATCAAGAGAGGAGAAGAAGAAAAAAGTTCCGGAATTAATAAGTAGTTACTCGCACAGTAAATTGTGTTTCTCGGATGAGATGAGTTACAAATATACTCTGGCTACATAATTCTTTCAGATTGTTTATATTTGTTTTTATAAAATGTTATGTTTGAATATATTAAAAATAAACGTTTTGTACATAGTGCATATTAAGCACAATTTTTTGCGAAAAGGAATTTTTAAAGGAACATGGGATTAATTTTAAAAAGAAAACAAAAAGTTTTTGTGGCAATATCTGGGCAGCGAGTTATATGTGGGCAGTGAGTTGCTCTTGGCGACTATCGATAGATATTGCCCTTATTTTGATATCATTTCCCTTATTTTGCTGGGGTCGCTCCTCATGCTACCGCCAGTATTTCACCCATTACGGATTCGAGCCTGTAAATTGCTAGTAAATATTGTTGATTTTATGCCTACATGATGTTTTATTATCCCAAGTTTATGTTCATGCCACGTTTTATTGTAATTTGTTTATGCCCTGCATGCTTTATTTGAATTATCTTATGTTCTTATGTAATCCCAGTATATCGTAACTTATTGAATTGGTTTTGTGTTTCAAAAAACCTTTTCAGGAAATCAGGGATAAAGAAGGTTTATCTGTTGTGTGTGAAAGATATCAATTGTCATGGCTAGCTAAATAAGGAAATAATGAGTGGCGTTTGTGTTTTCGAGCCACAATTATGTAATCTTAAAGTTGTAATCGGTGAGCATGCTAGACAGCTCTGAATATAATATTTCATTTTTAATTTACCGTCCTGGGAGTTTTGAATGAAAAAAATAATTATAGTATTTTTTTTGTTGTAGTTGTAACGCCCCGATTTTCGGAAGTGAAAATCGAAGACTTTAAGTGTTAATTTCTAAAACTTTACTTAATTATCATTTAAAATCCAAAACAGAATTCTCAACGTCGAAACTTGTCTATTACAAACTACTGAAAAATTATTGGAATAGTCTTTGGAAAATGAAATAGTCTAAATAACAGAGCCGCCTCTAGGTTTGATAAGGATCCCAAGCATACTCGGGCTCGGCTTCCACCTCTGGATTTTCCTCTGCATAAAACTGATCACCCTCGGGATTCTGTGTCTCTTCCTGATTCTCTGCAAAATCTAACACGGATGCCAGAAAATCCGTGCCTGAGTGAAATAGCTCACCCCGTAGTATAATCCAATCCAACTACCCCTCTTACTTTACATTTAGCAAACAACAGGATAATAATAGTGCAATTAAGTAAAACAGGAATATTTCACGCAACTTGATTTATTGCTATCCATTAACCTAATGTGAATTCGAAGATCCCACCCATGAGATCGTTCTTCCTAACCCCCAGCTATGCTCGGTCCCATGAGATCACTTTTCTTTTGATGCAGATAACCTAAGTTATATGACAGGTGTGCAACCCAATCACTACAACAAAGGAGATAGCTTATCATGCCTGAATTACAACCAGGGTTCGCCTATCTTATATACCACATCACAATCATCACTGGACACACGCCAGTCTACCAACTCATCACTGGACACACGCCAGTCTATTAATTTATCACTGGACACACGCCAGTCTATCAAAACATCACTGGACACACGCCAAGTTTTATCGTCATAAAATATCTCTGGAACACTCGCCAGGTTTTATCAATTCATCACTGGACACACGCCAGTCTATCAATTCATCACTGGACACTCGCCAGTTTCAATTCTCATCGCATCTCAAAATCACGCCTGCATGCAACCTTTAGAAAAAGAAAACTTCTCAATTCATCCATTACTTAGCATCGTCTAAGTGATTTCTATTTTGTATACCACCCCATGTCTCTAGGGTCCAATCTAGCATTCAAATCCAACATCGACACAATTTTATTCTCAAAAATAAATAACAACAAACAACAGACGGATCGAAATAATATTAGGCATTGTAATCACATAACTTCTTATGACTGGACCATTGCCCTTAATCTTGTATGGCCACAAAATCATTAATAAGATAAGAACTATTTAACAAAGATTAAAAATAAATTTTCTAGGCTTTTATTAATTATTCATAAGTAATTAGATTAATTAAATACCAATTAAATACATTAATTAGGTAAAAATATTAGAACAATTATTGTAACACTAATAAGAGTCCTAAAGGTCCTCTATAACAAGTTCGAGTGCTAAAAGTTGGGTTTGGATGTTCATGGGATTATTTTAAATAAAAAGATTAAATTAATTGACAAAAGAAAAATAAATAGATAATAAATAATTAAATAATTAAAAAATATTTTGATATTAGCAAAGTATCATCTTAGGACTGTAAGAAGTCTAAATAAAATTATTCGGAATTATTTACATCTTTTATAATATTTTAAAGTGTTTTTATTAAGAAACAACGCGTAAATAATAATAAATATTTAATTAAGTAAATAAAATATTATTTTTATAACATATCATCCTTGAGATGTAAGAAGTCTAGGAAAAATAGTTTAGATGTTAAAATCATTGTTTGTAAGGTTGCAATTATTTTTCGTTTGTATCTTTAATTAAAATAAAATATATAGCTAATAATATAAAATAACTACGAAATCAGCAAGTTATGATATTTAACATGTTGGGAGTCTAGGAAAAATGGTTTGGAGATTTATAGAGTGGTTTATAAGGTCGCAATGATTTTTAGTTTACAACTTTTACACGATTACAAATAAAAATTAAATAAATAGATAATTAAATAAAAAAATATGAAATTAACAAGGTATGATCTTTAGAGCGTTGGAAACCTAGGAAAAATAATTCGGGGGTCAAAGACGATGTTTAAAAGGTCGCAAAATCAATTCGAAACGAAAACAAAATCAACGCACGGTCTGGTCCTATTGGAGTTCGCGACCGCGAACTCGCCGCTCTGGTTCTCTCGGGGAGCCGCTATGGCCGCAACCTTGCTCTGCTTCGGTTTTTGCTTTTCCTCGTGGTTTTCGATGCATGGGGGCACGGGGGCTATTGGGTTATGTCTAATAACATCAAATATACTTAGAGGAGGCCTCGGATCGAATTATAATACCTCAAATCGGATCAATTTGGTTTTCGATCGAAAACTTGAAATTGGAGAAGATGACTTCGGTTTCGTCGATCGGGGGACCTTGGGCTCGAATTGATTGATCTTCGGGGATGCTCGGGGTTGTAGAAGGTGAATGGAACGGTCAATTTGAGTTTTGGTCGGTCAAATCTATGAAACCCGCTTTTCTCTCTCTTTCTTTCTCTCTCTAAAAATCTATGGATTGTAGTTCGATTCTCTCTGATTTTTCTCTCCTTTCTGACTCCGTGGAAGGTGGTGAGTATGGTACGTGCCATAGGGTCGGAGTGGTATTGTATTTATAGGTGAATTTGATGTAGAAAGATTAAATCGAGTTCTAATCGAATTGGGTTTCTAAACGGACGAATTTAGCTCGGTTTAAGGGTTACGGGGAAGGTAGAGATCGAGTAGGAGAGTGAGAGAGGAGAGAGACGTACATGCATGCAATTATGTGTATGTATAACACTAAAAATAAATAAAAACGAAATAGAATAAGATAAGGTAATAATATTTGTATATATCTATTAAGTGAAATAATTTTATTAATGAAATTAGTAATTTTTTAATGGTGATATTAATTCTAAATTTTACGGGTCGTTACAGTAGTGATATCCAGGCTTGGGGTGATTTTTAAA
This sequence comes from Rhododendron molle, assembly GCA_025413875.1. Classification (NCBI taxonomy): domain Eukaryota; kingdom Viridiplantae; phylum Streptophyta; class Magnoliopsida; order Ericales; family Ericaceae; genus Rhododendron; species Rhododendron molle. The sequence continues at coordinate 23,448,523 of CM046398.1, forward strand.
TCACTGGTCATGTCACGAATTTCTACCCATCGGATTTAGGTCGTGACAGAGTTGGTATCAGAGCCCTGATCGTAAATTATTTTTCTATGAAAACTCAGACCTGTAGGAACAGGAACACACAGAGAATCGATGAACTAGACTCGAAGTATGCTTAGATGATAGTAGGCTCGTTAAGTCGTCAACACGTTTAGTTTGGTAATTCTCCCCTCCTACGATTTCACGCTATTTCATCGGTCCACCCCATGACCCCTCGATTGGATTTTTAGATTTGGATCATAGAACTAGCCATCCTTGAAATGTCATCGGGCGATTGATTGATCTTGGATGTTATTTTGAAAATGCGTGCGGCGGACGCAATTTCAAAATCTATATCTAGATTAGTCCCCCACATCGATCTCAGTTTCGATGATTCCTTGACTGATCTTGATGACACCCCATACCTCTAGCATCACACGTATTTAACAGCTGACACTTCTATTTGTTTTTCTTTGTTCTGAATTTCGGTTGAGCGTCTTGTGTTCTTTCCAAAAACATCATATCCTAGCATCCTTATTCTATTTATTTTCGACTCCATAGGATGACTGAACTAAACTACTTGCGGACGCGAAAACGACAGTCTTAGATTTGGAATACAAAAGTCGGAGGACCATGTTTACAAAGTGACGGAATAGAAATAGTAGGGAATAGGGTAGTACGGAACAACTGAGATGATGGTTAGTTATTAGATTCTTTAATTAAAAAAAAAAAAAAAAAAACTAGAAACTCTCAGCTAGAGTAGTACGTTTGGAGACCAGAAGAGACTTTGATGCAATGGGACCATTTCATTTAGTTATGCCCTAGCCATCTAGCTAGTTTGCTTTTTTATAGAATGAATGTAGAAAATTGATTGGCTGGAAGTAGGGAGGTGTTGGTAATTCGAAGGACTTAACTTTCAGAGACTACTTGGAAAACCTGTTGTAGTTGATTTGAAGATTTTCGGAACCATAATATTTTTTTTTTTTTGAGAGACATTAATTTCTTTTAAGGCATAAGATAAATTAATTTGGTCCTCACAACAATGAGATATTGGAGTTGCCTTGGTGATTTGTTAGTATGGGTCGTCAGGACATTTAATGGGAGATGAGATTATCTAGTTGGCAGTAGTAGAAAAGGGAAAAAAAAAATGTGATAGAGCATGAGCCTTAGATTTTGCATGCGAAAGTGATGCACTACTACAATAATCGTAAAAGATGACAGTTTAAAAGTGTCATTAAACGTGAAAGATGACAGTTTTGAAACTGTCATCTATGGAGCTGTCATTAAAAGTCTAGATTTGTTATGACAATAAAAAACTGTCATTAAACATATAAGATGACAGTTTAAACCTGTCATCTTTGTGATAAAAGATGATAGTTTTAATCCGTCATCTTTAATCACAAAGATGACGGATTTAAACTGTCATCTTATTTGTTCTCCATTCAAGAAAAAAAAAAAAAAACCAATTCTATTTCGAATGCGTGGCCACCCACGTGCCTCTCGCATGGCCGCCCAGTGGCACTTGTGTGTCGCCTACTTAGCACTTGTGTGGCTAGCAAATATTTGCTTGCCCCAGGACTTGAACTCAAGAACTGAAGTTCCTCGCGCGCATGTTACCAACTGAGCTGGCACACTTATTGTTAACAAAAGACAAACAAAAATATGTATACTATATTTTCGAAAATTTTAAGATGAGCACTTTTAATGTCAGTTTTGGATGAAACTGTCATCGTAGACATTGAAAGTATGAGATGACAGTTTCAAACTATCATCTTATATGTTTTTATGACACTTTTTGACTGTCATCTTTTATGATCAACTGCAATGTCAGTTCTAATTAAAACTGTCATTAAAAGGGCTTAGTTTCAATGTCGCTTTTAAGGAAAACTGTCATTAAAAGGTTTCCCATATGGGCTTCCGGAAGCGCCATGTTTTAATGTCAGTTTTAAGTAAAAACTGACATTAAAGAAAAAGATAATAATGTCACTTTTATTCTAAACCGTCATCTTATATCGCAAAGATGACAGTTTGTAAGATGGACTGTCATCAAAAGTCTACCATCATATTTTCGATGACAGTTTTACAAAAACTGTCATTGTTTCAATTTTTTGAGTGTCATCTTTTAAGGTTTTTGTAGTAGTGATGGAGTATGAGCCTTAGATTTTGCGACGATATGCAGGAATCTGATTATGGTTTCAATCATGAACTTAGAGTAATTTTAGCAATATGGAATAAAGAGACGGTTGGACCTATTGAGTATCTTATTTATATACAAATCATGCATATCTATATTACAAATCGCGACGGTGTGGTGGCCCACACATTTTCCCTGCATAAATCTAGGCCGTTTGATTTTGTGCACATTTTCCTGCATAAATCCTACCCGTTGATCAGTTGCTCGATATGGTTTTAGTCGAATTTTTGGTAATGAGGTTCAGTCATTATATTAAGTTATCATGGACTATAATGACTGATTGGGTAATGACATGCTAAAAGACTTGATTGCCGTTGATTGGGTGCACTATAATTGCTAATTCTTTCAGTCATTATATCCAGTTTGGTAGTGATTTATAAAATTGCTGGTGATTGGCATTGATTGGAAGACAATATGCTTTAAATCGGGTAAGGCAAATTGCTTTGATTGGGCGAATGAGTTTTTGGTAACGATATTGGTAATAATATATTCTCATTTCAGTTTTTGGTAATGAATTTCTCTGTTTTTGGGTCTTGGATCAAACACATCGACATCCAATGTCGATAGCGACTGAGGAGGAGCTGCCGGCGGTAGCAATTACGATCCCGGAGAGGTCTTGCCATTCAGATCGATTCTCCGATAACCCTGGTTTGTCTGTTTTACATCATATTACTTCTTTCCGTACCGCAACTGTGGTTATTCGAATATTAGATATTTCGTGAATCCTAAATTATCAATTCTAGGTGCTGTAAATCATATGATTGGTATATTGTTGTTGCTTATGTGTCCGTACTCTGTATATTAACACCCGAGTCACACGGCTCGTGCAAATACATTAATATCATCGTAAAGAGAAAAACGAAGTTAAGTATATTGTGTTTTTTAGCTGATGCTACATGTATCAGCTCTATTGTGTTGGGATTCGAGGTTTCTATTTGTTCATGCTTATTGCCGATTGATTCTTCTTTCATTGCTCTGGATTTTGTTTTGGGTATTCTTGGTTAAAGTTTGAGTTACAAGTTCTTGGTTAAATTAATGTGCCTCCTTTAGGTGTTAACTGAATTCTCTTTTGATGGTGACTTTGATTTCAAATACTCCTATTCAGGTTAATTTGAATTCTCTCATAATTTTATTTGAATTACTTTCAGGCATGATTAAGTGGCAACATCGACACAATAGAGCGGTAAAGGTTTGACCTTGAATACTTTTCGAGGGTACGATTCTACTTTTATTTTTAAAAAATCGGGGGGAATCTGCTCTAATGAGATGCTATTTGCGTTGGAAGCTATAATGGGTGGATGATTTAAGGTTCAATTGTCTGTATTTGCTTAAACTTAACCATTATGGAAGATGAGACTTTCATCTATCTTAAATATGCTTCTTCCCACTTGTGGGCTCCCGCGCCCGGAAATGAGCGCTTCGCTCGAAGAGTCGCCACCCGGATTTTCGAGATGGATGATCCGAGAAACTGAGAGTTTGCTTGAAAAAGGCTTTAGGTCTAGCGAAAACGTTGAGATGATGGGTTCGGGAGCCACATTACGAATGAGGAAGGTTTTTCTTTAAAAAGCACCCCATTCGCCCGGTAAGACCGGTCTCTACTTGATGTTTTCAAAAAGGGGAGATCTTCGGTATCGTTCGGAATATCAAGCTCTTTAATAAAACACGTAGCGGGAAAGGGACATGGGAAATATGTCACGTTGGCGTGCAGGTGGTGCTATCTATACAGTCGTGATAAGATGATGTGAACAAATAGGAGTAAATGACATTCAACAGACTGTTTGGACCTCGGAAAGCCGTTCGCGGCACCCTGAGATGCCGTGCGAGGCGTCTCAGCATGCCGCGCGTGGCAACTGTTCTGCTGTCAGACGATTTCAGTTTCTCAAAACGTTATTTAGCCTACTGTTTGTTCTGTAGATCTTTTGAAAACATTATTTAGCTCACTTCTGATCATTTGGGATGATCTTAAAAAAAGGTTTTCGAAGAGTTGGCACTTGGCTTGTAGATACGATCTCATTTTGGGAGCTACGAAAACAGTAAACAGCAAGACCAGATAACCACGACAGAGAAAAACTCAGATCCAGACCGTTTAGACTTTAGAAAGCCATTCACGGCACTCTGGGATGCCGTGCGAGGCATCTCAACATGCCGTGCGTGGCAACGGCTCTACTGTCAGACTGTTTCAGTCTCTCAAAACGTTATTTAGCCCACGGCTTTCTCTGCATATCTTTTGGAAAGCTTATCAGAAACATCACGACAGTTAGATCATCCTAAAAATACCATTGTCTTTCTTAAAATAGGGTTTTAAAATAGTTTTTAACATTTTTAATCATTCGGGATGATCTAGAAAAGGTTTTTTTTTTAAAAGAGCTAGAACATGGCTTGTAGATGTGGCCTTATTTTAAGAGCAGCAGAAACAGTAAACAGCAGATACAGATAACCACAACAGAGGAAGACTCGGATCCAAACACCGCCACAATAGCATCAAGCAGTGCACCATGCCGTATACCGAGTGTCAAGATGCCGTGGCGTTTCACAGATCACGGCGTTTCCCAACCTCAAAGACAAGGTGTTGGTTTTATTTTATGAAAATACGTTTTGAGTCGGGATCTAACCAAAAGGGGGTTAGATCTGCCTGACAGAAAAGGTCCCCTCAGAACATAACGGAGTCTAGTCCGAGGAAACTAGTTTATACCTTTGGTTTCGAGCTCGATCAAGGACCGTGGATGCAAGGATGTGGATGGATCGTCACGGATGTAGATGGGGAGGTTGAATGAGACAAAGGGAGTATGGGTGTGAGTGAGGGTTAGGTGTTTTGGGTAATGGGTCTTGAAGTCAATGAGTGATCAACTTCAATGATGAGAAGGGAGTGAGTGAAAGCTCTTAAAAAATGTCTTTTGGGAATGACATCCTTTAAGGCTTGGAAATGGAAGTGGTAATGAAAAAGGGTTTGAGAACTTAGAGAGAGAAAGTAGAGTGAGAGGATCAAGAGAAAGGCAAGAGAAGGGACTCAAAAGAAGGGCTAAGAGGGACCCCTTTCCCTTGAGTGGAGGGGTCAATTTATAGGCAAATGGCCAAGGATTTTGAATTCAAATGGTGGAGGTATTTTAGGCGGGCCGTAAGTGCATTTTCTGAGCAGTCATCACCGTGGCTCACATCGGGCGTGGCACGACTTTTCGAGCCACCAATTTTTGCTCAAGGTGCCGTATGGTTACGATGTTACCGTGCACGGCCACCCTTAAATTTCAAGGTGCCGCGCGCTTCGCGCTCCGCACGGTTCCTCTTCCTTCGGTCCAGGACTCTTTGGGCTTTGTTTGGGCTTTTGTTTGGGCTTTTCAGGTTTTTTGGGTCTGTGGGTTTACATGTTAGAGAAATCCTTTTCAAGCTCGCGAAGGTACCGTTTCTCTATTTCATCATCGGGGTGGACAAAGACTCTCCGAGGTCCGGATTGGGGTGTCTACAGAGTTCTCGTCCAACTGGTGGTGACCATTAGTTGGTACGAGTGACGCTTAAAGAATAGGCATCCCAATCCGTCGCTCTAGTGCCTTTGGCCGGAGACAAAACAAAAATGCAAGTAAATAACGATGGTGGTCGCGCTCGGGGAGCTGCCTACGTACCCTTGTAGGGATCAGACCAGCGTAGTTCGATCGGGACAATGTAATGCAAGAAAACAAGTCTCGGAGAACAAACTCATGCAAAAGCGTGCCGGTGCCGTGTGCCATGCAAAGTTTTTGAAAGACCCGAGGTGAGCCCCTTGGGAGGCGGAAATCGAGGCGAAAGAGACGTTAGGTCCGTTAGACCGTGGCTCGAGACGAAGAGCGCAGGCCCGCTGGGCCGTGGCTCGAGAGACGAAGAGCCCGAAGAGTCGTCGAGACGAAGAGGCGTTAGGCCGGGGCCGTGGTCGGGAGACGTTAGCTGGCCGTGTGGCTCGAGACGAAGAGGCGCAGGGGCCGTGGCTCGAGACGAAGAGGCGCAGCCGGGCCGCGGGCTCGAGACGGCAGGGCGTTAGGCCCTGGGCCGTGGCTCGAGACGAAGGCGCAGGCGCTGGGCCGTGGCTCGGGAGACGAAGAGGCGTTAGGCCCTTTGGGCCGTGGTTCGGGAGACGAAGAGGCGTTAGGCTCGCTGGGCCGTGGCTCGGTAGACGAAGAGGCGTTAGGCCCGTTGGGCCGTGGCTCGGGAGACGAAGAGGCGTTAGGCCCTTTGGGCCGTGGCTCGGGAGACGAAGAGGCGTTAGGAACCCTCGGAGGGCAAAAATTGACCTTTGAATTCTTGAGAATTTTTGGGACGAGCCCTCGGAGGGCGAAAATTGACTTTTGAATTTCAGAATTTTTGAGGATTTTTGAGACGAGCCCTCCGGGGGGCGAAAATTGACTATTGAATTTTTGAGACGTTAGTTTTAAAAAAAATCCAGAGACTAGTCACGGCGAGTCCCGAGTATCGAGAAAAAGGCGAATACGGCGAATTCCCAAGGGATCAAACGGTGCTACAACCAATGCACGACATCCCAGAGGATTTTTGACTGCAAAACGGCTGATAATTGAGTTCCAAGAGGATTTTGGTGGCTGGCCGGATCAACTTCCAAGAAAGTATTTAAACTTCTGGCACCAAGGTGCCGTGCGGTCCAAATTCAAGGCGCGCGGCACCTCGATCTTCCCCACACCCCTTCGATTTCCGAGAACAGTTGGCAGGTTTAAGGGTACCCATTAATTCGGGTGTGCCCTTTCGTTGGCTGGGACGGCTTTATAAGGATGGTGGTGCCTCATTCTATGCACTATCAACAAAATCTCAAAAGTCCTCCTACATTCTTATCCCTTTCTTCGAGAAAAACAGGTCGCTTCCGTACTTTCGGCATGGATAACAGTCGCTTGGCAGCCCGCGTCGAGGCTTTGGAGGCCGAGATGTCTTACTACCGGGGAGAGATCGAAGAACTAAACACACAAATTGCGAGGCTCATCACAACCATCCGTTCCCTTCGTCGCGCGGTCACCAACCTTCAGGACTTCTGTTTTGACCAGTTGGATGACAAGGATGACCCGGAGTCCGTTCCCGGGCACGAGTCGGAGGATACGGCGGAAGACTCCGAGGGTAATCCGAATGGTTCGGATAATCGCTCGGACGGTGCGGATGACGCTTGAGGAGGGGAAGGAGTAGAAGAAGAAAGGGCAGTAGGCCCGTAATTTGTTTTTGTTGTTTTCTTTTCTTTTCCCTTTTTGAAAAAAAAAGATGTAATGCCAAGATCCCCGGGGGAAACCCCAGGTTTTTATTTAATGAAAAGTCCCTTTCTTCTTCCATCCTTTTGCGTCCAAATGCCTAATTCTGAATCGAATCGAACACGGAAATGCCAAACGGCTTCCAGGAAGCAAGCTGTCGAAAACAAACCAACACGCCGCGGCGCAAATTGAATTAGGAACGCACGGCATCAGAACCGAGAATATTGCATGTTTGCTCAGTGGTACCGTCGATCGACCAAGGTGCCGTGCGGCCAGGGGAAGCCTTGAACCCGGTCCAAAGTCAATTTCCAGGCGACCGGTCCGAGGGATATATATATATATACACGCTGTGTACACCACACCTCGCGTCTTCAAATTTCCCTCTCTCTCTCGATCATCTCTCTCTCTCTCACGGCTATCTCTCTCTCTCTCCCTCGATCATCTCTCTCTCTCCTTCCTCGCTCGATCATCTCTCTCTCTCCTCACTACTCTCTCTCTCTCTCACCGCTTTCTCTCTCTCCGTTCTCCCTCTCTCTCTCTTACACTTTGATCATGGAGTCCAGGGATACACTTGGTGACGATGCGTCACTTCGGGCTGAGACCACACCATCTCCTGCTCTTCCGGAGGATGGTACGACAGTTGGGGCGGAGCCAGGGGCCCTTGGGCAGCCGGCATTGGTCGGGGGGACCACGGCCATGGCTGCCACGGAGGTAGGTAGCGGCGGTGGTGATGGTGGCAGTGTTGTGGTGGCCGGGTATGGTCAGGAGATCGAGACCCCGGGCGCAGTGGAGTCGGGGAGCGACATTGGGGTTTCGGGCCGGCCGGAGGCGGCGGCCAGCGTTGAGGAGAGGACCACGGAGGGTCGCGGTGGTGGTAGTTTAGACCCGATGGGGGAGGAGACGGAGGCCTCTCCCGTGAGAGAGCCTCGGGCTGACTTGGGGAAGGCCCCATCGCCGAGGACGAGCCCGGTGGTGGAGCCAGTAGTGGAGGACACACCACCTTTGTTTGTAGGCAGTGGCGCAGGTCGTCACGCCCTATAGGCATGGGCGACTACTTAGCGACGGCGCCCATGGAGGACGTATTGGAGGTGGTGCGGGGGTTTCTGGGTTGGCGGGCGCCTTCTTGGCGGCCGCGGCGGAGGCTGGAGGTCGGGCTAGGGCGAGGTGCCAGTGGAGCCGGGAGTTGAGGAGGCGGGCCGAGAGGCCGGTGTGACGGCTCTTCGGCGTCAACTGTGGTGGCCGAAGGCGACTCTGGCGTTGCGGCGAGGAGCCTCACGACGAGGCGACTCCACGTGCCCTTTCAAAGACGTGGTGGTGCCCTCACTCTTCGACCCTTACACTCCGAGGAGACCGACTTACGACGAGGCTCTGGTCTTGAGGGCCCTCGGCAACACCTTTCCTTGCGACGAGACGAGGTATACTTTAAATATCTCTAGTATTTCAAATTCCAATGCATTGTATTTCCATTTCATTGCATCTAAGTATACCATCGTATTGCATGCCATGCCTCACTGAATATTTATCCATTTGTTAACAAAGCGATCTCGCCTCGTGTTACGGGGTTGTCAGGCCGACGTTGGGAGAGGTTGCCGAGGCCTCGCGGAGATAGTTAGGCGGGCGGGCTTCGGGAGTTCAGGAGGCCGGGCGAGGGTGTGCAATGACCGCCCGGTGGTGAGGGCTTTGGCCGAGAGGTGGTGGGACACGACGAACACCCTCCACTTCTCTTTCGGTGAGAATTTTTCCGTGACGCCCTTGGACTTTGCGGCGATCATCGGTCTCAGGGTCGGAGGTGACCCTATCCCTTTGACGCTGCCACGTGGAGGCAAAGGCTGCTCCAAATGGGCGATGTCGGGCACGAGCCGAGGCGCAGGGGACGACGCTGGCATGCCCAGCCCCGAGGTTTTGGACTGAGAGGCTCCCACCGGCTGTGGTGGAGGAGGAGCAGATGGCGAGGTGCTTTCGCTATACTTACTCGGTGCTCCCTGTTTCCCAACAAGCGCAACCGAGTGCACCTTTCACTTCTCCCAGCCCTGAGGGACGTCGGAGAGACGACTGGGGAGGTGCAGCACTGGGGACGTGCTATGCCTTTATGGGCTCTCTTTCTCGCGGAGCAGGAGTGAGCCTCGGAGGCTACTGGAGGGTCTGGTAGGTATATTTCATTTCCTTTCTCATGAATAGTTAGCTTTCCATTTATATTTGTCCAATGTATATCTTGTGCTAACTTTCAATGTCTCGATGCTCTGGACGTACGAGGTGATAGGGATGTACCTCTCGAGACTACGTGTCCTGACGACACGATACTCCTCGAGCCCTACACCGTCGACGGAGTACAAGGGCGTGAAGAGAGGGAGGGCAAGTGACGCCTTCCGTCTTTTCCTCGACGAGCCGCGTCCGATCGTACTAAAGCGCTTATGATCTGTTTTCGCCTTACTTTCATTCAATCAAGACCTTGATGTTGCTTATTCTTGATGACAGTCCACCGCAAGTGTGGGACCGCCGAGATCCCCTACATGGCACGTAGTAGTAGGAGGTTGCTGTGGGAGAGTGCTTGAGTCCCCTACGGCCGGGCAAAGTGGTACTTGGGTGATCGAAAGTGTCACGCTATCGTTGAGGTCGACGCCGAGTCCCCGGCCGCTTCCTCGCTTCAGTGCAGAGGATGCACCAAGACACGCGAGGAGGTCGAGCGCTCACACCACGACCTCGAGTTAGAGCCGCTGAGGCGTGCCGACCTTGCCGCCGACCACGCGAGTATCGTTTCTCGCACTGATGGCGTGTCCGGGGATACGTGCCGCTGGGAGACGGCACAGGCGGCGCGAGAGGGCGCTGGAGGAAGAAGGGGGCGGAAGAGAGGCAGAGGCGACGGAGCCAGCGAGGATCAGGGCGCCAGAGGTCGCAGCGAGGGTGCGGGCCCGAGTGGCACTAGTCTCCCTGCCCTCTCTTGGACTGTGGACGTGACGACCCCTCAAGGAGTCCCTGGTTTGGTCGCGGTGCCACGTCCTCCCGTCGAGGTTCGGGGTTTCTTGCCCAGGTATATCATGCTTTCAATTTTCTGTACATTCGCTTTGTTTGCACATTCTGATCAACTTCCTTCATTGCAGGCTCCTCCAGGGTACGTGAAGGAGATGGCGGAGGCCATGATGGGCCTGGAGCAGCTAGTGAGGCAGTACGCCATGGGCCACCCTCCAGAGGTGTTGCCTCGTGTTGGCGGGGCGATGGCACACTCTCGAACTTTAGTCAATTGCTTTACTTCGACTGCTTATATTATGATTATGATGCAAATGTTATATGAATGCTTATACCATTACAGGCCAGAGGAGGGGCTACACGAGGGTTGCGGCGGAAGTCCGTCCGCCTGATAGTACGACAGTCTCCTCTGGCTGCTCACGGAGGAGCCGGGCGAAGAGAACACGACGCTCGTAGGGACCGAGGACGAGCCTATTGACGCCTCTGAGGACGATACACCTGAGCCTACAGACGCCGACCTGGAGGACCTCAAGAGATACTGTGCCTAGGGTGACTGGTACTCCAGCGGCGAGCATCTCCCGCGGACGAGGAGATCTCCGTAGAGAACGATGCTTTGAGAGCAAAGGCAGGACGAGGATGAGAGTTGAGCTCCTCTTTTGTTTTGCATTTTTGACGGAGCCTGTGTGCTTCTTTGTGTTAGGGCGCCTGTTTGCTCTTGGTAGATAGGACTTCGATCATTGGGCCATTGTGCCCTTTTTTGTACTTCAACTCACGGATGCTTTTGGATTTATACAGAAATTTTATTGTTTATGCCATTCAATCTCCTTTGGTTTATATGAAGAAAATTGAATAACTAAAATATTAACCGGGGTGTGCAACCAACCGCTGAACCGAATGTGAGATTTGTGGCGAGAAATCGAAACATATTGACAGTGAAATAGAAATCAAAGAAAGCGACTAGATAAATCTTGGTAAAATTGACTCTATACACCCGACTTTATATAGACGTCTTCACAACTGACAAGCATACGGAAATGACGACCTATAAATCTTGGCATACGACTTGGGAGTTCTACTTTGCCTCTGGAATATACCCAAAAAGTAGGACAATGTTGACTTTAACACGCGACCTCCTCGAGTTTCGACTTTGGACACGAATTGGAACTTGGACCAGGTCACTATTGACCATTATGACTTGTAGGGCTTGGAAGGACGCCTTGAAACGACCCGAAACGGACTTTGATGCCTTGACAAGGCTTAAGAAACGGACATTATCGAGTTTTTGTGCCACGATGACGAATCCTGGGGGTTATCTTGAAACGAAACATCCCCGAAGTCCCAAATACCTGTTAGAGTCTGTTCAGGTGTTGGTTGGTGCTTCGTAGGGCCTTCATTCTTTCTTGGGGAGTTGCTGCTAAAAACTGCAGAAATGCAGCGTCAACATGCCGTGCGTATACCCCAGGGCGCCGTGCGGTTAAAAATCCTTCGCACGGTACCCTAATTGACTGGCCGTGGTATTTCTCTGGTTTCAACATGCCGTGCGATCTGTCAAGGTGCCGTGCGAGGCTCTTTTCCTGACAGATTGCAGTTTTTTGCTGATTTCCAAGGCAGATTGCTCGGGGGTTAAGGTTTGACCCATGCAATGGCATTTCTGAACCAGTGCATGTCTGTTTTGGACCTTTTAGGACTTGACCAAGCTTTTCCCCATGTTAGACTCATGGAAAACTTGCGCTTTTGAAACCCGAGGCTCTTTGAAAGTTGAAGTTGTCCCTTCTACTCCTCCTATAAATTCAAGCCTTCTTACCACATTCTCCTCATCTCGTCCAAGTCCCATCTTCTTCCTTTACTCTTTGAAATGGCTCTCCCCCTTACCGGTTTCCTCCGTCCATGGTTGGCCTTTATGGAAGGTGTCGATTGGCTCAACTTTCGAGCTCACGGTCTCTATTCCTTGAGGTACCTTCGCAACGTTCGCCTTCGTCCCGAGCTTTTGAGGGCAGCTGTGAGTTTCTGGGATCCGGAGGTTCACGTGTTCCGATTCGGCGATCAGGAGCTCTGTCCCACTGTCGAGGAGTTCCGTGCATACCTCGGGGGTTTTGGTTCGGGGGAGGTCATCATTCCTCCTATACGTGAGAGTGCGTATAGAGTCTTGGTCGCGACCCTCGGGGTGGGTGAGGGTGCTGCCCGCCACCTGGTCAGAAATGGCCATCTCAATGTCATGCGTCTCATTGAGCTATTCTCTTCTCCCGGCGATCTTAGAGACATGACTTACCAGACTCGACGCATGACTGCTCTCTGTATGTGCTTGCTCGCAGCCTATCTCTTGGTTCCTTCGCCGGCCATGCTAGCTCGGCGTTGGCGAGTGTCGCGGTTCAGATGTGATTCCGATGGTTCCGCCGAGACACCGATTGGTTTGGACAAGGTTCGCTCTGGAGAGACAGACTTTTGGGGGTAGCCCACTTCTCCTACAGTTGGTTTCTCACTCGCCTCTCCTTTTCGGGTTCCCCACGCCTTCTTTTTTACCTCACGCCGGCTTGGTTATCTAAGGCTTCTTACTTGTTTTCTCTTTTCACAGATTTGGCTTTGTGATAAGGTGAATGTGCCGACCATTCCTCCTGGCAACCGGGCATACGAGGCGGGGTTTGTCTCTGCGATGCTTTGAGTTTGAGGATAGGAGCAGGCCGAGTGGGTCGATTTTCTCAGACGCCGGCGAGCGACTATTTCTTTGAGGTGTCGATGGCTGGACCTTCCTCCCATGACAATGTGCACTATATGGGCTCTCGGTGGGTTGTTCTTGGCCGGCTTGGGAGCTTTCACCTTCTATATTCCTTACCGTATCCAACGACAGCTTGGTTTGAGACAGGAGGCCCCTGCCGAGGTTCTGGTGGACGTGGTTCTGCCTCTCTTCAGCCATTCGGTTCTTTGCCATAACCAGCGCTTTTGGATGACACGCGAGGTGACCGACGCACATCCTTATCCTTCTGTAGCGATGCGCGGGAGCTATCGAAAGTGGCTTAGGAGGGACATTGCGGCGAGAGCTGGAGCTCAAGGAAACTGACTCAATCCTACCACCCTAACCGTTGAATAAATTGAGGACCCTTTTTCATTATGTTGCACTTCTTTTGTTATGAAAGCTTTGCTCAACATCATGTAGTAGAAGTAATCGTATTTAATAAAAACGAGTCTTGGAGGGTTTCCCCCTTCTTGACTTTTGTTCTTCAAGTTTTCTCAACCTGATTTTTATTTGGATGGATCGTGACCGGGTCTCATTGAGACTGCCTACGTATCCTTCCGGTGAAGGAATCAGTCATGACGTAGTTCAGTAGGGTTCGCCGGTTTTAACACTCTCCTTTGCGCCTAACTTTTTCCTAGAACCGCCTCTTTTCGGTTTTCGGTCTAGCGAGCTCATTTGTTGTTTGCCTTAACTTTTGCCTAGGATGCCTGACGGGTTTTCATCCTAGCGGGCTTTGTTCTAATTTTTGCCTAGATCTGTCCGCCTCATGCGTTTTTCACCTAGCGAGCTTCTCTCGTGGGTAATAGCGCTGAGTTGATCCAGTTAACCAAGGTTGAGAATTCATTTCCGCCCAAGTCGATGAGTTGCGTAGCTCCCCGAAAGGATGGTCTTGATGACGTACGGCCCGGACCACTTTGGTCGGAACTTTCCTCGTGGGTCGTAGACTGGAGCCCGGATTTCCTTTAAAACCATGTCGCCTTCTATCAAATTCCTGGGTTTCACTTTTTTGTTGAATGCCCGTGCGATCCTTCGTTGATACCCTTGGACATGGTAAAGAGCCCTCAACCGGCGTTCATCAAACAGCATAAGTTCTTCAAATCGGTTGCTCAGCCATTCAGCCTCTTGGACTTCACATTCAATCATTGTCCGAAGAGATGGGACTTCCAGCTCAATGGGAAGCACTGCCTCCATCCCGTAAACCAAAGAGTAGGGGGTTGCTCCTGTTGGTGTCCGCACCGACGTGCGGTATCCCCATAAAGCCAGGGGTAGTTGCTCATGCCAGTCCCTTGCTGATAATAGTTTTCTCCAGAATGGCCTTGATTGTCTTGTTTGCTGCTTTCACAGCCGCCATTGGTCTGTGGCCGATAGGTCGTTGATTTGTGTACCTGGATTTGAAATTCCCCAAAACTTCCCGGGCCCGTCCTTTGAAATGAACCCCATTATCAGATACGAAAGCTTGAGGGACCCCGTACCGGTAAATGACGTTTTGCTTGATGAAATGTGCGACTTGAACCGCAATCAAAGTGGTGTAGGAAGCAGCTTCTACCCATTTCGTGAAATAATCGACGGCTACCAGAAATGAACTTGTGACCATTGGATGTCGCCGTACTATCCTTCCGATAACATCAATCCCCCATGTTAGAAGGGCCATGGCGAGGTCATTTGTTGCAGCTCATGCGGCGGGACATGCATGAGGTTAGCGTGAACTTGGCACTTTTTACACCTTCGCACGTACTCCACACATTCCGTTTCCATGGTGGACCAGAAGTATCCTTGCCTGAGAATTTTCTTTGCAAGCATTATGCCGCTCATGTGAGGACCGCATACACCCTCGTGGACTTCTTCCATTACCCTTTTCGCATCTTCTCCATGGATGCAGAGCTTATGTGTGCCACAGGGCGATCTTCGATATAAGCTTCCTCCGCACAGAAGGTACTGAGTTGCCATCCTCTGGAGGGCGATTCGGTCTCCCTTGTTTGCTCCCACGGGGTACTCTCCCCTTTCCACGTACCTCCAAATGTCATAATACCATGGATGGCCATCATCGGGCTCGTCGACTACCATGACGTGCTGGTGTACTGGGATATCCCTTTGTTCTATCACAATTGGTCTTAACTTTACGCCAACAGGGATCTCGACCATTGATGCCAAAGTTGCCAAAGCATCCGCAAATTGGTTTTTGAACCTTGGGACATGAGTGAATGTCACTTTGGTGAAGTGAGGAATGAGATCTCCGAGATCCTGGTGATACGGTTTCAGCTTTTCTTCTTTGACCTTCCACCATTCGCTTGAGACACAACTAAGTTCGAATCCCCACAACTTCCAATTTTTCTACGCCGATTTCGATGGCTGCCTCCATGCCTACGATGCAAGCCTCATACTCGGCCTGGTTATTGGTGACTTCAAAGTTGAGTTTGAACGCCAATGGGATGTGCGATCCATCAGGCGAGATGAGTAATACACCGATTCCAAATCCTTTCTGGTTGGTTGCTCCATCAAAGTACATCCTGCCAAATGTCCTCGGTTACCGTCATTATGTCTTCGTCTGGGAAATTGAACTCGGCATCCTCCTCTCCTTTGATCGGGCAATCGGCTAGGAATTCTGCGCCTGCCCTTTACCGACTTTCGGGTGACGACTTTAGTTCAAACTCAGCCAACATCAACAACCACCGTGCCATCCTACCCGTGAGGGCGGTTTTTCGAATAGATACTTTAGGGGATCCATTCGAGATATTAGCCTGACCGGTAGGCTAACATGTAGTGCCTCAACTTCTTAGAAGCCCATACAAGTGCTCAACATGTCTTTTCTAAGGGAGTGTAACGCTCTTCAGGTCCGACCACTTTTTACTGAGGTAATACACGGCCCTTTCTACCCCATCATCTCCTTCCTCGCCAACATGCATCCCATTGCGGATGGAGTGACCGACATGTATAGGATCAAAGGTTTTCTCAGGATAGGCGGGCGTTAACACCCGCGGCTTGTGCAGGTAAGCCTTGATGGCTTCAAAGCTTTATGACACCTATCATCCCACACGAATGGCACTCCTTTCTTGAGTGTTTTAACAATGGTTCACTGTTGAGGTCGGCCTCGCAATGAACCCATCGATGAATTGCACCTTGCCGAGAAAGCTCCTTACATCCTTTTCGGATCTCGGCGGCTCCATTTCCAGGATGGCTTTGATTTTTGATGGATCGACTTCAATGCCTCGGGTGGTGATCATGAATCCAAGCATCTTTCCTGCAGTGACTCCGAACGTACATTTGGCGGGGTTGAGACGCATCTTGTACTTCCTGATTCTTTCGAAGAACTTCCTGAGCGCGGGGAGGTGCCCCTCTCGTTCCTTGGCCTTAACAATCATATCATTAACGTAGACTTCCACTTCCTTGTGAATCATGTCGTGTAATAATGCCGTGGCGGCCCGTTGGTACGTGGACCCTGCATTCTTCAGTCCGAAAGGCATGACTCGATAACAGTATGTCCCCCACTCGGTGACGAACGTAGTCTTTTCCCGATCCTCTGGAGCCATAAGGATTTGATTGTATCCCGAGAAACCATCCATGAAAGAGAGTAGAGCATGACCAGCAGTGTTGTCAACTAACACATCAATGTGTGGTAACGGAAATCATCTTTTGGGCTGGCTTTGTTGAGATCCCTGAAATCGACGCAGACCCTTATTTTACCATCCTTCTTTGGTGCTGGGACGATGTTTGCAACCCACTGAGGGTATTCAGTTACCATTAAAAACCCAGCGTTAATCTGCTTAGTGACCTCTTCTTTTATCTTAAGCACCCAGTCAGGCCTCATGCGTCTTAGTTTCTGTTTTACCGGCTTTGCATCAGGATAAAGGGGAATCCGATGCTCCACGATTTCAGGATCGATCCCGGGCATGTCGGCATGTGACCACGCAAACACATCTTCGAATTCTTTAAGCAGGTTTACAAGAGCTTCGCGTTCTTCAGCGGATAATGCAGAACCGATCCGGGTCATCCGGGGATTCTCTCCATCTCTCAGATTTATTAAAACAATTTCTTCTTTTACGGGTTGAGCACGCTTTTCATCTTCCTTGTCGATTAGGGATCGAATTTCTTTGGGAATGTCCCCATCGAAATCAATCTTTTCATCACCAGGGGCGACGCAATTTATTTCAAAGTCGGGGAAGTAAGCATAATCAGATTCATTCATTTCATGATCAACAGTGGCCTCGGGGCACCATACACACGGGTGGATTCGAACTCGGACCCGGACTCCGAGAGTTTGGGCCGAGAGGCCCCAACTCGGACTGGACAGACTCAGAAGACGCAGAAGACTCGATAGACTTAACAGACTCAGATTCAGACTCGGACTCCGATTCGCGGTAGGTTGCATTCGGCATGAAGATCCAGTTCTTGTACTCTCCAGCAGCATCCATGATAAACAAAGTCGGGTCCTCGGGGGCATCTTGTTCCATCATCAGCACTTCTGCTTCCATAGCTGTACCCATTGATTCGTCTTCCCTAAACAGAGTTGCGAGACTACCCATGCTGAAAACCTCAATCCAGTCAGCGGGCTCTTTCTGCTTTTCCTCAACCTCAGTTTCTTCATCACTATCCAACCAGACGTCGTTGGCGAATATCTCAAATCCTGGCAGGAAGGTATTGGTTTCCTTGTCCCAAAATGGTTCCGGCTGTCCTTGGTAAATCTGCTTTGCTTCTTCTTTGACAAAGTAGTCCTCTAGCCTGCTTCCTCTTTTCACCTTGCTACTACTTGAGGGTGAGTAACCAAAGCCTGTTGTACGCATCAGAGTGCCCTGGGCTTCGAACTTTGCAGGGCCTTGGAGGTTCTTTCCCAGTCCCAACCCTGGCATGTAGGACATCTTTTTCATGATCTTGATGGCGACGTTGCTAATGACAAAGTCGTCGTCAATTCTAACTGAGTAGATAGACCGAGAGGTGTCTAGAGAGAAGCCTCCCAAAGCGATGTCTTCTTCCCCGTGTTGAATTTTCAAGAGTGGGGCATTGTCCTCAACAGGGGCATGAGTCCCTGAGTCTCCGTGGATAGTAAGCATTCCTGTTTCCAGTCCCAGCCGAATTTTCTGATGGAGTGTGGAGGGCACAGCCATGATGTCTGGCCGATGCAGCCAGGGCCTACCCAGAAGCAGATTGAAGGAGGCGGGGATATTCACCACGTGGAATTCTACGTCCGTCTGATATGGCCCGAAGGTCACAGGAATCATGAGAGTCCCAACCACATCCCTTCGAGTGTTGTCATATGCTCGAACCTTGACTTCTGATGGGGAGAAGTCCTTATTCTTGTATCCCAAATAGTAAGCAACACAGAGTGGACAGACATTAATGGCTGATCCATTGTCGACCAAGATTGCCGGAACCGACTTGCCATGGCACTTCAAGGTGATGTGCAGCGGACGATTGTGATCAGTTCCCTCGGCGGGTAAGTCTCGATCAGTAAAGGTGATGGCATGTTTGATGGGTATGGTCTTGATTAATGCCACAAGCTCATCGGGAGTTATAGCGGAAGGAACTTTGAGTCGGGAGAGCGCTTGGATGAGACCTTCACGATGGCGTGTGGAGTGAACCAACACATCCCAGACAGACATCTTGGCATTGGTCTGCTCGAGTTGACGCTTAATCATTCCTTCGGGGTTCTTTTCAGGTCGGGAAGGCTCTTTAGCTGGCGGGTCAAAGGGTCGGAAGGTGCTTTTGACTCGGGTGGTAAAGGGATCAGAGGGTCCTGAGGCTGCAGGGTTGGAAGATTCTCCGACTTGAAGGTTCGGAGGTTGGTAAACACGGCCGCTTCTGGTCAAATGATCAATCTGGCGGTACTTTGATTCCTCGCTCCATAGGTCGGCCAGGGCTTTACGCTTGTTTCCAATAGTTGTATCTTGTAGATTGGCGGCCAGATCGGCGATAACCAAATCATCCCACAAATCTTCGGGTGTCCATTTTTCGGCCTCCATTATTGTCTTGTTGACAGTCCATTCTTCGTTTTCCCACCTTTATGTTTACTGTCTCAGTATTAGCCCAGGCTGGTTCTTCTTCCCACAGGTTTATCATAGCAATTTCAGCATCTTCCGGGAAAGTGACTGACGGCTCAGATTTATCTTCGTCCACGAGGTAGTCCATCGGGTCAAACTCATTGCTAGCGACTTCTTCTTCATATCCGGGCAGGTTCGGGTACGGGGTCAGGCTTACGTTGTCATACAGATTGTTGACGACAAAGTCATTAAAATGAGAGAAATCCGGGCGGATTGGGGCAAGCTCTGGCCAGTCGTATGTCATCACGTCAGGTGGATATCCAGGCTGGTATTCGTCACCAAACAGTGCCGGCAGGGAGAAGGTATCCAACGGGTCATTCCAGGCCAAGAGCTGATACTCGTCTGGGGTCGGGTCCCATTCCGATTTGGGTTCATCTTCAAAAACTTGGTATTCTTCCTTGATTTTCAAACAAAGTGCATATAATGAGAATCCATCAAGAGGATCCGCCTCGATGTTTTGCCAATCAACCTCCCATCCAACCTCGAATATGGTTCGTCGCTTCCTTGGAAGTTGGCGGCCTCATCTTCCCAGTCAGCAATCAGTTCTCCCCACGTGTCTTCCCATTCCCAGATAGAAGGGACGGCAACCCCTCCGGGAATTCCATTGACAGGCATTGGTTCAGCCTCAGAGAATAGGGTAGAATCAGGTTCTGGGAGGCTTGGGTCTTCGGCTAGGGTGATTTGGTTGATACGGAAGGGGGTATTATGCTGTGGCAGTGGGTTTGAAATGGTGTTGGGTTTATTTGTGGGTGGTGCATCGACAACCTTGTTGTCGATGAGGTTTTGGATTTCATGACGGAGGCGGATGCAATTATCGGTGGTATGGCCGGGCATTTGGTGAAAGTCACAATAGACGTTTTGGTTTAGGTTTGGCGGAATGGTTTGGGGTGGCGGAAGAGGTTTCAACACTCCGATTTCTGTGAGTTTTTTAAGGAGAGTGGACCTTGGAGTGCTGAATTGGGTGAATGTTCGGTTCTGGGTTTTTGGTTTTTCAGCAATTTGGTTGACTTCTACAAGTTTGGTGGATGAGGTTCCTGCCTGATTGGCATTCCCGAAGAGAACATTGCTGTTTCCTGAATACGCCCGTTTGGATTTGGACCCGGACCCAGATTCTTTCTTCTCCAAAGTTCCGTCTCGCAGAGCCTCCTCTACAGCCAATCCAAATCGTAAAAAGTTTCAAAATTTGGGGCAGCCTGAGAAAGAACCATGTAAGGTGCAAAAGAGCTTGACAAGTTCTTGGTTATTATCCGTATTTGTTCCTTTAAGTCGTTTATTTTGCATTTGGGCAGCCTTAGCCCTCCAACGTTTCACAAAGTCGGCAAAACTTTCCTTCTCACCCATCTTGGTGCTTTCCAACTCCCTCGTGGTCATTTTCAGGTCGACATTGAAATCATATTGGGCCACGAAAGCTGTCCCGATGTCTTCCCAAGTCCTTTTCTTGGATGGTTCGAGAGAGGAACCATTGTAGGGCTGGACCGGACAAGGATTCATGGAAGAGTTGGGCCATGGCTTCTCCTTCGATGCCACGCATAGTGAGGGATCCGACATACCCTGAAGGTGAGCTCTTGGGTCACCGGTTCCATCGAATTTTGCAAAGTCCACTCCTTTGAACTTTTCTGGGAGAGTTTGGCATTTGGAAAGAGGCATAGTTTCCTCATGTCGATTTCTCCTTTTCCAAGCCGTTTGGTCTCTTGGACGGATTCCTCCAATTTGCCGATCTTATCCATGATAGCGGCCAGGTTGGGGTCAGCTGCTGGTATCTCCACTTTAGGTGTTGCTCGGATTGCAGCGAAGCTTTGATCAGGATCTTGTCGGTGATTTCTTGCATGCTTTCCATTATCATATTCATGTCATTTTTATGGAGGTTACGGCGGCTTTGAGTTGTGCGTCAACACCGGCGAGAGATTGCTTAAACTGGATATCCATGTTGGCCATATTCTGCCTAAGTTCCTCCATTCCGTCTCCTTGGTCAGACATAGATGAATGATTTTCGGACGGGACTGAGGCTATGGATTCTTCTTCCTCTTTTTCAGACAGTGGGAGTTCTTCCAGGTGTCTGCGCGAACTAGTCTTTGGGACAGACGGAACCAATGGGGTACAGCCTCTTTTCTTCGCAGGCGATCAATGTTGGCAGTACTGGCAACAAGTCAAAAGGGAGTACTCAAAACCAATCCAAATACTCGCCCTACCTCTACCCATCTTCTAGAAACAAGGCCTAAGACCTACCGTGGCTTGAATCTCACTCAAGACATCCGTAGAGAAGATTTCCGATAGTCCGGGTAGGTGCTGTCAGGCAGGTTAAATTTCGAACGGGTCGGAACCAGAGCCAATCTCCTTATCGTGACCATCCGAGACAGAGCAATGTGGCTACCTGAATCCGATACAGACATGCTTAAGGCTAGATCCAAACCAAGGAGCCGCTCGGGCACGGCAAACACCGGAGGTATCTCAAACTCCATGGATTTAAAGTCTCTTGGATCGTCCTAGTGGACCTACCGTGGTTCAAATCTCACTTAAGACGTCCGCAGCAGAAGATTTCCGATAGCCCGGTAGGTGCCGTCATGCAGGTTAAATTCCGAACAGCTCGGAACCAGAGCCAATCTCCTTATCGTGACCATCCGAGACAGAGCAATGTGGCTACCGGAATCCAGATACGAACATGCTTAAGGCTAGACCCAAACCAAGGGAGCCGTTCGGGCACGGCAAACACCGGAGGTATCTCAAACTCCATGGATTTAAAGTCTCCTGGATTGCCCGGAGGGTCCTAAAGAATTCTAAGGAAGCCTATTCCTCTAGCCCACAAGATGCAATGGTGTGCAAATGATGCGTGTACAGGAATAAAAGCACGTAAGCGGAATATAGCACATAAGTCCTAGACATGGGTCCTTGTGCCCTAGTTGGGAAGGTTCTATGGCTATGTACAAGTGCGAAGGTGGTTTTGGTCTCAAGAGGGTTCTCTGGACTAGAGCCAAGATGTGCTACCCGTGTCGAGTGTATTGCAAGACAACGGTCGAACAAGGACGATGGCTCATCATAGTCGAGGTTGCTAGGCATTCCGGAGAGCTTGTCACCGTAAACCGGGCAAGATAGCCAAACACGCATAGCGAGGCTTGTGCAGTGCAAAGTGTACAAGGTAAAAGAGTTTGATCTTCCGGAAAATATTCGAGAATCCCTTTAGAAAACACCTTTCAAGTTTGGCCCTCTTGTTTATTCAATACTTTTTGTACATTCTCTTTTTTTTTTCTTTTTAAAAAAAAGGGTATTGAATAAAAGTTGATTCCCAAACAGAGTCGCCATCGTGGGCTCGCGCCGAAATGAGCGCCGCTCGAAGAGTCGCCACCCGGATTTTCGAGATGGATGATCAGAAACCGAGAGTTTGCTTGAAAAAGGCTTTAGGTCTAGCAAAACGCTGAGATGATGGGTTCGGGAGCCACATTACTAAATGAGGAAGGTTTTTCTTAAAAAGCACCCCTTCGCCCAGTAAGACCGGTCTCTACTTGATGTTTTCAAAAGGGAGAATCTTCATATCGTTCGGAATATCAAGCTCTTTAATAAAACACGAACGGAAAGGGACATGGGAAATATGTCACGTTGGCGTGCAGGTGGTGCTATCTAAATCGTGATAAGATGATGTGAACAAATAGGAGTAAATGACATTCAACAGATCGCTTGGACCTCGGAAAGCCGCTCATGCACCCTGAGATGCCGCGGCGAGGCGCTCTCAAAGATGCCGCAGCGTGGCAAGCTGCTCGTCGACGATTTCTACTCTCAAAACGTTATTTAGCCTTCTGTTTGTTCTCTGTAGATCTTTTGAAAACATTATTTAGCTCACTTCGATCATTTGGGATGATCTTAAAAAGATTTCGAAGAGTTGGCACTTGGCTTGTAGATACGATCTCATTTTGGGAGCTACGGAAACAGTAAACAGCAAGACCAGATAACCACGACAGAGGAAAACTCAGATCCAGACCGTTTAGACTTTAGAAAGCCATTCACGGCACCCTGAGATGCCGTGCGAGGCATCCCAACATGCCGTGCGTGGCAACGGCTCTACTGTCAGACTATTTCAGTCTCTCAAAACGTTATTTAGCCCACGGCTTTCTCTGCATATCTTTTGGAAAGCTTATCAGAAACATCACGACAGTTAGATCATCCCAAAAATACCATTGTCTTTCTCAAAATAGGGTTTTAAAATAGTTTTTAACATTTTTAATCATTCGGGATGATCTAGAAAAGGTTTTTTTTTCAAAGAGCTAGAACATGGCTTGTAGATGTGGCCTTATTTTAAGAGCAGCAGAAACAGTAAACAGCAGATACAGGTAACCACAACAGAGGAAGACTCGGATCCAAACAGCCTGCTCACAATAGCATCAGTGTGCACCATGCCGTGCGCTGAGTGTCAAGATGCCGCGTCTGATCAACAGACCGCGCGGTTCCCCAACCTCAGCACAGTGTCTGTTTTATTTTATGAAAATGGGTTTTGAGTCAGGATCTAACCAAAAGAGATCAGATCTGCTGACAGAAAGGTCCCCTCAGGACCAGAACGGAGTCTAGTCCGAGGAAACTAGTTTATACCTTTGGTTTCGAGCTCGATCAAGGACCGTGGATGCAAGGATGTGGATGGATCGTCACGGATGTAGATGGGGAGGTTGAATGAGACAAAGGGAGTATGGGTGTGAGTGAGGGTTAGGTGTTTTGGGTAATGGGTCTTGAAGTCAATGAGTGATCAACTTCAATGATGAGAAGGGAGTGAGTGAAAGCTCTTAAAAAATGTCTTTTGGGAATGACATCCTTTAAGGCTTGGAAATGGAAGTGGTAATGAAAAGGGGGTTTGAGAACTTAGAGAGAGAAAGTAGAGTGAGAGGGTCAAGAGAAAGGCAAGAGAAGGGACTCAAAAGAAGGGCTAAGAGGGACCCCTTTCCCTTGAGTGGAGGGGTCAATTTATAGGCAAATGGCCAAGGATTTTGAATTCAAATGGTGGAGGTATTTTCTGGGCGGGCCAGAAGTGCATTTTCGGCTGAGCCAGTCATCAGCTGTGGCTCACACTGGCGTGGCCGACAGCTTTCTGAGCCAGCCAGCTTTTTGCTCAAGGTGCCGTGCGGTTACGGTCTGCCGCGCACGGCCACCCTTAAATTTCAAGGTGCCGCGCGCTTCAGTCCTGCTCCGCACGGTTCCTCTTCCTTCGGTCCAGGACTCTTTTGGGCTTTGTTTGGGCTTTTGTTTGGGCTTTTCAGGTTTTTTGGGTCTTTGGGTTTACATGGGCTGAGAAAAGTCCTTTTTCAAGCTCGCGAAGGTACCGTTTCCTCTATTTCATCATCGGGATGGACAAAGACTCTCCGAGGTCCGGATTGGGGTGTCTACACCACTTTTTCTTCTTATATTGCATTGATTGGGTTGATCAACAAGCAATAAGTCAAGACGTTATGAATTCCTTAGGGGCTGGGGATGAGCTTTTTTTTGTTTTGTTTTGTTTTGTTTTGTTTTTTTTTTTTTTTTTTGGGGTGGGGTTTAGGTTCCTTAGTTGTTAGGTTGGTTAGAAAGAGTGTTCAATTACAACGGGTTTAATGGGATTAAGTTGTCGTCAAATGGTGTTGCAGGCATGGCAGCCCCCCCTCCTCCTCTTCCTCTCCCTCTCTCCACAAATCTCCTGACCCTCACAGTCACAATCCTCATCCTAATCAATTTATGTTTCAAGCTTAGATTTTGGTGTAGATTGTTTGATGGAGATCTTATCAGGTCCCAAAGAACACCAGAAAATCTATCAGCAGTGGTTCGCCTTTCAATTTGGGTATAGATTACCTGTACATATATGCATTGCGAAAGTTTAATCATAGCTTTTGTGTATCTACAGATGGCGATGGCCGTCTCACTGGAAATGACGCCATGAAGTTCTTCGAGATGTCAAAATGGGAAATGGCCAAAACTGAAACAGGTAATGAAAATCTCGATTGCTTTATTACTTAAATGTAAATCTGTCGGTTTCGTTACTGGTTCCATGTAAATTTGTCGGTTTCGTTATTTTGAGTGACTTCGATTTATTTCGTGAATTGGCTTGCATATGGACTAATAAATTAGGCCTTTTATTGTTATTCTTGTTTTGTCAATGAAGGTGTTTAGTTTGAGGATAGAAACCGTAAGAGGGCGTGAGGGAAATTAACCATTGGTTTGCCCACCCCTTGAGCTTCGAACTTCAAAACTCTAAGTGAAAGGAGTCTAGGTTCTTTTATGTATTAAC
The DNA here is from genome assembly GCA_025413875.1 of Rhododendron molle. Classification (NCBI taxonomy): domain Eukaryota; kingdom Viridiplantae; phylum Streptophyta; class Magnoliopsida; order Ericales; family Ericaceae; genus Rhododendron; species Rhododendron molle. The sequence goes on from CM046398.1 coordinate 23,473,901, forward strand.
CATTGGTTTGCCCACCCCTTCCCATACTATATACGTATTTCTTTTTCCCCGCTTTAGTATTTGTTTTCCTAACAAATGCATGCCAGAGTACATATTGTGTGAAAAATATGTTCGCAATTGAAAAATAGATCAGTTTCTCATTCTTTTTGATATTACAGTAGATCGTGAGCATCATTTTATTTGTTGTTTGCAGATTCGTAGGAGTGACGGCATATCTTTATTCCGATTCGTAAGAGTGACGGGGTTGTAAGTATTATCATATTTCGATTCTCATTTTAATTTAGAAATTCCTTAACCGTTTTGCATTTGATTGTGCATGTACTTAAACTTCTTTTAAACCTTTTAATCCATGGCAGAGTACCATGTCATATGCGGACAACTAATTTGGTCTTCTCAGCACCTTTTTACTTTTCAATGTGGGATCTGGATACGAAGCTATGTTGAGCCACCTTTTAATCTGCTTTTTCTTGGAGATTACCCATTTTGATATTGATTCGCCAAATCTTTGATGGTGGTTTACTCTTATGCATGCGGTTTGTATTCATCTTATTTCTCTATAGCTATTCTGTGTAACATTGGGATGATGGACTTTGGATTAATTTGCTTTATTCTCCCTAACAGCTTGCATTGGTTAACCTTAGGACTTTTGCTGGGATCATATTGTGCTCACGTTTGGGGACCCTTACTGATTTGAGCTTGGTATTGGAGTTTAAAGATCATAAGTTTTGCTGCTTATTCAAAGTGGATAAGTTTGCGTGAAAAATTGGTGTGTACAAGTACTTATTTGATTGATGGGCAAATTCGTTATCTTAAATAGGAATGAAATTGTTGCCATGCATTGCTTTTGGTGACTCTTCTTTTTGATCTTTATGTGCTGCCCTTTTTTTTTTTTTGGAAATGATTTTGTCACTCCCTTTTTTGTTAACGTCACTCCCCTGCAAGTGTATTTTTGCACAAAAAATACACTGGCAGGAGAGTGACATTAACAAAAAAGGGAGTGGCAAAATCAGCAGCCTTTTTTTTTCTTGGTTGGTTGGTTGGTATCTTGGTAGCTAGAATGACCCCATTTTTTATTTGTGTCTTTAACAGGACACACGAGTGTGTGGGTGTGTTTTGCTCTCTTTTTTTTTTTGGTACAAATGTTTTGCTCTCTTACTTCTGGGTTTTTTAGAGCATTCGATAGCAGATATAAATTATTAGTGTTGTTTACATTATTAGTCTATGTAGTCAATAGTATAATGAGTAATTGGTTTTTCATGGTGATAAAATTATGTTGCTGGGTCACTCAAAATCATATTGAATAACGAATACTTTGATTCGTGCCTAAACAGGCAAGCCCTAGAGAAACACAAGCTGATCATGCCTGGAGGAGGGTCTCCAAAATAGAATAACACAAGACTCTCATATTGAATTGTTCTCTCTCACTCAAGTGTATCCCAAAGCATCAACTCTCTCCCTCTCTTAATCTGTGTGTGCAAATTCAAAATTGCGTGTGCTCTGTTTTATAATGTCGTGTGTGCAAATTCAAAGTTGTACTAATTGTGTAAGAGAATTGATTTCTCACTCATATCAGAAGTTGGACCATTTTCAAAATTTGAATACACATTCATTGACCATGAAAAAAAAATTACACTCCTCGATAATTCATTTTAGTTTAAAAATGTGTTGCGCCGTGCCTTTAGGCACGGGTTATATCTAGTCTATATTACAAATCGCGACGGTGTGGTGGCCCACACATTTTCCCTGCATAAATCTAGGCCGTTTGATTTTGTGCACATTTTCTTGCATAAATCCTACCCGTTGATCAGTTGCTCGATATGGTTTTAGTCGAATTTTTGGTAATGAGGTTCAGTCATTATATTAAGTTATCATGGACTATAATGACTGATTGGGTAATGACATGCTAAAAGACTTGATTGCCGTTGATTGGGTGCACTATAATTGCTAATTCTTTCAGTCATTATATCCAGTTTGGTAGTGATTTATAAAATTGCTGGTGATTGGCATTGATTGGAAGACAATATGCTTTAAATCGGGTAAGGCAAATTGCTTTGATTGGGCGAATGAGTTTTTGGTAACGATATTGGTAATAATATATTCTCATTTCAGTTTTTGGTAATGAATTTCTCTGTTTTTGGGTCTTGGATCAAACACATCGACATCCAATGTCGATAGCGACTGAGGAGGAGCTGCCGGCGGTAGCAATTACGATCCCGGAGAGGTCTTGCCATTCAGATCGATTCTCCGATAACCCTGGTTTGTCTGTTTTACATCATATTACTTCTTTCCATACCGCAACTGTGGTTATTCGAATATTAGATATTTCGTGAATCCTAAATTATCAATTCTAGGTGCTGTAAATCATATGATTGGTATATTGTTGTTGCTTATGTGTCCGTACTCTGTATATTAACACCCGAGTCACACGGCTCATGCAAATACATTAATATCATCGTAAAGAGAAAAACGAAGTTAAGTATATTGTGTTTTTTAGCTGATGCTACATGTATCAGCTCTATTGTGTTGGGATTCGATGTTTCTATTTGTTCATGCTTATTGCCGATTGATTCTTCTTTCATTGCTCTGGATTTTGTTTTGGGTATTCTTGGTTAAAGTTTGAGTTTACAAGTTCTTGGTTAAATTAATGTGCCTCCTTTAGGTGTTAATTGAATTCTCTTTTGATGGTGACTTTGATTTCAAATACTCCTATTCAGGTTAATTTGAATTCTCTCATAATTTTATTTGAATTACTTTCAGGCATGATTAAGTGGCAACATCGACACAATAGAGCGGTAAAGGTTTGACCTTGAATACTTTTCGAGGGTACGATTCTACTTTTATTTTTAAAAAATCGGGGGGAATCTGCTCTAATGAGATGCTATTTGCGTTGGAAGCTATAATGGGTGGATGATTTAAGGTTCAATTGTCTGTATTTGCTTAAACTTAACCATTATGGAAGATGAGACTTTCATCTATCTTAAATATGCTTCTTCCCACTTTTTCTTCTTATATTGCATTGATTGGGTTGATCAACAAGCAATAAGTCAAGACGTTATGAATTCCTTAGGGGCTGGGGATGAGCTTTTTTTTGTTTTGTTTTGTTTTGTTTTGTTTTTTTTTTTTTTTGGGGGGGGGCCTTAGGTTCCTTAGTTGTTAGGTTGGTTAGAAAGAGTGTTCAATTACAACGGGTTTAATGGGATTAAGTTGTCGTCAAATGGTGTTGCAGGCATGGCAGCCCCCCCTCCTCCTCTTCCTCTCCCTCTCTCCACAAATCTCCTGACCCTCACAGTCACAATCCTCATCCTAATCAATTTATGTTTCAAGCTTAGATTTTGGTGTAGATTGTTTGATGGAGATCTTATCAGGTCCGATCATTTCATGTCCCAAAGAACACCAGAAAATCTATCAGCAGTGGTTCGCCTTTCAATTTGGGTATAGATTACCTGTACATATATGCATTGCGAAAGTTTAATCATAGCTTTTGTGTATCTACAGATGGCGATGGCCGTCTCACTGGAAATGACGCCATGAAGTTCTTCGAGATGTCAAAATGGGAAATGGCCAAAACTGAAACAGGTAATGAAAGTCTCGATTGCTTTATTACTCCGCTCGTCAGTTTCACAGGGACTCCAGTTTGGCCTCTTGGGCTGATAACCCTTCCCGTGCGTGCCGGTTCCTGAGTGGTTAACGTCGAATTCGTAGTGGTTAGCTCTCCGAGCCCCTACAATGTTATCCTCGGTCGAGCCTGGCTACACGAGATGAAGGCAGTCCCGTCAACTTTGCATCAGGTGATGAAGTTCGTCAGATGGAATGGGCGACATGAGAGCCTTCGGGGAGACCAGGTCCAGTCGAAGAAATGTTACATCAGCATGGTGACCAATAAATCGAGCTACTTGGAGGTACAATGTGTCGACACAACCGACACCCCCGTATTGGAAGACGTAGGCATTCCTGCCGAACAAAGGTCAGCCGAAGAACTCATAAAGATGCAAATAACGGAGGATGGCAGTTCTATGGTCGAGACCGAGCGTACGGAGATGTTCAATTTCCTCAAAGAAAACATCGAAGTACTTTGCTTGGACTCCCGAGGAAATGCCTGGAGTGGATCCAGCTTTTGCCGCCCATCACCTAAACGTCGATTCAAATAGACGTCCTGTTATTCAGAAGGTCAGGCGTTCGGCCCCTTCGCACGTGGATGCAGTGATGGCCGAGGTTGATCACTGTTAAAGGCAGGGGCTATCCGCGAAATCCTGTACCCGACTTGGCTCACCAATCCCATTGTTGTGAGAGCCCTCACGTTAAAAATATTAGTCCAATGATAATTCGTCACTACCGTTAATTTTTGGTCGCGGACGGAGTCACGAACGTATTTTACAAGTCAATCGGCTAGGCATTTCAAATCGCTGTGTTCTTGATTTTTTTCTTGAAATTTCGAGAATGGGGTTATTCTTAGAATAATTTATTTAGGGTACTGTGCGAATTTCATATTTTTCTGAGTCCGGAATCCGTACAGTTTTTCGAGCCGCACGCGAGCGCACTCCGGAACTAGCCATGCATGCATGGCTAGGTGTCAAGGCCAAGCCAACACTTGGCAACTCCATTAGCTTAGTTATGTGCCAAGTGTGTACTAGCACATAACACATATATCATTATTATTATATTAGTTATTAGTTACAATAAAATACAAAGAAAAGAAAGAGAGAGAGAGAGAGAGAGAGGGGAATACGGCTGGAGGAGGAGAAGAAGAGAGAGAGAGAGAGAGAGAGAGAGAGAGGAAAAGAAGAAGAAGAAGCTAGTATCCTCCAAGTTCTTAAGACATGATTTCTCTTTCAAGATCAACTAGGTAATTGTTTCTTTAGCCATTTTCTATGTGAATAATTTTGATTAAGAAGCTATAAGCCTCTGATTTTGGACACCCATTATCATATTCTTAACAGATGTGTAAGATTTTAAGGTGTTAGGAGTTGATTAACATCAAAAGATTAAGAGAAACAACTCTAATTTCTAAAGACAGATTACTGTCCTTTTGGAAATTCGTATTTTGAGAACCCTTCTGCTATGATTCAATTTTTGAAGTCTTCATAACTTTTAGAGTACGTTTAAATACGAAGATTTTGATACCAAGAACATGCAAAACCGACACCCACAGAATTAGTTATGAATTTTTGAATACTGACTGCCTCCTGTGTGTCCGAATTTGATTGTGTCTGTCTTCTTTTAAATTTATGGGAAATTTCACTACTTGCATGACTATGGTTTTTTTTCAGGGATTAGATCTTTAAGTTGGAAACATTTTGGCGTTGGATAAATATACAATATTTGGTGAATTTTTAAAGTAGAGTTGTCTGACAGGGATATAAACTGTGATCGATCTGTTTTCTTTTGTTTGCCGAGGAAAATCCTTTTTACTTCTGAATCTTAGATTTTTTTTGAGAATAATAATTTACGTTATGAAACTTTTAGCGCTAGTTTCAACATTTTTGGAGTTGAAATGAATTAGTTATGGTTTTTCTACTAAAACATGTTTGACTGCCCTGTTTTTCCGTAGAACAGCTTGTCCTTTGGAAAATCTGGAGAATATTTGGTTGATAACTAATCTTTAAATTTTTACAGTAGATACGCATGGATGTTACGCAAGTTTGGGCGCTGGTTTAAGTAGTTTTGGACCTTATATGAATAAGTTATGATCTTTCAAAGACAGGGTGACAGATTTTGAACAAAGTATTGTTTTTATATCTTAAAATACTTTGCATGCATAGGTTTTTGAGAGTTTTGACAAAACTAAGTTTTTACCCAGAAATTTCATGTGATCTTAAGGTGAAATTGTGTTTACCATTTTACCAATAGAGGCTATTGAGCCTTCGATTCATTATGTTGCGTTTCTAAGCCAAAAATAGACTTCTTATAAAATCTTATTGATTTTTGTAAAAATTACAGGATTGTAATTTTTGAATAATTAGGATACTTGAATTTTTCACTTCGTACTTAGTGATTTAAAATGACTATTTTGCCCTTGCGATTCAATGTGTGCTCAAATGACCTTTTTAGTCATAAATGTTTTAAAACTGATTTTTTATACTTGAGTTTTGAGTAATTTATGATTTTTGGATAAGATGAGAGATCTGAGTTCATAGTACTTGGATAGATTGACCGTGGAATGTAAAATGACCGTTTTACCCCTAGTAACAGATCGGCTCTAAGCCATGACTTAGATGACTAGAATTGGATCATTCGGACTTAGTACATTAATTGTACTCATATTTGGACGTTTATGATATTCTCATTAGGTTTGTGTGATCGTTAGTATGAAATACGTGAAGACTCGAGTAGAGATTAGCTGCGTCGTCAGGGACAAGGTGAAACATGCATATCTTGTTTACATGTATTGTTTTAGAAATGTTTTCTATAGAATCATGGATATTGATTAACTTGCTAAATGATTTGATGAAATGAATATTTTTCCTGTCGATACATCTGAACAAGTGTCCGTGCTTGAGGACTTTAAACAGACAAAGTGGATTTGGAGATATAAGGTTGGGGGATATTAACCAGGTATCCTGATGGTTTGACGTCATTCCCTTTATACTTTAGAGGTCGCTCCTCTAGATTCTGGTTGAAACTTGTTCATGAAAGATGTGCGAAATCGACGAGTGTTATGAAATGTGATATTTTTAATATCATGATGGTTTTCTACTTTATCCTGAAAAGTTGGATTTCATTATGTGAATGAACTGATAACTGAGAAGTATTGCTTTTAGCATAAGTCAATTGAAAGATTTGAATTCATTCTATTATGGACTTCAGATTTGATTACCTTTGAAAGGAATTACATTTTATATGTTCGGAACTGAAGAGTATGACTACACTTTTTATAAGATGTTATTTGTATCCATGATTTAACGTGTTTACTGAATATGCCATGTTTCATACGAGCTTTAGCTTATGGAGTTTTTCAAAAATCATACTTTTCAGGTTAGCAGCATTAGATGGACTTGGCTTAGCTCTCAAGCCGAAGTCTTTTTGGTGATCAGATCTTATGTGTATATAGAGTAGTACTGTTTTGATGCGAGTATAGAGCTGTGAGGACTTGACTTGTAGACTTTCGAATTTTGATAACCGGTTTGTCCCGGACGAGTTATGCTATAGTTATTTGTATTGGTATTGTTATGTAATTATATTTATTTCCGCACGTAGAACTCTGGAATATGTTGGAACTATTGAAATTGTACATTTGCAGCTTACTGAATTTCTTAAGAAAAACTATTTTGATGAGAGGATTTTTATGAATTCCCTAAACTGACTTTTAGGATAGGCCTAGGGTGACGTAGATTCACTGGCCGGTCATTAGACCTTTAACCCATGGGTTTGGGTCGTGACAATTGTGGTGCCAAAGAAAAATGGGAAACTCAGGGTCTGCGTTGATTTCACCAACCTCAACGACGCTTGTCCGATGGATCGCTTCCCCCTTCCTCGGATAGAGCAGATGGTGGATGCAACGGCGGGGTACGAGCGGTTGAGCTTCATGGTCGCATACCGGGGCTATCATCAAATTTCCCTGGCCGAAGATGATCAAGAGAAGACAACCTTCATTTCTCCCCGAGGGACGTACTGTTACAATGTCGTTCCGTTCGGGTTGAAAAATGCTGGGGCTACATTTCAACGAGCAATCACCAAGATGTTCCTTACAAAGCTCAGCAAAATCATGGAGGCGTACATTGACGACATGGTGTGCAAGAGCAAGTTTGCTCGGGATCACCTTCGACATTTGGGTGAAATCTTTGCCATTCTGAAGGAGCACAAGCTCCGCCTCAAAGCAGAAAAGTGTGCATTCGGAGTTGGCTCGGGAAAGTTCCTCGGTTACATGGTAAGCCGCCGAGGCATTGAAGCTGACCCAAATCAACTCACGGCCGTGCAAAAGCTCCGAGCTCCAACTACAGTAAAAGAAGTTCAACGACTCACAGGCATGGTTGCAGCGTTGAGCCGCTTTATCTGACGTTCGGGAGATCTTTGTAGGCCTTTTTTCCAAGCAATAAAGACCAGTCAGCGCAGGTTTGTGTGGACTAAGGAATGTGATGTGGCTTTGCAATCTTTAAAAGAATATCTTGCACAAGCTCCACTCCTCGTCACACCCTTGCCCGAAGAGGACCTTTATTTATACCTGGCGGTCTCGGATCATGCCACGAGTTCTGTTCTTGTTCGGAAAGAAGGGATGGAGCACTTACCCATCTTCTTTTCCAGCAAAACGATGACGGACTCTCAGACGAGGTATCTGCCTATGGAAAGTTGGCTTTAGCACTCGTCTCAGCTAAAACGAGCCTATTGCCATACTTTCAATGCCATAGGATCGTGGTCCTCACTGAGTTTCCTCTCAAGGGGGTTCTTCGGAGAACAGGTTCGTCCAGCCGGATTCTGAAGTTTTCTCAAGATTTAGCCAATTATGACATCCAGTTCGAGCCAAGGACAGCTATCAAAGGACAGTCTTTGGCAGATTTCTTTGCCGAACTTACTCCCGGGCTCAAAGACGAAGAAAATGCATTGGCAACGGCTGCCGAGGAAGCACGGATAGCCGAGGCAGAAGAGCATTTTGAGTAGAGTGAACCTCCTCGCGAGCCTCTTCGAACAAAGTTCACTTTGGGCACACGAATGCCAAAGAAGGAGTGGAAGCTTTTCTCCGGTGATGCGTGGAAAATGACGGTAGATGGTGCTTCAAACGTTAACGGGGCTGGAGCTGGAATTGTGCTCGTTTCACCGGCTGGTACTATACATGAGCATGTAGTGTCAATTGGCTACCCTGCCACCAACAACGAAGCCGAGTACGAAGCTCTCATTGCGGGTTTGCAGCTTGCTCTTCGGCTGGGGGCGGGTTCGGTTCATGTCTTTTGTGACTCTCGGCTGGAAGTGGGTCATCTTAATGATGATTACCAAGCGAAGGATGCTCGGATGAATGCTTACGTAAGCCATGTGTTGGCCCTACTGAAGCAATTTGGCCGAGTGGAAGTGGAATGGATTGCACGGGAGCATAACGCTCATGCCGATGCCTTAGCGGGTCTTGCTTCGGTATACAAGGCTGCTGGGGCTCGCACCATAGTTTTTGATGAAGTTGTCAGTCCGAGCTTCGAGCTCGCGGTTTGCTCGGTTAGCACCGTTCCCCTCGGCCCAAGTCAGCTGGACCCTGTTACTGCTTCCTGAAGGACCAAACTCTTCCACAGGATAAAAGGGAAGCCCACAAGGTTCGTTGCCGAGTGGCTAACTACTTGCTGGACCCCCACGGACATTTATACCGAGGCACATTCACTGGTCCAGATCTTCGGGTGGTGCACGAGGATCAAGTTCAAAACGTTTTGGATGAATTACACATGGGAAGCTGCGGTGGGCATTCAGGTGGCCGGACGATGGCACACCGAGCATTAACACAGGGGTACTGGTGGCCGAAGATGGTCAAGCAATCCGGTTTTATCCGAACTTATGATCGCAGATGGGATACCTGTAGATACCTCCCAGACGGGGCATCACCATACAGTTGTATCATCACTGTGTTTGCTCGATTGGTTGCTCGCTTCATAAACCAAGATCGTGGATACTTCCATGGCTAGAGGTATCACCACACGATAGCGGTTATCATCAAAACAGAGTCGCCACCTAGTTTGTTAAAGCTAGGAAAACAGATAGAGATTCGGAATACGGAAGCCAAAAGTACAGTAAGGGGAAGGTGTTAGGCACCCCTCTCTGCCTAGCCGCAAGGCTAGCCCATAATCATTCAACATAAGACATGTAGATGCTCTATCTAATCTATACACGTAGTCTGTTTTTATGCCTTAAACAGTCAATAAGTGAGCCAGGACTGTAAATAAATCATGCGTCAGAAAGCAGAAAACAAATCAAAACTATGCCAGCAGATCGATCACTCGGCCGGCGGCGAATGGATGTCGCGGCCGAGGGATCATGCCGATATCAATGTACCGCCGAGGCATCGAAGCCGGGTGTTCTTCCTCACACGGCATGAAAGTTTAACAGACTATCAGAAGGCTACGATTAGTAAATTAAACATAAAATGAACCAAACCAAAGGCCGTTGGGCCTCACTACCTTGATCCCTCAGTTGCTTGATTGCTTTGGATCGATGGAGATTGACTGATTGATTGCTTCTTGGACGAAACCCTAGGGCTAGGGTTTGGACTCCGGGGTTGGATCGTCTGATTGATGGCCGCCTATGGAAGGTTGGGGCTTTTGCAGAGAGGGTTTTTGGGAGTGTATAGCCAGAATTTCGTGGCTTGAATGTGTATAGATCTGAGGATTTTCGTTGTATTGTGGTGTGTATTTTCGGAGGCCAAAGGCCTCTTTATATAGGCAAAGGGATGACACACTTCGTCCAATCAAATCACGGGGTTACAATTGCATTTGCATTGTAACTCGAACTCTTCAACGTAATCCCTGAACGTAGCTCGAACGCATCGGAGAGGCGGTGGATCGATCAAGCGACAGAAGGTTCGAGAGTCTGGAAAAAGGCCGATCTGGCGGCCGAGCAAAGGATGTCACGGCCTGGAAATGGATGTAGCGGCCGAGCCATTGATCTGGCGGCTGAGGCTTCGATCTCTCAGGGAGATTTTGGGTGCAACAGGTTGCTCGGGTGAGGAATGGATGTTAAGGCCGTGAAATCGATGTTGCGGCCGGTCGATGGATTTTCCTAACACACTATATTTCTGTCTGAAAGGCTACTTGGCTCTGGATTGGGTCCTCTAAGTGGCTCAGAGTTCGTACCATAAGTCCATGGGTTTCATCAAAAAGCAATCAGCAATCATCGAATCCGTATCATCATCGGGATGGTCCCAAGGTGGGAGTTGAAATAATTGTTAGGCCAAATTGGGGTGTCTACACCTACATACCTCACCAACCAGCCTTTCCCCTCAAGATGATCACCAGTCCATGGCCATTTGCTGTATGGGGCTTCGACATTGTGGGAAAGCTGCCGAAAGCCCCAGGTGGGTTCGAGTATCTACTTACTGCTACGGACTTGTTCACCAAATGGGTGGAAGCAGCGCCCTTGGTCAAGACGACAGCTTCGGATGTGGAGCGCTTTATTTGGAAGCATATCATTTCCAGGTTCGGTGTTCCCTATGCCATTATCTCGGACAATGGCACCCAGTTTGTGGTAGCCGCAATCCAATCCTTCTATAAGCGCCATCATATTATGATCCACACTTCGACGGTGGCCTACCCCCAAGGCAATGGACAGGCCGAGGCTTCAAATAAGGCCATTACTCGGGGGCTTAAGCGCCGTTTGGATCGTAAGCTCGGCAAATGGGTTGACGAGCTTCCTCACGTACTGTGGAGTTACCATACGACCCCGCAACGTTTCACTGGCCGAACCCCATTCTCCATGGCTTACGGCATGGAAGCTGTCTTGCCCCTTTCCGCGCTCGTTCCTACTGTTCGGTCAGAAAACTTCAATCCTGTGGACAACAACGTTTTGGTTGGTGCTGAGCTGGACTTCGCCGAAGAACTCCGCGACAACGCCAACTTACACCGTGCTGCTTATCAACAGGAAGTTGCCCGGGGTTACAATAAGAACGTCCGTGCTCGGCCGTTTCAAGTTGGTGACCTCGTTCTTCGGATGGATGTCGAAGCCAAGAAGTTGACCAAGCTTAAAGATCCCTACGAAGGCCCTTACAGGGTGGTTCAGAAGATCGGTCACGGTGTATATAAGCTCGCTGAGATGGATGGAACGTTGATTGCTAACCCTTGGAACGCCCAAAAACTCCGAAAGTTCCATGGCTAGCCTCGCGTACCTCTCTCGCGTTTTGTTCGTTTTTATTTTCGTTCGGCATGTAAGCCTACGGGTGTTTTGTGGAAATCTCCGTTCGGTTACCTCACTTGTTCGGCTCGTTCATTTGTTCGGTACTTTTTCTTCATTTAAGGGTATACCACCTCGCCCGGGATATCGCCTTCAGGCTCTGGCACTTTTACCTCGGTTCTCTGGTACTTTTTCTACGCATTCCACCTTGGCTTTCTGTACCCATCTTTCTGCCTTCGTGTTGTTTTTCTTACTAAAACAGCCCGAAGGCAGGGGGGCTACTATGTGGGTACAGATAAGCAAGTTTCACATGGTACTTTTTGACAGTTGGTCCTCGGGCATACAGAATACCCGACCCAATTCAACCGAGCTTCATTGATTTGTTGCTTCATTGATTTGTTTGACATGAACCATATACTTTATCCGAACGAACGTCCTTGTCTTGAATTACGTTATCCGAACGAAAGTACTTGGCAAATTCATTACATCCCAATTTTGCAAAACATATTCAATGTCCGAACAGAAATAGCACAAATATTAAAACAAGTTGAAACAGTTAAAACAAGGACTGGCCGTGATATATCGTTTGTGACCATCCTTAAATTTGTTACTTACAAAATACGTTCGGAAAACTCCAACATGTACGGAGCCGAACGTCCCAATTCAAAATTCAAAAAGTTCAAAACCAAAAAACAGAGGGACTGAAACAAATCCTGAAGTTTAAGCCTCGGGAGTAATTGTGGCCGAGGGAGTGATAGGTTGATCAATTGGACGGGCTTGGGTGTTGTCTTGTTGGGCCGCATCCGTTGCAGCCTCTTCGGGAACTGAAGGCTCTCCTTGAACTTCGGCGGCCTCAAAAGGTGGTACCACAACGAGGGACCTTCTCTCATCGTCTACTTTGACGCCAGCCTCGTCAAAACCGAAGTTGAAGCCGAGCATGAAGCTCTTCTTGTGCTGTGCCTCCTGGAGCTCGTTCTGCAAGGCCAGCAGTTCTTCAGCAGCATCTTCTTCTGCCTGGTAATAACCCTTGTCAAAATAGGCCTGCAGCTCCTTCTTCATCTCTTCCTCCATCTCCTTCCTGCCAAGAGCTCTTCCCTCGGCCAGCCCCTCATCCTTCCCCTCGGCACGGGCCTGCTCCGCTCCATCCTGCAGCCCCTTAATCACGTCGTTTAGATTGGCGATGGTGATCTCTTGGCTTCGGCGGGCGTCCTCCGATTGCTCGAGGCACTTCTTGTAGTCCTCGGCAGTGGATTGGTGTAACTCCACCTTTTTCTGGAGGAGCTTTTCCTTCTTGTCATGCTCAACAAGATGACGTTGGGTGCACATGATAGACTGGGTGGCCTGCAAATGGAATAGATTATAAGAATCCGAAGGAAAACAGTTAGAAAAAATTATTATTCGAACTTTAGGAAACTTACCCTGCCAGCGAAGTAATAGTAGTCACTCAGTGCTGTCTTCAGGGACCCCTGAGCGGCGATATCCCTCGGTAGCCTAAGCCCAGCGTGAAGGGTGAAAGCCAGCGAGGGATCCTCTATCAAGCTGTCCGTACGAAGGATCTGCTTGTTCCGAGGGGTGACGAAGCTAGGAGCCCAGGCAACATCGGCATCTCCTTCAACCCCCTTTTTCTTTTGCTTTTCTCTCCCTTCCTGCTCCTCGGTACTGGGAGTCTTGCCAGCAGCGGCCGCACCTTTCTTGGTCGTTACTTTGTACCTCTTGGCTGGCTTGTCCGAGGGGAGGGTGGACGCTTCTGAGGGACAGCGTCGGGAGCAGGCTTCTTGCTTGGAGCGCTGGGCTTCGGTGCCGAACCCGAAGCACCAGGCGCCCCAGCCTTTTGCTGCTCGGCCAGCTCTCTTGCCTTCTGCTCCAGCTTCTCCTGGAGGATGGCTCGTATGCTTCGCGGGGCCATTTCAGTTTCCTCGGGGAATGGCGTACCTTCAGTGGGTTGGCGCACCGTTCCTCGGAGAGGCTTGTCTGGATTTGGAAGTTGATCCTCACGAAGATCAGTGAGGTCAACTATGGGGCTTTTCGACTTTTCACTTCCTTCGGCGCCCTTTCCTCGGATTCTTCCTCTGTATGTGGTGTCGTACTGAAGTATTGTTGGTGCGTCCCTTTCAGCCCTCGGAATAGTCAACAGTGAATCTGCTAGTCCACAGTCTTTGGCAAGCCTTAACAGATTCTTGTTGATCTTAGTCGTATTTGCCGAACAACACAGAAAAAGAAAAGCATTCAGTACATAATGAAATGAGCGAGCCTTCTAATCAAATTGATCCGAACAGAACATGTTAACATCAAAATACAGCATATAGCAAGATCAATCTCAACTTACTTGGGTTGCCCCTTTCCTTGGCAACATAAATTTGATCATCTTGGCCAGGGGGAAACTCATAGTTTCCCCGGACTTCGACATAATCCGAAGCCCACTTCTCCAAGTCATACATGCCCTCGGGAATTATCTTCATCATATTCTTTCAGGAGCAGAGGTAGTAGCGTGAATATCTCACATTCCGAGACATCATGTAGTTCTCGAAAATGTGATGTGTTTGAAGGTTAAACATCTTTACCTCGGCCAGCTTTATGATTGAGTGGATAATTCGGTAGGAATTCACACTCAGCTGGCCCGGGATGAGTTCAAAAAATTGAAGGATCTCCCTCAGGACCCTGTGCATGGGAAACCTGAGGCCACCTTCGGTGATGGCCATCAGGGGGACCGTGATGTGCTCGTCGGAGAATCGAATGCGAGGTCCGGGGATTGTTGAGATTACTACGTCATCAGGGATGTGGTATGTCGTTCAGCAGAGATCTATCCCTTGCTGATCGGTGAAACAATCCCAATAGGGACATGGATCTCTTCCCATTCGGGGGGGAATTTCATCGGGGTCGAGAGCGACGATTTTTCTCCTCTTCTTTGGCGCTTGGGAAGATGATGCTCCGGCAATCCCAGCGTCTCCCTCAGCTTGACTGGAGGAAGCAGTGGGAACATCCTCGTCCTTGGCCTCCTCCTCAGTTTCTTCATCTTCTTCCTCGGCGTCGGCTTCCTCGTCGCGTTCTTCGGCAACCTTTTCCGAAGGTTCGTCCTCGAGGTCTTTGACTTCGTGGTCTGGACCTATTGACTGAAGGGGAGTCACATTGGCCAGGATGAAAACTCCCTCGAATGCTTCAGGTAGGGGTCTACCGCCCACCCTGTACTCCCGGGCCGCGGTTCTGATTACTTCAGCTATCCGTGGATCAACCTCGCCGAGGCCCGAAGCGTTGGGGTCCACGGAATTATACGATTCCGCCGAAGAATTTGAAGACGACGCCATACCTAAAAATACAAGTGCAGGGATAAGACCGTTAGCGAAATGCAAGGTCAAGTCTCCTAAGGTGCCTACGTTCGGTGTACTATGTTAATCTCTCCGAAGGTGGATCATGGTTCCTGAACGACTAAAGTGTCGACGGAGAATGCCGAGCGTAAAGGTTTATCCAAAGGTGAAAGTGCTGTTAGATGGGTCTTGTGTTCGGAAGAACACTGGTTGAAGATGAACATGCGTTCGGAAGAACAGATGAACATCTTCAACCTGTTCTTAGTTACCCAGAAAACGTTTCAGGCAAGGTTGACAGAAAAAGCCCATTTCTGGGCCAAAAAACGTTCAAAAATGTCCAACAAACGCACAAAAGATTGGAGAAACAAGAAATACCTGGAAAATATGGATGATTTGCAGTCGAAATGCAGCAAGATCTGAGTTTTGGGGGAGTTTTTTGTGATGAACGGCGTCATGGCAGAGGATACGATCGACTGGAGAGAGAGAAAAAGTTATTTCTCTTTCCACCGCTCCACCTTTTATACCCAGGGGAGCATTTGAACTGGTGCCGAGCCTCCAGCCATTGGATCTGGGCGGGAGACTGATGTATCGTTGGATGCGTGACGCGTGGCAGTTTCTGCAGGCGCCGTGTCTTCCTCCAGTGACTTAACGACGCGTGGCATGTTCGAAGTTGGCGGTTGCAGAAGTATTTAATGCAATCCCAGCTTTTGTATCTCGAAGCCAGGAACATATCTTCACCCGGCAATGCGCTCTGTTCGGATAAGTTTACGTTCGGATATCTTTCTTTTCCAAGTATGCTTCGTTTGTTCGGCCACACGAGATCAACTCCTCCATCTTTTCCGAGTAAAAGAAGCAGAAGTTGAGGGGCTATTGTAGTGGGCCGAAATATCCGAGGGGGTTCATACGGTCCAAAAGATTGCACCGGGGGTCCATCGTTCAGTTGTCTTAGTTTGCTTATTGCTGAGTTGGCATATTGACACGTCATCCGTCTTTCACCGAACGTAAAGAGGTCATAGGACTGTTGGCCGAACGTAACTTGTCTGAACGTCGGCATTCAATCGTTTGTTCGGCGGAGAACTCCTTTGTTCGGCACAGCACGTTCCCGTTCCCTAATCTTGGCCTTCGTTTGTTCGGCCAATAATCTTTCCTTCGGGACCGCTTTGTTCGGAGACCGCTGGTACAGAACATTCCAGAACCTTCCAATGATACGTGAGTTGCCTTCTCTTCTCACTGCTGTGACGCCTCTTCATGATGTGACATGTCTGACATGAACCCATGTGCCTCTGCAAACCTGGGAAGACGACCTTTATTAAATGCCTCTGACAGTTGATGTCATCTGAGCGTAGGAACGCGCGTGTATCATACGCTCGGTTGGCTTAGCGAGCAAGACTCGCTTGCCTATAAATATGGAGGTACATCTTACCACAAAAGGGCTGATACACTCCTCCCTCTCCCATAAGCAGTTCCTCTTTTCCAAACAAATCTTCTCCTCTTACTCTTCCTTCCCCTACTAACTAGATCGTCGGAGCTTCTACCCGAAGGAACACCCCCCCTCCGGTCTGCAGGTACCCGGCGAGCCACGTCAACCTTCTACGGCACAATAACGGAGGAGCAGAGGGTTCAAGAGGTCCAAGTTGAAAACAGCCCCCTACACTATTGTTGTTTCACATTATATTTCAAGAACTGCATGTCCAGTCGAGCCCTGAGGTCTTTCAGTTTCAGTCTCACTTGGGCCTTCAATAGGAAAATGATCTTGGAAGTTTTCTTTCGAAACACGTACGTTAGCTGGCCGACACAACTTTAAGCAAATACTGTATCTTAGATTAGTCCCCAAATGCTCTACAATTTTCCCGGCCTCTGTAGTGAAATTTTGTGTCTTTTCTCTTATATATATATATATATATATATATATATATATATATATATATATATATATATATATATATATATATATTGAGTTCTAATAGTGAAACCTCTTAGAATTGTCATTATGTTAGACCTTATATTAAAAATTCAGGAAGGTGTTTTCTTAAGAATGTCAATAACGACTCCAAAGCGTTTTATCGACACTATTATCAAGTTCAAACAAACTCGTCTTAGTTAGTGCCTACTTTAAGTATCACATATGTTTTTCTTTCGTATTAATTAAGGGGAGTTGGCTATTGACCCAACGTCAACAAATGTTAGATGGGATTTTCGAGAACCGTTTAAAGGTTGAGGTTATCCGTAATAAGAAGCTTGGAATTTGCGTTAACTCACTGGACAATCCAAAGTCTCTCGGGTTTCTTAAGAATAGGGTTTTCCACTAGCAAGGTTCAATAAGGGGAAAATATTTGAGCACATTATGCTGACAAATATATAAAAATGCGAGGGGAAAAAAAAGGAAATTAATTTTAGCACTCTAAAAATTGATGGAAGGGCTCCAAAACGACGTCGTTTTGTGTATTAATACAGTATAATTTTGGAGCCCCTCCATTAATTTTTGGAGTGTCAAAATCACAATCCAAAAAAAAAAAGGAATAAAATCATTTCTCCAGTTAAAGTCCGGTAGGATAACTATTTAGGTGGAGAAGCCATGTAGAAAGGAAGATGATATGAGAACATGTTACCTGTAGCTTATCGAATGAAGGATGGTCATACTTCGTTAGACTCTCAAGTATCGTCAAGTTTGGAGGACCAAACTTTTTAAGGTGAGGAGAATGTAACACCCCGATTTTTACAAGCAAATAAGACGATAAAAAGAGAATAGGGAGTTAATATTTGGCGGCCCACTTACCGTTAGAATTAGCGTATTTTCTAAGATTTTCGATATAGTCCCAATCCTCTAAAACTTCATCGCAGCACGGGAGTGTCAGGCAAGAGTCCCCGCAAGGTGGACAGCCGTAAGGTTCAAAGAATTATCCGGAATAAATCGGATTAGACCTTGTGAGATTATTCTAGACTAGAAATCTAATAGATACACTTGGATCTTATTAGATTCATTAAGATTTGATATAGAAACATTTGGATCTTATTAGATTCATTAAAATTTGATATAGATACACTTGGATTTTATTCGATTCACCAAGATTTAATATAGATTTTATTAGATATTAATAGATAATGCATAGATTATTCTAGATATGAAAAGCTTCCTATAAATAGGCTCCTCCCCTCCCCTCCACACACCACACCTGCACACACACAAACTAAACACACGGCACTTCTAGAGGGAGAGAGAGAGAGAGCATATGAAAAGTCTCCTATAAATAGGCTCCTCCCCTCCCCTCCACACACCACACCTGCACACACAAACTTCACACACGGCACTTCTAGAGAGAGAGAGAGAGAGAGAGAGAGAGAGAGAGGAGGAGGAGGAGGAGGAGGAGGAGGAGGAGAAAAAAATAAAATTAAAACATGAGGTTCTAGAATTAATAAGTGGGTACTCGCACGGTAAATTGTGTTTCTCGAACGATGTGAGTTACGAATATACTCTGTCTACATAATTCTTTTGGATTGTTTATGTTTGTTTTTATAAAATGTTATGTTCGAATATATTAAAAATAGACGTTTTGTACATAGTGCATATTAAGCACGATTTTTTGCGAACAGGAATTTTTAAAAGAACATGGGATTAATTTTAAAAAGAAAACGAAAAGTTTTTGTGGTAATATCTGGAGCAGCGAGTTATATGTGGGCAGTGAGTTATCATGGGCAGCGCCTATCGATGGTTACTGCTTTGTATCCCCTTGGATTTGATATTACTTCCCTTGTTTTGCTGGGGTCGCTCCCCATGCTACTGTCGGTATTTCACCCATTACGAATTCGAGCCGGAAGTTGCTATAAACATTGTTGATTTTATGCCTACAGGATGTTTTATTATGCCAAGGTTTATGTTCATGACACGTTTTATTGTAATTTGTTTATGCCCTGCATGCTTTATTTGAATTATCACATGTTCTTATGTAACTCCAGTCTATCGTAACTTATTGAATTGGTTTAAATCAGGGATAAAGAGGGTTTATCCATTGCGTGTGGAAGATATCAGTTGTCACGGCTAAATAAGGAAATAATGAATGGCGCTTGTGTGTGCGAGCCACAATTATATAATCTTAAAGTTGTAATCAATGAGCACGCTAGACAGCTCTGAATATAATATTTCATTTTTAATTTACGGTCCTGGGAGTTTTGAATGAAAAAAATAATTATTATTTTTTTTTTGTTGTGATATCCAGGCCTGGGGTGATTTTTAAATCACTGGCTATGTCACGAATTTCTACCGATCGGATTTGGGTCGTGACAGAAAGGTACAACTTAAGTCTTGGCATGAACAAAAATGGTTTTGACAAAAACAAAAAATGTTTTGGCATTATCAGCTCCCTTTCACAATTTATAATATTTTTTATGATTTCAAAAAATTTGTTAAATAAATTAATTGATATTTGTCAAACAAAATTCATATAGATATATAAAATATTACGTATAAATTAAAACATATAGAAATGTTTTCGAGAGGTACCAAAAAGTGAAACAGGAATAACAATTTCGGTCAAAGAAATTACTATACATGTATACCATAGTTTTACGAGTTTAATAAGCTGAATAGCTCAGATTCTATTCATTCGTCAAACGGAGCATTCAATGACTCTAGAGGCACTCAATACACTCACGCAACACTTTAGGGGTGTCAAATGAGATAAAAGGCTCAAGTTAAAGCTTAACAAACTTTTCATTTTTGTGTTAGACGATGGTTGATAGACTAATGAAACATGCCAATGATGAAACTTCTGCAAATGATGTAATGACAAATTTGAATGAACTAATGAAATATGCAACGAAGGCATATGTGTATATATTACTATAACTACCACCTAATTTTTGCATTT
Source organism: Rhododendron molle (assembly GCA_025413875.1). Taxonomy (NCBI): domain Eukaryota; kingdom Viridiplantae; phylum Streptophyta; class Magnoliopsida; order Ericales; family Ericaceae; genus Rhododendron; species Rhododendron molle. The sequence continues at coordinate 23,493,858 of CM046398.1, forward strand.
TCATCATTTTTATTTAATCATCTGATACGAAATAAAACTCCATAAGTATACATTTCAATTTGTAGTGTCCTCCATTTTTTGGGAATTCGCATTCCGATTTTCGGCATAGATAGCCTACTCAAGCTCGAGAAACTGGTGGTTCTCGGCCTCGGCCACGGCAACGGCGGTGTAGTCTACAAAGTCCGCCACCGCCGCACTGCCTCTGTTTACACCTTGAAAGTCCTTCGATTTGATGAAAAGGCAGTGGTGATTCAGCATCAGGCCCCATAGGAGGCTGAGATCCTCAAACGAATGGACTCGCCACTCATAGTGAAGTGCCATGGTGTTTTCAATGGTGAAGGTGATCCAGATTGTGATGGATGTGGTGTCTGCTTCGTCAAGGAGTATATGGAAGCAGGATCACTGCACGACGTCTTGCTTATGCATCAGAGACTGCCTGAGCTGGCAATCTCCGGCATAGCAAGACGTGTGTTAGAAGGAGTGCACTATTTGTATTCCGTGCAAATAGTGCACAGAGATATAAAACCATCAAACTTGTTAATTAACAACAAAGGAGAGATAAAAATTGTGGATTTTGGGGTGAGTGGAGTTGTGTCAAGGAAGCTCAATGTAACAACATCTCATCACGACAATTGTATGGGGACATGTGCGTATATGAGTCCAGAAAGATTTGATCCAGAGAGGTGGGATGGCAATTTCTCCGATGAGTTTGCGGGAGATATTTGGTCGCTTGGATTGGTGGTGCTGGAATGCCACGTGGGTCATTTTCCGCTGATTAGTCCAGGGCAAAAGCCGGACTGGGCGACTTTAATGTGCACGATCTGCTTTGAAGGGAGGATGGATATGCCGGAGATGGCATCACCTGAGTTTCAGACTTTTGTGTGTAGGTGTTTGGAAAGGGATTGAAGGAAGAGAGGGACAATGACTGAGCTTCTTAGCCACCCTTTAGTGACAAAATGTTGGAACACCAGTTCCACTGGTACAAAAGAGTTTATGGGTTACGCTTTGGAAGGTTGATTTTGTTTCTCACCCTCTTTCCTTTTGACCTAACGAAAATGAATGAATAGGCATGAAGGAGCTATCTAAAATATATTCATTTTATGCATATGTTTTTAAAGCACATACCCAAGTTAGTTTCCAAAAACATCAATGGTGCAAATGAAAACGCCATTAGGTCATCCAAAGACACTAAAATATCAAGAAGTTTGAATTCACAACTATTTCTCCCCAACTTTTGTTGAAATGGAGGAGGAAGAAATAGCGGAAAGAATCAATGCTCTTGATGGCTTTAATTTTTTAATAACTTGGTAGCTGGCCCACTAGATCAACTAATCTGGGATATCAATTACGCCGTCATCGAGATGTTCAATCAAAGTCGGTACAAATAAATGTTTTAAACTTGTTACTCCAAAATCATCTATCAATCTATCTTTCTCAAAATGTGGATAATACGAATTGTGTAAATGAAGAAGTATAAAATCCCTAATCTCAATCATGTTTCAAAGATTGGTTGCTTGGGTTGGACTTTTAGTATGATCCCAGGTGCCGTTCGTGGATTGGTTGCTGGGGTGGCTCAAGGGAGCGCCTGATAAAATGGGCAGTTAGGGAGGGCTATCTCTCTGTTATGGGCGATTTGGCGAGTACGTAATACGAGGGTGTTTAACGGGATAGAGGGAGTTTTTAGGAGGGGCTTCGTATGTTGTATTCTCTGCTGGAGCTTCTTCGTGGCTGTCATGGGAAAGGCAAAAAAAGGGGATAGTAGAGCCAGGGAAGGGAGGCACTGGCAGGGGGTGTCCAAACCGTGTGATTCTGCCGCAACGTGGGGGAAGTCCGGTTGGAGGGTGTTCCGAAGGTTTGAGTTGATGGTGCTTAGTGCTTACGCGCTTGGAGGGGAGCAGTTGCGTGGTGTCCGCTTTCAAGTGCTTCTTTTGTTCTACCAAAAAAAAGGCTAGGAAGGTATTTGCATCCTCTGCTCTGATGGTTGAAGCGTTGGCAGTGCCGGATGCATTGCGATGGGCTAGAGATGCTCATTTCATTCGAGTGGAAATTCTCACAAATTGCCTGGCTCTTGTGCAAGGGTTACAATGTTCTGATCATGTTGATGTTTTTGTTAAACCTATTATGGTAGAAATCTTTGAAGTTGTTGAGTCGTTTGAATATGTGGCGGTCACTAAGGTTCCGAGAAATGTCGCAAGACCGGCCCATACATCTGCTAAAGGAGAAAGTATTCGTTGCCCCAAGGGTAGGGCTGTAAGTGAGCCGAGCTACTCGCGAGCTCGGCTCGGCTCGACTCGCTAAGGCTCGGCTCGACTCGGCTCGTTTAGTAAACGAGCCGAGCTCGAGCTCGAGTATCCGGCTCGTTTAGTAAACGAGCCGAGCTCGGCTCGGCTCGTTAGACAAAAGCTCGGCTCGTCAAGGGAGGCTCGGCTCGATAAAGAGAGGCTCGTTAAGTAAATTACTAAGCTCGGCTCGTTAAGGGCTCGGCTCGTTAAGGCTCGAGCCGAGCTCGAGCTCGAGTTTTGGGCTCGTTAAGTTAACGAGCCGAGCTCGAGCTCGCCGAAACTCGGCTCGGCTCGGCTCGTTTACACCCCTACCCAAGGGTAACGCATTTGGCCAGGTGGTGCCTCCCACCAATTAAAATCTGCCGCACTGACATGCTGTCAATACTTTTGCCAACCCTCCACTTTGACGTACAAAAGGGATTGCAACGGTGTTAAAGTCTACCAAGTACCAACCCTGTCTTTTCAACTTTAACCCAACCCTATATTTTTAAGTTTTAACTTGGTGTCAGTACTTTACCTCAGTTTCTCTCTTTTGTAGGAGTGATTTTTTGCTTGGCAACTCAATTTGGAACCGAGAAATTTTTAGGCGACGTATGTGTACCATGTGGTGCTCGCTCAGCACATCTGAGCTGTCTAATTAAGTATTGTACGATTCGGACTTGAAAGAGCAGGGAGAGTGGTGGGATCAGAGGAGAAAGAGGGTTTTAATTTGGACCGTCCAACACACTTTTGGATAGCCCGAATGGACTGTTCGAGTACCACGTGGATCAAAATAAACATAAATAATATTTGAATAGTAGAACAAACCCACTTTCTACAGGTGCAGGTACTAGCTTTTAAACGGGGTAAGTGATCACAGGCAACTACAAAATATGGGCCTGATCAAAAAAAAAATCTGATAGAAAAGAAAAAACTTCAAAATATGGGTCATCACTGTAAACATTTGCTCAAGGGTAAATGTACGGTTACTCAACCAAATTAAGATGAGTTTGAAATCTTGCCTCCTCACAACAAACCAAGTACCCAGTCCCAGGTGACAAAAATGTCTTGAAAATGAACTATCCCAGCTATATAGCTCTACATGTTTTTATAATTGCTGAATGAATTGCTGTGATTGAAAAATAAGGAAAAAGAGAGCCAATGAATAATGTATACAGTATCAAGCTACAAAATTCATCAAATATATCTCAATAGTGGACATTCAACTGGACAAGTATTGAACTAAGAGTTCAAAGAGAGAGATCACATACCTAGATGCACCATTATTGACAATTGCCCGCAAAATAGTTTTGAAAATCATGATTTGGTTGAGCTTAATTAGATAAACACAACACACATGAGCACAAAAGGTTCAACAATATTTGAAAGTGAAAGAACCATTTGAGGGTACCAAACAATCAATTTATCATGACAACCTAGTCTTTGCCGCATGAGCAAATACAAAATCAGGAAGTAGTATTCTAAAGGGGAGAAAACAGAGTACCCATATGATTTCTCTAGGGAATCATATGAAAGAAATATTAACAAACTAAAATGGCTTGAATACTGAGAGGAAATGGAACAGCTACTCGCTTGTAATTGGAAAGCATACATGACAATTCCAGTCTTCAAGGTCAAGAGATAAACCATTGAAGTAAACTTCAAATGCGCTGAATGAACGTATTGGTAACACAAAGAGGGTATACTCCCCGTAAATATGGGCATATTGCAAAGATAGGAGCAAAGAAAGAACAACAGGCTAATTAGAAAGCATACAAGACAATTCCAGTCTTCAAGGTCAAGAAGATAAACCATTGAAGAAGATAAACCATTGAAGTAAATTTCAAATGCGCTGACTGAAGGTATTTGTAACACAAAGAGGGTAAACTTCAAATGGGCATATTGTTAGCAAAGAAACAGAGATACTACAAATTCATCATTAACCAGTTAATTCCCAAAACAGCTCCAGAAACAAAAAACAACCACCAAACCTAACACCCTTGCCTTTCACATTGTTTACGAACACCACAAAAAACGACCAGTTACCACAGAATCATCATAACCAGTTCATTGCCAAAATGCTAGACACACAAAAACAACAGCAAACCTAACACCCTTGCCTTACCATTAGTAATCAGCAAAAAAAAATCCAGAATGTACCTGACTAAACCCTCAATCCCTTTGTGACTTCATCACCTCTAGCACCGCTACCGTTTGCTCACGAATCAAGCCCAACTTCTTCGAGTAAAGCTTCGTCTCCTCCACCCTCAACTTCTTCCACTTCCTCTCCAACTCCACCTTATAAGAATCACTAATCAACCCCAACCCATCCTTCACAATCTTCTCGCCCGAACTCAACCCACCAACGCTTTTACAAAACCCACCTGAACCAAAACCCCCCGCACTCGCCTCAACCTCCGCATCCAATTCCATTATCTCAACCTCCCTCTTTTCTCCTCCCTTCCGCAAACCCACCCTACCGGTTCGACTTCCACTCTTCCTCACACTCGCATTAACATTTGTCTTTCCACTCCCCACACCATTACCTAAAGTATTCCCCCATATCTGTTTGGACAAGTCAAAGGCTTTTTCATCGTGGGGTTTCGAAAACACTAGGTGTTCCTTGCCGTCTTTTTTCCCTCTTATCACAGTATTCTCATACCTCTGCTTTAAGCTCCGCATCTTCTCGTACAGCTGCGACTTTGTAGCGCCCGAGAATCGCAGCGATTCCTTCACGAATTCGAGGAACGCGTTCATGTCAGACCTGGGTTCGAGCCCTTTCTCCGACTTGTACCCAATCATCCCCTTCAAAATACTAATCTCATCCTCTTCACTAAATAACTGTTTTTTCTTCCCCATTTGCTCCGCAACGCCGCTAGCCTTCCTCTTAGGAGCCGCGGGTTTTGATTTCGGGTCGGGACGAGACGGGAAATCCGGTTCGGAGTTGGATGAGGACGAGGGTTGGGGATATGAGGTGCGGGTTTTAGAGGTGTTTGGTTGATTTTGAGCGGAGGGTTTTTTGGGTACAGAAGTGGAAATCTTAGATTTTTCTTGCTCTGCTTCTTCTCCTTCTGATGATGATGCGTCTTCTTCTGCTGCTTCTTCTTCTTCTCCAGATGATGACGAAAGGGTTTGTTTTGGTTCTGCATTTTGGTTTCGAAAGGGTGCCATTTTTCTTGAAGGAGATGTAAGCACGGCTAGGGTTTGTACAGTCCGAAGAGGGAGTGAGAAACTTTCTGACCGATCGTCTACTTTTTATAGAAGGAAGGACAGGAAGAAATTGAAAGGAAAATTCAAAAATCGGTCCCATTAAAAAACAAAAATGCTACTCACACAATCACTCCCACACAACAAATCACACAACCGTTGACGTCAGCATGATGCCAGCGCAAAACGACGTTAAAAAAAAAAAAGCCAGGCTTTCCCCTTTTCCCTTCCCCATCTCTCCATAGACAGCACCCTACTCTCTCTCATCTTTCTTCTCTCACTTCCCCCGCCTCTCTATCATCGGAACCCCCCGCACCGCCCATGACACCTCGACTTCCCCGATCATCTCCTCTCCACAGACAGCTCCCCACTCCCTCTCCTCTTTCTTCTCTCACTTCCCCCGCCTCTCCATCATCAGAACCCCCGCACCGCCCACGACACCTCGACTTCTCCGATCATCTCCTCTCCTCCGTCGCCTCTTCCTTTCTCCGTTTCCCTTTTCTAAGCTTCGTACATCTATTCCACAGCCCATCGAGACCGTAATCGTCGCGCCGAATCCCTTACAGACTGAAGAATAATCAAGAAATTCATGTGATCTGGTTGGACAAACACTTTGAAAAATTACCCATTAAATTACGATTGAGATTGATGGGTACATGGGACATGATTTTGTGGGAATTGCATCACTCTCACTTGGGAATTTTTCAGTCCGAAGGATAATGGAGAGGCGGGGGAAGTGAGAAAAGAAAAAGGAGAGGGAGTGGGGCGCTGTCTGGGGAGAGGCAGAGAGAAGGGGAAAGGGAAAGGAAAAGGGGAAAGCCTGGTTTTTTTTTTTTTTAAATAGCAAAACGACGTCGTTTTGCGCTGGCTTCATGCTGACGTCAGCGGTTGTGATTTGTTGTGTGGGAGTGGGTTGTGTGAGTAACATTTTTGATTAAAAAATTAGTGTTTGTCTGTACTTACGGTACTACGTACCAGTTTAACATAATTGAAAAATAGAACACTTAATTTTTAATCACATTTTTTATGTGTGAACAGTTAACGTATGTGCCAGCGTGTGTGAACGTGTGTGCATGTGCATGGTGGATGCCACCTAGGACAAAGAGTGCCACATAGGACAACCCTTCTGTTTTATTAGAGATTATACTACTTCCATTTCCCAAGTTCGGCTCCCCTCAAGTGACGGTCCCGTCCAGTCCCGGCCATTTGATCTTTTTTCGGCAAATTTCAAGTTCGTTCATTGATCGGATCCATTCATATTGTAGATCTCGTCGAGACGTATAACCCTTGGCAAAAATCGTGTCCATCCAATATTGTTAAATATGCAATTGTAATCAATTTATTTTGGGATAAAAATACCCACACTGAATTGGAACCCCGTTCATCCATTTCTCCAAAATAAATGTGGTCCGATCATGTATTTAACGATATCGGATGGACATGATTTTTTTCACATTCTTGTGTCTCGACGAGATCTACAATATGGACGGATCCGATCATTGAACAAACTTGACATTTGTCGAAAAAAGGTAGACTTGCCGGGACTGGACGGAAACTGTTACTGGACGAGAGCTGCATCCCATTTCCCTCCATTTTTCCCCTATTTTTTTCTTTTCTTCCACTATTATATCAAAATTCAATTTTTGACATATCTATTAATGTCAAACCCGCCTCTCCCTCTCCCCTCCTCACCCTCTCCCCTCCTCTTCCTCTCTCTTCTCCGTCGGTGTACCTTCTCACCGGTTTGGGAGCATGAATTGCTTGTTCGTGGTGACCTTGTTCCAGGTATTCTAACCTCCGGCTGGTGACCTGTAGGCTTGATTCATCACGGCTCCACCTTGTCTTCCCTGATTTCAGTGTTTAGTGGCCGTCGACGTAGGTAATAACGGCGGTTTGGGGTTAGGCTCTGATGGGGTTAGGGATTTTCCTATTTTTTTTTGACCGTTTGGCTCGGTTTCTATCGGCTGTGTCTCCCCCAGTCCGATTTGTACCGGGTTAGTGCTCTAGATCCGGTGGGTGTTGGATGGTGGGCGAATAATTTTAGTTAGGGTTTCGGTGGACTGGCCGAAGTAGAGAGTTTCGGGGTTTGGTGGTGGTCGGAGTGAGGACTGCGGTGGTCAACGGCGGTGTAGGTGGTGCTTCTTGGGGGTTTCCGACGGTGGTAGCAGTGGAACCGTTGTTGGAGTTTTCCGGTAGCAGCTGTAACGATCCTAATTTTGACCCTAATTATTAGGAATAAAATTTAGTAATTTGACTTCTAAATTATTAATTGATTAAAATGATTTACATAATTAAGTATATTTGACCTTGTAACTGGAATCCCTGGCCAACTAAAATCCTAAATACGAATCCTAACTTAATCAAAACCCATCACTCTGCATGTTTGACCATTTTTGTCTTCTGCTTTTCTCCAGCCAATAGGAAGTCGACAACCACCTTAGAAACTTTCCTTTAACCACAAAACTTAACCCATACTCACCCACTCCATTAACCACTAGATTTTCTTTACCCAAATTAATTAGCCCTATATTACTCTTACCTCCAAAATCAAAACCCACTGTTTTTCCCATTTTATTTCTTTCCGGCAGGAGCGAGAGGGAGAGAGAAGAATCATTCATCATCATCCACCATCTTCTTCTTTTTGTTTTTCTTATTTTGCCGAGAGAGAGAGGGCCTACCGTGGGGAAAAGAAAAGAAGGAGAAAAGAGGAAGGAAAAAGAGGAGAAGAAGGAATAGGCCATACACCTTACCGTGCAGTGCACATTCGGAGCTCCGAATCGCCACGTATCATCACCAGCGGGTTCCACCATTGTCGCGAACCTCTTCCGCTTTCGAAATCACCATTTTCATCCATCCTAGCTAAGCTAGAACTCCAAGAACCAAGGTAGATATCTCATTACCCTTAACTCTGAGTATAATTAATGTACTAGTTAGACTTACGGCCCATTTGGATGGAGGATTTGTTTTGGGTGGATTTGTAATGAGGGGAATTTGAAGGTGGATATGTAATGAGGGGATATATTAGGAAGGGTGGTCCCACCTTTTAAGAAGAGTGGATTTGTAATGAGGTGTTTGGATGATTTTTTGAGAAGGGGGATTTAGAAGGTGGATATGATGGGATAGGATATGAAATGACTTTATTGCCCCCATATTTTTATTTTAATGGGTAATATAGGTTAATTTAATTTAAAAAAATTAATATATTAATTTTTTTAAATAACTGGAGAAAATTAAACAAAGTTATATTCAAAATGAATTTAACGACATAATTTTTTTTAAAAGAAAAACGGATTAAATGATAGTATAATATTTGTAAAATATTTCAATTATTATGAAATTATATAGAAAAACAGATTTTGTTTTTTTTTTTTTGAAATAATGAAGAATATAAATATGTTAAATGTTAAAAATGTTTTTTAATAGAATAAACAAGTTTCGAAAAAATTGTAAAAACCGAATTTTCCCAAAAAAATTGTTTCATTGTTAAAATTAGTTGGGTAGTTGAAAGCACATGGTCAACAAATTTGTTGGGTGTGTGATAATTGAGAACACATGTTCACCAAATTTTTTTGGTAATTTTTTCTATAAAAGGCACACATTCCATATTAGAATCTCATTCCATATCTCTTGACCATTAATAGTAATTTGCAACTAATTTCGTATTTTACCTCACAATGGCACGCGCCGCACGCCGAGCTTGGAGTGATGAGGAGGAAGAGTCGTTACTAGAAAAACTTACGACTCTTATAGATCAAGGTGTTTGGCGATTATAGGGATGAAACGCGCCGCACGCCGAGCTTGGTGCCATTGCTTTGGATTTCAGTACTGATGTGGAAAAGCCGGAAGCTTAAGAAAGATGTTGGACAATAAATTTGTACCCTTTGTAATGTACCTTAACTAAATGTTTGAATTTAATTAAGATGATTAGTTTGTCTTCATATTACAGAGTAGATATCCATAATGTTTAAACAAAACGTACAAGTTCAATCAGAATCAAATAGATGTGCCAAGATTACACAACATAAGAAACCTAAGAAAAAAACAACAACGAATTTTGTGGTTAGACTAGTTCGATGTTGAATTTCCAAAGCAATTGCGGAAGTGGAACCATTTTGAGTTGATTGTTGTTGAGTTCGAACCAACTGCATTTGAAGGAGCCAGTATCTTTCCTCATGAAACTGTAACAATGCTCCTTCCGCTTCGTCGAACGTTGTGTATATTTTGAACACTAAGTTGGGCTCAGACAATTGAAACGTAATCAAAGTAGCACTACCATTTGCAACTAAGTTGCCATTAAGGCCGTCATAATTGGCAAAGGCAATACCAACTTATCCATTACTACTAAACATTGCATCATTGCCCAATAACACAAGGCAAGGAACACCACCAAAACTGGGCAAGAACTAGTGGAATAAGTGGCCAAAAATGAGGAAAAAAACAGGCCAAAAAACGTGTCTGCCCACATTGCACCACCAAAACTGCCACAAAATGGAGCCAAAAAAACTACCTACAATGACATTACAAAACTGTCCAAAAAAACAGCCAAGAATGAAATTAAAGTAGCACCAAAATTGTCCAAAAAAAGACCCACAAAACTCCCCACAATGCATAATAAAAACTGTAAAAAAAAAAAAAAAACAACCACAAAACAGCCCATAATCAAGAACCAAAACTGTCCACAAAATTAGCCATAAACTGCCCAGATTGGACAACCAAAACTGTAAAAAAAAACAGGCACAAAACAGCCCATAATGAAGAACCAAAACTGTCCACAAAATCATCAATAAACTGCCCAGATTGGACAACCAAAACTGTAAAAAAAACAGCCACAAAACAGCACAGAACCCAGCACCAAAACTGTCCAGAAATCGGCCACAAAACTACCTAGATTGGACAACCAAAACTGTAAATAAAGCAGCCACAAAACAGCACAGAACCTAGCAGCAAAATTGTCCAGAAATCAGCCACAAAACTGCCCAGTTTGGACAGCCAAACTGTAAAAAAAACAGCCACAACACAGCACAGAACCCAGCACCAAAACTCTCCAGAAATTATGCCACAAAACTGCCCAGAAATCAGCCACAAAATTGTTCAACATACAGCCACAAAACAGCCACTAAGTTACCATGTACCATATGAACACTTGGGCTCAGACTAGTTATAGCTTAATCAATGTAGCACTACCATTTACAAATAAGTTGTCATAATTTGTAAAAGCAATACCAACTAATACATTGCATAAAATATTGCATCATTGCCCAATAAAACAACCCAACTGACAGCCAACTCGCACACACACACATAGCCACTTAAGTACACTTGTGGTCAGATTTTGCCATGATTTCCACCTTCATTTTGCCCAAAATAGCAACTAACATTTGATCATCATTGTTGCCCAAAGAAGTTTAAAGTAGTAAAGTGAGTCATTGCCCAACTTAAATTGGATCATCATAGTTGCCCAAACATGTTTCAAGGTAGTAAAGTGCATCATTACAAAGCAATAAAGAGGGCATAACCCTCTTTGATCATCATCGTTGCCCAAAAAAAGTTTTCAGTACTACGATCATCATTGTTGCCCTAACACATGTTAATTACAAAAGGAGGAGCTCGATACTCCACAAAACGGGTCATAAGCACTATGTAGTTAATTACAAAAATGAGGAGTCACATCCTCCGCCATATTCAACGTTGTACGCATAAGTTTGAAGACATCCTTATGTAGTCTTCAATTTGATTTGGCCCGTTAATATGGCCTCCACCCAAGCTTGTCTATAGTTTTGATTTGGCCCGTTATAACATGTTTACAATTTGTAAGTCAATTAAATATTCGAATCCCCAGATATTAAAAAACTTGCATACTTGTATATCACAATATTCTCCATCTATTTAATTGACCTATTTCTTGACATCCTAGGCCCCAAACGCTAGCTTTCTTTTCTAGAACAGTAGAATTGCTCAGGTTCATTCATGCAGCTGACTTGAAATATCTAGTAGCATATCAAGCACCCTACGGTTCAATAGATTTTGCATTCAATATTTACCTGAAGCATATCAGAACAATCCAGCAAAGCAACACTAGGAGCAAAGTGTGTTCTCAGCAACACTGAGCTGGAGTTGTCCAGTTTGTGTTGTTGATTTTGGTTGTGATGATCGAGACCCTAGAATGTGATGTGGACTTTTGGTTGTTGGCCTCGAAGGCAATGGGTTTTGATGTGTGGGAGGATTGGAATTTTTGTTAAAACTATTGGCAACTCAGATCAGAAAATGCATGTTAAAACTATCGGCAACTCACAAGCATGTTAAAACTATCGGCAATTCAGATCAGAAAATGCGATAAATAGGGCAACTCAGATAAGAAAATGCGATAAATAGGGCAACTCAGATTGCTTGTTCTTCATTTACGAACCTGTTCGAATCCTGGTACGAAAATTTCAGAATTAACAAGGCAACTCAGATCGCAAAATCATGGAGTATTCAGTTCAAATCACAGTTGGAAATGAAGAGAATGAGAAAAAAATCCAACCAATTTCGAGATCATATGGAAACTCAGATCCCAACCCCAACTGTACAACATATTAGGGCAAAATGAACAACAAAAATTTTGATCTTTAGGCAACTCAGATCCAAAAAATCCAACGAATATTCTGTTTGAATCGTTGGTGGAAACCCCAACTTCCAACATCAAAAACCCCCCAAATCGATCACAAACCCTACCGTACAGTACATGTAAATAGAGTGCAGAACCATACCTCAGCCCGTGAGGAGGAAGACGAGGGAGAGTTGAAACCGTCGGAGTACGGCGGTGGAGTCACCAGAGTAGATCGGCGACCTCCTCTCTTCTCTCTCTCTCTCTTTCTTCTCTTCGTTCTTCTGGTTTTCAGAAGAGAAAATAAATCATTTGAGGAACAAATATGAGGACCAGGTGGATCCAAAGGGGGATTCGGAGGGGTAAAAACATCCCAAAAACGCCCGGATTTGCTAGCGACAGGGTGAAACCCGTCCTTCACAAATCCACCAAGAAGGGGATTTGAAGCCGCTACAGTAATCTTCTCCGGCTTCCCAAAAATCGAACCAAACACCGAATTTGGGTGGATTTGAGTGGGACCTGGACTCCAAATCCGGCCGGCTCACAAATCGCCCTTCTTCTCCGCCATCCAAACAGGCCGTTAGTGTTGTGGCTTTAAGCAAGCCCAACCAATCGAAGGAAAAAAGAAGAAGAGATATATATGAAACTAGGAAAGAAAACTGTATACACCCGTACCAACCTCGCCTCTGAATAACTAGACCTCGCAGACGTGAACCATGTCCTTGTGGTCGAACTTGCTTCTCCGGACAGAAAACGTTTTTAGCTAAAAATAATGACGGGACGTGATAGGATTTGTTTGGCTACCGTATTGTTACTGTTATTGTGCTTTGTTGTTATTGACTTTGATAGTGCATAAGTTAGTCTAAACCTTTAGACTTACTAATTAGTGGGTTAATGTAGTCTGATATTTTAAGCATATAATGATACGAGTAACAATAAGATTTTACTACTAAGTATATTTGTAAAACACGTGAAAAGTACTAGAACATTTATTTTGAGATCCCCAGGATCAAGTTGTTTAGACAAAAACCTTTAGCTTAACTCCAGAACTATTAAGATCAGTAAAATAAAAGATGCAGAGTTTTATTAATGAAATATTAGTTGTAGTAAATAAAAGATATAAGTTAAAGTGATTCCTCAGTTCCGTTCAAAAAAATAAAAATAAAAATAAAGAGGTGATACCTCAGTTAACTAATTTTGTAATATTATCTTGTGAAATTCTAATTACAAATTTTACTTTGGATTCTACAAGTTGCAAGATAAATCTATGGTTTATGAAATAACTTTTCAATCCTCAAATATTTGAAGTTTTTAAAGTGAACTAATGTGCTAAATCGTAATGAAGCCAAAAGTCGCAAGGACAAATGTAAACGCTTTATGTGTTACTTAAATTTCTTATCAATCGTTGTTCTTGAAATTATTAAACATATTATGGTTGTGAAGTTTACCTTATTGATGAATATGTTGAGATTGTAGTGAGCTATATGGAATTTAGATTCATGGAATTGGTATACGTACGTAGAAGGTCACATAGACGTGGTTAAGTTGAATGGAAGATGGTGAAATTCTCAGAAGTATGTTGTTGCGATTATGAGTAATGACTATGACAAGGATTACCAAAGGGGGTTAAATTGTGAAAGGGTGCTAACAGGGGCCCGTGTTGTGCTGATTTGTACTTTCCGAGGAGTTGTGCTGCTTTGTACATCCTCATGTGCTGCGTTGCACATCCCGAGGAATTGTGTTGCTTTGCACATCCTCATACGCTGCTTTGTGTATCCCAAGGGATAGTGCTGATTTGTACACCCTTAGGGGGGGGGGGGGGGGAGAGAGTGAATCTTGTGAAAGTTTTCGTACTATGGTTAATGAGTGAGGATGGTTAAAAAAAAAAGAAAGGGATTTGTAAGGTTTAACTTAAATTGAAGGCAAGATAATGAAATGACTATCTTGTAATCCTGTTTGACGTTGGACGTATTCAGTTTTGTTTCCAATTGTTGTCCTTATTACTATTGTTTTATAATGTAAGGGTTAAAGAGTAGGAGATTATCTATTGAGTGTCAAAACTCATTTTTGTGCCATTTGGCCTGGCGTTCCATGCCAGGTATTCAGGGGATGAGAGGTAATCAGCACTTTGAGGAAGAGAACCCAGTTGTTGAGACTGAGCACGAAGAAGCTTGGAACCCGTATTGGAATTAGAGTCTTGCTCTGTCCTATTTTATAAACTAAGTTGTTAGACTTCTGTACCCGTACCCTTAGATGCTCTGATTTATTTTTAGTACTGATTTCAAGTTCCAAGAAATGTAATCTTAAGTGCTTAACTTATTCTTTGTAAGGTTCAAATTATGTTTATTTTTAATTCGAATTTTAAGACTTCAGCTGTTAAACTCTGTTTTGAAGATTAATTACCATAGAATTATTTTAAAATTTGTTAAATTAATTTAAAATGATTTAATTAACGTATCCGTAAATCGAGGCGTTACAGCAGCTCTGGCCTGTTTTTGTTCGTCGACGTTTTCCTTGCTCTAGGTCAACAACGGCAATTTCAGGCGCAAAGCAGTGTTTGGTTTCCAGCACGGGATTAGATTTCTTCTTTCGCTTGTGACTTGTTTGTTGTTTTGATAACATCTGTTATTATTGTTTACGGGTTTGTACTGAGATTTCGTTTGATTTCTCTCTGCCTAGTTGATTAGCACCTAAGATCGTAAGATCGTGGTGCTAAAAGTTCCTTAGCTTGTGGCGTTTTTAATTATTTTTGTCGTTTTTATGTGATTTTTGTGCGTAAGGTAGTTTGCTCCGTGTTTCAGGCAAAACGCCCTTAAAAGGCGTACTTGATCGTAAAGCCATCTCTCAAGTGATTTCAAGTATCTTTGCCCGGTGGAATCTGTGCTAAAGTAACCAAAGGGCGAAGACGTGAGCCATCGGGTGAAGCGGTGGCCGTCGGGTGCCAAGATTTGGAGGCTGGCCTGCATTTTTGGAGTTAGGCTCAGCGTATCGATACGCTTTTTGCCCGTATCGATACGCGCAGGTTACCCTGGGCTCCAGTTAATGTTGTATTGATACGGCCTAAACCCATATTGATACGGGGAAGTTACGTGAAAAATGGCCATTTCAACTTAACGACATGGTATCGATACTTTGCATAATCCGTATCGATACAGGGAGCCTTCGGCCAGATATTTCTCACTTTTTAGGCTTTCCACTTTTGGAATAGTTGCTTCTTTTGGGATATTTTCAGATATTTTATGAGAGTGAACCCATTTTGTATAAATAGGGGTTCCGTCTCTCTCCTTTACTATCTAGTTCATTACTACCTTTAGGTTTTTCTCCATTAATGCTTTTTCAAGCTTTTCAAGTGTAACTTCTTTAGAGCTCAAGTAAGTTGGTCCCGTTTGTTCATTTCTCGCTTGTTAAAGTTGATCGTACGGACTAGATCTTTTATAGTATCAAGTTTATTTTCGTTTTCTTCGGTTAAAATTCATGTCTTGCTCGTATGCTTTGTTTTATGCTTTAGCTATGAGTGAGTAGTCTTTTGGGCTAAGTCTCGGGGTAATCTTTCCCAATGACTTAGGAGGTTATGTGGTGCTTGAGCCCTCGGGTTTAAAAGCTTGGTTTACGGAATAGAGCTTGACTTGCCTTTTTGGTCTAAATAAAGGGTGTTAACTCCTCGGTATGGTGTTTAGTCAAGCGGTCTTGGCAAGTAGCATACCGAGGGCTTGTGGCCTCTTATATGTTAGATAAATGTTAAAAAACAAGTTGGTTCACCTCCGTTAAACCGCATATTTCGATAAGCGTATTCTTTAAAGCTAAATATTTCGAGCGTGAGCACGCGGTCGTGATTCACGTTCGAGTTATAATCGAGAACCAATAACGGCCTTTGTCAAGGGTTAGAAGACCTCTAGACTTGCCTCTTTAAGTTCATTAAGGACATCTCTAGTCATCTTATTTGTATTTTCACCGTTAAAGCAAAACTAAGTTGGCCGTCTTAAACGCTGAAACCCCACCATATAAAACCTTCAATCCAGTTTAAGCTATATTCGATTCTCTGTGGGTACGATCCCGGACTTCCGAAAATATGCTAAGAATGAACTAGCCCTACGCTTGGGGTATCAAACAGTGCATCTAAGGCAGAGGCCATTTTCGGTTTAAGCATTTGGCGCCGTTGCCGGGGATTCTTATTATAGCTCATATTTGGAGGATCGTCAAACCACTGTAAGTACTCCATTTAATTTCTATTTTGTGCATCGTATGCTCAGCCTAGTGAATACCTCTAACTGAGCCTCCAATTCGATTTGAGGTGTAACGAAGCTAGTTTGAGTATCCATTGCCTTTTCTCTTCTTATACTATTTGTGCATATATTGAGGCGGCGGCATAGCCCTTCAGAATTGTCTTGAGAGAGAGGCGGCGGCATAGCCCCTCTAGTCTGTTTTCTTATTGCAGAGCAGTTTCAGGTTTCTGAAAAATTGCTTTGGGCCAAAGTTCATGCTTGTTGTTTATCGTGGGCCTCGGCTGTATCGTAGTCCTCGCTCAAACCGCCTGCACCGGTCCAGTTCTCTGCCTTGCGAAAGAATCAGCACCCTACGAGCATACTCTCCACTAAGTAGCTATTCTCGGCCATATTCTCCATCAAGACAATCAATGGCAGATGAGGAAGCTCCCCCAATGAGGACTCTTAAGGATTACTTGAATCCGGAAAGGGTCATTCAACAGTCACCTATAGTTTTTCCATGCCCCACCACTGCTGCAAACACATTTGTGTTCAAATCAGACTATCATCGTTGCATTCCGTTTTTCCATGGCATGGAGCGTGAGCATCCGTATCAACATGATGAGCACCTAATATTGTAGATATTTGGTGCGACTAGTCCCTGCTTATGTTGTTTTATCTAGTGTTTATTTAGCTTTTATAGTGATATTGCACGTAAGGTAGGTTTTTGTGTATTTCAGGTAAAACGTGCAAATAAGGCGCATTCGGCGCCATGGATGGCCCAAGCTTAGGGGAATGAAAATAAGGTCTTTGAGAATTTGGAAGTTCTTTGGGAGTACACTCTTGGGAATTGAAGATCTGGAGATAACCTCCCGTATCGATCGGCTTTTATGCGTATCGATCTGGCGTAGAATACGTGGGACATCGAGCCTTCCGTGTCGATACACTCCACTAGAGCCAGTATCGATGCATTGGAGCTCTGACCCGGATATTTGTTACTTTTGGGCCTTCCATTTATGGAATAGTTGCCACTTTTAGGATATTTTCAGATATTTGAAGTGAGAGAAACCCATTTTGTATAAATAGGGGGTTCATCTCTCTCATTTATATCTAGTAAGTAATTAGTTTAGGTTAGTTCCATTATTGTCTTCTTCAAGCTTTCTCTTTTGCAATTTTCTTAAGAATTCAAGTAAGTCTTTGTCGTATCGTCTTTTCTCGTTTATTAATGTTGTAGCTACGGTTGGGATCTTTCTTAATATCAAGTTTATTTTCGTTTTCATCGGTTAAATATGTTTGTCTTTTCTACCATGCTTTCTAGTCTTTTGAATATGCGTGAGTAGTTGATTAGGCTTGGCCGTGGGGCCGTTATCACCTCGTGACTTGTGTTAACTTGCTTCTCTCAACACATGGCTTGACGTTTTGTATGGAAAGCGAGATGAGTTCACCTTTATGTAACAAAACTAGCTGATGTTAATCTCCGGTGATCATATGCTCGCTCATATGGTTCCGTGAGCGATGTCTCGGTTTGTGTTTGCCAAAAGAATGAAAGAATTCACTTGTTCTCCATGTTAAATTTCTAGTCTTTTATTGGTTTCAAAGCTAAACATTCCGGTTGATAGCCTAAGCCGTGCGATTCAACCGAGTTTTCGTTGAGATTTGTTCGTTGGCTAAGTTACGGGTGTTGACGAATCCATTGCCATGCCGCTTGTTTAATTTAGTATAAACCTGCTTTTCTAGTCTTTTAGCACCATTCAAAGTAAAACCAAAAGTTGGCCGTCTTAAACGCCGAAAACCCTTACACCTACAAATCCAAACAAGCTATATTCGAGCTCCCTGTGGATCGACTCGGACTTTCCCGCTATACTATGCAAATCGTTAGTCATAGTCCGGTTTATAAATAATTGAATTTGACGGCCGTTTGGTAAACTACAACGACTACCGAATGGGCCCATCAAATTTTGGCGCCGTTGCCGGGGAATTCTTATTATAGCTTATTTGGATGATCGACAAACCATTGTAAGTAATCCATTTGATTTTCCTTTGTGCAACGTATACTCAACTTAGTGGATACCTCTAACTGAGCCACCAATTCGACTTGAGGTGTAACGAAGCTAGCTTGAGTATTCATTTCCTTTTTCTTTTCTTGTATGCATATATATTGAGGCGGCGGCATAGCCCCTCACGCTGTTTTGAGAAAAGAGGTGGCGGCATAGCCCCTCTAGCCTATTTTAATTTCGTTCTTATCTTTGTAGTAGAATGGCGGGGGCCATTGAGGAAATAGTCCCCAAGACTATGCAGGAGTACCTTTATCCCAATCCAATTTTTACACCCTCTTGCATAGTCACCCCTTCCGCCAATGTTCTAAGTGTTCAGTCGGGCCTGCTTCCAGTGTTGCCCCATTTTCATGGTTTATCCTCTGAAAATCCATGTGGGCACATCATAGAACTCGAGGAGCTTTGCATGAACGATAAAGATGTCTTATTTAAGATATTTCCATCATCTTTGAAAGACATGGCTAAGGGTTGGTTTCATTCCTTGAACTCAAGATTAATACTTACATGGCAAGATATGGAGGAGCAATTTTTCAAAAAGTTTTCCCCAATGCATGAGACTTATATGCTACTACGTGAAATTGTCAATTTTTATCAACTTGATGATGAGTCTTTTGCGTGTTGTTGGTGGCGGTTTACATACCCCATACTCTATTGGTCACAGCATAGCTGCGAAACAATGCACCTTATCCCCATTTTCTATAAGAGTTTAAATTCTACAACGCGTCAGCTTGTAGAACATATGTTTGATGGTGCATTCTTGGATAGAACCGCTAATGAGAGTTGGGATTACTTTGATGAATTAGCTGAAAATTCTGAATCTTGGGTTTATGATGTCCATGTTGAAGATGCCAACTTAAATGTTGAGGAAGAGAAAATAGAGCCACTTATCATTTTTGAAGATGTTGGTTTAGATTTGAAAACGCCCTTAGAGTCTGAATGGAGTGATGAGCCTAATGATGAACCTGATGTCCAATGTTCTCCCCCTTTGGATTTCCCTATGTGTGACGATCCGGGGGAGAAATTTCTCATTGTTGAGAAAACGAATGCGGAGGCTGACTTTTTGTATGCTCTGCTGAATGAGCAGGATGAGAAGAATGTGAATAGACCTGAGAGTTTGTCTCCTTCCTTTGAGGAGATACCATCCATAGAAATTTTGAACCATCCAATACTCTCGACTCTAGATGGTGCCACCCCTCCTATGGAGTCTCCATTGGAAGAGCTTCTAAAAGTCGAACTGATTGATTTTCTTGGTGTTGATAATTTTGATTTAGTTTATCATCCTTCTCTTGTAGATTTTGTCAACAATTTGAAAATTGATTTAGTTTGGAATATGCATTTGATGGCACTTAAATGTATGAAACGAATTCGACAATTGCTTTACTCAAAGTATCTTTTCTGGTGGCATGGTCGGATTCAATTTTTGAAGCAAAGTGTCGAGTGTAGTGCTATGTTCCTTTTATTAGCTCTAGTTGGCATGTTAAATGTTCGGAACCCGCGTTTGGCTGCATGTACATACCTCTTTCTTTTTCTTTCTTTTTTTCTTTTCCTCTTTTGATGGTCCGGTATAGCCACCCATTTCTCGCTTGGGAAATGGGAAGAAAAGTAGTACCCGTGTAATCGCGTGAAGATTTGGTTGCGTTTTACTTTTGGTTACTTTTGAGTCCGGATAACACGAGCCGGACGGTACTAATGTCATTTGCTTTTTAGTAGGTAGTTGGTTCTTAAGTCTTTTGCAGGGTAAGCATGCTACCACACCAGCTTTGGTGGTTTAGGTCTAAAAGCTAGAGTGAGTGAGGCATTCATGAGCCCTAAGCATGGGTGCGGCTATGTGTCGCGGTTGTAAGACCAAGAAAGCCCCGGCGATGACCTTGTGTGACTAGCTGTGATTCCGATGAAGGAGCCGAAAGAGTGAGCCTTGGAAGCAGTTCCAATGACGAATGGAAGCAATGACAAGAAAGCCTCCAATTTGGTCGAGGTATAGGGTGGTTGACATTCCACCCCGGCGGTACAATCTTTTGTTCTTTTCCCTCTCTATACTGTTGTTCTTCATGCTATGAGGACATAGCATCGTTTAAGTTGGGGGGAGGGATATATATGTTATATATATGTTCATGAGACTTGTCTCATTTTTATATGTTATATATATGTTCATGAGACTTGCCTCATTTTTCTGCTTTTGGTAATTTTTCAAATTTTTTGTGCAATCCTCCCTTGTTAGTAGTAATTTCGCTTGTTAGATATTTTAATTATGCTCAATTGTGTCAATATGGCAAGAGTCGTGTATCCCGTTGAATTTGGTTATGTGTTTTAATCTATGTCATTTGCATATACATGAATTTTGTTGAACAACTTGAACCTAAAAGTCAAGTCAAGTAGTGTGCATCGCTAGAGTGGAGATTCATTTCTTAAGCATCCCATGCTTTTTGTTCTCATTTCTCGCATTTGCGTAAATAATATCTTTTGTTCATGCTTGAGTAGTGTATATATCTTTCATGCATCTTATCGGAGTTGTTGGCGTGCTTGGGAAATGATTCAAGACATTTTTGTTTGATTAAACCATATAAGAGTCTCCTTGTCCTTATTTTGAACCATAGTCCGAGTCTCTTCCATTGTTTAAACTTAGGCAACCGGATGTTCGGAGAGTTGTGTGTCTATCGTTTTCAATGTTTCAAGGAGGTTTGGGGGTGGTGTGAACGTGATTAGAAGTGGTTGGGATGCAAAATCCAAAGAATTGGTTTGTTCCTCTCCCACTACAAAAGCTAATGCCCCAAATTTTCATCTCCCTCTCCAAAGCCCTCAAAATTGGCCCCTCAAGCTCTCTCACTACAAATCTCACTTCAAATGACCCTATTTCTAAAAGAGAGAAAAAGAAAAGAAAAGAAAATCAAAAAAATGCTATAAAGAGCAAAAGCATATTCGAAAGAGGGTTCAATATTATGATGAGAGGATTGGTTTGACCTCCGGGCTAGCTTACATTCCGGATGAGAAAGAATCCGATGGAAAGGGGGAGCTCGATGCTCAATACTATGAGGATCCGGATGAGGATGACGTCTATGTGTGGTTGAGTCGGTGGTAGTAGTTTTTGTAGGACTTATCTAGTAGTTGTTCTTTATTTCTTCTTCGTAATTTTGTTTGATGTTTGGCCGATATGTGGCCATGCCTTGGGTAGTTTAGGGTCGGTAGTGGCCAAGGGTAGATGAACCGTGCTAGCATATGGCCACTACATTTTTGTAGTCCCTTTCTCTTTGTATCCAAGGTCGTTATAAGCTAATAAAGTCATCCGTTGATCTTTTGTACGCTTCTTTACTCCGTTTGATGCATAATTGATATTTATTACTTTTTGAGTATGATTTATTCCTAGTCTTTCCATACTTGTCGATAATTAGCTTTTCTTTCGTTCTAAGCGCTCTTTTTGATAGCATGTGTAGCATTTTGTCTCTTGCTATTGCATTTACTCGCTAACGCTTGTCATGGGATGTATCTTTTATATCATTGTGTAAAAAGTTGAATAAGAGCGTATCCTTGTGAGTTTTGGAGTCGAAACTCGTTGTGGTGCATGTATACTTGATTGTTCTAATATAGCAAAGTTTGTTCATCCTAGTTCATGGCATGCTTGTGCATGGATTGCACTTGATTCGGATTTGAAGGGGTGTTTTGGACTCTTGCCTAGTTGTAGTAGTTGAGCATAACTTTTGTATCTTGAATCTTAGGAGGATTGCATAGCTTAGTTAATTATGTTTTGCTTTAGTTTGCTAGGGACTACCAAAGTTCAAGTTGGGGGGCGTGATGAGCACCTAATATTGTAGATATTTGGTGCGACTAGTCCCTGCTTATGTTGTTTTATCTAGTGTTTATTTAGCTTTTATAGTGATATTGCACGTAAGGTAGGTTTTTGTGTATTTCAGGTAAAACGTGCAAATAAGGCGCATTTCGACGCCATGGATGGCCCAAGAGCTTCCAGGGAATGAAAATAAGGTGCTGAGAAGCTGGAAGTTGCTGGGAGCTGCCTGCTGAAGCTGAATTGAAGATCTGGAGATAACCTCCCCGTATCGATACGGCTTTTTATGCGTATCGATACGCGTAGGTTACGTGGGACATCAGAGCCTTCCGTATCGATACACTCCCTAGAACCGTATCGATACGTGGAGCTCTCGGCCAGATATTTGTTACTTTTTGGGCCTTCCATTTATGGAATAGTTGCCACTTTTAGGATATTTTCAGATATTTGAAGTGAGAGAAACCCATTTTGTATAAATAGGGGCTTCATCTCTCTCATTTATATCTAGTAAGTAATTAGTTTAGGTTAGTTCCATTATTGTCTTCTTCAAGCTTTCTCTTTTGCAATTTTCTTAAGAATTCAAGTAAGTCTTTGTCGTATCGTCTTTTCTCGTTTATTAATGTTGTAGCTACGGTTGGGATCTTTCTTAATATCAAGTTTATTTTCGTTTTCATCGGTTAAATATGTTTGTCTTTTCTACCATGCTTTCTAGTCTTTTGAATATGCGTGAGTAGTTGATTAGGCTTGGCCGTGGGGCCGTTATCACCTCGTGACTTGTGTTAACTTGCTTCTCTCAACACATGGCTTGACGTTTTGTATGGAAAGCGAGATGAGTTCACCTTTATGTAACAAAACTAGCTGATGTTAATCTCCGGTGATCATATGCTCGCTCATATGGTTCCGTGAGCGATGTCTCGGTTTGTGTTTGCCAAAAGAATGAAAGAATTCACTTGTTCTCCATGTTAAATTTCTAGTCTTTTATTGGTTTCAAAGCTAAACATTCCGGTTGATAGCCTAAGCCGTGCGATTCAACCGAGTTTTCGTTGAGATTTGTTCGTTGGCTAAGTTACGGGTGTTGACGAATCCATTGCCATGCCGCTTGTTTAATTTAGTATAAACCTGCTTTTCTAGTCTTTTAGCACCATTCAAAGTAAAACCAAAAGTTGGCCGTCTTAAACGCCGAAAACCCTTACACCTACAAATCCAAACAAGCTATATTCGAGCTCCCTGTGGATCGACTCGGACTTTCCCGCTATACTATGCAAATCGTTAGTCATAGTCCGGTTTATAAATAATTGAATTTGACGGCCGTTTGGTAAACTACAACGACTACCGAATGGGCCCATCACAACATATCCGGGAATTTAAGGAAACCCTCCAATCGTTTGTTACTGTGGATGCGCACCTCAACCAAGCACGCCTGAGACTCTTCCCATTCACTTTGAAGGATAAGTCTAAGACATGGTTTCACTCATTGAAACATCAATCTTTGACCACATGGGAGGAGGTTCAAGATATTTTCCACAAGAAGTTCTTTTCAGCAAGCCGAACAAAGCTTTTGATGGATCAAATTCAGGCTTTTAAGCAGCGTGAGGGAGAAGCGTTCCACCAGTATTGGGAGCAGTACAAGGACCTACTTTCGACAGTTCCTCACCACAATTTCACTCTATATCAACTGATCCATTACTTTCATATGGGTTACTCGCAACAAAGCAAGCAATTGCTTGATACCATGTGTACCGGGGGTTTCATGAACAAGTCTCCCGAAGATGGTTGGGAATACTTGGATGAAGTGCCCAAGAAGTCGTTGAATTGGAGTTACGAGGACGTCAGCGATAGAGCTATGGCTAGCCAGGGCCCCGGTGGCTCCGGGAAGTTCTCCATAAATGAGCACCAAGCTATTGAAACGAAAATGGAGCAGCTGGCCAAAAAGCTGGAGAGGTTAGAGTTGAAAGGAGAAAAGGAAGCTAAAGCTATCAATTGTGTGGAGGAGGTTTGTGTGCTTTGTGAAACAACGGGGCATACCACTGATAACTGTCAAGGCATCCCCGTTTATAAGAATGTGATGAGTGCTTATGCAACGGAAGAAGTGCATGCCTTGAATCAACATTTTGATTCTAATCCGCAAATGTTTAATTCGGGGTGGAGACAAACACCGGGACCACGTTGGAACCAACCAAATGAAGCTGGATCTTCTCAAGGACCGCCGTAGTTTCAATCTCAGACTTGGCGGCAACCTCAGTTCAAATCCCCCCACGGTTTCCTGCTACCCAAGGCCCTCCGGGATTCGTACCATTTGGCCAATTCCAAGGCCAGAATCAGTTTCAGCAACAACGAGCACCCTCGCCTCGTCGGTCTTTGGAGGATACCATGAATGCATTTTGTCAGATGCAAGTGACCACCAACGAACAAACTGCTCAAGCCATGAATGATATAAGGAACCAAATGGGGAAGTTGACTACGGCTATAGGCGTGTTGCAACAAGAACGAGGGAAGCTTCCCACTCAACCTTTAGCAAATCCACAGGGACAACATCTAATTGGTAGCTCTTTGGTGCCTTTTCCCGAGCATGCCAAGGCCATTATTTCATTGAGAAGCGGAAAGACGGTGGACAATGCTCAAGTGGAGCCACTGGCAGCGCCACTTTTGTTTGCTATTCCGCCACCACCAAAGCCGACAACACCAATTGGGGAATCTCCCAAGCAAGCTTCTACGGAGGATGAGAAAGGAAAGGCAAAGGAAAGTAATGTACCGCCAACCTTCACTGTTCCAGCACCATTTCCAAACCGGCTAAGGACGCCGGCCAAGCCAAATGTGAACTCTGATATCTATGATGTACTCAAGCAAGTAACGATCAACCTCCCTTTGCTCAATGCCATTAAGCAGATTCCCTCATATGCCAAATTTTTGAAAGACTTGTGCACTCATAAACACAAGCTCCAAGTGCAAAAGAAGGTCTTTTTGACTGAGCAAGTGAGCTCACTCTTCCAGTCGGGCCTTCCGCCCAAGTACAATGATCTGGGGTGTCCTACGATTTCCATCACTATTGAGGGCAAGGTTGTAGAGAAGGTTCTCCTTGATTTGGGGGCAAGTGTAAATTTTTGTCGTTTTTCGTGTATGAGCAACTCGGGTTAGGTGAAATGAAGCCAACGCGGGTGACGTTACAATTGGCGGATCGAAGTATCCGAGTTCTTAAGGGGATGGTCAAAGATGTGCTTGTTCAAGTTGATCAATTTGTGTACCCCGTTGACTTTGTGGTTTTAGATACGTGCCCAGTGCCAGCGGCTCAGTCCTCTGTTCCTATTATTCTCGGGCGGCCTTTCCTATCAACTTCCGATGCTGTGATTCATTGCCGGGATGGCCGGCTCAACATGAGTTTTGGTAACATGAAGATGCAAGTCAACATGTTCCATATTGGAAGCCAATTGGGGGATGATGAGGATGTATGCGGGGTTAGCATGATTGATTTGCTTGTCCAAGACCATGTCGATGAGTTTATTTGCAAGGATGAATTGGAAATAGCGCTTACTTCCACCGAGGTTGATTTTCTTGAAGCCCACGAGGTAGCATATTTGTGTTCTTTGTTGGATAAGGAGGAGGCGTGTGGGATAAACCCGTGGATTTCAAAATTCGAAGAGCTACCGCCTATTGAGAAGCGAGCCATTCCATCTTGTATGGAATCCCCGACGCTCGAGCTCAAGCCGCTACCAGACACCCTCAAGTATGCTTATCTTGGCGATGGCCAAACGTATCCGGTGGTGATTTCATCCACTTTGTTCGACCCCCAAGAGTTGGAATTGCTTGCTTTGTTACTGAAGCATTCCAAGGCCATCGGGTGGTCCATAGCTGACATTAAGGGTATTGATGCATCGCTTTGCTCGCACCACATTTACATGGAAGACGATGTTAAGCCATCTCGCCAACCTCAACGGCGATTGAACCCGATCATGAAGGATGTCGTGCTAGCGGAAGTGCTCAAGTTATTGGACGTTGGTATTATTTACCCGATTGCGGATTCTAAGTGGGTGAGCCCGATACTAGTGGTACCTAAGAAATCTGGGGTGACGGTGGTGTGGAACGAGAAGGATGAGCTAATCCCAACGCGTGTCCAAACCGGTTGGAGGGTGTGTATAGACTATCGAAAGCTAAATGCAAGTACCAGGAAGGACCATTTTCCTCTTCCCTTCATAGATCAAATCTTGGAAAGGGTGGCTGGCCATCAGTTTTATTGCTTCCTTGACGGATATTCCGGATACAACCAGATTGAGGTGGCTTTGGAAGACCAAGAGAAGACAACATTTGCGTGCCCATTCGAGACCTTTGCTTATCGTCATATGCCGTTCGGGCTTTGCAACGCCCCCGGTACTTTCTCGAGGTGTATTATGGGTCTTTTTAGCGATATGGTTGAGAAAATCATGGAGGTGTTCATGGACGATTTTTCCATTTTTGGTGATTCCTTCAAGGCCTGTCTTACCAACTTGGGGCTCATGTTAGCCCGGTGCGAGGAAAAGAACCTGGTGCTCAACTGGGAGAAATGTCACTTTATGGTAACCGAAGCATCGTGCTTGGCCACATTGTGTCATCCAAGGCCATTGAAGTTGATCGGGCAAATATTGACTTGATTGGTAACTTACCAACTCCAGAGTGTTTAAAGGATATCCGATCCTTCTTAGGGCATGCCGGTTTCTATCGGCGGTTTCTAAAGGATTTTAGTGCCATCGCCAGGCCTTTGTGCCATTTGCTCGCCAAAGATGTCCCTTTTGAGTGGACGCCAGCTTGTGAGGTCGCCTTCGCCAATTTAAAGTCAAGTCATACCTCACCACCTATTGTGCGGTCTCCGAATTGGGAGTTGCCATTTGAGCTTATGTGTGATGCCAGCGACTATGCCGTTGGGGCCGTTTTGGGCCAACACCGAGGCAAGGAGCCGTATGTCATATATTACGCTAGCAAGATGCTCAACGAAGCCCAGATGAATTATTCCACAACGGAGAAGGAGTTGCTAGCTATAGTCTTTGCATTGGACAAGTTTCGGTCTTATTTAGTGGGAGCTCCAATCACTGTCTACACCGATCACTCCACGCTCAAATACCTTTTCACGAAGCAAGATGCCAAGGCGCGGTTGATCCGGTGGATTTTACTCCTACAAGAGTTTGATCTTACCATTAAAGACAAAAAGGGTATCGAGAATGTGGTGGCCGACCACTTGTCACGTTTGGAATTCGAAGACCACACATCTCACATCCCGATCGGTGACTCTTTTCCCAATGAGCAATTGTTTGCAATCTCCACGGCTCCATGGTACGCCGATATTGTGAACTACTTGGTTACCGGATTGATGCCTGCTCATTGGAATTTGCAAGAAAAGCGTCGGTTCTTGGCAGAGGTGAAATGGTTCTCTTTTGACGACCCGTATCTCTTCAAATATTGTGCCGACCAACTTGTCCGACGTTGTGTGCCCGATTCTGAACAACACAGCGTGATCAAATTTTGCCACACGGAGGCTTGTGGAGGCCATTTCTCATTCAAGAAGACCGCTGCCAAGATTTTACAAAGTGGTTTCTATTGGCCTACACTGTACAAAGACACGTTTGCCTTTTGCCGGGGTTGTGCTCGGTGCCAACTTTTGGGGTGCGCGACACAACAGAATGAGATGTCGCTTACTCCGATCTTGATTATTGAAGTGTTCGATTGCTAGGTCATCGACTTCATGGGGCCGTTTCCGTCGTCTTTCGGATACCTCTATATATTGTGGGCGGTTGATTACGTCTCCAAATGGGTAGAGGCCATTCCTACGCGTACCAATGATCATTCTGTTGTGGTCGAGTTTTTGAGGGACAACATTTTATCAAGGTTTGGGATGCCGAGGGCTATTATCAGTGATCAAGGGTCCCACTTTTGCAACCGGTCCATTGCCGCTCTTATCAAGAAGTACTCCATTGTGCACAAGGTTTCAACGGCTTACCATCCGCAAACCAATGGCCAAGCAGAGTTGGCGAATCGGGAAATCAAGAATATCTTGGAGAATCTACTCGTTTGGTTGACGCCTTATGTGCATACCGTATTGCTTATAAGACGATTTTGGGCATGTCACCCTATCGCCTTGTTTACGGAAAAGCATGCCATCTGCTGGTGGAACTTGAGCATAAAGCTTACTGGGCAATCAAGAAGCTCAATTTCAATATGGCAAAGGCTGGTGGCCACCGCAAGTTGCAAGTGACGGAACTCGAGGAAATGAGGTACAATGCTTACGACCACTCTCGTGCTTATAAATCAAAGCCAAGCATGATAACAACATAGTGGTTAAGAACTTTGAGCCCAGTCAAAAGGTGTTATTGTATAATTCTCGTTTGCATCTTCACCCCGGTAAACTGCACTCACGTTGGGCTGGTCCTTGTGTTGTCAAAACTGTTTTCCCTCATGGGGCGATAAAAGTAGAAAACATGAGTAATGGTTCTTCGTTTAACGTGAATGACCAAAGGCTTAAGCCTTTCCTTGGTGGCTTCGAAATTGGAGAGCCCGATGAGGTTTTGGCCGATCTAGTTTACGCGGATGGCTCGTTAGTATAGTTTTATGTTACTCTAATTTGCACGGGGAGCGAAAGCGTAACCGCTGAACTTAATTGTTTGTCGGACCTGGCCCCCGGGTAGGGGGTACCCATCATTGACTTGGGTATATGTAGCTTCGCACACTGCTACTAAAAAAAGGATCGTGTGCCCAGCTCCGGTTAGTAAGGGCAATGTTTCGTTTCTTGTACATATTTGCATGTTGTTTAGTTTCGGGATTTTCTCACTAAGAGATTTCACCAATGCATCATTGTATCGGGTTTTAATTAGCCCTCTTTGTAGTAGTTTACCGTTAATGATCCATGCTCACCAGATATGTCCCTATTGGGGGCAATTTAGGTTGTTGGGTGGGACTTGCTATTCCCGTGCTTTGGCGCTAGGCTCTGTCTTGTCTCACTTTGTTTCGATCATAGGGAACGCTGAGCTTAATTGCTTGGCTAGGTCAAGCGGTAAATTTTACTTCGGCCATGATGTAACAAATTCGACGATCTAGTATAGCCACCCGAGTTTTATCTCTCCGGTGCGACTCGGGAAGAAAAGTATGACTCGTCTGATTGCGTGAATATTGGGTGGTGTTCTTTTCTGTTTTCTGTGTATCTATTTGTCACTGTTGGTGCCCGAATAACACGAGCCGGGCAGTTCTAATGTCATTTGGCTCTTAGTAGGTAGTTTAAGCTTCAGTCTTTTGCAGGGTGTACGTGCTAGCACACCAGCCTTGGTGGATTGGATCTATAGTCTGAGTGATTGCGGCATTCAGGAGCCCTAAGCATGGGTGCGATTACGTGTCACGATTGTTAGTCCAACAAAGCTTCGGCCATGATCCTGTGTGACTAGCTCTGGTTTCGTTGGAAGAGCCGAAGGAGTTGACCTTGAAAGCCGTTCGGATGACGAACGGTGCCGGTGACGACAAAGCCTCTAACTTGGTCGAGGTATACGGGGGTTGACATTCCCCAGAGGTATGATCTTTTGCTTGCTCCCTCTCCCTCCTGTTGTTCTTCAAGCTATGAGGACATAGCATCGTTTAAGTTGGGGGGAGGGTTATATATAGCAATATGCTATATTATTTATATGGTTATTTGTTTTTCGGTCAAAATTTTTCGTTTTTAGTTTATAATCCTTCCGTTATTACAAAATTAGAGGACTAAAGCGGCTTAGCACATGCTCATTAGTTCTGTAATTGGCAAGAGTTCATTGTAAATATTTTCTTGATCTTGTACATTCCAACTCGTATGCATGATGAAATAGTGAGAAATGAGGTGTTGAGTGCGTTGTGAGCAAGTTTGACCCATATTCCGTTGTTTGAACATTACATTCTTAGTTTAGGTATTCATCTCATGTCATGTCTAATTGTGTTCGTTATCTACTTTAAATCATTTCGGAATTTATGGCATATTTAGGAAATGATACAAGGCAATCTTTGTTTGATTAAACCACAAGAGAGTCTCATTGACCTTGAAATAAAGCCAAGTCCGTGTCTCACTCTTATCCATAGGAAACCAATGTTAGGGTGGATGGATGGAAATTGGTTTTGTGCTTTGCATGGGCTCACTCCATGTTTTTCAGGGCATCGGGTGTGTTTGAATTGATTTCGGGCATCGGCATTGGCCATCGGGTAGCAAAACATGAATTCTGGACTTAAGCTCCCCGTTTCGATACACAAGAAAGCTGTATCGATACGCGTTCTACTCATGGGACAACAGTTTATGTTGTATCGATACATGATAAGGATCGTATCGAAACGCGTTGGTTATCTGTGGAATCTGCAGATTACTTAGCCCGATCATATTCACTTCCCCATATACTTTTCTCTCTCTTATCCTCCATAACCACCCAAAAACCTCGAAACCCTAACACCAAATCCACCATATTCTCTCTCAAATCCCCCTCCAAACCTCAAATTTGTCCATAAAACTTCAAGCTTTCAAGGAATTCGAAGGTTTCTTTAAGTTTTTGGGCTGGGATCAGAATTTTCAAGGGGGTTTTCAACATCTCTCTGTCCGAACTACTTCAGTTGCAAGGTAACCCAAAAATTCTTCTTTCTCCTCGAATTTACATCATGTTTGTCCTCCAATGTGGTGGATTCTCGAGTTCCATGAGAGGATTTGTACGTTTTTGAGCCCTAGACCCCAAAATTTAGAAATCACCCTAGCCCTATTTACTGAGATTCGGTTGGTTCATTGCAGTTTAGGCTGAAAATGTATTGAAAGATTTGAGTTCTTTTAATTCCTGGACTGCCTGTTTTTGATTGCTTCTAGCATGGGTTATGTTTGGAGATTGGAATTTCGAGTTTAGCTTTTGCTTTTGTGCTAATAAGGGCTGCATTATTGGAGGAAATTCTTATGGAATTCTGTTGAATTGTCTGTATCTGTGGGGGCTGCATTTTGCTGTAGATCAGTGGCTTTGCTATTGACTTCTTTGTTTTGGTGATTGGTAGTGAAAATGGTGAGAAAGAAAACACTGGCAGGCAGAGGCAAAGGAAAAGCTCTGGTTTCCTTCCCCGAGCAGGCGGATGAAATAGTCCGAGAAATGGAGGAGGAAGAAGAAATGGTTAACGAGCCGAAAAAGGGTCGTGCT
Source organism: Rhododendron molle (assembly GCA_025413875.1). Taxonomy (NCBI): domain Eukaryota; kingdom Viridiplantae; phylum Streptophyta; class Magnoliopsida; order Ericales; family Ericaceae; genus Rhododendron; species Rhododendron molle. Next base: position 23,525,083 of record CM046398.1, read on the forward strand.
AAAAGAAGAACGACCGCCGAAGTGCGAGTAGCAGCTCAAAAGAAATGGGAAGTGGGGATTCCTGGCAGGGGTTTCAAGAATGAGCGACATGTGGACGTCGACAACCTTGGCATTGAAAATCCGTTTGTTCGCCGCATCCAAGAACAAGGTTTGTCTTACTACATTGCCCCTAATCTTAGTTACAACAAAGAGCTGGTCATAAAGTTTTACAAGAACATTAAAATTCCATCCAAGGAGGACGAGGGGAAAGAGAATGCTAAGATTACTTCGAAAATTGGGAGGATTAACATTGAGGTTACGACGGGGTTGATGGCATGAATCTTAAACTACCACCAACCGTCGCCTAATGATGTGAATTACGTGGAAGAGGAATATGTAGCCGATGAAACCCATATCCGGGATTTGTATAAAATCCTTCGCCTCCCTCATGTGCCTGGGAAATTCAAAGATGACTACCGTCTTGTTAATCAATTCGTGCACCATAATTTCAACCCTAGGGGAACTGAGAACAAGCCAGATATCAATGAGGGGGGAATGATTCACGCTTTTATGAATCCGGATATAGTGGTTAATTGGGTGAGGTACATATTCCAAGAGATGATTGATTTTAAGGCAAGGGCCCCAACCAATTCAAGGATGCCCTTCCCATGCCTGGTGACCGCTATTTGTTTGGCTCAAAAGGTCTCGGCATCGCAATGGGCGAATCGTGAGAAACTCAATCCGGGTGATATCAATAGTTCGATTCTCACTAAGAGTATCTCTCAGTCACGATCGGCTACTACTGCCCCACGTGGGGCATATTACTTTGCCGCCAAAGGGTGCAAAATCGGCAACTTGGAATAAATTGTTGTTTTGCCAAGGGGTAGCCACTATGGGATGCTTGAAGAAAATCAAGAAGGAAACCCGAGACAATGCGATGAGGAAGCGGAAGATAGATCACAAGTTGGACTGGGTGCTGAGTCGAGGAGTGGGGCAAACCAATGAGCCGTATGTGCCTCCGCCAGAGGAGCCGGCTGAGGATAGTGATGACTTTGCTGGGGATGAGCCAGAGTTTGTGGATAATGAGTAGGGTCAGTGGAGTAGTTGAAATCCCTTTACTTGGTCGGGGTGCATGGTGGTTGACAGCCCACCTCTTATCTTTTTATTGCATTGTCTTTAGTTTAGTTTAGTTAAACTTTTGACTGTTAGCTTGGTAAGTTTTTGTTGAGGCCGGCATGTGGCCTATGACTTGGTAGTTGGAGTTGGTAGTGGCCAAGGGTAGTTAACCTAGCTAGTAAATGGCTGCCACCTCATTTTGCTAACCGTTCTTTGATTAAACCAAGGTCAATATATGCTTTGAAGTCCTTAGTTGATCTTTAGTATGCCTTGATTCCATTTTGATTTATCGCATGATAGTTAGCACATTTAGTTTGTGGCATGTTTCTTTCAGAAAGCAAGTTTTCAATTGTTTAGTCTTAGGTTCTGTTTAATGGTGTTCTCCACTTATAAGGCACGGTATTTTTGTTCCCCGGGCCTATTTCGAGCACCTTTTGTGGGATACGGTTACTTTGCATGCAACTGTTATAGCTTCGTATCCATCTTTAGTCTTTTGACATTCATTTTGGATACTCGTTTATAACTTGCTCAATGCCTAGTTGATTACTCAATCGTCGGCTTCGAGTTGTTTTGGAATAATCCAGTTGTTTTGGACTCTTGCCAACTAGGTGTGGAATGAAGTGGGTGCTAAGTAGTTTTTATGGAAGGATTGTTAGTTTGTCTTTTTTTTGTTTTGATTTTGTTATTGCTAGAGGCTAGCAACGCTTAAGTTGGGGGGCGTGATTAGCACCTAAGATCGTAAGATCGTGGTGCTAAAAGTTCCTTAGCTTGTGGCGTTTTTAATTATTTTCATCGTTTTTATGTGATTTTTGCGCGTAAGGTAGTTTGCTCCGTGTTTCAGGCAAAACGCCCTTAAAAGGCGTATCTTGATCGTAAAACCATCTCTCAAGTGATTTGAAGTATCTTTGCCCGATGGAATCTGTGCCAAAGTAACCAAAGGGCGAAGACGTGAGCCATCAGGTGAAGCAGTGGCCGTCGGGTGCCAAGATTTGGAGGCTGGCCTGCATTTTTGGAGTTAGGCTCAGCGTATCGATACGCTTTTTGCTCGTATCGATACGCGCAGGTTACCCTGGGCTCCAGTTAATGTTGTATCGATACGGCCTAAACTAGTATCGATACGGGGAAGCTATGTGAGAAATGGCCATTTCAACTTAACGACATGGTATTTGAAAAATCCTAGCTCGCCTAGGAATATAAATATTTGCTATTTTTTTAATCTCTCCGATTAATTAACCCACCAACGGATAAGAAAATCAATCTCGCAAACGGAAAGCAATAAACAGAGAATGCCAAAATATACGTGGAAAACCCTGAACAGGAAAAAACCCCGGGAAGGAATCAAAACACTATGCTCATTGTACGGTACAAACAAACCTATACTTACAACCTAGAATCGCTCTCGGTTGACCAAGGTTGATTGCCGAATCGCTCGCTCACCGCACCCAGTGATTGATTGCCGCCGCCTTGAATCCTCAAGCCTTTCAATATTCTTCCGAAAATCCACCGAAAGCGAATCAAACTAAGTTGATTTGATAAAGTGAAAACTTCTTGGAGTTATCGTTGTGTATCAATGATCGAGAGATCCCATTTTGTACTCCAAGACACACAAATCAACAAAATCCTCTTCAATGCATATTCTTTTCGCTCACAGTTTCCCCACCCAAGCATAAAGGAGGCCACCCTATTTCTTTCTTGTTCTGTTCTCTCTTTTTTAGGAATGAAAGCACCACTCATTTTATAGCCTAAGGAGACACATGTCCTTGTATAGAAATAAACCTTTCAAGCCTCTGATTAATGCCGTGGCTTCAAAGACCGACTTGCCGATCAACCTGTAAATTAATCTAAAAAATTCTTTTTCCTTTTCTCACCCCAGCAAATGATTTGCCAATATATCAATTCCATGTGTAGCAGAATATTTCTATGTGTAGCAAATCCTTTCCATGAGCACCAAAGCAAATCTTTTCCATGAGCACGAATTCTTTTTCCCAATCCTTTCACGAACCGGTCCAGTAATAACTTGACTAACGTCTATCGCTCTCAAATACAAAATAATATTGATTTCCTTCCACTTCCTAAACAGACACTCTAGGAATAAATAAAAAATAAATTACAACTCAATATTTAGGGATACAATTATAGTGTGTTTTGTCGTGCAATTTGCCAACACAAAGAAACCTGGCCTATGGTCCTAACAGTATCGATACTTTGCATAATCCGTATCGATACAGGGAGCCTTCGGCCAGATATTTCTCACTTTTTAGGCTTTCCACTTTTGGAATAGTTGCTTCTTTTGGGATATTTTCAGATATTTTGTGAGAGTGAACCCATTTTGTATAAATAGGGGTTCCATCTCTCTCCTTTACTATCTAGTTCATTACTACCTTTAGGTTTTTCTCCATTAATGCTTTTTCAAGCTTTTCAAGTGTAACTCCTTTAGAACTCAAGTAAGTTGGTCCCGTTTGTTCATTTCTCGTTTGTTAAAGTTGATCGTATGGACTAGATCCTTTATAATATCAAGTTTATTTTTGTTTTCTTCGGTTAAAATTCACGTCTCGCTCTTATGCTTTGTTTTATGCTTTAGCTATGAGTGAGTAGTCTTTTGGGCTAAGTCTTGGGGTAATCTTTCCCAATGACTTAGGAGGTTATGTGGTTCTCGAGCCCTCGGGTTTAAAAGCTTGGTTTACGGGATAAAGCTTGACTTGCCTTTTTGGTCTAAATAAAGGGTGTTAACTCCTCGGTATGGTGTTTAGTCAAGCGGTCTTGGCAAGTAGCATACCGAGGGCTTGTGGCCTCTTATATGTTAGATAAATGTTTAAAAAAACAAATTGGTTCACCTCCGTTAAACAACATCTTTTGATAAGCGTATTCTTTAAAGCTAAATATTCCGAGCTTGAGCACGCGGTCGTGATTCACGTTCGTGTTATAATCGAGAACCGGTAACGGCGTTTGTCAAGGGTTAGAAGACCCCTAGACTTCCCTCTTTAAGTTCATTAAGAACATCTCTAGTCATCTTATTTGTATTTTCACCGTTAAAGCAAAACTAAGTTGACCGTCTTAAACGCCAAAACCCCACCATATAAAACCTTCAATCCAATTTAAGCTGTAGAGACCCGGATAATTTTTTTTTATTTTAATTTTTGAAATATTGATTAAATGCATAATTGGAAGAATATGGATTAATTGGTAAGTATTAGAATTGAGGACCTTAGTGAGTAAATAGAAGAGTGAGGGGTGAATGTGTAATTTCAAGATATGGGACTATATAAGGTGTGTGTGTGCATTGTAGGAGAGCATTTTCTCTCCTCCTCTCTCTATCCCTCACGCCGTCTCTCTCTCCCTCTCTACCGTATCTATCTCTCTCTCTTGCTCTCTCTAAAAAACCCACCAAATCACCTCAAAGTTATCAAGAACCCACCCTCATTTCACCTCCTCTACGCAACCCTGGGCTCGTATCGCGTTGGGTGAGGCTCGGGAAGAAGATCTCAATTGATTTCAAAGTTCGGAGAGCTAGGGCTCGCTCACATCAAGTGGGTTTCAATTCTTGACTCGAGGTAGCGATTTCTAACTTTCTCTATATGTTTATGAGTTGATTCAGTGTCCAAAACTTGCTTTGGATCGTTGTTTGGAAGCCTTGTGTTTGCCCTTGAAAGCTGTCAAAATCGGGTTGAAAATCCCAGGTGCTACATGTACCAGTTTTACCCCGCTACATGTAGCAAACTCATGTTTTTCTCAAATTTCGTTCATTGGCTACATGTAGCGCCCTTAACCCGCTACATGTACCAAATCCCAAAATTTACCATTCTATTCGCTGGATACATGTAGCACATTTACCCCGCTACATGTAGCAAACCCAGATTTTCACTGGCTACATGTAGCACATTTACCTTGCTACATGTACCAAATTGGAAAACTTTGGAAAGTTTCTCCCTTCATGGTTTGGAACCCAGAACACTTCTAATACCTTTAAAACGTCTTCAAATCACCTCTAAGCTTGATTGCTCGTATTTCGATGATTTGTTGATCATACCTGCCCCTTTGGCTCTCGTTGTAGTAAAAGAAAGTGTAGAATTAAATGAACATGGTACTCGTACATTATTTATGCATCCGGTCGATTGTATTAGATGTTATGTCATGTCTCAATGAACGATATAGACTTGTTAAGTGCTATGACGTGACGTGGTGATTGGTGAAATGGAAAACGTATTGTAGAACAGTTATTGAACATCGTAGGCTACACTAGGTATATCGTGGGGTGTATAGTTGGTTGATGTGAGTTTGTCTAATAGTCCAAATGATAATAGGGTAATTTGTGTCTTCATGAGTCGTCTCGTTGACCTTCTTAGGTTCCTTTGGCGCTCGTTCTATAAGATCCTCGTTGAGAACCTAGTGGGTGGTGTGTCAGGGAGTCGTTGTGGAGTTGGTACGTGACGTAGGGCATCGTGATAGGCTTTAAGGGATAACGTGAACCAAATGTATTTAATAATGTACAGAAGAACATGTTTGTGAGTGTGTAATACATCGAATGAGGATGAATGAAAGACTATGACCTTAGGAAGTATTGTCTTCTTGCATTCGAATTGTAAATGCATATGTGTTTGCGTGAGTTATGAATTTGAATTGAGGGTCCTGCAACGCAAGGTGTGGTAATGCGGAGACTCTAGAGGGCCCGCAACGCAAGGTGTGGTAATGCGGAAACCCAGGTGAAGAGAATTCACTGTAACGTAAGGGGTGGTAACACAGTTCAATATCTAGCATGATTAAGGAAGTTATGATTGATTATAAAAGTTCTTATTGTCGTTTGGGTTGTTTAGTGTTTGAGATTGTAACTGTTGAAAAAGGGAATAAATGATTGAAATCATCAAAGTTTCTGAAAAGGAATGAATTTGGTTTGGAAATAGGATTTTTATGAAAATCCTCCGGCTATTCTTGAGCGAATCAACGGTTTCCGGTATTTGGGTACAAATCAACGGATTCCGATATTCAAGTTTGAATCAACGGAGCTTGACCCAATAAGGTCGAGAGTTTTCTCAAAAATATTTTGGTGAATCAAAAAAGGAATGTTTTTATGAAAGAGATTTGATGGTGAACGGGAAAAGAAGATGAAGTTAAGTGTGGCATTCACTTGAGGAATCTTAAAATGGTTCGTGAAATAGTCTTGGGTTATTAGATTGATATGTGCTCAATGTTGCTCTTAGTTGATGTACGAAATGTTTAGGGATATCCTTAAGACGTATTGAATCCAGTAGTCATTATCCTTCAATTCAACGTGGTGCCCCTTTGTTTCCCGTGTTTGCTTATTGAACTTCACTCACTCTTGGTGCATGTTTCTTCGCATTTTCATATAGTTTGAGTTTATATTTTCCTACTGGGCTAGTGTAGCTCAACAAAATCCTTCTTTTCAGGTTCTAATGCCGGACAGTAGCATCATTCAATGCGTGCTTGGGATGTGAACGACTTTTTGGAAGCTTTTCACTTTTAGCTACTTACTTTTGATCAAGATGATTAGTAACAAAGTAGTCATGAATTTCTTTTGACAAAGAAGCTTGTAACACCCCACTCGTGTTGTAATTGTACTTAAGCTAATTTGGGCCATGGTGTCAAAGTTGTATTTTCTTTTGAATTGGAAACTTGTCTGTAATTTAAACTGGCGGGATACCATTTTGGGAATGCGATGGCAAGCGAGATCCTTTTATTTAAGAATATCATTTAATTTATGTTAAAAATCCAGGTCGTGACATAAGCTATATTCGATTCTCTGTGGGTGCGATCTCGGACTTCCGGAAATATGCTAACAATGAACTAGCCCTACGCTTGGGGTATCAAACCGTGCATCTAAGGCAGAGGCCATTTTCAGTTTAAGCACTAGTCCCGGATGGGATTCTCATATCAGCACCTAGTGTTGATTTGCTTTTGCAGGGTGTCTTGTAATCCCGGAGTTGGTAGTTTGGTGCACTCCTGTATTTTGCGATGTAATCTTTGCCTTCGGAGTTGAAATGAAGTGAATGATTCAAAAAAAAAAAAAAAGATCAAACTGATTTTTTTTTTGCATGAATCAAAGACTGTGTTCAGTTTGGATTCTCTAGACTCAATCCCTTTTTACGCACAGTTCCAATAAATTTTCTCCCTAATTATTACTCTCATTTTCTTATCTATCTCTCTTCACTCATTATATCAAAAATCTTCCTCAAATCTCCAACTTTCCTACAAAATCTTTCTGTTTTATGGCACATAAATGAAGGGATCAAAGATATTATATTTTCTAGGGGTACATGTCTGAATTGGTCCGATTCTTTAGAAAACTAGTAACTGGACCATTTCAAACAATTCTAAAAAATTGAAAAACGAGAACCTAACCAATATATACATGGAAGTATGGAACCTAACCAAAATCAAACCCCAAGACTGATCCGATTTGGGTTCAGTTCCAGTTTTATCCAATGAGCATCCAAACACTTATTCACAAAATATGAACTCATAAAATTAAAGAAATAGGAAGTTAATATGCTGGAATAGAAAATGAAGGAAAAAAATAAAAGTTTTCCTAACAAATGAGATTTTATCTCTAAGACCCCGTTTGATAACAGTGATAGATGGATGGAATTCGTAAGGAAATGAGATTGGTAATGAGAAGGGATTGATAATATGTTTGTTTGAGATGAGATTAGATGATGAGATTATTAATATCATGTTTGTTTGATATGAGAATAGATGATGAGATTAGATTGATAGAAGAAATTGGTAATGAAAAGGGATTGGTAATGTGAAGAAGTTGGGATATGACTATTAATACTCGGGGTGGCAAATGGACGGGTTTGGGCTAAAATGTGTAAGTTGCAAGTACGTTGGGTCTTTAATGAGTCATTGACCCATTTAGACCCATTAATTATGAGTCTAATTACCCATATCCAACCCGACCCATTTATTTAAAAGCAAACCCGCCCCGCCCATTAGCCCAATTACATACTATATACTAAAATTTAAAATGACTAAAATATCAATATATGCTAAAATGACTATATTACCCCTGTAAATTTAAATGACTAAAATTACCATACTATCCCTCTACTACTAAAATGACCAAATTACCCTAGTACACATAATTTTTCCGATATGTAGCGAGAGTAGCATGTCGCTAGCTATCGTGAATTTTTTAGAACACCTTAAGCGACTATATAAGAAGCGAGCTAAAAATCGGATAAAAAAGGATTCATCATGGAAATCGACTATGGCCCCGTTCAGCTAAATAAGCCAATTGGCTTATTTTTTTGTATTTATTCAAATTTTTTTTCGTATTTGTTAGTTTTTCGTCAGTTTTTTGGGAATTATTGCATCGTCATGACAAGAGGAATATAAAAAGTAAAAAATTATGATGAAATTCAATTTTTTTTGAATAAAGAAGAAAAAATTGGTTTATTGGCTTGTTTTTATCTTTATTTAAAAAAAAAGGTTTCGATCATAATTTTTTAGTTTTTAGATTCTTCTTGTTATGACGATGCAATAATTCCCAAAAAAATGACGAAAAATTAACAAATATGAAAAAAAATTGAATAAGGAAAAAAAATCAGTTGGCTTATTTAGCTGAACGAGGCCTATGTCGTGAGGGCCTGAACGAAAAAGAATTCAATTTATGTAGTCGATTTTCAAATTATGAAAAGCGTTATTGAGAGAGGGGGATGGGGTCTGGTTGATTAAGGTAGTAAAAATATAGGTTTTAAAAAAAGAGGATAGTATAAAATACAGAAAGCAACTCAAGAGAAGAGAGAAAGAGAGAGAATTTGGATGATTTGGGGTGGGGTCGGGGGATGTGTCGGGGGGGAAGCAATTTCCAGTACAGGGCTTTTTGTTTATGGGAGAGGAGAAGTATGCACGAGACTCGAGAGAGGGGAGGAGATCATCTTGAGGTTTTTTGTGTTAGTGGGTTATGTTCATAGCTTTTTGGATCATTTAAGTTGACCCAATTGATGCCCAATTAAAACCTAATAATAGATGGGTTAGATGGGTTGAGACCCATTCTAACCCAACTTATAAATGTGTTGGGTTGGGTTTATTTTTTGGTAGGTGAGTTTGGGTTCAATTTGCCACCCCTAATTAATACCAAGTCCCATGGGGTATTAATACCCCTTATTAACCAAATTATTCATCCCATCGAACTAATAGTCAAACTATTTTTGGTTAGCGAACAAGGGAAATGATTTTGCCACACCATTTTTTGATAATGCCATACCCTGTAAGTGTATTTTTGCACTAAAAAATACACCTACAGGGTGTGACATTATTAAAAAATGGTGTGACAAAATCACTACCCACAAACAAAGGCTTCATAATCTCATAGGATTGGTTATCCAATCCCAACATGCAAGAGCCTTATCAAACGAGCCCTAAATAAATTTAAGTTTTTTAAGGAAAAGATTAACCTACCAAATTCAAATACATATTAAAGTACACACACATATGTATTTCTATATTTATCTTAGTTTTAAATGGTCCAGTTTTGTTCCAACCATGGTACGTTAATTGATAACCAGTAACCAAATCAAAATTAACGGTTCTTATTTTTTTGGAACCATAACCTGACCGTAGAACCGCAGAACCAAACCAAATACGACGATTCGATCCAGATCGAACCAGTTTTACGATTCGAGCAGTTTTCTTGAACACCCCTATCATTTTCATAAGCTAATATGGTGTTCCATTAGCAGTTTTAGAAAAGTGTCGTTTTGTTCTTATTTGAATTTTTTTTTTGCGTTTGTTCATTTTGTACCAAATTTTTTTTTACCTTTTGATTTGTCTCAACGAGACAAATTGGAAAAGTAAAAAATTATTATTTTTATCCAAATATTTTGAACAATTACCACTTTTAAGTGGAAAAAGTAAAAAAAAAAGTGAAAAAGTTTACTTAAAAGTAGTCATTGTTCAAAATATTTGAGTAAAAGTAATTTTTTTTTTGCTTTTCCGATTCATCTCAACGAGACGAATCAAAAAGTCAAAAAAAAATTTGTTGCAAAATGAATAAATGCGAACAAAATTCAAATGAAGACAAAACTAAAAAAATCGTTAGTGGAACGGGACCTAAACTCTTCCGGCCCTTATCCTTTCTATTTATAAAGTTGGACCAGTCTCACATCGGCCACTTGAGAAAAATGTGAAATGATTTATAAGAAAACGTTCATTAGTTATTGTATAATGTGAAATTAATCTTTTGAACTACGTAGTTAGGTGAAAGATTAACAGGTCAGGAACCAAACAAACCCTCCGATGAGTTTATTAACCAGTTTACGCACACATCGACTAGACCATTCATGCCGGAACTAGAGAATTTGTAACTCGACCCTAAAAATTAAACCCTGATCAATTTTACGGGAATCAAACTCACCAATCAACCAGACTAACCGTTGGCTTATCTAGCTATATGCAATACGTGGCTTGCTATAATATTTTTTTTGTTTTTGTTTTTGTTTTTTTGTTGTTGATCCGCCCTATAATTACATCTTTACTTATCAATCCGCATGCACGAGTCGATTCATTTCGCTGTTCATCAAAAAACAAAACAAAACAAAACAAAAAAGGTCGATTCATTTGGGAGCCCATTCATAAAAGTCGTAGTGGACGAGATCGGCCATAAAAGGGCTGATAAACACGACCATGCCTAACCACATTGAATCGCGCGTCATTCCCCCTCGAGCCCATTGAAATTTGAACTGTTTGTTCCTCCCATCTCAATCGAGAGATTCGAGACCAAACGCTGGTAAACACTCTCTCTCTCTCTCTCTCATCTCTCGAGACCTAACGCTGGTAAACTCTCTCTCTCTCTCTCAATAAATATGTTGGTTGGGAACAAATTAATGGTTGTTTACCTTTCCAAATTAGTACTTCTTTTTTGATCAGTTTTCCAAATTACTTCGACATTCACTTTAACCTATAAGAGAAAGAAGACAAATCGAACGGAATTCGCTAGTTTACGAAGTAGAGGAGTCTGCGATTAAAAGTAACTTGATAACCCCGAAAAACTGCAGGAATAAAGAGCGCTTCAATCGAAGGGATTGAGCGCTTCAATTATTTCCCACGGAAGTCGATTGCTCGTCTCTCTCTCTCTCTCTCTCTCTCTCTCTCTCCCCTCTTCCTTGATAGTGTATGGAAGTACAAAGATTTGTCCAGGTGCAAATTATTTTTCTGTTGGGAATACAGCTGGCACTTTTTTCATTAAGGGGCTCTTGCACCCATGCGTTTTCCAGCGAGGTTAGTGAACTACACTTATTCTTGTCCACAATTTACACAATGACTATGTTTTCTTTCCGATGATGGAGGCTTGTTGTTATTAAATTTCTACGTTACTACTAAAGTTCTTTTTCAAGATGTTTTTTCATGTGCATAAATAAATTGTCGAATTTCTCCAAATGGGGTATTCCGATGCTCTCAATTTCATACATGGCGAGGTTTTCTACATTTGATGATCAATCGCGATACAGCCACGTCCATGGTTTGGAATATTGGTGATACGTATCGGTGTACCAAGTTGCGTTGTGAAAGGAAAATCGCATGAGTATTGGCAGTATTGGTCCGCTACGGCCTATATAGTAAAAAATACAGCCGATACGTAATGGCGGTATTGGTGATATGTTGTGCGACTATTTTTTAAAAAAGAAATCACGCCTCCGGTCGCCAATACCATTCTGCTACGACTGATATGCCTTGAAACCATGACATCGCAACCAATAACGTTATGGAGACCAATATCGATATTTGAAACTATGGCCACGTCATTAAATCTCTGTTGAATTCAAGAAAATGGTTTGGGTAGAGGTTCTAGAAACTTACTTGACTCCACCAAAAAGTTGATTACATGAAGTCTCCCGTAGGCCCCTCATTCAATGTCTAGTATTCTATTTCGTCGGCTCATATTTCAATTGGGATTCCTATCAACCCTCTCTCGTACTTTTGATTCAATTGCATACCATAATTACTGCAATCTTCTTAGCTCCTAGATATGAATGAACAAAGATGTGCAACTTGAAGGTAAAGTATTGCATAAGATCTAAGAACCAATCCCATCCTGCTTTTGTTTCAATTTCATGCAGTTATTCATGATCCACCAAACTCCATCAGCTAATGGCGTCCCATCAGGCTTGATTGCTCTCATTTTGTACTTCAAAGCATATTTTAGTTACTCCATTTGCTCTAACCATAAGTACATCTTCTGTAAACTGCATCTTTAGTTACTCCATTTGGTCCAACCATGAGTACTGTGAGGGTTGGAAAGAAGTAAAAAAGACGCATTGTCATCAAGAAATAGTCTTGGAACATATGTGAAAGGGAAATTTTTATTAAAGGGGATTTCCTGTTTTCCACATATAGAAAATAGGAACAAGAATGTATTTGAGCTGTAAAAGAAGGGATGAGCTCCACTCCATACCCTGGCCTCGACATACTCTCATTGGTGGGTCCTGCCCCAAGTCGTGAATGTTGATGTGAACTATTCATCTTGTAGGTTTTTTTAAATCTGCAAAAAAATCAGCTTGATCGGGCATAGATGGATACTTGAACAAACTGTACTTCGTATGATAAAATGGATGATCTAAGTTTTAATTTTACTTAATGTCAGTTTTAATAAGAAAATAAGAGTTGTTCATGTACTTGTCAATATTCGATCAAGCTAATTTTGTTTCATGAAGATTCAAATCTACAGTATCCATGGGATGAACGATTTGGATCATTATTTTGAGCTCGGGACTAGATCCACTAGTAGGGATACGGAGAGTAAGGAGAGGTGAAGGCATCTACGGGAGTTGAACCCATATACATGCATAAGAGATCCCAATACCTATTGAAGCAAATTTCCAAGCTGATACATTCTCTTCCCAACAAAATTGCCAAGACATTAATGTTTAATACAGGATTCATCTAGATATGGTTATTTTAGTTACCATACTTTTCATTAAAAATTTCCAGGCTCTCAATGACATACACAGAACATATGGCTACCATTTAGAGTCCATCCTTGTGATCTGTTGAATGGACTCCCACTTTCGATGGGGTAGTAGGGTGGAATCCACTATGATTTTTCTATGAATGAGCCTAAGTGCGGGATTCGCTATGATTCTATGAATGAGCCCAAGTATGCTGTGTGATCTCCCGCATCAGTTAAGCCTGCAAAACCGGCAATCCAGTAAGCCTGCCGAACTGGATAAGCCCCCTCTGATGCCTAAGTGAGCAAACCCTGAGAGAAAAACAAACAAAACTTAGGGGTTTGAGTAGTTGAGAGTGCCCTTGATGGAGATGAAGTACCCCTTGTATACCACTTCTCTTTGCTTAGCCTCCAAGCCTTGTTAGCTCATGCGCTCGTAAACACCCCACATGACCTCCCCCCCAATCTAGGATTGCTACATGGAGACTACAATTCAATTGGGAAGGTTTTTGTGACATCATTACCCCAGTGCCAAGGTTCTCTCTTAGTTCCCTTGCTCTCCGCATTTTGCCTTGCCATGTGGCAGTTCTGTTTCCATATTAGCTCGGGCTGTCCCGATTGGATGGGTCGCAGTTGAGCCCGCTGTCCTGTGTTTGGACTGTGTTATTATTTTATATGCTCTGCCTACCATGTTGATGGATAATTGTCCTCAGACATATGTAATGATATCACATGTTTGAGGTGTTTTTCCTGCCTTCTTTGGATTGTCATATTTGAGACTAGAGTCTCTTTCTCAACATTCAGGCAGCCAAGTGTGACTCGAATCCTGATGTCAAAACCCATGCTAGAAGTGATTGGCCTTCCGCAGAGAAGTATGTTGTAGAACCCTATTTTGAGATACATGATAGCTACGTCGATTCCAGTTTTAGAAATTTAATAGAAAATAAGGTTCCCCTTGGCTTTTGTGGAGTGCTGCAAGAAGAACTCAATCTTATCCTAAGGCTATCAGTTCTGCAACGCTATCTAACTGGTGAAGGTTCTCATCGTCGCTTGTCTTCATCCATCAAATTGAGTGGCCAACTAGAGTCCAAAGCCGAGCTACCCAGACACATGTGCAAGGCCATTATCATAGAAAAACTGCCCTCTGGGATTTTTGCAGATCCGTTTGAGCTTCAACATCTTCTCCAGCGTGGTGGTAGACTCCATTATTTTTTCCTTTGCCTTGAAGACGTTATGATTACTGGTGTCATCTTCATGGTGTATGATACATGTACTCTTTGATGTAGTCTTTACAGATGCAGCAGTTTTTGGAGATACAAACTTGGAGTTGCCTTCGGTAGTTTCAAATCGGTCCGTTGTTGAGGTGCACATCGATGTTGATCTTAATATAGTATCAGGACACAGCAATGGACTGGAAATAAATGTTGAGGTTCCAATACATGCACGTTATCCGGTATGTGAAAATAATTCTGGATTTTCTTTGGAAGCAAAGAAGGTGATAATAATTGTTGGACATAGCTTATGCATAATTAAAGTTATCCTAAGTCTCCTTCCCTTTTTTTCTAGTCAGTGGTTTGAAATTGACAAGTATGCTTGCTTTACCAGCATAATGGTTGATATCTACACTTTTGAAAGCTTGAAAGGGGAAAAAATGGATTGCACAATGATGTGTAGTGTTTAGTGTATCCGTTGTTCTTCACTAAACAAAATACTACACTTCCACCCTAGCTCCAAACATAACCATGTAAAAAGAAGAATAAAGGAAAAAGAAACTGTTGGATAACACAACAGAAAATGAAACATGCTTTGTATGATATTCCAGCCTAAGTATTAACTAGTATCACATAGAAGTGGACAATTTGCAACACTGTTCAGGGCTTGTTGATTCAAATTGCAACTGTTATTGAATCACACAAATTGGTAGGAAAGGTAGTTTCTTTTTCCCACCTTCTTTATCCTCATGCAACTCTTTCAAGAGCTGCTGATCTTGAGAAATATCGGGTGTAGCAATTCCAACACCCTTTAAATTTTGAAGTCCGTTTGATACACTCACAAAACATTGCCATAACATAGTTGTCCCTTCTCTGCTCTGCAATTTTGCTATACAATTGTCCGTTCTCTGCTTTGCAATTTTGCTTTACCAAAGGCATGAGACAACAAAATCTTCATAGTCATCCTTTTACTTCTTTCTTCTTTCTTCCCTTTTATATGCATCTGTAATTCTTCGATTGGCCTGGTGTCAAACGAGTGCTGCTTTTCAGTTCGCTCCCAATAGCAAGATAGGCATCTTGCAGACCTACAAAACTTGTAACTGCCTAGTTTATTTTTCCTTTCTATGGAATGTGGGGTCTCACTGTGTGAGCCAGTTTTGCTTATCCTTTTTATCAGCAGTCTGTCAAGTGTAATAGCAATTGGCACTCAGAATGGTGAAGAGTGATGATAAAGTTGAATCATGAAACTTCCTACGAGTTAGTGTACGTGTATGGCGGATGATTATGAGAAGAGATTAACTTTTTTACGGAGGATCCTAAAAAACCTGTTTTGCGGACACCACACGCTGCCACGTCGTCAATTCTGGACCCAAGCAAAGTTCCACTCCCGACCTTCTCTCTCACCCAATCTCATCGATCTCAGTCCCCCACTCCTCACGAACTCTCTCCTCACCTGCGACTCCCTTCACCGACGAATTCACCTACGACTCCCTTCACCGACGAATTCACCTGCGACTTCGGTGACTCCTTTCTCCGGCGAACGCATCTCTGGCAAGCCCATCTCTTTAATCAACAATTTTGAAAAGCACCAAAAAAAAAAATGTTGAAACAGATACAAGCAAGTAAAGTAAGAACAAAACTAACGTGAAAGCTTTTACTTCGAATTTGTTTGTCTTTCTTTGCTTTGATTAAGAAATTACGGCCCGAAGTCAGAAGTCAAATTACGGTGGAGTTGGGGTTCGAAATTGATTAGTTTGTTGGATGAGATCTCTTGTTGGATTCATAACGTTTTATTTTCTTTTCTTTCCAAACAACCCAATTCAAGCCTGTCTCTCTCTCCTCCCACCTGTTCGAAATTAACACACACACACTTATATATATATAGGGAATGGTTCAATGAACACCCTAATAAAACACCCAACGGGGACACCCAAAATCTCAAGCTGATAGTTCCCGATTGAATTTTTATGATCCGAACCGCTCAATGTGTGCAGAATGTGATTTTAAGGGTGTCCGCGAGAAATTAGCAAAAAAAATGACCGGGAAAGGCTTGATTTGAGCAGTTTTTATTTGAACCGTTCAATAAATAATTGTTCAAAACTGTTCAGATCAAACCCTTTCCGGTCATTTTTTTTGCTGATTTTTGGCGTGTACCCTTAAAATCACATTCTGATCACATTGAGCGGCTCGGATCATCAAAATTTGATCGGGAACCATGGGGTGTTTTTTTAGGTGTCCCCGTTGGGTGTCCTATATATATATATATATATATATATATATATATATATATATATATATATATATATATATATATATATATATATATATATATATATATATATATATATATATATATATATATATATATATATATATATATGTGATTTAGGTGGAAACCATGGGCACTTAATCGGAAAATAAGAGGATGCACTACAGCCTTTGGATCAAATGAATCTAAGCCATTCTAACAACTTGTCCCCACACCCTTTTGTTTTATAATAGAGATATATATATATATATATATATATAGAGAGAGAGAGAGAGAGAGAGAGAGATGGTGTCGCCGGAGATGGGCTCGTCGGAGCGGGAAGGGGAGGACGGCTGGATGTTCGTAGGAGTTTTGGGGGAGAGAGAATGGAGGAGTGATCAGATGTGGGCGGGTAGAGGGTGGAACTTTACTTGGGTCCATAAATTGATGACGTGGTAGCGTGTCATTGGTGTCCGCAAAATAGGTTTTTTAGGATCCTCCGTAAAAAAGTTAATCTCTTATGAGAATCATGGAGACCAATTCTAATTCCAATACATTTTAAACCTTACCTATTCTTATAAGAGTTGTTTATCTTCTCTTTGTTGAAGCATCCAACTCAATTCAATTGGCAATGAGGAGAGAGGCCGCTCAAGCCTCATATACTAGTTTTTGAGGTGATAATTAATCCATTGGCAACCGGGACACGGTGGGGACATGGGTAGAACATGTATGGGGACACGGCAGGGGTTAAATGTGCAATCTTTTAAAATTTGTGTAAGTACATTACTTCAAATATTTTAGGTTAAAAGTGTAATATGATGCATATATGATGCTTGTTTATGTATATTGAAGCTTCATGCTTATACTGTTATACATCTAACTATATTTCCATTGGTATAAAATAAGTATCGATATTTATTTTCTTTCTGTGTCCCTTGTCATGTCTGTGTCCCCATTTTTTAAAAAATCTCGTGTTTGTGTACGTATTCGTATCCATATCCGTATTCGTGCTACATAGATGTCTTCTAATTATGTGAAGTACTCGTTTACACGTGCTAAAGAATGTATCCAGTTCGGATTGTTTAGGCACGCTTTTTTACCCAAGGGAAATATCACGTGTAGTCATCAATCTGCATATTCAGCCTCGTTATTTTGGTCTTGGATTTGGGGTTTGTAATTGCTTTTCAGATTCCTCTCTTTCTTTTTGCAGCCTTTAGGAGAACGTGGATTTGCAACAGTTGAATTCAGCAGAGCTGACCTATTCCTACGCTGCAATGTTGACGAGAAATCCCATGATGACAGTTGCTTATTTATGGTGACGGGTAGTAGTGATGAATCTCAAAGTGATGTGTGGGAAATTCCTTGTGGAATTACGGAACACTCTGGAGTTGTCTCTATTGTTAGCTTTGTTTCAGCTGTTGTAGCAGCTTTCCTAATTGTCTTGACATCCATTTATTATCCACATAATCAGAAGTCACAGTGATCTGGAACAATCTATACTAATACCCATTTTTACGGAAATTCTCACGTGCCGGAGCTGCTGGAGCCAGAACTGGTGCTGGAGCTCTGCTGCTTGTCCAATTGATGTATCAGCCCTTTACTTTGTCTTGATTTCAGTTATTCAGATATCATGGCGGCCTGGGAGGTATGGGGTTCAATTTGGCAGGATGGACTTCACAATTTTTTTTTTTAACACGTCCTGCAGGATCAGTTTACATTTGTGCCATTGACACATTTAACAATATACTTCTACTGTAAGAGGGTTTTTTTTTTTGTTTTTTTATTTTAATCCCTAAAAATTCTTCCTTCCGTGTTAATTGCATTTTGCATGTTTTGCTTCTGAGCATCTCCAATCCATGCTCTATTTCTCCATTTGAGAGTATAGAACTCCTTCAATCCATCCTCTCAAGCCTCCTCTACTTGAGAGGATGAGATTTTGATCCTCCATATTTAGAGGATGGAAGAAAATATAGAGGATCTCCTCTATAACACTATTTACCTTTTAAAATGACATTTATATCCTTAGAGCATCTCCAACCAATGCTCTATTCCTCCATTTGAGAGTATGGAACTCTTCCAATCCATCCTCTCAAGCCTCCTCCATTTTAGAGGAAAAAATAGAGGGTTTGTGGTTGGAGTAAATAAGAATAGTGATTTCCTCTAAAATCACTTTATGAATAAAATAGAGTATTTTGATACTCTCAAATAGAATATTGGATTGGAGATGCTCTAACGGCAGTTATATAGAGAAGTTGGATTTTCATTGCTTCAACCTCAGGCGCAGAAACAAATGTAGTATTAACGATTGGATACAGCTGATATTTTCTGGGAAGCCCTCTGAAAAGTGACGAGCGGTGGCTAGACATTGTTTATATATATCCCAACTTTTAGATGGAAAAATGATTTTCAAAAATTAAAAAAGGTTAAATTTAGCATCAAACACATTAAGGGGAAAAACACCCAATAAGCAAGAAACACCACCAAAGAATTCCAAGTTTTTATTGACGAGATATAACAAGCTGTGGCACACCCTCAAATCGACCAATTTACAGGAGAAAACAACCACCCCCCCAAACTGAATAAAAACTGCACCATGATGCCAAGATACAGTAATGCTTTGGTTGATACTGAGACTCAAGAAGATCAACACATCAATCCACAAAGATGTTCTGGTGAGAGTCATGAGACAAAGCCATAGAAGAGACCAGCTAGGAGGTACCGTCTCAATGCTGGGAAGACTCGGATACCACTAGTATCATCTAACTCACACAAGGTTCTTGATCAGGCAGCAAGGACTATGACTACGATGAGAAGTACAATGCCGAATATCACCAATAGCAAGCAGGCCTGTGTTGAAGAAAGAACATTAACGAATGATGCATGAAAACAAATATTCAAGATGAAGTTGAGAGAACATGTGTAAACACATTTTCTAATTGGTAACTTAGCTCTATCAATACACAATTGTACTAAACATTGACTGAAGTCAGTGAGCTATGAAGACTTGTGATTCACCCAACAGTCTCCTCAATGACTACAATGACCCAATACTAAAGTCAATGAGAATCATCTGGTCATCCAAATACAAAATCTTCGAGAGATTGACATGGTTTTCGAAAAAAAATAGCCCAGCCATAGCAATACCAAATGAAGCAACAGGGTGGGTAATGCCCATTTAGCCTTGCTGAATATATTTTGGGTCAATTGAACAATTTCTAAGGAGAAGAACATTTGTGGCAACAACTCCTTGCACAGCACAAAGGGCAATGACCCCTCGATGAAACAGATAAAACAAAGGCTGACGGAACGGAACTAGAAGTGCAACCATGATGTTGAAAGTTTTGTGCTCCAATATAGCGGCACAATCCTTTAAACAAGCTTTGATGTAGGTCAGAACAAGCTAGAAGTTACAAGTTAGTGGGCAAAGTCCAAGACGTCTGACAGATTCCAGACGAAGGAGGTGACAGTGAAACCGCTTTAAATTTTGGACGGGGTCTGCTGATAGGTTTCCAGTTGAGGGGGTTCTTGGTAATCCTCGTCATACTTGAGAGGGAGTTAGTGAAATCAACCCTAAACCTAACATTATAATATGGGCCAATTGACAAGACTGCTCAAGAAGGTCCTTCAAATGGAAAGCCTGTAAGATTGTGCCACCCACATAGTCCAAATTTTAAGCAAACAAAATTTACATCTTCTTAACATTACCAGCGATGAATTTGATCTCTGCGTCTTTGCTGCTTTTGCAAGGTGAGACTTTCCTTGAGAAGTCGCAGCATGAGCACCCTCAATGTTGGAGCCAATATCATCTGAAAAGACAGATTTTCATCATAATTAACAACATGAACCAGAAGAGCTAAAATGCAAACAAACAGTGGAAAGGTCATGACTTACCAATCATAGTTCCTTGCTCATGGACCAGCACAGCAAGGTCTTTAAAAATCTCATTTACCTCCCCAATTTGATGCTGGATTTCTTGGATCCCCTGCTCTCTTTCTTCAATGATAGCCTCATTGAAGGTAATCTCATTATCCAACAGTAGCACCTCTTGTCTGTATCACAAATTAATTCGATTGAGGGGACCAAATTTCACCAGGATTTTATCAAAAAATCTTGTACTTCATGACAATAAGAAACAAAGGTTTCCCTAAAAGTTTCGGGAAACTGCTTATGTTGAGGATTTTTCTATTAAATCTGAAGCCTCAAGTGACAAAAACGATTGAAATTATTGTAAGCTCAGGTAACAATAACCAATCAAACTCAAAGGACTTACTAAGTATTAGTATATAACCTACTTTTTATTTATGCTTTGTTCTCTTTACAACTTAAAAAGAATTTTTCAAAAAATACCTACTAGATTCCTCCTACTTCCAACATTTCTCTCTCTATCTCTCTCCACTTATTACCCCTACTATTTTTCAAAACAATTTTCAAATATCAATCCAAACAAAGCATTAGTCTTTTGGATTCCGTTTTTCCTAATAGAGGAAGTTAAAGTTTATTTTTAAACATATACACCAACTCTGCACGCCCATCCTCAAAATCTCCCTCCCCAAAAAATAAAGGAAAACACTCGTACCACCGCACAGCGAGATAGATGAACAGGAGAAGACAAGCGAATCAACACTAAGGTATTTAAAACACAACCCCTCTGTCCCCATTTGTTGGTCCCTTTTGGGGATTCCAACATGTTAAAGGAACATCACCACTGCACTTTTCACAGTTTGATTTTCTTTTTTTATCCTGGAGTCTTTTTGGGAACATCATCATTGTCTTTTCTTATTGCTCTTAATTAATTTGAAAAGAAAAGGGTAAATGAGTAAACTCATCAATTTTGCCCATTTACTTTTGAAGAGGGACAATCTTTTGGGGACAATAAAAAGTGCCACAAGGGACCAAATATAGGGAGGGGGGAGCATTAGTTCAGCAAGCAAACACAAGTATCTAAATCCACATGCATATGCATCTTGAGATATACTCAGATCCATAACTGGAGAGAAAAATTAATGTAACTCACCTTCTGGATTGAACAAGAAGAGCACGTTGTTCTTGACTCTTATCTGAACTTATGTCAACCTCGCTGGCTGTATAGCTGTTAACATAACCAAATCAAAACCATAGGCAACATGGCCAAATGGAAGTTATCTTACAAAGTACAAGTAGTATTGCTTTCTGTCCGGATAGAAGATAAAATAATCCCATTTTGATGGTCATGTAAATAAACATCAAAATATTAGTTTGTGCACAGATTCAATAAATGAAGTTTCAAACTTAACCATGTAAATGCAAACCTCCAGGCTCTTACAATAACTACCTCGAAGGAAGAACTGCTTTAGGTACAAAAGGACTATATGCTGTCTCCCTTTCAGCCGCAAGACGCTGAGCCTTCTGGAATTCTTTCAGAACTGCTTGGAAATCTTTAGCAAGTTTAGCATCCGTAATCTTCTTGTTGGCCTGCAGTTAAAGGAACGCACTCAGAAACCACACTACGACCTTTATAGTTTACGTAATCTTCTTGAGTCTGAGTTTGAACTTTGAAGGCTCAAGAAAGTCCAATTATAGTTCACACTTCAGAGAAACCACACTACGACCTTTATGAACAGAATGTGAGTATTGGAAAGCAAGATAAGAGAGAGAGAGAGAGAGAGAGAGAGAGAGAGAGAGAGCTACAAAACAAACTTACACCAACTTCAACATGATGATCTATTTCACTAGCTTGCTTAAGTTTAGCTGAGGTGTCCTTCACCAACTGCCCAATATGTAACCTCGTCTTGTGCCTGCCAGTTAAGCAAACAAAGAATGAATATCATCCAAGTAATAAAGTCCAAATGCGGGAAGCATGTGATAGTTTAAAACAAGGACAAGAATGAGTTCGGAAGGGATTATGGCTTATTGTTCTCAACCACCTTCTGCTGACATTTACAGACCTTTTGGCAGGGTGTGATGGTGTGAGTGATAAAAGTCAGTCAGTCAGACAAAGCTATATAAGGAAACCCTTGGCGTATTAAGGCTAGCTAGATTGATGTACTTGAAGTTGGAGGCTTAATCTACAATACAGCCCACAGTAATTTCTGATTTCAGCTAAAACAGCAAGCACTTACAAGAGAACTACACACATAATATCAACAAACTTGCCAAAACTATATATTGTTCAGAAAAATTCCTCAAATCAAACTACAGTGCCGGTCTGACCTATCAAAATTTACAAACTGAGATGATTTCTTGTTTAAATTTTTAAAAAATTGCAAATAGCAGGAAATACTATACAAGATTCCAAGTATTAGATGACTTCAGAAAATCTTACCCAAAAAAAGAACCTATCGAGAGTTAGGTGAAGATTTTATGGTAGTGGGGTTAATAACCTAGAAGCTAGGAAGCACGTACACCTCATTGTAAGTCATGTCCCGGAGTCGGACACCTTTCCAAAATTTTACTACTAGTAATTTTATTCTAGATTT
Organism: Rhododendron molle; assembly: GCA_025413875.1. Lineage (NCBI taxonomy): Eukaryota > Viridiplantae > Streptophyta > Magnoliopsida > Ericales > Ericaceae > Rhododendron > Rhododendron molle. Next base: position 23,547,994 of record CM046398.1, read on the forward strand.
TATTTGAACACTTACCTCATATTTTGAACACTTACCTCATATTTTGAACACTCGTCAACGCAGGTGACTCGTAATTGAACACCCAAAAATTATCACAAAGTCCTCACTTATAATGAAAAAAACACAATTTAACAAAAAGATAGAAAAGGAAGAATCTAATACTCTGTAGTATCAATATCGTGCTCTATATTTTCTATCAAAGACAGTCGACTCCATGTTAATTGCCTAGAATCTAAATGTACTGATTTAATGTTTACAACATTAACTATTCTTTTCTTTTCTTTTTCTTTTCTTTTTGTTTAGTTAATAGAACTACAGGAAAATTTTTGTTTAAAAATTCAAGATTCATCTTCTAGGGAAATTTTTGTCAATAGCAACACTCAAAATTCTTTTGAATTGAAAACCTGTTGACTTCAACAATCTTACTTTGGATCAAAGACTATACCAAAATAAAAAAATATTGTTATACCACTGTAATGACGGACAAAAAAGAGAGCAGATCTCCAAACAAGTTTGTGTCAATCTATTCACCATAATTTTCCTCAAAAGGACATACTGGATTACTACGCTAATTTAATTCTGTTTGGTTTAAAATATGAAGTCATTGGGGACAGTTCTAAAATAGTATGTATTTTAGATGTCTTTTTATCTCACTATTATATGAGTATGTGAGATTTTTTATGAAGTCATTGGAGTAGGTGTTATATGTTACTAAAGCTAGTAGAGTTAAGGTAATTTTTGAACACTTTGATGGAAATTCCTGGCGATGCCACTGCTCTCCAATGCTATTTGAAAGTGACAACTGTTTTTACTGAGGAAAAAAAAAAGTGTGACAACTGGGCACCATTAAATTGTGGTCAAGATTTGAAAACACTCAATCTAGGTTTCACCCTAAACAAACCTAATTACACGTTTGGCAAAAATTAGAAATGTCGAGAGCTTTACTTTTTCCGACATAATTTTATAAACAGTTTGGAGATCCCACTAATACCTGCATTTTTTTTTTTGGCCACGCTTTAATATTGGATTCCATTTCTACATCAACAAACAAATAGACCTGGGAATAGTTCTTGTTGATTTGACTTTGACTTCTTTTTTTAACCTAAACATTGCATGTTAGCATCGTTTGTATTTTTGCTGCTGCCAAACAAGAAGTTTGATTTATTTAAAGGTCAAAATTAGAGTTAAGTAACGCTTCAAATCATAATCTCCTCAGTCTAGATAGGATAGGAGGATCCTCCAATCTTTTAAGAGGAGCCAGACTCCAAAATTCCCATCCGTAACAAATCCAAATCAAACGCATCCCTTAAACCAATGGAAAACCGAAACCCAATTCACGTCAATCTTGCCACAATCAATCAAAATCCCAATATCAATAATTCCATCCATAGCAACCCCAAATCAAACCTATCAGTTAATCCCACCAAAACCCGAAACCCAATTCAAAAATAAAGTTCAATTTCACCACAATTCAGGTAGTGATCCATTTTCTTGAAAAACCTTCCTTTTTAAAAAGAAGGTAATTTCAAGTCCAAAAATTATGTGTTTATGCAAATAATTTTCCTATCAATATAGATCTTGTTTGATAAATCTTTTTGAGATTTTTTAAATGGTGCAAAAAAATTGAAAAATTATTTTTCATTTTCGTTATATTTGATTTTGAAATTAACTTCTTTTTAAAAAACAAGATTTTGGCAGAAAGCAAAACGGGGCCTGACTCAGAATCCCAGAATCAAATAATTTCCATCCATAGCAAACACAAGTCAAACCAATCACTTAAACCCGTCAAAAGCCAAAATCAAATTCACAAATAAAGGTCAATTTCACCACAATTCAATCACAATCCCAAAATCAATAATTTCAATTTCACCACAATTCAATTGCATCCCAAGCTCAATTTCACTACAATTCAATCGCCATCCCAACGTCAATAATTTCCATCCATAGCACACCAAAATTAAACCTATCAATTAAAACCGCCAAATCCCAAGACCCAATTCACAGATAAATGTCAAATTTTCCATAATTCGAACACAATTCCAAAACCCAATTCACAGATAAATGTCAAATTTTCCATAATTCGAACACAATTCCAAAACCCAATTCACTGATAAATGTCAAATTTACCATAATTCAATCACAATCCCAAAACCAAATGCCAAAAATAAAAAAGGACTGGTAGCACTTACAGCTTCTCGCGTAGCTCCGGCGTGTCCTTGGGGGTTCCAAGGGTATTGACGAGCCTCTGGAACGTCGACACGGCCGTGTTTATTTGAAATATCCCCGATGCCACGGCTTGCGTCCCATTGATCATGTCTCGCCTCGAATTCAACGGGCGGCCCGCTTCGAGATCTTGAAAGCTCATATCTCTATCTCTCTCTCTCTCTCTCTCTCTCTCTCTTCCCACCCTAACAAACACTCAACTACTTGCGTTCTGTTAATGGGTATGGACAGAGGAGAGAGAATTGAGAGAGAAAAAGAAAACCCTCGAGGCTGGGTCTGGGAGGTGACAATAGAGCGAGCAATTGGATGGAAAGGAGGGCGGGTAGGGTTAGGGCAAAGAAAGAACGTGCTGAAAAGAAGGCGATGATTGAGGAGGATCCAAACAAGATTATTAATGGAGGACACAAAGTTTTAGAGAGAGAGAGAGAGAGAGAGAGAGAGAAGGTGGGAATGGTCTGTCGAAGAAGGGCAGTGGATGGGCTAAGGATGCGACACGTGGACAGTGGAATGGTGCCTGGGAGTATCAGCCATGGCTGTCTTCGCTTGGGACTGCTCTGTTTTGCTTTTTCTCGGGAATAATTAGATCCCTTATTAATTTGTTTGTTTGCTCATTAATAAAGGCGAATGAGCTTGCTACTGGTACTCCTATAACTCGTAAGATAAAATAAATTGTTTTAATCGAGAAGATAAAATAATCAGTGAGGCTCCGTTCCAGAACACCTTCTTAAAAAATAAGTACTTATATTACATTTTTAAATTTAAAAATAATATAAATAAAAAATAATTTTTTTATTTTTTTTGCACCGTATAAAAGATCTCGATAAGATCTATCAAACAAGATCTATAGTGTTAGAAAAATTATTTATATAAACACATTATTTTTGAGCTTGAAATTGCATTATTAAAAAATAAGTACTTATTATCCATTCTGGAACAGGCCAGTGACCCTCTTTGGTTTAAGTTTTGGAAGAGGTTTTCAAGATTAATGAGTGGAGAGACAATGAAAATTTTTATTATAGACCGTGTGCTCGGAGATTTTGAGACTCCAAAACGAACAAAACCGAGACAGAGTATTATTTTGTGGAACTCACTAGGAGCAATATGAAATTTTATACGTACTAAAGTATTGACACCTAATATTACTCTCCATTTTAATTTGTTTGTCCATTATTTTATTTTTTTTATTTTCAATTGTTTATATCTTTCAATTAATAATTTTTTTTTATAATTTTGAAAACTTTATATAATAGAACTAATCGAGAACTATCGAACAATATTCATATGCAGTTATAGATGCTATTATGACAAACTTTGTAAAAAAATATCTTGAGAAATCTATGATGATAGAATTAGGTCTCAATGGGGGAATCGATGTTTCACTATCAATCACAAATTTCATGTTGGGCACAGTATGATACTAGAAATTATAATCAAAGATTACTTCATCAACCGCTATCTACATCTGAGATCCTTCGTGAAATATTTTTCAAATACAAAAGTTCAGTATCCTCTTAAATATTTTTGGAGATCTATATTAAAAGATGTAAGTAATTGAAAACTAGCACGATCATTGAAAATCGACAAACAAAATGGGACGAAGTACTAAACTTTGATGTTGTTTCAAATTTCAGACGATAATATGGAGACGCATGAGAACAGTGGAATGGTTACTTGCTACCCATCACCCATGGCAATGGAGAATGGTTATTTTGTTTACCACTACCACTCAATGTGAGGAAGTTTGCGAATTTATGTATGAAAGTATTTGCAGGTTTTGCATTATCTTAGGGAGCCTTAATTTGTTGGTTTGCTCATTAATAAAGGATACCGAGCTTCGAATTTAGAAATCTGCAGTGCAGCCTGCACTGTAGGGGCTATAAGGCGGCCGATTCCGCCGTCCATTTTGATGCTGACGGCTTGGATTTAATTCGAGCTTCTATTGATTCGAGTCGTCTATTGTTCGGATTAAAATTTGAGCCGTCCATTCCTGGAAAATGGACGGCTGGATCGGCCGTGTAACGCCCCTAATTTTGGGTACGTTAAATAAATATTTCATTGATAAAACTAAATGGAGTCTGGCTTATTATTACATCATAACTCCTACAAGAGTTCATTATTTACACAAGGAAAGGAAACTAAGGTTCCTATCTATAGCTCCGCCTGCTCCTCTATTCTGGCCAGCTCATCGGCTCTGAAAGCCTCCAAGGTGTACAGCTCACCCTGTTCATCTATAAGCCCTGACACATTATACCAGTGTTGCCACCAATATAATATTTCAGGGTCACCAAAGGTAACACCGTGAGCTACAAAAGCTCAATAGAATAATTCACACCCGCTAACCCTTAACTTACAACAACAGATCATAATTTAATGATTTCAACATAGTATGTGCATAAATAACAACAGTGGACAATTACACATCCACATTCATTATTCAACTAACGTTGGTGTCCATGATTTTTTGAGTTTCGCCTACGCGACTTGTTGTAGACTGTGTCACCATTTTTACCCTTCAATTACCAAATCAACATTTCGAAAAGCATTCCAACCCTTGTTACCAATGAGGCTACCACGTCTAGCTCCATTGGCAACGCACACAATGGGCTACCATGTCCGGCCACATTGCGGTTTCAAAACATTTTCCTTTCTTGGCTCCTCTCCGCGGATAACCAAGTCACACCTCCAATGAGACTACGACGTTCGGTCCCATTGGCAACACACACCACACAATGAACTACCACATCCGGCCACATTGTGATTTCAAAACACACCTTTTTCATTAACCACACCCTAGGTGTCATGTTTCTAACTTTCTCGATTTTCGTGTCTCGTTTTCATGCATAGACTCTGCGATAGGACTTCTCATGTAAGTAATCATAAATCATTCATTGTAATCTTGAAACTAAACTAACAAAATCATCCAGTTCTATATTACTAACTCATGCTCAAATAACCACTCAAAGCATAACGCCACATGTACGGACGTCTTTGGAGTGGTAACCACTTATGCTTTTCATACAACCACAAGTAATGCAAGCAACATGTAAACAAGCTCATAACCATCTTAAAGATCAAAATACAAATACTTCTAATCAAGCATTAAATTCTTATTTTCCAAAACCCGTTCTATCCTTTTTGGAAAATTCAAAAAGACAACATATGTTTATTGAAGTAAAAATCGTTTATTCAACGTGTTATTACCACCATTAGCCAAACAAGTACATTACCTATCATGCATTCCAACATTATAAGAAATAGACTAACTTCTAGTTACACTTTAGAGATAGTAAGTAGAGATATTCTACATGAGCATACAATTATTTATACTTAAGGTTAGAGAATAAGGACATTCTACCGTTCTTAGAGTTAGAGTGTATAAGAATATTCTACCGTTCTTCTTGGCAGTAGGTCGGTTTTGAGAATCGGTCGTCGGTTTTGTGAATCGGCGGCGTAACAGCTCCGAATTGCTTCGAAAGGAAGAGGAATGAATTTTCTCTTCCTAGAAACAACTTTGCTAACTAAACTAGGCTACCTTAAAGATCTAGGGGTGGTTTTGGAGGTGGTTTGGTGGTAGCTCTCAAGAATTTCAAAGAAAGTTCAAGAAACTTGAACTTTGGAACCTAGAAAGCTTAGAATTTCTAGAGAGAAGTTGGAGCATATGGAGAAGGTGTGAGTTTAAGCTTGGAATGGCCTCCTATTTATAGGCAAGGCATGCCTCTCTCCCTCTCTCACCCGAAATCTCTCTCTCTCTCTCTCTCTCTCTCTCTCTCTCTATATATATATATATATATATCTCATCTTTTTCTCACTTGTCAAACTTGATTGAAAACTTGATGGGTTAGGTTATGAGGTTGCTTGCACATCTCCTTCATAGTCCTAGGCATGCATGGCTAGATTTGGTACTTTGGAGTTGATTTGGAAAGATTTTGTGGAAGAAAGAAGTGACGGTTTAAAGATTTAGTTGGAAAAAAATGCATATACAAGGACAATGGTAGATGGATTTTACTTGGAGAAGTGTATAACAATGGGTTGTAAGACCATTCACAATGGTATAATCAAAAGTAAATTGTTTTTAAAGTTAACAATGTTGGTGCAAAAAATGGCTCACAATGGTATAATCAAAATTAGCAACATTTTTAAAAATAATCAAATTTTGGGTTTTGGATAACCAAAATTAGCAACTTTTTTCAATAATCAAAATTTGTAGACCCCACGTCAACTAAGTTAACCAGTGCCAAATTTTTGTACACGCTTGTTTCGGCTTCATATTTTCTTCTTCACCAACCGGTTTCAAATTTTTATAGACGCTTGTTTCAGCTTCATATTTTCTTCTTCTCTTCACCCTGTTTCTTCGATCATCTACAATTCAACCCATCGTTGCCGGATTAAGGTATTTCCCTCTTCTTTCCCGTCTCTATTTTATTTATTTTTCGTTCCTCTCATGTGGTTGAGTACGTGAAAAATCTTGCTTTCTTTTCTAAATTCAAGAACAAATCTAATTTTTTTTAAAGATTAATAGAGCGGTGGATTTGTGATATCAGTTTGGTTAGATAGACTACAGAAATACGGGAAAAAGAAGAAGAATAGAGTTTCGGTGTTGTTTTGATAGAAAACACTAGGGAGAATACCATATGTTTGATAAAATGCCTAAAACAGTAAAGTGCATCATCCCTGAATTTTGAAATAGTCAAATTTCTAGAGATGAGTAATGTCAATTGTGTAAGTGGATTAACTGGAGTTTTTCCAGATTAGGTTCTCATGCAGAGTAATTATGGACTAATCCGTAGTATATTGTAGTCTGCATCACTTGATTTTGGTTTGATGTTGCATGACTTGATTTTGTGATTGACTAGTATACTTAATTTGCAGATACTCTTGTGATCCAATATAAGTCGTAAATGTCTTCCTACAACCACTTGATTCATCATCCTCTTCCTCTTCCTCTTCCTCTGATGATGGTGGGATTAAAGCCATATATAGAGGTGCTGCTATTGCGGCAAATGTATACGAGAGGCAGCGACAAAAAAAGAGGCCTCGTAGGGGTGGTTATATGCAATCGCGACGATACATACCTCGTGATAGGATTGGGGTTGACAAAATTTTGAAGAGGGATTACTTTGACGAGGGGTGCACATATACTGATGAAACATTTCGTCGACGATCCATGATGCTGTTCTAGAGCACGATCCAATGAACTTCTAGCAACGCCCAGATGCAGCTAAAAAAATGGGACTATCTTCTCTACAACAGGTCACAGCCGCAATCAGGATGTTGGCATCTGGAATGGCAGCCAATCAATGTGATGAGCACCTCAAAGTTGCAGAGACCACTACAACCAAAAGCATGAAAGATTTTTGCACTGCTATCAATCAGATTTTCGCAGGTAAATACTTGAGATCTCCAACCAATGAGGACATTCAACACATCCTTGCATAAAATGCTGCGAGAGGCTTTCCAGGCATGCTTGGAAGTTTGGATTGCATGCACTGAAAGTGGAAAAATTGCCCAAAGGGGTGGCACGGCAGTCACGTAAATGGGAAAATTGGAGCCCCCACACTCATCTTCGAGGCTGTTGCGACGCACAACCTTTGGATTTGGCATTGCTTCTTTGGGATGGCAGGAACAAACAATGACCTCAACGTTTTAGATAATTCTCATCTGTTTGATCATATTGTGTCGGGCAAAGCTCTAGCATGCAATTTTATTGTGAATGGGCATACATACACAATGGATTACTACCTCTCTGATGGCATATATCCAAAGTGGGCAACCCTCATCCAGACAATCAGTCAGCCTGTCATTGCAAAACATAAGCATTTTGCCCAACTTCAAGAGGCAGTGAGAAAGGATGTAGAGTGGGCATTTGGGGTTTTGCAAGCACGATTTGCAATTGTAAAGGGGTCGGTGCGCCTTTGGGATCGAGAAGAATGTGGTCTTATTATGAAGACTTGCATTATACTCCACAATATGATAGTGGAGAATGAAGAAGATCCTGAGGAGTGGGCACCCCCCGAAGACGAAGCATGTGAATCTGTAGTTTACAATAGAGATGCTAACCTACTTCGAAGCAATCGTATTAATCGCATTAAATCTATGACAAATGAGGTTACACATAGTCAACTGAAATTGGACCTCATTGAGCATTTGTGGAACCGTCGTGGAGATGGTGATCAGTGATTGTTGTTGCAAAATGGTGACATATGCATGGACCGCTTTATCTTAGAGACCATTTTCTTAAGTTATTTTTTTCAGCTTTGAACATTTGTGATTGTTGCTACGAATTGGTTTTGAACCTTTTTAGTTTTTGGGGTAAAGCATAATTTGCTTTCTATAATATAAACATTTTGTTTCCTAGATTGGTGCAGCAAACATAACATGTTCTAAAATGATGTGTGGATGCTATTTATGTTTTGGATGCTGTTATTTTCTTGGATGTTGTTTATGGTATGGATTGCTACTTATTGAGGATCACTGCGTTAACTGATTTTAGAAGCTGGAACTTTTGGCACAGAATGAGCTTTTTTTCTTCGTCATACTTATGCCTGATTTGTATCCAATTTTAGTTGTAAGAAGACCTTGTATAATGGTCTTGTGTTTGTAAGTTTGTATTCAAGATTAAGCTGTCCTAGCTTTGCTATCATTCAGAATTTGTAAAACTGCATTAAGCAATACCAACGCACAACACATGTTTCCATGGTTTTCCTTCTATTGAAGCAACAATGAAAGCAAAAGGCAGAAACTAGTAAGGCATTCAACCAAAATAGAATTAAAATGTCTCACTGCATAACGACTAAACCAAAACAGAATTATAATATCAAAGGCTTTCATGAGACCAATATCCTAGAGTATGAAATAGACAAAAAGCAAAATAACTGAATTCAAACCAAGCCCCAATTAATAGTCAAAACCAAGAACACTCCCAAAGGTCTCGGGGTCTTGCACGAGTCCATTTGTCTTATAGCGCTCAACAATTATTGATTGTTGGAGCATCCAATAAGCTACTTGTTCAGGCGTGGGTCCCATTAGAGATTGACTTATCACTTTTCTTTCTTCATGCATTGCTTTTTGTTCAATTCTTCTCTTCTTGGCCTCCAGCTTCTCCTTCTCAAAACTCTTCTTGGCCTCCCACTTTTCCTTATCGATCACTGTAGCATCTTTAAGTGTTTCATTGATGCTTTTCAAGTACAATGTTGACTCATCTTCCTTCCCTTCAATCTTTCTTTTTGCTTTGGTTTTTTTTGTCTTCCTTTTGGTCGAATTTACTTGTGTGCACCATTCTGAAAAACAGTCTCGCCAAGGGGAGTTGAACTTGGTGGTGATGGAGTAGATAATGGTGGACTGCCCATCTCATCCAAACCAATGGCTTGACTTTGTGGGTTTGATGATTTTTTGGATGCCTTGGTTGTGTTTCGAATAAGAACATGGTTGTTCCACTTCGAACTATCCTTTAAAATCAGCCAACAATGCTCATACTTGAACTTATAAAATTGCACTGGTTTTGGTTGTAGTGGCCCCTCAATCTCACCAAATTGTTGTTTAGCCTCATCAATCTACAAACACAAGCAAATATTTTCATGAAAACATATTACTCAAGTTCGTCAATTTACCAAGAAAATCATGAAAACATTAGCAAAATTAGAGAATAATTTTTACTTACTATCATTTGATCATTCCATCCACTATGGTTCAATCGTCCGATCTTGTTGTAATGACCACAAAACTTCGAGACGTCATGCGAAATAATCTGCCATCGATTTTGCAACCCTTGAGAATTTCTCTCTGTGGTTCTACCTAGAATTTGATGAAAACATTCTAGAACCCGCATCCATAATTTTGTAGACCTTTGATCCCTTCCAACTACAGAATCTTTATAAACATGCAACCAAGCTTTCACCAGCGCTTCATCTTCATCTTGCAAGTAATTTGTTTTCCTTGTTTTCTTCTTATTTTCTTCCATTTGGCTTTGGAATTGTGACTGTGATTCCATCGTTTGGGAAGGAATGGTGCTCAAAAATTCCATTAAGAGAGAAGGAGAATGACAGAGGATGCCCTGAATCCTCTAATTTTCCCTTAAATAAAGGAGGAAATCGGTAGTTTTTGCCCCCCAAAAAAAATCGTAATTGGAGGGAAAGAAGTCTCCAATTTCCCCCCCCCCCCCCCCAAAATTAAGGGAGGGAATTAATATATTTTTGCCCAAAAAAACGTAATCAAGGGAAGTGAATGGCGGGAAACCGAGGGGTAGAGAGAGTGAAATTGTAGTAGGACCCTTATTTTGGTTATGGACTAAAAGTAACCATAGTGGCCCTCAACATTGTTAAGTTTAAAAACCTCTTAAATGAATAATCAAAAGCTGATGTGTCAACTTTTGGCTATTCAGTTTTTATTATGCCACTGTGGATGGCCTAAGGATGTAAGAAAATCAAGTCAAAGAACAATGTAAGAAGATCAAGTCAAGTACCAATCCAATCTCTCCCATATCTCTCCATCTCCCTCCTCTCGGCCTCTCTCTCTCTAGTACTAGTACATATATATATATATATATATATATATAGAGAGAGAGAGAGAGAGAGAGAGAGAGAAAGTTATGGTCAAGATTTTCAAGGGTTATTTAAGAAAGATATGGTCAAGATTTCTCTAGTATATAATAAGTTAGGAAGTACACCTACCCATATATCTACCTAATAAAACATAAGGGTGTGGGGACCACACAAACACAAGTTGAAAGAAGGATTGAAATTTATTTGATCCAAGGGCTGATGTTTGCTCTTCAACTCTCTTAAGAAAACAACCACACTCTTACAAATATATTACAAAAATGTCATCAGTTCTTTTTACCTATTGCTCGGCTTTTGGCGTTGACATAAAAAAATAAAAATATGGCACTACCCCGGGATGCATAGTGCCATAGGCATGGACAAACACTAGTAAACATATAAAAGTACTAAGTACATAAACCTATATATAATTATATTAGTATATGTTATGCCCCAATTTTCGGACATGTTAATTAAATCCTTTCTAATGGATTTAATAATTCATATGACTAATTTAAAAAAATGAAATTTTATTAAACAGAGTTTAGCAGCGGAAATCTCAAATACTAAATTCAAAATTACTTAATTGTCTTACAACTCCAAAAATAAAACAAAATTTGACTAATGTGATAACACTTTTGAAAATTTAAATAACAGTATTTCAAATTAACAGAGCTTCTAAGGGTAAGACATCCAAGACTCGACAAACTCCTCTTCCTCAGCTGGGAGGTTCTCACCCTGGTACTGATCAATTTGCAAATGATCCTGTTCTTCGGTCTCTTGATATCCTGCACCTTTTGACAAATTGATCGCCACAGCAACCGATTTACCAGGATACAAACGTATCCGTGAATGATAATTCACCTAGTAAAATAATCTTAACCCTACCAACCCTTACTCTACAATTAGCAGTTCAATAATATAGCAATTGATAATACACAAAAGGTACAGAATAATAGCACATCATCTTTTTCTCTACTATCCATCAACTTAAATGAAATCTAAGGATCCTCTCCATGAGATCCTTTCCTCCCACACCCACCAACTTTGATCGTCCCATGGAATAACTTTCCTTTTATTTGTCCTGCACCAGGGTTCTAAGCGAATACTACTAAATTACATACTTAGTCTGGATTCGCTTACAACCATAATAAAGGAACAGTTCACCATGACAACTCAGCATTAGGGGTTGCACTATCTCATTGTCAGGATCCTTTACTGTCTCTCAACTCTACACACTGGGTACTTTACCGTACCTCTAATCTACACACTGGGTACTATACCGTATTCAGGGATCCTTTACTGTTTCCAAAACACTGTACCCGGAATTCTTTACCGTCCTCCACACACACATTGGGCACTATACCGCTTTTATGATCCTTTACCATATCCCAAATACTATACCCGAAGTCCTTTACCGTCCTCCACACACTCTGAATACTTTACCATACTCGGGGTCCTTCACCATTCCCTAACTCAACTAAAGGTACTTTACCGTACCAGGGTCCTTTACTGGCACCCAACATCCTCAATCAACTTTACCATTTTTATCATTTACTTAACCACCCCAGAATTTAAATCCATTCTAGCACGTACAACTTGATACAATCAATCAACAGCTCAAGCATGATACATTTCAGTGAGACAACAATATAACAATTTGATAGATGCAAATAATTAAACACATAAGGGATTTGGATTGGGTCGATGCCCTTTTCGAATATTTAAGTTTTATCGAACAAGTATATATTCTTATTAACTTTGAGGATTTTCATTAGTGTTTTCGTAATCCTTAGGTTTGGTTGGTATATGGTACATTCTAAGGGTTCATTGTACAAATTAACGAACTTAGAATTTAAAATATAATTGGAGTTTGTAATCACTAACTAGATCTGTTAGAGTTTATGTGAATGGTTTAACTTTTAACTTTTATCCATAAATTTTTGGAAGCCTATATGTATTGACGTCAACTTACAGTAATTTAGTGAATACTTAAGTTCAGGGCTAATAGCTTTACACATTTTACTATTAACTAGTTTTGTATATTAGCTTAGAATAGTTATTGATTCCCCATTTATCTATTCGCATCGTTTCAACTAAGTTTTCTAATTTTTTTAAGTATTTATCATAAATGTTACTCCAATAGTACTTTTCCTTTTTCTATTTTATTTTATTCTTACCTTTATATGTAGAAAGAGTTTGGTATCATAAGTGTATAGTTCTCACTTTGTAGTTAATATATATATATATATATATGTGCAGTTAGTTGTTACTATTATTAACTTCAATCTAACTAATCCAATCATATACATATATTTTTTTCTAGAGACTTAATTAACATTTAGCTAACATCTATATATTCCAGAACACTAAAAAAAATGTTGTCATGTATTTAACATTTGCAATCATTCAAAGCTTGTTCTACCATAACAAGACAAATATATACAGTGGGGTGAAACCCCTGTTTGAGGTTAACTTGTAAACCATTTGGGTTAAATCCATAAGTATACAAAGTCTAAGGGTTATAGTGTAATAACAACTTAGTCTCAAAACAAATCCAGTAACGAAAAGAAAATGGAAACCGAGTACTGCATTTGTTCTTTTTATTTCGACATGGAATCCGATACTCCTCCCTTCTATGCATTTAAACTAACACATAGGAGTAAAAATATACTTAGGGGAAAGTAGGGAAACGATTATTCTACCTTTAATCCGGACAAAACGATCCGATGGAGTCCGATGTGTTTTTGTTTGGCGGCAAAACATCGGTATTCAAGCAGCAACTTTGGACTGGAATAACTTGACCAAACTTCTGCCGTTTTAGACAATTCTTGTGTCTAACGCGAAGATCTTGAAACGATCTACAACTTTCATGAAGAAGTCTAAGCCCGAAAATCAATCTAAGTAGGAGAAAAATGGAGATTTAGAAGGGTCACTGAATCTGCCTGGAATCAGAATCCGAGAATTTTACCAAACTTTGGACGGTGATAACTCTATCAATACTTGATCGTTTTGGGTGGTTCTTTGGTTGAAATCGAAGCCCTCGACGCCCTCTACAACATTCGTGAAGAAACTCAGGCCTAAAAACGATATTAACTAGGAAGAAACAGGCCGTGAATAGAGGTACGTGATATGGACGAGAATGGAGTTGGTTTGGTTTTTGTAATGGACGTGGAGTAATATAGGGGGAGTAATGGAGAAAGGTGTGAGAGTGAGATGATAAGGGTGAAGGTGATGGAATGTGGGAGGGAAGTAAGCTAGGGATAGAATCGGGAGAGATAAGGGAGAGGGGTTGCCGAGAGGATGAGTGAGGGAGGGAACCGTAGCCATATTTTGTGGCAACTGTTGGCGGCTTTTAAAACAGGATGTATATGGGCATGTATGTGTGTGGAGGGGGAAGATAAGCATGTATCTATACACATATATAGTTACAAGTTAATTAATGTAACATTATGTTAAACTAATTTTAATCACCAAAAATTAATCTAGGTTCGAGTTTTAAATTAATTACACTTTTAAATAATTAATCAATTACTATAGATTATTTGATTTAAAAGAATTTCTTCATTCAAAAAAAAAAAAAAAATAGGGCAAAAATTCGGGTTGTTACAGTATACTTAGAGAATCTAGGGTAATAACTTTATATCTATTTTTAAGCATACAAGTACATACAAAATCTAAGAAAGTGACTTGTTTTATTTATCTAAGTACCTATTGGCAAGACTAACTCTTATTACCCAATGGATAAAATTTTCCCTAGTAATTATTGACCAATAGTTAAATAAGTGAGAGAAGATATATTTGAATAAGATCTTGAAATGACTATATGTCCTTTAGGCAAAAAATAACTATGAGGTACATATGTCTATATATAATCTTAGAAGTGTACTTTAACAAATCTAGAAAAGTATCTTTGGTGGAAAGTCTAGATTTTCTATTGGTGGAAAGTATATGTGGTACATATACCTCTATATAAACATATATGTGTACCTAGAAAATCTAGAAAAATACTTTATAAGAGCATCCACAGTGGAATAACCAAAAGTTTATAATCAAAAGTTGCCACATCATCTTTTGCTTATGCATTTAAGGGGTTGTTAAGATTAGTAATGTAGAGATCCGCAATGGTACAATCAAATTTGAATAACCAAAACTTGCCACATGACCCTTTCAATTTATAAAAATCTAAAAATGGTGAACATAGAAAACAATTATTTAAAAATACGTTTCAAATTAATAAAAAAAGGTTATTAGAAAAAGAGAAATATTTTTGAAAACTTTGATTTAAAAAAAAAAATTTTGGGAAAAAGTTAAAAAAAAACCATTTCTCGATTAAAAAAATTGTTTTGAAAAAAAGTTTTTTTTTTTAAAGAACAGTTTATGAAAAAAAAAGTTTTAATAAAAAAACTATTTTTGCCAAAGAAAAAATAAAGAGAAATATTTTTGAAAACTTTGATTTTAAAAAAAAAAGTTAGGGAAAAAGTTTAAAAATAACATTTTTCGAATAAAAAAATAGTTTTTGAAAAAAAATAGTTTTTGAAAAAAGAATAGTTTTTAAAAAAAAGTTTTTGCAAAAAAAAAAATAATTAAAAAAATACTTTTTGCAAAAAATAAAAACTTTTTTTAAAAGTATTTTTCTTAGAAATATGTTGAAAATGGAAGAGAGATAAGGTTTTTGTGTAATGATGATATATTTGATTGAGGAAATGTATGGACAACTAAATTTGATTATTGGCAAAAAGTTGCTAGTTTTGATTATCCAATAGCCAAAATTTGATGAGTTGCTAAGAGATTGCTAAATTTGATTATTCCACCGTGAGCTCTTTTTTGAGCAAATGTGGCTAACTTTAACAACATTTTAGTTTTGATTATACCACTGTGGATGCTCTAAAGTACATACACCTATTTATAATCATATAAGTGTACTTAGAGAAACTAGAAAGGTACTTTGGTGGTCAAACAAAGTACATTAGTCTTTCAAGTACATGATTAAGGAAGTACAAGAATGTATAGGGAAATCTTTAGGAGATCTTGTATACTAGTAGCTAAACAATAGGCAATCTTATTTCTATTATCCAAAGGTTTGAATTTTTCCTACAATTCCTTATCCAATAATTAATATATACCCTCCAATTTGTTATCTAGTGGTAAAAGAGTGATGGTGATGTCAAGATTATTCTAGACAAGACAACAAATAGATTTGGAGAGGTATATAATATAAGTTGGGGAAAGTACAGTAGCTCATGGATTGAAAAAAGTACAATGTCTACGTTCTATTATCCAATGGACAAGGTAAACATGTCACACTATTCATGACAACTCAAAAGTACAATGATGTGTAATCAAGGCATTCTATTACCTATTGGACAATATTTAAAAAGGTTTAACTAGGGTTCATCTAGGGTTAGGAAATGTAACTAGATGAATTGGTTGTTAAGTTTCACTAACTAATTGGTTAGAAACTAATGCTACTTGCCAAGTAAGATTTCTAGCCAAAAAACATAATTTAAAGATATCATTTACTCACTTAGAAAAATGTACAAGTATTTTTACAAGCATACTTGTCTTTAGAAAATGACTATATTGTTTGGGGTTAAAAGATTCAATTTTTATAAGTTTCAAATTTAATTATGACAAATTATTGGAAATTAAAAAGGAATTTTAAAAGCAAATCCAAGTAATTAAAAATAAAATTCAAATATTTAACGAAATTTTTATTTACCAAAAATCAGGGTCATTACAGGCATCCTGCAGGATCTCCAGTTCCCCGAGCTACTACTATAGCCTAAGTCAATGAGTGATATTTGTTTTTTATATTTCAGAAAGAACTATGCAATGCGCATGCATAGATAAATTATAGATCATACACAGACTTTTTATGGCGCAAAAATAATTCAAACCGTTCATTTTGCTTTAAAATAATTTTTTTTTTGGATTATTGTTTTGCCCTACGAATTTTAAAATGGCCCTCATCAATATTCGATTGAGATGTTTCGCCCTACGAATTTTGAAAAGACCCTTATCGATATCCGATTGAAATGATTTTTTATAGTAATCCACAAAAAAAAATTTAAGAAAAATAAGCGATTCGAGTCATTTTTGCAAGACCCAGGGTGAGCCTCGCAAAAAATTTACTTATATATACCTAGTTCATCTGTGCAAATATATCTTTCCTTTCGAAAAATCAAAGTTCTCATATATAAAAGAAACAGAAGCTACACAAATATAAATAGACAGGACTGGTAGTGACTATACCAACCCCTCCCATGTCGCACAAAATGTCAAACCAATGGCAGGGGTCTACAAAATAACAACTACCCATAGGACGGATAAGATTTGGGGTGGATATAGAAAAAAGGTGAATAATAAATGAATATGTTATATTGGGGTATTATTTAACAGGGGTGTAGACACCCCAATCTAGACCTCTAAATAATCTTTAAATCTTCCCGATGATGAAATAAGGAAAAATATACCTTCGAAGCTTGGATTGTTGCTCCTTTGCTACTCCTTCTTTAACCTCAAGAAAATCCCCTTTCAACAACGTAGGATGGCCCCCGGTTCAATTGCAAAAGAGAAAGATACGCTTGCTTTGTCAAAAACAACTTTTTCCATGACACACTGATGGTAAAATGGGCACACATTTTAATGTATAAAATGACTTTGAGTGAAACCAATTGGGTTAGAAAGAGGACTCGACAGGCTTTCCAACGCTTCGAACCGCGTCCAAATCTGAGTTCGGGAGTGTTCGGAGCGCCCTCGCGAAATTTGGTGTGCTGTGTTGACTCACAAACCGCGCGGCACTTCAAAAGGGCGCACGGCACCTTAGAAAATTCAAAAAATCACTCTGTCGCATGGGACTTCAATATGTCGCACGGCAATTTGAGAAAAAGTTCTGACAATCACAGAAAGCTGTCGGCCACGCCTACAGGAGGAGTGTCTGTGCCGAAAAATGAGCTTAATTCGGCTCAGAAGCCACCTCTCCTCTTTTAGTGATCATTTTTTGCTCTTTTGCCTATAAATACACCCCCCCTCTAGTTGAAAAGCACCCCTTCAACTCCAAGTAAAGTTACTCTGCCATTTTTTTGGCTCTCACTATCTCTTTAAAAATACTCCCTTTTGATTCTCTCTCTACAACTTCTTACACCCATCACCACTATACACATCTCTCTCTCTACACCCATTTGCTCTCAAGTCTCTCAAGCACAATCCAAATCAACTTTCATTCCTCCACCTTCAAGTACATCCAAATTTCGATCAAAAGGTATAAATCCATTTCCTTGGGCTAACCTACATTTAGCCTTGAGGGGAGCCGATCGAGGCCCTTCTCGATCTTTCTATACCGAGTTTGGGTCTCAAATGAGTTTTACATTCAAAATCTTTCTTTTTTTTTCCTTTCTTGCTTTTTCTTTTCATATTTCAGCTAATATTGCTTAAAAATCGTACGGGTACATTCTATATTCAAGTTTCATGTTAAAAGTTCTTTTTTTTTTTACTTCATGAGATTTTTCAATATTCCAAAAAGCTTTTAACATTATTTTACATGATAAAATGAACAAATGGGTCTCATAAATCATTTTTTTAAAATTCGGAAAATATAACAAACTATTTTGCGGACCTATGGTTTGTTTTGTCATATAAAAGTAAATTGATTCTGAAATGTGTAGATAGGTGTACCGCACGGTGTGTTGGTTGCACCGTGCGATGCATCCGGGCAAGACACGCCGCGCGGTACTTTGATGCATCGCACGGCGTATCATGTTTAAGCGCACGGCATTTCATTAGCTATTGTTTTCTTGTTCAAACTGTCTGGATCATGGTTACCCTTCATCGGGCTTGCTTTTGTTGTTATGATATATGTCATTAGCATTATCAGAACAGGAACACATCTACGAGCCATATTATATCTCATAAACAAGATTTTCTTGATCATCCCGAGTGATCGAATGCCTAAAAAAGTTATTTTATGCTCTTGCTTGAAGAAATGGTATTGTTTTAAGATGATCTGGTCATTGTGCATTTTCTGATGTTTCTGAATAACGTCGAACGTGATACACAATGTGCCAAGCAATGTTCTGAATGCTGATGACAGTCTGGTAGCAAGACAGATACCCCGCGCGGCATACGATAAGGCCGTGCGCGGCATTATGATTTGCCGTGATGGAGATGGTCGTAGTCCAGACAGTTTGCATAACTTTTCTTTTACTGCATCATCTTTATCATCTCTGCACAGTTCGCACCACAAGCACGCCAATGTGTTATATTTAATCCCGTGTCCCTTTCCCGTACATGTTTTAAAGTTAAGTTTTTCAAATGGTATTAAATCCCTCATTTAAAATGTTTAGTAGAGACCGATTTTTACCGAGCGAGCGGTGTGCTTTTTAACAAAATCTTTCTCGTTCGTAACGTGACTCCCGGATCTAAGATCTCAACGTTTTCGCTAGACCAAAAGCCTTTCTTTTTCAAATCAAGCTCTCAGTTTCTCGGATCATCCATCTCAAAAATTCGGGTGACGACTCTTCGAGTTAGCGCTTTCGGGCGCGGAAGCCCACACTCTCCAAGTACGGGCATGTGCCTTGCACGAGCCGTGTGATGTCATTATAAAAAAAAAAGATTAAAAAGTATTGAATAATCAAGAGAGTCAAGCTTGAAAAACATTTTTCTTGGGGGATTTAAAATCATTTGAAAATCTTAACTTTTTTTTTACACTTTGCACCGCACAAGCCTCGCTAACGTGTTTTGGCTACCTTGCCTGGTTTATTGGTGACAAGCTCTCCCGGGATGCCTAGCAGCCCTCGACTATGATGGGTCATCGTGCTGTTCGACCATTGTCTTGCAATACACTTGATATGGGGTAGTATATTTTGGCTCTAGTCCGGGAAACCACTTTGAGACAAAAACCGACCTTTTACCCTTGTACATAACCGTAGAACATTCCCAACTAGGACAGGAACCCGTGGTTAGAACTTATGTGATATAGAGAAACTTTTAAGTATCCCGGGTATACCAAGGGGTTGGTATCCCCCTCCGGTCCATTTCCCATTTTCTGACCATTTTCCGATCACATGTGGATAATCGGCTCCGTTCATTTTGTAGAGTTCGGCGAGAACTATAACCATACCAAAAATCGTGTTCATCAGACTTTTTTTGATATATGATCGGCACACGTGAAAATAGAAAAAAAAACCAAAATTGGGTGCCGATTTAGTGTGTTTTTGGACCCGGTCTTGATTTTCTTCAATTTTCACACGTGCCGATCATGTACGTATTAAAGTCTGATGAATACGATTTTTGGTATGATTATAGTTCTCGCCGAACTCTACAAAATGAACGGAGCCGATTATCCACATGTGATCGAAAAATGGTCCAAAAATGGAAAATGGACCGGAGGGGATACCATTCCCTTGGTATCCCCGGGATACCAAAAAGTTTCTCCAACTTGTTTATGTGCATTTTTTTTCCTCTGTACATGCATATCATTCATACATCATTGCATTCATACATTCTAGAGGTCAGGTCCCCACAAATCGATAGGTTAATCCGCCTTTTAGAATAATTCTAGATTCCACGGTCTTTAGGAAGTTGCTAACACCCGATGAAGAGTCGTGCCCCATAAGACGCACGTTGCTTAATACTAATTAATCCTTAAAATGACGCGTTTGAGAGAAATCAATTCTTACTAAGTTTTTGATGCATTTTTCAATCAAATATTCAAATACCAAAAAAATGGAATGACTAACGTTATAATGCCGTGATACTTACACCGTTTAGGCTAATAGCGCCACGTCGCTCACGCCACCTGGTCATAATGCCACATCATTTTTACCACGTCATTTCAAAAATAGAAATTGAACCTTTGAAAAAAAAAAATGAAGACTTAGTTTGTTTTGACATCTCTCAAGCTTCGTTGTTTATAAAGGATACATTGTCAAAAGAAACTCTGAGGATCGATGCAACATTTTAAAACCGTTTTCTGTGAGTCTAAGAGACTTAAAATCTATGGAGTTTGAGATACATCCGGTGTTCGCCGTGCCCGAACGGCCCCTCTGGTCTAGATCTAGCCTTAGGATGTGCTTGTATCTAGGTTTCGGTAGGCTTATTGCTTTGTCTCGGATGGTCAAGATAAGGAGATTGGCTCTGATTCCGAGGCATTCGGAATTTAACCTGCCTGACACGACTTACCCGTGGCTGCTGAAACCCTTGGTGCAATCATATCCTAAGTGAGATTTGGAGTTGAGGTAGGTCTTAGGATGTAGACGACACCGACGACATTGCATGGGCATGATTCTTGGGCAGAATCTGAGTTGCCTTTTTGCTTTACTGTCAGTTTTGAAACATTTGTCAAAGGACTTCACCCAGTTGGAACCCTCCGCAAAGAGAGGCTCAGTCACCGGTTATGATATCCGAAATGATGGGTCAAATGAATGAAATAGGGGAAATCAGGCAGGCTATGGTTGACCTAGAAGATCAACTCAGGCAGTCAATTACGAACATAGATGGCCAGATCAAGTCAGTCGTCGCCGATGTCCAAAAGAACATGATCATGATGTTCGAATCAATACACGAAATCAGTGACCGCCTACCAGCTAAATCTACTCCGAATCTAGAATCATCGCTCGCCAGAGATACGCCCATTGCTGATCCCCAAGTGGCAGCATTAATTGTCAAAATCAACAAACTCGAGGAATCTATCCTCGAAACAGAAAGGATGGGGAGGGGTGAAATAGACATGGATCGTTTAAATCTGTTTTCCAATGCAAAACTGCTTGAGAAGTTCAAAGGGATGAACTTTGCCAAATTCGATGGGATTACTGATCCAAAGGCCCACCTGCTAGGGTATGTTGGGTCCGTTTCCATGCGAGGGGTCAAAAAAGAAGCCATGGCTCAACTGTTCCACGAGTCATTTACTGGCCCGGCACTACAATAGTTCCTTTTCTTGGCACCCTCAAAGAAAAAGATGTGGGAGGACATTGGAATGGCTTTTGTGTCTCAATACGACTTCAATGTTGAGCTGAAAATGACCACCCGAGAACCTGAGAACACCAAAATGGACGAAAATGAGAGTTTCACTGATTATGTAAAAAGGTGAAAAGCCAAAACTGCCCAAATGCACAATAAGCCAGGCCTAAAAGAGCAGATGCGTATCATCACTAAAAACCTGCCCAGTGCCTTTGCCCCCTACATGGTTTTGTCGCAATCGTCTCCCAATTTTGAGACCTTCTACAATTTTGGATTGACTGTTGAAGAAACCCTTAGGGATGGTACCCTCGAGAAGAAAGAACCAGTCTTTAAGGGACTCCATCTTGGCAATGGTCAAGTCCTTTTCGGAAACAGCAATACCTTCCACGTCGGGAACTCCTCAAATGCTGAGCCCCTCGAAATAAACCAGATAGCTGATAAACCGACTCGCACCTTCACCCAATTCAGCAGACCCCTATCCATAATCTATGAACAACTCCTCAAAGCCGGTCTCATCAAGTCGCTTCTTCCAACTCCTATACCCCAAAAGCTTCCAGCCTATCACGACCCAAATGCCTTCTGCTCTTTTCACCAAATGCCCGGCCATGTTACCGATAAGTGTCACCGTTTCCGTCACAAAATCCAAGACCTCATCGACAACAAGGTCATTAAGGCACCTCCTCAACCAAAGCCAGACTCCGTATCCAAGTGCAATCCTTGCATCAATGCCGCCTTCTTCAGCAAAGAAGGGTAAACCATCAAGAGCCATACAACGGTTCGATCTTCCACGAGTCTGAGAGTTTTCAAGCCTTGAGTCCCTGTCCTCTAAATAACCATCTTTGTGTTTGAGTTAGTTTATACCTCGAGTCTTTCATGCTTTCACTGTTGTGTCTGTGTGTTCTCAATTTTAACTTTGTAAGAGTCGAAAAAAAAAGTGTCAGTTTCGTGGGCCTGAATTACGTTGTGACCTGATTCCTTTACAGGATATGTAGGCAGCCTCATCCTGAGGCCCGGTCACGAGCATTCAAGTCAATCCCAAGGTTCAATCATGGTCTTTTGAGTCAACCTCTAATCGTTCAGTCGCTATCTTTTGAAAGTCACATCTCCGTAATAAACTCTGAATTTTGAAATTATTTTCTACCGTCAGTTGAAAATCATGATAATCACTTCAAAACATGAAATTATTTTGATTGAATCCTCACCTCAGGAAAGAAGAAGAATTTCAAGGGACCGCTTCCCAATGCCATATTTATTCTAAGAAGCAATGTCGTGACTCTGAAAGGGCTCGGTAGGTCAAAATCTCAAAATTCGACCTAGGCAAAAGCTAGAGCATGCAAACAAAAGCCTCTCAATTGAGCATCTGGGATTCAGTTGTTAGGTTGCGCAATCCAAAATGAAGAAAGGCCATCGTTTCTTTCATCCTACGCATAAAGATATATCTTTTGATACCCCTTTTTGAGCCCCAATCAAATTCTTTGAATCCCAGCTAGCCAGCTATCCCCCGCGTCGGGGTGAAATGAAAAATAAAAGTGCCAAAAGAAATATTGAAATTCAAAGCATCAAAAAAGTGAAAGTGCCAAACACATCAAGATTCAAAGCATCAACATGATGAAAAGTGTCAAACATACTGAAAGGCACTAAAGGCATGAGAAATCAAGAGAAAATGTCCACCAAAGCAAAGGGGCATAAAAAGTTCAAAGATAGCTGCTAGTTTTGAAAACCCAAAAGAAAGTGAAATTTTTGAGCCAATTGTCCTTTCTTTGTTAAGCCCAAACCATGGCCCACATTACAACCCAAAAAGCCCTTTCAGATTGGAAAGCGCAACTTGATAGCAAGAACCCTAGGCGTTAAGAGGCATGATCGAAAATCGATACATGGAGAAAAAGTCAAAGCATTGCTCAAAACAAAAATTCAAATTGGGGTCATCGTCAGCAACCTGGGGCACAGTTCATGATAAAAACTTTCGTGTTTTGACAAATCGAAAGATTTGAATGAAAATCAATTGATAGAGTAAAATAATTTTGAAATTCCAAAACGAGAATTCTAAGAATCTGGGCTTGTCTATCATTTCAAATAGTCAAACTCTTCGTTCAATCAGGGGCACCATTCGAAAGCCACTTCGTCTTTCTCTCTCTCATTTGCGTCAACGTAGTCTTGTCAAAATCCACTCATTTTATCAAGAGTCAAAAGAGTTATCTCGGTTTGGTCAATTCTCAACTCGTGGAGGTCATTTCAATGCATGGAAGAACACCACCCCTGAAAGAAGCTCGTTGGGCTGAAAACCGCAAGGGCGGACAGACCCAAGCAAAAATTAAAGCAAAAGCCTGCTAGGTTGAAAACCCGTAAGGGCGGCCTAGGCAAAAGTTAAGGCAGATAATTAAAGGAGCTTGCTAGACCGAAAACCCGAAAGGGTGGTACTAGGCAAAATTTAGAGCACAAAAGGAGAGTGTTAACACCCGAGCAAAACCATAGCCTAGATTGCGCTTGGACAACTACTTGTCAAAACTGTCAGGACTGGGGGTTGTTACTCACTGGGCCACATCGGCTCAATGCCGTCTACCGGGAAAAGCAAATTCAAGACTCAAACCCTAACCAAAGGCAAACACCAGCTCAAATCCAGCACAGAATCCAACCCAAATTCAAAGTTCCTGAGAATACCGATCCATTGGCCAAAGACAGTAAAGCAAATAGGGTGCTCAGACACGTCCCCTGTTTTTCAAGGAATATCACCATCAATGTCGTTCGGTGTCATAGGCGAATCTCAAATTCCAAGATCAATCCACGGTCCTTTAAGCCTTTAGTTTCTCTCAAGCTATGGTTTAACCGACCTAAAGCCTTTAGTCTCTCGAGCAGTGGTTTGTCCTCTGGGACTGCACTCTGTTTAGCACTTCGTCCTCTGGGACTCGCACTCTATCCGCACTTTGTTCTCTGGAACTTCACTTTGTGTTGCACTTCGTCCTCCGGAACTCGCACTTTATCTGCACTTCGTTCTTGGGACTGCACTTTGTCTAGTATTTTGTCCTCTGGGACTTCACTTTGTTTAGCACTCGTCCTCCGGGACTTACTTTTGTCATACTTGCATTGATTTTGCATGCTTACGTGACATTCATTGACATATCAACTTGCATCATCAATCATGTATTGGCTCAATCGAACGTCAAGCTCTTCAAGTTCAAGCCACTTTCACAAAATCAAGTTCTTCAAAATTCAATTTCCGGTCTCTTCGAAAATTCAAGTTTCTTTCAAAATTCAAGTTATTCAAATTCAAGTCTTCCAAAATTCAAGTTTTTCAAAGCTCAAGTCTCTTTCAAAATTCAAGTCTCTATTTAAATTCAAGCTTTTCAAATTTAAGTCCCTTTCAAAATTCAAGCTATTCAAACTCAAGGTCTCTTTCAAAGTTCAAGTCTCTTTCAAAATTCAAGCTATTCAAACTCAAGGTCTCTTTCAAAGTTCAAGTCTCTTTCAAAATTCAAACTTCTTTCAAAATTCAAGTTTTTCAAAATTCAAGTTTCTATTCAAATTCAAGCTTTTTAAATTCAAGTCCCTTTCAAAATTCAAGCTATTCAAACTCAAGTCTCTTTTAAAATTCAAGCTTTTCAAAATTCAAGGGGAAAAATTCAAAATACCCCCCAACCTTTAGACCAAGATTCAATTAGGCTCCCAACCTTTTAAAAACTTCAATTTTACTCCCAACGTTATCTTCCGTTAATCAAAACGCCCCCTTCCGTCCAAATGACTAACGGATTCCGTTAAAGGCTCCGTTAAATATCATCCCAATCGAATTTTGAATAAAAAAACTGTTCAGATGAAGCCCTTCCCGATCATTTTTTTTGCTTTTTCGCGGGTACCCTTAAAATCACGTTTTGAACACATTGAGCGGTTTGGATCATCGAAATTCAATTAGAAAAAGGGAGGTGTAAACCGAAGCAAAATCCGAACGTTCGGACTTGAACAAAATCTGAATCAATCCGCACCTCCTCTTTTCCAATCGAATTTTGATGATCCGATCCGCTCAATGTGTTCAAAACATGATTTTAAGGGTACCCGCTAGAAATCGACAAAAAAAATGACCCGAAAGGGCTTCATCTGAACAGTTTTTTATTGAAATAGTTCAATAAAAAACTGTTCAGATAAAGCCCTTCTGGGTCATTTTTTTTCCGATTTTTAAAGGATATCTTTAAAATCACGTTTTGAACACATTGAGCGGATCGGATCATCAAAATTCGATCGGGACGCTATTTAACTGAGCTTTTGACGAAATCCGTTAGTCATTCTGACGGAAGGGGGCGTTTTGATTAACGGAAGATAACGTTGGGAGTAAAATTGAAGTTTTTAAAAAGTTGGGAGCCTAATTGAATTTTGGTCTAAAAGTTGGGGGGTATTTTGAATTTTTCCCAAATTCAAGCCATTCAAACTCAATTCTCTATTCAAATTCAAGCTTTTTAAATTCAAGCCCCTTTCAAAATTCAAGCTATTCAAACTTAAAGTCTCTTTCAAAATTCAAGTCTCTTTCAAAATACAAACTATTCAAATTCAAGTTTTTTCAAAATTCAAAATCTGCAAAACTCAAGCTTTTCAAATTCAAATCTCTTTCAAAATTCAAAAATTCAAATTCAAGTTTTTTTTCAAAATTTAAGCTATTCAAATTCAAGCTAAAGTTACTTCCAAAACTCAAAATTCATGCTTTTCAAAAAAATCAAGAAAGCCGTGCCTAGATTAAAAAGCTCATTTTAGTCCTCCCGGACCGGTCTCGATTTAGTCCTTCTGGGACTTGTCTCATTTTAGTCTTTCGGGACTTGTCTTGCTTTAGTCCTTCAGGGACTCATCTAAAGGAATTTCACAACACTCGGCACTTCAAGCACTCAATCTTAGTTTACTTTCGCAATTTGTCCTCCGGGACTCGCTTTACTTGCATTGTCCCGATTGAACTACGCTGGTCTGATCCCTACAACGGGGTACGTAGGCAGCTCCATGAGCGCGACCACCTTTATTGCATTCTTGCATTTAACTTAAAGATTTTGGAGCAATGGATTGGGATGTCTAATATTTAACGTCACTTATACCAAGCAATGGTACCTAAGTTCCGTTAAAGAGGGACTACTGAAGAACACCCCAATCTAGACCTCCGAATAATCTTTAAGTTTCCCCGATAATGAAATAAGGAAAAATATACATTCGAAGCTTGGATTGTTGCTCATTTGCTACTCCTTCTTTAACCTCAAGAAAACCTCTTTTCAACAATGTAGGGTGGCCCCCGGTTCAATTGCAAAAGAGAAATATGCGCTTGCTTTGTCAAAAATAACTTTTTCCATGACACACTGATGGTAAAATGGGCACACATTTTAATGTATAAGATGGCTTTGAGTGAAACCAATTGGGTTAGAAAGAGGACTCGACAGGCTTTCCAACGCGTCGAACCGCGTCCAAATCCGAGTTCGGGAGTGTCCGGGGCGCTCTCGCGAAGTTTGGTGTGCTGTGCTGACTCACAAACCGCTCGGCACTTCAAAAGGGCGCACGACACCTTAGAAAATTCAAAAAATCACTCTGTCGCATGGGATTTCAATATGTCGCATGGCACTTTGGAAAAAAGTTCTGACAGTCGCAGAAAGCTGTCGGCCACGCCTGCAGGAGGAGCGTTTGTGCCGAAAAATGAGTTTAATTCGGCACAGAAGCCACCTCCCCTCTTTTAGTGATCATTCTTGGCTCTTTTGCCTATAAATATACCCCCCCTCTACTTGTCCCTTCAACTCCAAGTAAAGTTACTCTGCCATTTTTTTGGCTTTCACTCTCTTTCTCTAAAAATACTTCCTTTTGATTCTCTCTCTATAACTTCTTACACCTATCACCATTATACACATCTCTCTCTACACCCATTTGCTCTCAAGTCTCTTAAGCTCAATCCAAATCAACTTTCATTCCTCCACCTTCAAGCACATCCAAACTTCGATCAAAAGGTATAAATCCATTTTCTTAGGTTAAACTACATTTAACCTTGAGGGGAGCCGATCGAGGCCCTTCTCGGTCTTTCTATACCGAGTTTGGGTCTCAAACGAGTTTTACATTCAAAATCTTTCTTTTTTTTTTTTTTTCCTTTCTTGCTTTTTCTTTTCATATTTCGGCTAATATTACTTAAAGATCGTGTGGGTACATTCTAGATTCAAATTTCATGTTAAAAGTCCTTTTTTTTTTTTTACTTCATGAGATCTTTCAACATTCCAAAAAGCTTTTAACATTATTTTACATGATAAAATGAACAAATGGGTCTCATAAATCATTTTTCAAAGATTCGGAAAATATAACAAACTATTTTGCGGACTTATGGTTTGTTTTGTCATGTAAAAGTAAACTGATTCTGGAATGTGTAGACAAGTGTACCGCACGGTGTGTTGGTTGCACCGTGTGATGCATCCGGGCAAGACACGCCACGCGGTACTTTGATGCATCGCACGGCGTATCATGTTTAAGCGCACGGCATTTCATTAGCTATTGTTTTCTTGCTCAAACTGTCTGGATCATGGTTACCCTTCATCGGGCTTGCTTTTGTTGTTATGATATATGTTATTAGCATTATCAGAACAGGAACACATCTACGAGCCATATTATATCTCATAAACAAGATTTTCTTGATCATTCCGAGTGATCAAATGCCTAAAAAAGTTATTTTATGCTCTTGGCTTGAAGAAATAGTATTGTTTTAAGATGATCTGGTCACTGTGCATTTTCTGATGTTTCTGAATAACGTCACACGTGATACACAATGTGCCAAGCAATGTTCTGAATGCTGATGACAGTCTGGTAGTAAGACAGGTACCCCGCGCGGCATACCATAAGGCCGTGCACGGCATTATGGTATGCCGTGATGGAGATGGTCGTAGTCCAGACAGTTTGCATAGCTTTTCTTTTACTGCATCATCTTTATCATCTCTGCACAGTTCGCACCACAAGCACGCCAATGTGTTATATTTAATCCCGTGTCCCTTTCCCGTACATGTTTTAAAGTTAAGTTTTCAAATGGTATTAAATCCCCCATTTAAAATGTTTAATAGAGACCGGTTTTTACCGAGCGAGCGGGGTGCTTTTTAACAAAACCTTCCCCGTTGTAACGTGGCTCCCGGATCCAAAATTTCAACGTTTTCGTTAGACCAAAAGCCTTTCTTTTTCAAATCAAGCTCTCGGTTTCTCGGATCATCCATCTCAAAAATCCGGGTGGCGACGCTTCGAGTTAGCGCTTTCCGGCGCGGGAGCCCACAAGGGGGAGATTACCTAATAATTGGTTTGGTAGTAGTTGATAAGGGAGGATAAGAGTGGATAATGTGATAAATTACTTGGGTTCTCTCATTTAATCATTTCATCAAGAATACAAAATGATTTGAGGGGTAATTTGATTTTTTTCCTCACCCGAATAAGCTAATCCTAGTTAGGGGTGCTCAAGAAAACTGCCTGAACCGCAAAATCGATCCAATCTAGACCGAACCATCCTATTTGGTCTGGTTCTGCGGTTAATTAGTCAGGTTATGGTTTCAAAAAAATAAGAATCGTTAATTTTGATTTGGTTACTGGTTCTCGATTAAAGAACCGTGATTAGAATCAAACCGAACCGTTTATATATAAATATAAAAATACCTATTTGTGTGTGTAATTAAATATGTATTTGAATTTGGTAGGTTAATCTTTTCATTGCTAAAGTTAATTGATTTAGAGATGACATCTTATTTGTTAGGAAAGTTTTTAATAAAATTTCTATTTTTATTTTACCTATGAGTTATTTGGTGCTTTAAATTTTTAATTTTATGAGTTCACATGAATAAATGTTTGGATGCTAATTGGATAGAATCAGAATAGAACCAACACCGAACCGGTCTTGCAATTTGGTTCTGACTAGGTTCCACACACATATTGGTTAGGTTTTGGTTCTCAATTTTCTAAACCGTTTGAAATGGTCCGATTACTAGTTTTTTTAGAGAACTGGATCAATCCAGACCGTATGCACCCCTAATCCTAATGTGGAAGGTGCTGTTAACTAACACCTTTGAAGGACGATAAGATCTTCCCCCCTCCCTTCTCCCACCAACAAATACCTTTCTTCCTTCTCCCCCTCCCTCCCTTATCTCCTCCCTTATCCTCCCTACAAACAAGCCCGTGTTTTCCACCAACTTTCGTTACGTGATCGGCACTTCAGTTGGCATGTTGATAAATATTGTGCTCAACTGTGCAATTGGTTCTAGACAGTCAAGGGTGGCTTAAGCTCTAAGTTCATTAAGGCTAGTTGCCTAGGAGCATCTCCAATCTAGAATGAATGTGACATATTAGGAGATTTTATGATTTATCTCATCTTTTTTTAATTTTTTTTGTATTTTTTGAGAGAATCTTGAAGAGACTTGTTTTTCTCATTATTAAATTTGGTTTTCAAAATAAAAGTGTGGTCTCAATATTTGGAGACCCAAAAATAAATTTGAAAATCAAATATCTAAAAAGGATAATGAATCCCTCCAAAATTCTCCCAAAAAGTTTTTTTTAAAAAATGAAGTAAATATGAGATATATTACAAAATCTCTTCTCAATATGTCACATCCATTCTCTATTTTGAAAAACTAGAAATGGGTTGGAGATCTCACTTTCATACATGTGTATATGTGTATACTACAAGTTTTGATTTTTCAAAACCTATTTCAAGTGATAAAAACGCTTCATTTAGCTAGGTAAAATGCCTCATCTTTTTGTCAGGATTGATCGTTCCATAAGATTAATCTCTTTCATATTTAATATTTTGGTACATACATTGAACATGCTACAGACGAAGTATTCATGAATAATAACTTGCTGATTTATTAAAACAGATGCTTATAGTATATACATCGACTAAATACCATAAGAGGAGATAGGCTTCTTTTTTGAACTAAAAGACATTATGATAAGACACTGCAAACTGGGTGAGAAAGGGATAGACAGGATGGAAAGGTAAACCTTTTATGGGACCTTCATCAAGACCATACTTGAAAATACAGAGGTGTTGAAGGTTTTGACACATTTGTACACACCTGGAAAGAAAGGTTAACTCTAAAAGATGACACTGAAGGTGGACAGGAAAATTAACTGGACGGAAACAAGAAATCATAGGAAAACAACCAGGGACGACTGAGTATGGTTTTGGTGTTGAAAACAGATTGATTTGGTTACCTGTTGTAAAAAGGCATATAATTAGTTAGTGCTGATGTGTAGTTTGTACGTGTATGTATTGGTGGGTCAGTAGTTGACAAGTCTTGTAATAAGTAAAGTCTAGCATAGCAATTATAAGTACTGATGTAAATAGTACCTATGCCAGTAAGTCAAGAGTGAACCAATGATATGCATATACTGTAGCTACTGTAGCAATTATATGTAAGCTCCTCCTGACGCCTATAAAAGGAGAAGCACCCCCCGTTTGTAAATCAAGTTAGCAATCCAGTAATAATCAGTGCTTTCTTATTATATCTTGTGTCATATGTTCTCACCAGCAGAAGTACCCTCATCTCTCCTCCATTATGAGTCGGCAAACTGGAAATTCAATGATACTTATCCGGAAGAATGGCACCAAAATATCCGCTATCTTTTGCAACAGTATCACTTGACTGACAGGACTGAAGACTCTTCTGGAAAAGTGAATCAGAGTAACTTCAATGTATTTGGGCCAGCTGTCCCTTCTTTTCCAGGAGGGGGTGAAATTATTAGAGATTACTGTTGTAATAGTTGTAACATATAATTGGGGTTACCTGTTGTAATAAGGCATATAATTAGTTAGTGCTGATGTGTAGTTTGTACGTGTATGTATTGGTGGGTCAGTAGTTGACAAGTCTTGTAATAAGTAAAGAAAAAGAAAAAGAAAAAGAAAAAGATTAAAATTGGTTAAAGTTCTCACATTAAAAGAAAAAGATTTGGTGTATGAGGAAACGAAGAATCCAGATTTTTTCTACTAAAAATGAATCGCTTGTTTACCACCTATTCCTCTGCTACTTCATCCCTCGTACCTTCTAGCTCATCTACCAGTAGAAATTCCACTTCTTCTTCTAATCTTGAGTACTTATATGAGTTTGAATATCTACTTGATGACAATAAGGTTCCCCTTACTGATCTCCCTTTTCTAAACCCATATAATGCCTTTGTCCGTCCACAAACTTCTATAAAAAAGACTGTCACCCAACTTTTTTCCACAAAGCGTCCAACCTCAGTAAAAGAGTATGTCCAAGCCTCTAAATTTGATCAGTGTTTCATTGCAGCTACAGAGGCTGAACAACTTTTACCCCTGGAAATTCCAGTTGATTTGCCCCGTATTTGGCAACAACAGGGGTTTACGCACCTCCACTTTGGAGCAATTAGATTAGCCGTCACTTTTCATGGCCGAAAAGGCTTGCCTGTTACCTCCAGAATTGCTCTGGTGGACACCAGGTTCATGCAGTACCAACATGCGTGCATCGCTACAGTTCAAACCACCTTGAATGCTGGAACAGTAATCTTTACCTTTTATCCAAATTTCAACATGCCACTGGCAGATCCTCATCTGCTAACAGCCCTGAAAGTTCAAGTCCAAATTGGTGGTGCCTCCCAAATCTCCACTACATATGCAGCAACCCTCCACTACCAAATGGCCTATCGTCTCCAAAACCATGCCTTTGACATGTCCTTACCTTCCTCCACAGATGAAGCCCTTTTCCTAACCGTGCCTGTCACTGTACATAGCGATAGAAACAGGTTCTTTTCTCGACCTGAGCTTCTCAAGCTTCTCCCAGAATCTTGGGTTACGGCTTACGAGAAGAACCAACAAAAGCCCATACCTGTTCAATCCTCAAATCCACTTTTCATTTCAAAACCTGATGGTACTGTAGAAATTTCTTTCCCAAAAGAAACCTCTGCCTCGTCTTCCACCCATCCGGTTATCTTTCCTTCAAGGATTGATATGTTTGTTGATGGCTCCAGGCCTGAACCTCCAATTAAATATTTTCAATCCAATGGCCTTCCGGTCTTCAATTTCAAAAATCCAGAAACAGGTCATTGTTATTTTGATGCCTGTAACTGTGATGAGTGTCTTGAAGATAGTCTTCTAGAAGATGATGAAGACTTTGAAGAACCACCTTCACTAAGCCCTCCTTCACCTTCTACTCCTTGCAAATCCCCACCTTCTCCTCAACCTCCATCTAAAAATGACCCTTCAGCACAACCCAGTGGATGTTTTATGTTCACTGAATCAGATTTTCCTCCCTTGGAGTTTCATAACCCTCAGGAAAGAACCACCCATCGTCACAAAGTTCCAGACTCAACTACTATTCTCCCTAATGGTAGCACCAAAGCAGTATCAGCAGCAGAAGCAGCAATAAATTGGCAGTCAACAAACTCTTTGGCGCAAAATAAATTCTTCAACGAATTGCTAACTCTCAGCAAAATTTGGAGAATGCTGTCCATAAGAAGTTGTCATCTTTGGAACTTCTTATCAGAGATTTGCAGCAAAAAATCCAACAGGTTCACCAAGAACTTCTTCAGATGGCATATGCTAATCAGGCATTCTCAGCAGCTTTTTACCAAAAGGATGCTGAAATGAAGCATTTAAAGAATCAGCTTCAATCCCTTCAAGCTCAGCAGTATTCTCAGCAGAAAAGCCCGTTTGACATGTTCTCGTCTTACACTCAACAAAGTTTTTCTGGGTATCCTCAGATGTCTCAACCTTTACCTATAACTCCTACTTCAGGATTTGGTGAGTCAAGCTCCAATATCTTTGGGAGCTCGTCAGCTTTCCTACCTCCACCAAAAAGACCATCTCCACCAAAACTTCCTTTTCCAAAGCCCCAGATAAAACCTGTCCAACTTCCTTCAACTCTATCTCCACCATCCACCTCTACCTCAGCTCCAACTACCTCTGCTCCTCCTAAACCATCTGACCCAAATTCAAAATCTCCCCAGTTAATGGTCCAGCCAACTTCCAACAATCCAATATCCACTCTCCTAAATACCCTAGCCACCATACCTGAAACCCCATCTCCATCTCCTGAACCAAACATTGAGTCTGATTCAGATTCTGAATCTACTCACTCTATGCCAACTCCTCATGTTTTCATGATGAACCCTGAAAATCCAGAAGAAAATATTGAAGACCCTATCATTGAAGAGGGTCATGAGTTTGAAACACCTCCTGAAATTCCAACCTTTGATTCCTTCTCACATTCCAATATCCACACCCAAGGTTTTTCCTTTGATACCATTCCCCCATCAAAATGGTTGGATAAACTCTATGAGATTCATGCTTGGTGCACTGCTGCTATGCTTTCCCCTAATACTATGCTTAGTACTGTCATTACTAAGTGTACAGCAAAATTTCTTGGCCGTCTTCGTCAATGGTACATGGCTCTCAGTGAATACCAACAGCTACAGCTAAAGCAACTGCCAACTCTGGATCAGTTCATCTCAGTTTTGCATACTGAGTTTCTTGGAGATCACAACAACACAAAAGAGTTCGTTTGAGAAGAATATCTCAGCATGAGATGCTGTTCCTTCAAACGAAAAGATCTGGAGATCCATTATGACCGTATGTCCCAACGGTTTTATCTTCTCAACGGCATGGATGATGTCAATCTCAAGCAAGCTTTTCTCAATTCCCTTCCTGGACCATTGGGAAATGAGACGACAAGGTTGCTTCAAACAAAAGGATTGACGTTGAATGCAACATCTCTTGGCGGTATTTATCAACACTCTTTGATTGCCTTGGAGAAACTGTGCAATCACCAGAAATTCCTCAGAACTCTTGAAGAACAGGGAAAACTTCTTGGTAAAGCTTGTGACCGGCCAGACTTATCTATCAAGTGTAAAGACAAGAAGTGCACTTGTTGGCCCTCATATCTAAAATCCAAACACTTTCAGAAATGGAAGTTCAGATCTCCTGGCAAGTTTTCAAAGTTCCTAAATCTGGCAAATTCTCACGCCAGAAAAAATGGAAGTCTTTCAAGAAGAAAAAGTTCAGAGGGATCGCTGTTATATATGCGGGAAAAAAGGGAATTATGCAAAACAGTGTCCAAACAAAGCGGCAAGAGACAAGATGGTAAATTCTTTGGCTCTCATTGACGATGCTGATGTCGAATCCCTCTTTTCAGTTGATGATGAAGCAACAAATGAAGCAGTCCTTGCATTCACCTTTGAGGACTCCCCATCAGAATCAGAGGATTCTTCTGATGAGTCTGATTTATTTCCTTATGAAATCCAAACATTTGGGCTCTCAGACATCATGTTGGCTCAACCTTTGGCCAAGGTCAAAATTCTGCTTGGGAAATATGAGAAATCAATACCAGTTATCGCCTTCTTTGATACTGGTGCTGCAGCTTCCATCCTCAACCCAGCAATTCTCCCCAGGTCCTACTGGCAATCATGTTTCCGACCCTTTACAGCAGCCAATGGAGAAACCTTTGTTATCACCCTGATCAGCAGGCCTATTATCATCCAACTTTTCCCCGTATATACCATCAAACACTAAGTCTATGGTTCTGATCTTCCAGGAAAAGATTTATTGTTAGGCTTTGATATTCTCCAAAATCTCAGCAAAGTCTCCTGGCTCAAAAAAGGTTTGAAATACAAAAACTACTTGTTACCCTGGACCACTCAACCAAATCTCTTTTCCATAGAAAACTTCTCCTCCATAAAAGAAGCCATCATTCAAACCTCCTGTGCTGAATCCCATTCCCAGTTCCTTACCAAATGTTCCAACCCACTTTGGAAAAACCCAGATTTCTTCATTTCTCTTCCTTTTAAGAAAAACGAAGATATCAACCCCACCAAAGCTACCCATCATGGAATGAACCCAGAACATTACCAACTTGCTCTCCAAGAGCTCCAACAACTCCAGTCAGAAGGATTGATTGAGCTCACAACCTCTCAGTGGGCATGTGAAGCATTTTATGTGAATAAAAGGACAGAGCAAATAAGAGGAAAATTGCGTCTGGTTATCAATTACCAGCATCTTAATCATTTTCTGCAGGACAACAAATTCCCACTTCCTCGACGGAGTGTTCTTTTTGCAAACTTGCCTAAAGCTCAGATTTTTTCAAAGTTTGACTTGAAAGCAGGTTTCTGGCAGCTGGGCATCCATCCAGATGATCGTCCCAAAACTGGTTTTTGCATTCCAGACCACCATTTTCAGTGGTCAGTCATGCCTTTTGGATTGAAAACAGCTCCATCTTTATTTCAAAAGGCCATGATTCGGGTATTTGCTCCCATCCTATCTTCAGCCCTTGTCTATATTGATGATATCCTACTTTTTTCTCCAGATATAGAATCCCATGCTATTTTACTACAAACCTTTCATTCCCTGGTCCAAACTCATGGCATTATGCTCTCAGAGAAAAAGATGCTCATTGCCCAACCAGAAATTGATTTTTTAGGGATGCATATCTCTAAAGGTCAATACACCCTCCAGCCTCATATAGCCTCTCAACTTGACCATTTTCCAGATGAAAACCTCACAGTCAAACAAGTTCAACAGTTCCTTGGAATTGTTAACTATATGGCTGATTTCATCCCTAACCTTGCCCAATACCGTACTCCTCTCTCAGCTCTACTAAAGGAAAACCCTCCTTCTTGGTCAACTCATTATACCAAAGCTGTCAAAGACCTCAAAACCATAGCCAAAACTCTTCCTCCATTAACCATACCTTCAGATGGGAAAAGAGTACTTCAGACAGATGCCTCTGATCTGTATTGGGGAGCAATTCTTTTGGAAGAAACCTCAGAACAAAAGCGCAGAATTTGTGGATACAAGAGTGGTGCATTCTCTCCAGCAGAGCTTCATTACCACTCTACTTACAAAGAAATTCTGGCAATCAAAAGAAGCATTGAGAAGTTTGAATTTCATCTAATCGGTCATCATTTCCTAATTGAGACTGATATGATGAGTTTCCCCAGCATGCTCAAGTTCAAACAGAAACACCTTCCAAAGGCACAGTTGCTCAGATGGGCAAATTGGTTTTCCAATTGGAGTCTTGATGCTGTTCACATAAAAGGAAAAACAAATGTCCTCCCTGATTTTCTGTCTAGGCTCAAAAAAGAAATCAGTCTGTTTTCAACACCAAAACCATACTCAGTCGTCCCTGGTTGTTTTCCTATGATTTCTTGTTTCCGTCCAGTTAATTTTCCTGTCCACCTTCAGTGTCATCTTTTAGAGTTAACCCTTTTTTCCAGGTGTGTACAAATGTGTCAAAACCTTCAACACCTCTGTATTTTCAAGTATGGTCTTGATGAAGGTCCCATAAAAGGTTTACCTTTCCATCCTGTCTATCCCTTCCTCACCCAGTTTGCAGTGTCTTATCATAATGTCTTTTATTTCAAAAAAGAAGCCTATCTCCTCTTATGGTATTTAGTCGATGTGTATACTATAAGCATCTGTTTTAATAAATCAGCAGTATTGGTGTATCTAGCACATGCAGCGTTCAACCAGATCCATCCTCCAGAAGATTTCTTTTTGAAATTCCTTCTGCTCTTTGGAAATATACCGTTCTGGCAACAAAAGATCAGGAGTATTCCTAGCAATGCAAACGAAGATCTCCAATTTGCTTTTTGGACAAGTCGCAACAACAGGAGTCTTCCAAATCCAGATGGTTCTATCACTTGACGAAAGGAGTATCACACTATATTCCTTTCTGCATATCAAGAGTCTCCGAGCATTGAGATCCACAGTGGAAATTATCTAGTCATGACTCAGACAATATGTTCACTCAATGGATTAACACCAGCAGAAGTACCCTCATCTCTCCTCCATTATGAGTCGGCAAACTGGAAATTCAATGATACTTATCCGGAAGAATGGTGCCAAAATATCCGCTATCTTTTGCAACAGTATCACTTGACTGACAGGACTGAAGACTCTTCTGGAAAAAGTGAATCAGAGTAACATCAATGTATTCGGGCCAGCTGTCCCTTCTTTTCCAGGAGGGGGTGAAATTATTAGAGATTACTGTTGTAATAGTTGTAACATATAATTGGGGTTACCTGTTGTAATAAGGCATATAATTAGTTAGTGCTGATGTGTAGTTTGTACGTGTATGTATTGGTGGGTCAGTAGTTGACAAGTCTTGTAATAAGTAAAGTCTAGCATAGCAATTATAAGTCCTGATGTAAATAGTACCTATGCCAGTAAGTCAAGAGTGAACCAATGATATGCATATACTGTAGCTACTGTAGCAATTATATGTAAGCTCCTCCTGACGCCTATACAAGGAGAAGCACCCCCCGTTTGTAAATCAAGTTAGCAATCCAGTAATAATCAGTGCTTTCCTATTATATCTTGTGTCCTGTGTTCTCTCTCGATCCTAACCTACTTTGTGTTTGTACCCACTTAGTGTCTGTAAATTTTTACAATTTTCAAATAAAGAACAAAATATATGAGATAAAAAAAAATTAGCACTAATACTTCAACTCCGAAAAATCTCACGCTCAAATTTTGCCTCAGGCCTCCAAAAAAAAAAGGGAAAATTTTAGAAATGGTCCCCCTAGTTTGTACGAATTCTCATTTTCGTCCTTCTAGTATCAATTGTGTTACTTTTAGCCCTATAGTTTGCATTCTGCCCTAATTTGGTCCCTCTCGCTTATGGCGTTAATGAAACTAACGGAATTGGAGGACAAAATTGTCATTTCACCTCACAGAGAGACTAAATTGAGATTTCATGCAAACTAGAGGGACTATTTCTACAATTTTATTTTTTACTTTTGTTTTTGTAAATAAATTTAAAATACATCATATGTAATATATTTCTCATCTCATTTATTTTGAATAATCAAAACATGTTGAAATTTTTTAAAGTTTTTGTTATATACTATATCACAAAAAATATGAGAAAATTCGAAAATCAACCCATATGTTAAATGTCTTGGTATTGTATTTTTTTTTTCAATTGAATTTTCATTCTCGTTATTTTCTTTGTCACATGATTAAAAAAAAAAAAATTGTTCAGTAGTATTTAGAAATCAGAAAAGCGATAGGGACCGACGGGTTCTGTAGGAAAATCGTACCGACGGCCGTGCCGGGCAATCTCCGGCCACCTGACGGCCGATCCAAGCAGCCCAAAAATTCTATAAAAAAAGGTTTTTATTATGAGGGGGCCCGCTCGAGAATCAACGACATCCGATATGTGTAGGGTTCTCATAGCAAGGGCACATGAAGTTGTAAACAAGCTTTTGTTTGTCGATAAAACCAGACACCATTCATGTCATATTTGAACTAAGCTTGGGAAAGATTGCATGTATCAAGTTAAGCCTAAGATTTAACTAATAAGCCCAAATCTTTGTCGATTTCAACGCAGCTCTCCTCGCGAAGCAATTTTGGGGACTTGTTCGATCAAACTGGGTTAAAATCCTCGAGGGTCTCCATTTTCCGAATTGTTGAGCTATGGATCGATGATTGTAGATGGGCTTCCCCTTCTCGTATTTGGATCAGTGTTCTTGATGGAAAAGACCTCCTTTTTGAATGGCAGAAATGGAATGTGGAGAATGGAGAAGCAATTGAGTTTTGGAAGGATAGTTAAATCCCTCGTTCGCCGGAGGCTAAAGTTTCCTCTCCCCCTCCTCCAAACTGTCGGTGGACGAAAGCTATCAATTCTACTAGTAGCGGCTCCAGAAATTCTCACAAGAATTCTAAAAAAATTCTAAAACAATAAGGTGTTTGGATCAAGAACCCTACACACATCGGATGCCGTTGATTCTCGAGCGGGCCCCCTCATAATAAAAACCCTTTTTTTTATAGAATTTTTGGACGGATCTGAAAACCTCTCTGAAAAAAAAAAAAGTAATTGAAATCTTTTGGATCAAGTAGTTTTTCCATGTAAAATAATTTTGTGTAGAAAAAAAATAATTTTTCTTTTTAATCATGTGACAAAGAAAATAACGAGAGTGAAAATTCAATTGAAAAAAGAATACAATACCAAGACATTTAACATAAGGGTTGATTTTCAAATTTTCTCATATTTTTTGTGATATATATAATAAAAACTTTAAAAAATTTCAACATGTTTTGATTATTCAAAATAAATAAGATGAGAAATATATTACATATGATGTATTTTAAATTTATTTACAAAAACAAAAGTAAAAAATAAAATTGTAGAAATAGTTCCTCTAGTTTGCATGAAATCTCAATTTAGTCCCTCTGTGAGGTGAAATGACAATTTTGTCCTCCAATTCCGTTAGTTTCATTAACGCCGTAAGCGAGAGGGACCAAATTGGGGCAGAATGCAAACTATAGGGCTAAAAGTAACACAACTGATACTAGATGGACGAAAATGAAAATTCGTGCAAACTAGGGAGACTATTTCTAAAATTTTCCAAAAAAAAAAGGTTGGGCCGCCCATGGACAGCAAGAATTTCGCATTATTGATAACAACCCTATGCGGGAATTTTGGGGTGGTCCATTCCTTAATAAAATTAACAGTTTTATTGAATGAAAATCTCTTAATTTCAATCTTCACGTGACTCATCCCTTTCTCTAATATATAATAGTTAGACCCTGACATATCGCCTAATTGTTGCTTCCAAACTTGAATTGCATGCTAACTTGCATAAAAATCAAGAATCTGCGTGCCATCATCAGTTCAAAATACACCTCCAAAATCACCTTTGCCATTGCTTTCATACCAGCAACCATTCAATTTCAAAGGACATGCCCCCAAGGGAATACCATATATTTAACTAGAACAGTAATGGACAACGTGAGTGTAAAGGTGATTTAAATGCCTCAATGATTTCGAGATGTCAGGATAACAACTTTTCTATAGCGTTAGAGTCCACACTATCAAAACTCTTTCTATTTTTGTCTTTCCGAATCTGCCAAAGTAATTGGAGAAAATACCCCAAAGAAAACCACGGTGATATTTAGACTTTTTTTTTTTTAAATCAAGTTTTAATGCATCCAAATTATAAGGGGAGGGGAGGGGGTGGGGTTGTGTGTTTAAATCACTCCTAATCCAATTACAGTTAAATACACAGTCCTAAGTATTCATGGTTGAAGGACGTCTTCTAAGGAGATGATCCATATTCTCCTTCTCATATATAGTTGCATCTAGGACAAGTCCTGGAGGGGATCATGGCTCTAGAAACCCTCGTTATGTTAGTTGGGAGTTAAACAAAGCCATAGAAAATCAAAGGGTTTGTTTGGTAAATATTTTAGATGGAGATTGGTAATAAGTGGAGAGAAAATGTATTGAAAACCATACTAAGGGGGGGAAGGTTGGGATTTCTAGGAAGTAGTTCTAGTTGTTTTATGCAAGAAAATCCATCTATATCCTTTCTTGCTCTTAATCTTTTAAAATTGTCTCTTCCCTCAGTATTTCTCCGATATTCTCTCCCCTAAATCTCAAACTAAACTTTTAAGAAAATATAAAATTCAAAATAATAAATCTACCAACAGCATACTAAAATTAAAATGTCCATACTAAACTAATGATGTCATGCTCTCGATTTTCAACATAAATAAATAATTATTTTCAATTAAAAGATTTTCGCATAGCATAAATAGTACCCAAAAGATTTTCCATTCGCTTAACTTTATAAACAAGTTCCCAAGTTTAGAAATTTGCAACTTTGGCACCACGGCCCAAATCAACTTAATTACAAACACAAACCTGTTTAGAATAGTACAACCTTTTTAGTCAAAAGGAGTTCAAGAACAATTAGTTACAAATCCATCTTTGTCAAAAGAAAGTCATTACAAGATGATTAAGTAATTAAAACAAAGTTAGCTCCCAAAATGTCTTCATGTCCAAGCACACGAAATGCACGCAGTCTATGGTCCGGCATTTTGTCCTGAAATGAAAGATTAGGTTGAGCTACACTAGCCCAGTAGGAAAATCTTTACCAACTTTATGTGCAAACATGATGATAGATGCAAAAGAAGGAAGACAAGAGAATATGGCTCAATCGATGAAAAACATCCAACTATGGGTATACCAATCATTCAATACGATCACTCCAAGTCATAGTATCATCGCATTATGTCGTATAGTTCATAAGACACAAATAACTCTAACAATCCCGGCATGACACACTATCCCAAGTCTCCACAATCTGTATTTCCTCCCCTTGTGTTACAGTAAAACACCACGAGAGTTACCGTATTGCCACCCCTTGCGTTACGAGGTCCACTTGAGTCTCCGTATTACCACCCCTTGCGTTACGAGACTCCATATACCAACTTCCAGCCCATCCAACTACTTTCCTACTCAACACGCAGGACTAGACCCTCCTATGAACACATTCATTCATGAGACTCCATACGGTATGCCAATAATATCTCATTTATGTCATTAACATTTCCAAATAAATCAAACAATCAATAAAGTACGGTTTTAAATCAAGTAATCTCTTATTTGTTCTTTACTAACGTGAGGCCAATGGAGCAAGGATAACGTCGAACGATCAAAAGAATTCAATTAGACATGCTTGAGATAGGTTAGGAGGTGTCCAAAAGGGTTTAGAAGTGATCGGGGGTCAAAACAATCGACGAAGAAGCAACAGGAGCACAACTGGACTTAAGGCCTTGGTATCGATACGCACAAAAACCGTATCGGTACAATATTGACTATCCAAAAAGATAAGCTTATTGTATCGATACAACACAAAAGCTGTATTGATACCACGAGGCTTCGGGTAGCGATTTCAGCTAATTTTCAAAGCAAGCACAACAACTAAAATCCAACAATCCAAGGTATGATTCTACACCAAATCAACACATAAACGCATACAAGAGATAAAGAAGTCCCTACCTCGCAACAATGGCCGAGATTCAAAGGATTTGAACGAGCCCTAGCCTCTTTGAACTCCGAAACTCCGATTCAAGCTCGACCCAAAGATCTTCGAGCTTAAGAACGCGAATGGAAGGCCAGAGGGAGGTTGATTCTTGAAGGTTTTGTGAGATTGAGTGGAGTTTTGTGAGAGAGAGCAAGAGAGAGAGAGAGAGAAAGGTCGAAGGAGAGAGGGAGAGACCGAATGAGAGAGAGATGGGAGATGAAAAATGATCTCCTAGTTCTCACACAGACTTATTTATACCCCTATATCTTTTTATTACACCCACACTCCCTCAATTTTCTATTCTTTCACTTCAGTTCTCAATTCATTTAATCACCCGATAAACCATATTTTTCCCAATTAGACATTCAATAATAATTTCAATAATT
This sequence comes from Rhododendron molle, assembly GCA_025413875.1. Taxonomy (NCBI): domain Eukaryota; kingdom Viridiplantae; phylum Streptophyta; class Magnoliopsida; order Ericales; family Ericaceae; genus Rhododendron; species Rhododendron molle. The sequence goes on from CM046398.1 coordinate 23,590,880, forward strand.
AAAATTATACGGGTCTCTACAAATGATATCTTAAATTATGATAAATCCGATTTTACAATAACTGTGATAAATAATCATAGTAATTGAATCTACCGTAATAAAATAAACTAATAATAATACGTAAAATGAAATTAATATTATAAAAGAATGTAGCATAAATATAGTAATAATATGGTAAAATCCACTATGGTTATTACCATAATAATTGAATCTACCCTAATAAATTTATCACATCCACCTCTAGCTCGAACCAAAAGTGCCCGTAAATTTGTTGGGTAACTTCTGCTCGCGTTTCCTTCTTCTACATCAAGAAAATGTCTTCTCGTTTGGCTTTACCAATAGAAACTACGACAATATCTGTAGTTTTTTTTTGATATGATAATATCCTTAGTTGTTATGCAAGAAGACTTACCTCTATGCCCTAAACTATCACCAATAAACTTTGTAGTCTTGATTGTTCAAAGAATCAGAAAAAGAGTACACCAAAAAATCCCCATGGTATTCTTGATTATTTATTTAGCTTTGTCTTTCTATTGAACACAAATCTTCGAGGCTTAATTACTTGGCTAAATGGTATTTATTTCATTTTACAATAAATGAATACTTGTACACAAGTCCACTAAAATTTTGCACAAACACCATTAACTAGTGCAGTTTATGGAAGAAAAAAATACCAAGGTTAATTTAGCCCATTCTTGGCCAATAGATAAAAAAAGAAAGAAAAAAAAAAGAAGAAGAAGTTAATTTAGCCCAAATGGGCCTTAGAGTGCTAAGCACAAAATAATTATTCTTACACATCACACAATTTCATTTGTAATTATTTTATCTATCTATTTCACTTCTTTCCCTAATATCCAAAGAAATCAGATGTGGCTCTTAGCCCATCTAGAAGTACTTCTTAAATTACATTACTCTTAGATGATTGTGGTCCTATAATGAATGTTTTGTAAGCCCAGGGGAGCAAAACAAAATATACTTACCCGAGTAGCCTGGGGACAATTGGAAGATGCGGGTCCCACCCTAGAAGTCAGAACCGCGTGTCTGGACTCTGGGAGTGCCTATTTGAAGATGTACGCACGTCAACGCCGTTCCTCCTCATCACCCTCCCTCCACACCGCAGCCGTCTAAAATCTCCTTCCAATCCACAGCCCAAAACCTACATCTCTCTCTCCATTGCAAAATTCTCTTCTCATACATCCTCCTCTCTACAAATTTCTATCTACATACATATATCTTCCATTTCCAATTGGGATTGTTAGCTGCGGCAAAGGGTCCAAACAGGAGCTATGTCGGTGAGTGCTACGATACGTCTCTCTCTCTCTCTCTCTCTCTCTGACTCTCTCTATGTGTGTGTATATATATATATATATATATATACACACACGCATATAATATGTGCGCTCGCGCGCGTGTGTATATACGATATTTGGTTGTATGCACACATGCTACTTGGTCAACATTTGTTTTAAAGAGGTATATTCGATCGATACTACTAACTTTTCTGTGCTTTCGATTTTGTATTCAATTTTGTGCTCGTGTTGAGCTGGTATAGATCCGTGCAAGTTTTGTAGTATACAAGTTTGATAGAGTGTCTAGGTTTGTTCAACCGGTAATTCCAGATTCGTATTGACGTTCTGGCCCATTTTGGCCAAAATAAGTCTTTGCTCAATTTTTTTCCGCATTTGTTAGTTTTGTGTCGAATTTTTGTGGATTGTTGACTTGTATCCTCCGAGGAATTGGAAAAGTAAAACAGTATGATTGAAACTTATAATTTTTCTAATGAAGACAAAAAATTAGTTTTGTGTCAAATTTTTGTGGATTGTTGACTTGTATCCTCCGGAGGAATTGGAAAAGTAAAACATTATGATTGAAACTTATAATTTTTCTAATGAAGACAAAAAATAAGCCAAAAAGACAGATTTTTTGCCTATATTTGTTGTAAAAAAAAAAAAGAGTTTGGATCATAATGTTTTACTTTTTCGATTCCCGACGTTGAGAAGAATTGATAATCTACAAAAATTTGACGCAAAACTAACAAATGCAAAAAGCCACTTGGCTTATTTTTGCCAAAATGGGCCAGAGTTGAGTTGCGTTGGTCTTTGTTCATGTCTTGGAATGCTTTCTGGACCTTATAGTGGTCATATCCGCTCAAACAATGGACCCTGAGAGCAATTTTCATCGCACCTAGATATTTGGTCGCATTTTATCTAGGAACTTGGTTTTTGATATTTATCTTGATCAGTGTTGTAATGTAGGAGAGTTCATGGAATGACATAGGATGATAGGAGGAGATCTCTTCTATGTCATGATTTTATAGATGTCGAAATACTATTTTGAATGTTTAGGGTTGCTGACTTTGGGTATTTGGCATGATTTTATAACTGTCTTTTCAGTTTACTGTCAATATCATTTTAGTTCCATATTCAAGGTCATAGGGTAGCCTTTCCAGAATTATAGTTGATAATTTTCAGGCATGTAGATGAAAGGTTATTCATATGTTTGTTCCGTAGTTGTCTGAAAATTTGTGATGTCTTGTTGAGAATTGTCTAGAAATTATTAAGAGCACTCCAAGGATCACTTCTGTGCTACGGCTACTGCCTATATGTATGTCATTCAATGAAATTGGACTAATTTCTGCAAATGAGTCTTGCTTGGAGAGTGATCCCTTCTACAATCATGCTTTTGTCTTGGTCACGTTGAGTGGCATCAGCTACCCTCGATAGAATTGCATCCTTATTTCCACTCAAGTGGCTTCCTGGGGATATACTACCCTTACAGGTCTCAGCCTCCATCAGATTGGTATCGGAGCTGTGATTTTATCGTGCTAAGTTTTCATTTTGACCTTAGTTTTTCAAGATTTTAATCTGCGGGGATTGGAACGGCCCATGTTGTAATGTTGGAGACAAGTGAACCACAGATCATGCTGATCCCTCTCCCGATCAGTAGGAACGGACAGCAGCACCAACCTTTGATATAAACAAACACTAAAATCATCTTCGGAATCTGTGCGCCGCCCCCTTAAGAATCTCTCTTCACCAAAATTTTTGTTCTTGAAGTTCATATTTCTTCAGGATTTATAGCCAATGGCAGATCGAAATTTACCTCCAAAATGTGACGAGTACTCGTCGTCATCCACGACAATTGAAATTCTACTTCTATTGTTCTTTATACCAAGGTGCTGCTTTCATTGTACTATGTTGAGTTGGTCATTTCTGAAGGTGATCTAAATTTTGCATTACCGTAAGGAAGCTTGTGTAGAATTTAAGTGAATCTTAAATTGCATAAGAGTGATGGTAAAGGAGTTGCTAGAGCTCGTGATTTTGCAAAGGATTAGTTGGTAGCACTATTAATTGAAAGTTGCCATGTTACACACTTGCTGAGGCAATGAGTCACATTGGGGATTTTGAAGGTGACAGTCGAAGTGTTATAACAGAAATGCAAAAAAGAAAATAAAATGAAAAAGTGTGCTGTGCAACAAGGACAATCACGAACAAGCATATGAACTAGAGGTTCTTCCTCTCCGAACACACAATGATGAGAAAATTCTCAAATTTTTTCTTTAATTCAAATAACAACTAACTTGCCCTAAGGCTTACAACTCAATTTATAACAACCTAAAAATGCTAAAAAGGAAACTAAAATAACGGAAAACTAAATCTACGTCTTGGAGAACAAGAAAACAATAACAAGGAAAATAGTATCAACCTAATTATGAAACCTAATATTCTAGGCAATTTATGCTATAAAACAGAGAGATTCCTAATAAAATTTCAAAAATAATAAACTAAAATTCTTATATTTCTAGCATAATTAAAATATCGGCCTGTATCAATAAAATAAAAGTTGGCTACAATCTTTGATACGATTTGTGTTCTTGAGCAGACAAGGTTTGTGCCCGTTTAGGTTCTAAATACAAGGAAGACAGGAACCACTTTAGTATGTTTATTGTTTGCAATGTAAGGACTCCAAATTAATTAGTGGCCAAATCCTGTAGTTATATCTGAAAGGATCAATTTCTTTGGCGGAAAATCATTCTTTATGGTTTAATGACTTGAGTTGACAGTTGACACTGTTAACCAATAACCAGTGAGGAGGAGCATTGTTATGGAGCATGCCTGTTCAAGGATTTCGTCTTGAGTTAAGTAAAAAGCACCCCATATTTTGACCGTACGTGAGGACCGACTAACTATATATAGTGTCCCTGTTAAGTTACCATTATTTCCAAAAGTGTGTTTCCAAAAGCTTAAGCTGTTATGAAGTGGGCTCAACAACGTATATCAAACTATCTAACACCTTCCCTCACATGCAACACTGTCTTGCACCGGGAGATGCAAATTTTCATAGATATAGCGAAGTAGAATACAAAGGGGACAAGTAAAATGCTAACGAGGATCAAATGCAAACAAAAGAGTCTTTAAACCCATACCTCTTGCAACTTGAGCTCCCGGTACTCCCAAAAGCTTAAGCTCTTAGGATGTGGTTCCAACAATGTATAGCAAGCTAGTCCCATATGCTGCACCCTGATTGTTATTTATCTTTGGTTCTGGAGGTGAAAAATATTTGTCTTGATTAAGGCAGATGGTTGAGAAATGACATGTAACTTGTTCCTTTTTTTGAGTTTTTCTTGTGCAGATATGTAGTATGTGTCTGTTTGTATTTTAATTCATAATAGTACCTTTAGCTGCAGGTAAGAACTGTCAAAGTCAGCAATGTTTCCCTAGGGGCAACTTTGCAAGATGTCAAGGAATTCTTTTCCTTTTCTGGAGATATTTTATATGTCGAAATGCAGAGGTTAGTGCTTGAAGTAGTTACTTAGTATTGTTACCTTTTCCTCTGCTTGTTATTTGCTCTTTCATTTCATTAATTGTTTGTGCAGTGATACAGAGCGATCCCAAATTGCATTTGTCACTTTCAAGGATTCACAAGGAGCAGAGACTGCAGTCCTACTTTCAGTGCGTTTACTTCTTATCAGTTCAATAATCAATCTATGATGTTTTCTCTCTATGACTTGTACTTGATACCATATGAGATATGCCATATTCCTTTGTTTGCATGCCTCAGTATCGGATTGGGAAGATGATGGAAAAATTCTTCGTTGTTTCATTAGTGGCTAGGTGGATAAATTGTCCTCTGCTGACCGTAGTATATATTGTGCTAACGTGATGTTTGACAATAAAACTTTTAACGTTGGCTTATTTTCATTAATTTATTGAAGCAAATAAATACAACTCTGCTTTTCACTTCATCATTCATGATATATGAAACATCTTCTTCATGTTGGGTTGGGTGTCGTGTGCTACAATCTCAAAGTTCCCAGTATAATCCTTGAGATCATACTTTGATTCCAACAGTGTAGAATGGTTGGTATGGTTTGACCTCTAGGACTTGATGTTTATGGATTCTGATCCTCTGTCAAGATTTTCTCTGTCAAGATCTTGTGGAGCTTTTCACCACAGCTCGCCACATCACGCATAGATGCATCCATTGGTTTAAATCCAAGACCCCCTTAGTTGTTAAATGTTGTTTGTGCAGTGGGCAGACTAACGCATGATATGGTCCATTTGATTTCTCCGTTTTCATTCTGAACCAAAACCTTTGAAAACCCTCTCTCTCCCCCAACACGTTCATGTCATCCCAGAATGAAACCCACCTTCTTCTTCCCCTTCAATTTGGTCTTTGTTTTTCACTCTAATCCTCAATGGTGGTAAGGTGAATAATTAGATACCAAAATAACTGCAATTTTAACAAGAAGGGGCATCATTGTTTTTGCTAAGCGAGGTGGAGGAGAAGTTGAAGTCAATATGAGAATCCTTTTCTTCAATAACTACATATTTCTACATATTATATATGTGTATATATACTGAATCCTTCTACCAGATCTTTGTTATGCATTGAAACACAAGCCCTAGCTTCATAGGAATGCTTGAATAATAAGTAAATAAATAAAAATAATAAAGAAAGAACAATATCTAGTGGCCAGTTATCGCCATATAGCTACGGTGCCCTGAGCTCAAAGTTCTGTGGCTTTGGAGGGTAATGGGAGGGCCTGTAATTTGGGGGTTAAACGGAAGTGGGGAGAGAGAAAGATCCAACACCAAAATAAACGGCGGCATCAGCTGTTAAGTTTTGGATTATTGGGCTGTCCCTCAAATGACGCCGTCTGTAAATAGTTTGAAAGCTGGAGATGTGGCTTGTTTTGAGCTGTTGGATTAAGACATCAGTGTGGTGGCAAGCTGGGATGAAAAGCTCCACAAGATCTTGACCGAGAAAATCTGGACGCGGGATCTGAATCAGACATTTATGTGGCATAGGAGACTGACGAGTTTATGACCTAGCATGGTGATGCAGACCTTCGTAAATGCAGTGTAATAGGGCTAACGGTCATTTTGTAACTCCTACTGGACTCGATTAAAAGGGTCCCAAGGGTTTGCAAAGGTAAGTTAAAGGGTAAGGACCTCAAGATCCGATCAAAAGAAGAAAGGTGACGTTTGGGTCTGTTTTGGGGGCTGGGAATGCTAATATCAGTACCTGGCTGGTTCAGGTTTTATTTCCAGGTTTTGAATGAAGGGTTAGATGGAGGGTGGTTACGCATATTAATTTAAGTTTTGGAGGCATACTGATTGGAGGTTAGAGATTTGTTATGGCTTTTAAAGGCTTAGTAGTACAGGAGAAGAAGATGCATCACACACCTAAAAGAAAGATGCATCACACCCAAAATAGCCAAGACGTTTCATATGTTAAGATAGACCTCTTTTGTCTCAACGAGCTTGGTGTCCAAGTGAGTTACCTTGGCATCCTTACCTACAGCACCATAAACAAAAAATTACAAAAATACCAAGCTGCATGTGTCATAATATAAAAAGGAAAAAAGAAGAAGGAAAGAGCACGACTTACTTAATTAACTACTACCATGTCAGTCTTGCTTCTGTTTTTTCCTTTCTTGTCTATTCTAGTAAATTATCCTGGCATCTTCATTTTGTCGGCATAGGAATCAACAAAATAAGTTTGTAGGATTCCCTCATTTCTAACCTGGTCTCTTCCATACATGATATTTGTGCCAATTCTTTTGTTATCCGTTTGTGGCAGTTAGGAACAGGGGCGTTACCAGAATTTAGGGTAGGATTTTGTAGCACTTGTATCTCATACTATTTCGGCTTGTAGATGCTGGTGTATCATTTGCAAGACATAGGAGTTGTTTTCTAAAGATAAGAAAGAGTTGGCTGGGTCTAATTACTTTTTCCTCAATTATCTACACATGCAAAGAGAGCTAAAGATAATTTCTCTTGCACAGGGGCTTTGGTACTTCCTTATCCCTTGCCGGTTCTTCCAATGGTTAGGAACCTACCATGGAAAATTTCCACCTAGTGATGAATGATATAAGCTAATTGGCTAAACTGTAAGTTCTTGCACCAGGACCCAGTCTAGTTTTCCTGAAAAGACACAACCTAGGTTTGGTTGCACAATTATAGAAGGCACATCAAGAAGTATCAAGAATGGTCACCGGAAGCTCTGATGTGTTGTTAGTGTATGCTTGCTGGGGATAGCAAGAGAGCTTCCTAAATGGTGGGACAGACCATTGCAGACAATTTTGATTAAATTTTTGCACTCTGAGAAATGGATTCATATTCAATAATTTCATTCGATATAGTTGTCATTTTGTGTCAAGAAAATGATTGATGGCTAGCCATGCTAATCAATGGATGTGTTTATGGTGTGCTTGTAAGCAATTCAACGTGATGAAACTCCTCCAATAGATGCTGTATCTATTGGTTCTCTCAATAGGAGAACCGATCTTTTGGATTATAGTCCTGAATGGATGATCTGTTCGATAGACAAAAGTAGGGTCATAACCTTGCGACAGTTTTCTCGGTACCAGATCTTCTAATTCATAGCAGATCTTCTAATTAATATTGTTTAGCTCACACGTATCCTTAAACTTTCAAGCCAAGTCTCCATGTCACGGTCTATATGAGTTTCCTCTGTCAGTGAAATCTTGCTCTATCAGTATTGACAGATCAACTAGTCAGGTTAGGCTTCCAAGTGTAGCATGCTTATATTCTATTAATTATATAGCCAAGGTTTTCTTAGCAAGTGGTAGGGCAATTATAGGAATTGGAGGATCTCCATGTCATGGTCTATATGAGTTTCCTCTGTCAGTGAAATCTTGCTTTATCAGTATTGACAGATCAACTAGTCAGGTTTGGCTTCCAAGTGTAGCATGCTTATATTCTATTAATTAGATAGCCAAGGTTTTCTTAGCAAGTGGTAGGGCAATTATAGGAGTTGGAGGATCTCTTGTTCCACTTCTGTTTTTAACTAAAGAAAGGTTTTAATTGGATTATTCAGGGGCACAGGGCTGTCCAAGAATCATTGGCCGATTCTTTTATTTGCATTGACATGCCAAGTTTCTTACAGGAATCTTGTAGAACTGCACTACACAGGTGGGAATTCCATGGAGAGTTGTTTTCATATCTCAAGTGTTTACCTTTTTATTGGAGTTTTAACTTCTGCAACCAAATCGGGAGATGGTTACAACCTGTACTTTGTAACCATATGTTAGCTTTGAGTGATGAAAGCCAATGGAAAGCATCACAGATACAAGAATCATGAACGTATATGCAGTGTAAGGCATGACAGGATAGAAACCGTAGTCCCTTACAGAGCGCATGTCTGGAGTTTGTGTGACTTTATTCCTTTAAATTTCAGCTGCTCACTGCAATTCAACTTGACCTTATGTGTACCTGCTACAATGACAAGTGATGAAGAGCAACTTAAAATCTTGACCATTATACTTCTAACAGCGGAGCAATTCTTGTCAGTTGTCTTTAGGAACATTTAAATTGACCTTTTCTCTATCTTATCATTAAAGGGAAATACAATGCCCCAGTTATGTTTTACTACTTAGAGTAGATTGTTGCCTAAGACATCTAATCTGATCTCAGGGGGCAACAATAGTTGATCTAGCTGTCACCGTAACTCCAGATCCAGATTACGAGCTTCCACCTGCTGCTTTAGCCCCACCTCTTGTAAGGCATAAATGACTTATCTCTTCATCTTCATTGCCATGTGAAACTGAAGAATGAATCTGCCCCCTTATTTTCATATAAAATCTGCAGAAAACAGAAAATAAAACTGCAGGTGGATCTGAATCTGCATTTAGGAAGGCAGAGGATGTAGTCAGCGGAATGCTAGCAAAGGGCTTTGTCTTGGGCAAAGATGCAGTAGACAAAGCCAAGTCCTTCGACGACAAGCACCAGTTGACTTCCACTGCCACCGCCAAGGTTGCTTCCTTTGACAAAAAAATTGGACTTAGCGAGAAAATAAGCGCTGGGACCTCTGTTGTTAATGAGAAAGTTCGCGAAGTGGACCAGAAATTTCAGGTTTCTGAAAAAGCCAAATCGGCATTTTCGGCTGCTGAGCAAACTGTCAGTAGCGCTGGATCCGCTGTAATGAAGAACAGGTATGTACTCACAGGGGCTACATGGGTGACAGGTGCTTTCAGTAAAGTTGCCAAGGCCGCTGGAGAGGTTGGCCAGAAGACGAAAGAGAAAGTAGGAATGAATGAAGAGGAACAGAGGAGGAAAATTGTGGATGATTATGCTCAGATTCATTTATCGGAGTCACCTAAAGCTTCTGCACCGCCAAATGAGCAGCAATCTTCCAAGCCCGCGCCCGCACAAGGTTTGATCGTCTGAATTATTATCTTCTATGATATCTTTGTAAAAACTTGTGGTCTATGAGATCTTCATATCTTGCTCCTTCATTTTGTGAAGTGCTGAACGTAGAACTATGTGCCTTTATATTTGGATTTTATGGCACTTGAAAGCGTTTGACGGTATTTCCATAAAATTTAAAGATATTCAAGTCTTTTGCAAGTGTGTGAGCTAGCTTTTTTCCCCGCCCTTTTGAAAAGCCTTGCTCCTATCATTTTGGTTTTTTTTTTTTTTTATCTGCATTATATCTGGTTCTAGTTTTTCTCCCATTTTGTATTTTTTCTCTTTTTTTGTTTCCTTATTGTCTTAATCCATTTCTCTCCCCTTGTGTATTGATTGTATTAAGGTTAAGATAGCTCTTTGGGGATTTTGGGACTTGAACTGCGAGTTTTCTGTTGTTTATAGACAATAAATAACACCTCAGTTTTCTCCAAAAATAAGGTGGACATTCGGGTATCGGTGTCTGGGTTTCAGTAATTTTGATCACGTGTTTGTAATCTATATTGTGTTGAGTGAATAATCTGTTGTCCGAAGATGTAGACCAGTATGGGCAGAACCGCTTAGGTTTTTTTTCCCCCTCTTTGGTTTGTTTGCAAGTATGCTTACGTTTGTGTCTGGAATGTGGAAAATCACCATCCAAAAGCTTAGCGTTGAGCCCTCTTTGCTTCAATGCTTGATAGGATGAGTCAAGAATGGCAGCACCTAAGAATCATGAAGCTAAGGGGAGTACTACACCAATTAGATTGGTCAAAGCACCATAAATGAGCTGCTGTTAAAAAAAAAAGCAATATAAATGAGCTACGTGGTCAAATAATTTAAGAGGTACCTCTAAGAGCAACAACAACAGAGTAGTTAAAATAAGCTTTTGGGTACTTTGTTGAGCCAAAAAACCCAAAACGGACCCTGCAGGAGACTACTGTTCACCAGGCCAGCTTAACTTGGCTTTACTTAGTCTCCTACAGGTCTGTTTCGGGTTATTGGCTCAACAAAATACCCTAAAAGCTTATTTTAACTACTCTGTTGCTGTTGCTCTAACACAATTATGTGGTTCAATTTGCTATCCGTGTGACATTAATCGTTGCAATACAAATTTACCTACAATGGTTATTGTTTTCCAGTCATACTAAAGGTGTTGGTTAAGGGTTTTACAAGCACAATCAACACTTTAAACCTGTATTAGAATTTTCCAATTTGCATGTTCTGAATTGTCTTGGAGCTTTAAGTTAGTTTTGTTTTTGTTTTGGGGGGTTGGGCGTAGGTGAACTACTATCTGTGACTTCCATTCCGTTTGTTTACTTGGCTGGGAGTGAGATCTCTAAGTGGATGTATGGTTCAAGTCCTGACGATTATAGGATTCAAGTGTAATGAGCTTCTCTAGAAAATTTTGAGTGCAACCATTGCACCACGTTATCACGCTGGAGTGGTGCAACAAACAATCAGAGTCGGTGGTTGTAATGCAAATGGTTGGAAACATTCACCAGAACATGCCCCCTCCCCACCACTCTAGTCTTGCTTCAACTACCGACAACCCACCCTCCCTCCCTCTCCCCGTGCTGCCATACCAACCCAAACCTTCAGGATGATCATTGTCAGGAACAAGGTGAAGATTATGCGATATTGCTTTTGCTGGTGTTTGGGGCCGAAGAACGGTGATAGAGACTTGATCAGATCGCTCAATAACATGGTTTCTGCTGTAAAATGTAATTGTGCGAAGATGATTTTTCTCTATGGGATTTGAATGATGTTGCGGATGAGAGGGTTCCGCCAATTTGATCTCCCCATCGATGGAGATCTGGTTCTGGCGAAGTATTCGAGAGGGAAAGCACATACATGTACGAGGAAAGAAGTTCCAGGGTGACCAATGCACCAAGTTTGAACTCGAACTGGTGGCTCTTTACTGGTTTGTTGTATCACATTATTGTGGCACTTAAAATTCTCTCGAGCTTGTGGGGTTGCCTTCCCTTGAAGTTAAATGTTATTAGTGTATATTAGGTAGACAGACTGGATTGTTGAAAGTACTGAGGTGTTAAATGATGAGAAACTGCCCCCATAATGGTCCCCCCTTCCGCTAGAAATAGTTATGTTTAGTGTCTGGGACAGGGACTGGATGCATTAAGATATACTAGGTGGTGTGGTGATTATTGAAATTATTAGACGAGTTGGATTAGACAAGCGGGTGAATATTTATAGACAGCACTGAACAAAGAAAGGTCCCCCTCTAGCAGCGCAGCCATAATGCGATAGGGTTGAGGGTTTTTTTTTTCTTCCTTTTCCCGATCGGTATGAGAGATCATTACATCACGTATGAATTACAAATACAATTCACTTGAGACTACATCAATTGTGTGAGAGTTTAGGAGATAACTAAGCTCAACAATTCAACCACTACTTTTGATTGTTGAGCTGGGGTTTCCTTTGGATCTTCTACTACTTAGTTGCAGACGGGAGTCTGATACCGACACCTAGTGTCAGTTTGCTTCGACAGGGTGTCTTGAGCCCGTTAGCTTGGTGTGCTTTTTGCAGTAGCTCATGTCTTAGATTTAGTAGTTTTGGTTTATTCCTGTCTATTGTGATGTAATTGTTTGCCTTTGGGTATTTGCAATGAAATTGCTTGGCCCACATAAAAAAAGAAACCAACAATTCAACCGCTATAAATTCAACCCAACTACGAGCCCCCATTAGGGGAAGAAATAATTCCAACAGAAGAATATCCACACGTAGGTGAGGAGCAAGAGTTTTGACTAACTGAGCTAGCTCTAGGTTGGGATGTGAAAAGTTCACAAAGTTTAGAATCTTGCACAAATTGAGCTAGCAAAGCAGGCAAAGAAAGAGGAATGGTAAGGAGTTTGTCGAGCGGAACGAACAAATTGGGACATATAAAAGTCTAAAAGTTGACAAATAAATTGGGATGTAGGGAGTATGACATGTGTAGAAACTCAAGAATGCTAAATGTAAATGTGAATCAATGGATATTTAGCTAGTATCAAACCAAATGGTCACTATACCAACTTAAAGACTTTTTTTTTTGATCAACAGTCAATCCAACTCCGTGAAAAAAAAAAAAGTCAATCCAACTTAAAATACATGTGCATTTATAATTCCACCTCAATAATTTTGTCATTTTTGCATAGCCATGTACAAAAATAGGTAATTTTATATGAACTTTGATTTTCTCTTAAATGAATTCTACACAATTTAAGGGTGCGTTTGGTTGGATGGAATGAAATGTGAATAGGAATGGAAAAGAATTGGAGGGATTGAGAATGGAATAATCATTCCCATTCTCATCTCCAATGGAATATTGTGGCAATAGTACTTTTTAGAGTGGCAATAGTAATTTTTGAGTGACAATAGTAATTTTTTGAGTGACAATAGCATTTTTTGGAGTGGCAATAGTAATTTTTGGTGTGACAATAGTGAATGTTGGAGTGGCACTAGTAATTTTTGTGTGACAAAGAAATGAAATAACAATTCCTTAGTTTTTTGGATGGAATGACGATTTATTTACTAAGGTGAATAGTGATTCCATTTGGAATTATTATTCCATTATTCAATAGTGAACCAAACATTGGAATAAACAAGTCATTGGAATGACTATTCCATTCCAATCTTGATTTCATCCAACCAAACATATCCTAAGGGTATGACTTTATTTATTTATATTTTTTTTGTCAACACGAGAATTTTATTAATTTGGTAGGCAAAAACCTAAACATCAGACATATGGGAATCCCATAGGGGCAAAATGGACGTCCTCAGACCGGACAAATCATCAGAAAGGGCTTTTTGAGCACACGCATGTGCAGCCCGATTACACTCACGTTTAACTAAAGTGAAATCGCAGGAAATAAACAAATTCTTCAACGCAGAACAATCATGAGTAAGCACCGCAATATCAGAAGGTGGGTCGTTGGAGAACGAACAGCTTTTTGCAATTGCTTCCGAATCTGATTCAATAGACACCCGTGAAAGATTAAGAGCCATACGCAGTTTCAACCCATCCCGAATTGCTAGAGCTTCTGCAACACGTGCCGAGGTGATTTCGGGATGAATATTTAGAGATATATACCCATAACCTTACTGTCTTCTCCATGAGCACGAGCACCAGTTCCAACTGTTTTTGTATTCCTTGATACAGCCGCATCCACATTGATCTCGATTTGATTACTTGAAGGGCGTTGCCAAGCCAAGGTTTCACATTGATCTCGTCTCGTTGGCGGAGAAGAGATCTTGGTATTTGCATCTAGGAACTCATAAAAATCATCTTGCGCTTTTCCACAAACAGCCTCTATTGCTCAAGTTTTATCATTGAAAGTAAAATCATTCCTAGCACGCCAAATCCACCAACAATAAAGGAACCCCAAACCCATAGAAGAAGAAGAAGAAGGTAGATGGTTCTGAGCTTTATGCTCTTGCAAGCACTCTCACCAGTCCGTCATGTGCCTACACTCTTGCAGCTCCTCAGGCCGTAACCGAAAAGGAGAGAGTGTCCACAACTTGATGGCTGCCTCACAGCGAAACAACAGATGAGTAATTGATTCCTCTGCTTTGCCACATCTTAAATAGACTGGATCAGTTCTGATTTTCCGTGCCACAAGTGCTGAATTCGTAGCAACCGCATTGTTGAAACACTTCCACATAAACAGTTTCACTTTAGGATAAACCGGTTGCCCCCATAATTTCCTCCAAACTGATGGTAAAACATTGGAAACACTTGTTTGTCTAATGGTATAACTTACAACTCCGAGGAGTCGTATTAGAGTATCCGCATTGTAATAAGCAAATAGGTGTGGATAAGCAAACTTAACAACAATGCTCAAAAAATACCTCACATTGTAATAAGCAAAGTTACAAGTCTTTTACCAAATAATCAAATTCCATCTATTTCATAACCAAACTTAACAACTTTTACCAATAATCAAAATTCAATAACCAAACCCAATAACCAAATTCAAAACTTAATAACTCAAAAACACCTCACATTGGGATCGTCTCATCGAGACGAATAATTTGGTGTGGTCGGGTGCGTGATTGAAATTCGTTTGCGATTGGACATAGGTGTATTGTGTATTGTGGGGGTTTTTTGGTTAGGGATGTAAAAATAACCAATGTGGAAGTATAGGTTGTTAAGTTTGATTATGAACTAAATGGATAATCAAATGCTGACGTGGCACATTTTGATTATTGATTTTGATTATTCCAATTGCGGATGCTCTTAGTTAAAAACTTTAAATCGACATTTTCTACAACAAAATAAAAATATAAAAAGTGAAAAGTTATGGAACATTGTTTTTCAAAACTTTATGCTGTTATTGTTTTTGAATAAAATAAAGATATAACTGGTCAATAGTTATACAAGAAGGGGAAAATTTCAAATGAGGACCTCTTATAATGCGTACTCCCCTTTCCCAATTGAATTTCGATGATCCGAGCCGCTCAATTTATTCAGAACGTGATTTTAAGGATATCCATAGAGAAATCGGCAAAAAAAAAAAAAAAAAAGAGATCCGGAAGAGCTTGATTTGAGCAATTTTTTATTGAACCATTCAATAAAAAACTGTTTGGATCAAGCCTTTCCTGGTCATTTTTTTTGCTGAATTCTTGCAAGTACCCTTAAAATTACGTACTGATCATATTGAATGGCTTGGATCATCGAAATTCGATCGAGAAATGGAGAGGTCTGCATTTTAATTAAAATGAGAACCTTCTCATTTGAAACAGTAATATTTAACATTATTTATCCATAAATTTGATGCCACAAATACTTACGATGCGGAGTAAGAGCATCTAAAGGGAGATAGCAAATTCATTTGGGAGCCTGATTATAGCC
This sequence comes from Rhododendron molle, assembly GCA_025413875.1. Classification (NCBI taxonomy): domain Eukaryota; kingdom Viridiplantae; phylum Streptophyta; class Magnoliopsida; order Ericales; family Ericaceae; genus Rhododendron; species Rhododendron molle. Next base: position 23,606,423 of record CM046398.1, read on the forward strand.
ATAAACAGCAGTTATCGATGTCACCGTGTGTTCGGTTGTTTTCAATATAGTACTGTATTTACTCGGCTTAATTACATCGTGGAAATTCCCTTATCACGGACTGTTATTTTTCTACAACATGGTAGGATTCTTTCATTAATAAAAATATATAAAAGTATCACTGAAAAGAGGATGATTATCTCTCCACAGAGATTCCAATAATCCATCAGGAGATCTAGTTTTTTCAAGTACAAATGCTAGAACCTCGCAAACACGGAGTTGTCAAAGTGTGAACAAACTATCTTCACCGATCTACGAATGAAAATAAAATCACAAATCCTAACCGATGAACTCTTCACTCTTCAGCCAATATCTCTGATGACAACTTCCACTTCCATATGGCAAAATCTTTTGCAACCCAAAATAGGAATCAATGGGGATGCTGATCTAAGATCTGATTTGTCATTGGACCACCATCGCCTCCGAAGGACCATCACCATCACTATTGTCAAAACCGAAAGCGGCACCTTGATGATGAAGGAGAAGCTGAGATAAATGAATAAGAAGGAACAACACAAAAAAATTCTCATATCTGAGATCGAGAGAAAAGAGACCCTCACTGGACATAAGAGATTATTGGAAGCGAGAAAAGACATCATCACTTATGGAAAAGAAAAAACACCTATCAAGGATAAAGCCCACCCCTCCTCCGTCGCATTAGAGTGGTGATAACTCTAGGAGGAGGGAGGCGAAGGAAAAGAGAAAACGGCTAGAATTTCTTCTTAGAAAGAGAAGTTTTAAAAAAAATGTGTACTATTCATTAGCATTTTTACGTAACAACTGGTGTACATGCTCTTACGAGCCCGGTGATAACTTAAAAAAGAAAAGAAAAGAAAGATTACAGGCCAATCGCATTCTGGAAAGAGGAACCATCTTCGCCGTGGGCCACGTCTATCAATTAGCCATTTTGTAACACCACGGTTGGATCCGTTGCCGCTTAGTAATTTTTATGGCTTCTTTATCGTCAGATTCGTGACTGCAATCAGTGCCATGGGCCCGACCAACCGATACTTGGGGGCCCACATAAAAGAGCAAGCACATTGTGGCACCGAGAGGTGCTACAACCACACCCAACATTACACACCCAAACACACACCCTCTCACAAAACACAAGGGTCCCATACACACTGCACACACAATGTGTGTGGAACCCTTGTGTTTTGTGAGAGGGTGTGTGTTTGGGTGTGTAATGTTGGGTGTGGTTGTAGGATTTTTGTTGTGGCACCCCTCCAACGGTACTCTGTGAACACTTTAGTGAAGCTCGTCAATATAGTGTTGAAAAAATATTTGTGGAGCATCGCGTCCGTCCCATCATACACTCTTTCAAGAGATGTTCAAAAAGTATATACATTTTTTTAACAACAAAGGAAAATTTTATTAACTAGAGGTTAAAAAGATAAAAAGTATAAAAAATATCATACCGAATATAATGAATTACAATAGACACTCCGACCTATCCACTAATCACATACTGCTGAGGCCCCGTTTCAGAACACATTTTTAAAAAATAAGTAATTATTTTACATTTTCAAACTAAAAAATAGTATAAATAAAAAATATATTTTTTATTTTTTTATTTGCACCGTATAAAAGGTCTCATCGAGATCTTTCAAATAAGATCCATATTGTATATTTTTAGATTTTAATAAACCTATTTTTTTGAGCTTTAAATTGAGCTTAAAACAAGCCCCCCGAAAACTTCTTATTTAGTTTCAAGACTCTCTTTGGGTACTCATTGAAAGGCCTTAGAGCCAAAAATTCATTACGATCATCTAAGAAAAAATTATCAATAAAATAAGATCTTCGCACCGGTTCAACCAGATTGAAAATTGGAGCACTTAATTTTTTTAATCATATTTTTCCGTTAGTTTCATTAACGGTGTTAACGATTTCATCAATTTGGAATGTAAAACAAACTACAGGGACGAAATTGAGACAATTGCAACTAGATGAATGAAATTGAGACAACCGTAAAACTAGAGGGACGAACTATGAAAATTTGCCCTAAAAAATAAGTACTTATTTTACATTTGTAAACTCAAAAATAGTGTAAATGAAAGATAATTTTTTGATTTTTTTTTGCACCGTATAAAAGATCTCATCGAGATCTTTCAAATAAGATCCATATTGCATATTTTTAGATTTCAATAAACCCATTATTTTTTAGCTTAAAATTGCCTTTTTAAAAAATAATGACTTTTTTAACGTTCTGGAACGGGGCCTAACTACCCTAGGGCTAACCACAATAAACGAAAAACACCCTGCAACAAATTATTGTACATGAAGAAGATAACCAAAAAAAGCCCATGTAAAAAACCTCAACCTCCACACAACCCACCACTGCCCATAAGGTTGCCACTCATAACCCACCACCACCCGACGATCTTCGCACCAACAAAATCTGCAAGAGAATCCTTCGAAAGGTTTTGGTCAAATCACATATCCAACAACGGCAGCAAAGACCACTCGAGACGTCGAAAGGATGAGATGGATGACCTGGAGACCTACCAACAGGCGCACGACTCCACAATGCCTTTAAGTAGAAACCAAAAACACCCAACAGTGTAAACGGGCGGGAGCCACACTTGGATTGTCAATGCCGTCAGGCCCAAAACCCAGTAGTGCTACCATCGACGACCCAAAAGCTAGTACTGAAGAACAACCCCATCAGAACCAACCCGCCACCACCAAAACTCCCAAAACACACACCCTCACACACCAAAGCCCCTCACCATCGGAACCGCCAGTCCCTACGTCAACCCCTATCACCACCAGAATGGGCATCCATCCTTATGGAAGGGAGATACAAGCCATATCGAGGACTAAATGTAACGACTTGTCTCAGCTGACCTGCTAACCATTTGCCTAACCACGTGGCTCAAAAGATTAACCTCAAGTTATACAGTAGCTGATTGAAATCCTTATATATAACTTGTCCTATTTCCAACTCCCCGATGCGGGACTTTTGGAACAAGTGGGATCTCACACTAAACTTCCAAATTCTACAACCAACACTTCTCACAGCTTGAAGAGAAAAACTATGAGCTGCACAAAAGCCAGTCCTCTTCACAAAATCTATCACGACCGCATCAAACCCTCCAATGGAACGGTCAGAGACTGGTAGGAGAGATCCCTAAGGAAAAACGGTAGTCAACACCCAAAAGGGGTGAGAAAGTCTCACGCGAGGGAGAGAGTCACATAAACTGACAAAAGGGAGAAACGAAAAGCAAAAGAAAAACAAATATCTCACAATCAACATCAAACCAATCTAGCACTCCTAGTCCGGGGGACCAAGCATGTACATTGGACTCCGGCAACAAGATCCACAAGCTAATTCACAAACTCGAGATGTACCTCAGTGACTGGACCTTAGTCATTGTAATTTTCATATAATTACATCCTAGCACTTTCTTCTCATCCTAGACCCGGGGATGCTGCCGAGTAGTGCCAAGCACCGATCCGACCATTCATCTCGGCATAGACGACTTGTATTGAATCTGAGCGCATATAAATCTGAGCTGTTGATTGCTGAGATGAATGACCAGATGTGGCGCTTGGCAGCATCTCCCAATCCGTGATTTACAGTAGTATCGGTTCCTAAAATACTTATACTCACTGTAATTTCAATTTCGTCAATTTGGGTGATGTAACATATCCTGGCATCATCATTATCCCTCATGTATATAATTTGTCAGTTTGGTCCCCCAGTTTTGGTACAGGAATATTACCAAAATAGCCCCCATCCAAATAGTTTTGACAATTGCTACACTAAAGTACACGTGGATTGTAAAGTACATGTAATACTCCATGATATTTAGATTATTTAATTCATTTTAGTTGAGTTATGTGTAGCGGGGTTAATTCGTATGCATTAGAACCTATGAGGGTTTTGTGTGCATTCTACATGCCTTAGAACCATTGGTTGGTTGCATACGTGGAAAGGTGGTGTGACAACACCATATAATTATCCTAGAGGAGATATTTACAAAATATCTCCCCTCACTCTTATCCCCTGTAAACGAGAGAGAGAGAGAGAGAGAGAGAGAGAGAGAGAGAGAGAGAAAAACAGATGAGAAGAGGAGAGGACGAAGAGAAGGAAAAACCTCTAGGGCTGGTCTTTGCTTACGTCGAAACCTTGCCTTCAAATATAAGGTTGATAAAAACCCGAAGCGTAGGGCTAGGTCGTTGCACGCATAGTATCCGGAAGTCCGGAATCGTTCCCACAGAGAATTCGAATATAGCTTGATTCGGATTGTAGGTTTTATGGTCGGTTTGTGGCGTTTAAGACGGCCAACTGTCAGTTTTGCTTTGAAAATGGAAGGACTAAAACGAAGACTAGAGTTGCGCTTACTTAACTTAAAGAGGCAAGTCTAAGGATCGTCTAACCCTTGACAAAGGCCGTTACCGGTTCTCGATTATAACTCAGGCGAGAGTCACGACCGCATGCTCACGCCCGGGGGATTTAGCATTAAAGACTACGTTTATTGAAATATGTGATTAAACGGAGGCGAACCAACTTGTTTGAATCATTTGTCGAATCCATAGGAGGCCACGAGCCCTCGACATACTATTTGCCAAGACCGCTTGACAAATGGCATTCCGAGGAGTTAACACCCCTAAGTTTAGACCGTAATTACCAATTTAGCCCTATTCCGAAAATCATGCTTGAAAGCCCGATGGCTCAAGAACCAACTAACAACCTAAGTCCTCAGGAAAGATTATTCCGAGACTTAGCCAGACGACTACTCACACATGCTTAGAGCATACATCAAAGCATAAAAGTAAGACATAACTTGTAACCGATAGATTCGAAAACAAACTTGATATTGATGCGATCCTTAACTGTAGCTACAACTTTAATGAACGAAAAAATGATAAACGGAACTTGCTTACTTGAGTTATATTGAAATTACACTTGAAAAGCTTGAAAAGAGCTCTAATGGAGAACAAGACTAAAGATGTAATGAACTAACTATCAAGGAGGGAGAGAGAGATAGGTATTTATACAAAAGGGTTCTCTCTCTCCTCCAAAATATCAGAAAATATCCAAAAAGTGGGAAATTACCACTTTTGGAAAGTTGAAATCTGACAAAAAGTATGTCGGTAAGGCACCCGTATCGATACTCCATAACCGTATCGATACGGCTCTAACTTGCCTTAATTCTCAAAATCCTCCGTAGACGATCTGTATCGATACGCACATAACCGTATCGATACGCTGAAACCTGGGAAATCCTCTGTAATCAAACCGTATCGATACTCCAGAATCCGTATCGATACGGTGAAAATTGTATCGATACGCTGAAGTTTGAAAAGTCCATTGTTGTTGAACCGTATCGATATGCTGAGAACCGTATCGATACGGGGAGGCTTCCTGGCAGATCAAGTCTCTCATGTCCAGTTCTAACACCCGACGGCCCTCGGCCTGCTCCAGCCTCCACGACCTACATCCAAATGCCCCAACGGTTATATTCTCCAAGGCCTCGCCTACTCGCTTGCCCTCTAGGACAGATCAAAACGTCAAAACGTGCCCTTTTGCTACATTTTACCTGAAACGCTCAACAAAAGATCTTATGCGCCAAATGACTAAAAACAACAATTAAATAGAACGTAATGGACCTAAAGCGGGACTAAGCGCACCAATTATCTACAATAATGGGTGTTTATCACACCCCCCAACTTGAACGTTGCTAGTCCCGAGCAACCAAAACACACTACTAATCTAACTATGCAATCCTTCCGTTTAAAATAATTTAGCACATCCAACATTGTATCCAACTAGCAAGAGTTCCAAAAACAAATTTATTCAAACCCCGCAACAGACAGCTGAAAACTAAGATGGATTACTAAATATCAAGTATATCTGAACCAAGTACAAAAGGCCGTATCCTGAGCAAAACAAGAGGATACGGACATCACATGTGCATTAGCACGCTACAAACCATATCCCACAAAACGGTGTTCGGAAATAGGCAATGGGGAACAAAAATACCATGCCTCTCATACGGAGAGCATCATTAAACGGAAAACAAATTCACAAGCCAAAAGCTACAAATTAAAAACAAACATGCCACGAACTAGATATGCACATTAACCATCAAATGAATCGAAAAGGAATAAACACGCACTAAAGATCAACTAAGGATTTTAAAGCTTGTAATGACCTTGGTTTAACAAAAGAACGGTTAGCAAAATGGGTGGCGGCTATATAATAGCTCGGTTTATCGACCCTTGACCGCCACCAACACTAAACTACCAAGTCAATGGCCACATTCCGGCCTCAACAAAAACTTATTAACCTACGAGTTACGAGTTCAACTAAGAAAAACAAAAACAAGAAAGGATAGGTAGGCTGTCAACCACCAAGCACCCCGACCAAGTATAGGGATTTTAAACTAGACCTCCTCCAACTACTCCTCGTCATCCGAATCCGCTTTGCCAAAATGTAGTCCAACTTGTGATCGATCCTCGCCTGCCTCATACCATTCTCCCGAATCTCCTTCTTCAACTTGCGGTGACTATTCATAGTTGCCACGCCTTGACAGAAAAACAACTTTTGCCACACCGATTGCTTAGCACGCTTAGGCGGCATTGTAGTAAGATAAGTACTGCCTGGCACTCCCTCAGCCCCATGAGCCCCCTTTTTCTGTGAAACACTCTTTGTCAAACTACTGCTATTAAGAATCCTCGACTCAAATTTGCCCCACTCCTCATATGCGTCTCTCGGAACACCCTTTGCCAAACAAATTTTAGTTACCATGCATGGATATGGCACTCTCGTATAGGTAGGAGCAATCGCCTTAAACTCAACCATCTGACGAAAAATGTACTTAGTCCAATCAATCACATTGCCCGGTTCCCTAAACGCATAAAACATCTCACCCTCATTCCTTGCTGGTTTATTCTCAGTACCCCTCGGATTCAGATTGTAATGCATAAATTGGTTAATCAGGCAGTATTCATCTTTAAACTTCCCCAGAGTATGAGGGCGTGTGGCTTCCGCCGGGTTAGTATACAGTGCTTGGTTAATTTCATCCCTCGAAGCAAAGTTAGCCCTTGGACAATTCACAGCTGATTCAAGAGGTCGTTGATAATCCAAAGTCCTAGCAATAATATCAGGGTCTACCACCACGGTAACCCGACCTATCTTAGAAGTAATCTGAGCACCCTTGTCAAACATTTTCCCCAACTCAGGTACTTTCATATTCTTATAGAAATCAGCAACTAAACCCTTAACAAAACCAAGATTTTTCAGTGAAAAAGTAAGCCAAACCTTGAGCAGCGATACGCAAAATGCAAATGTGGTCCTGGCCACGGCTTTACACATCGACATGTCGCTCATTCTTAACCCCCCGCTTCAGAAAACTCTTCTCCCACTTTGCCTGTTTATCCGCCTTAACCTCTTCCGAAGTTCGTTTCCACCTTGACCCAACTTGGGCTGCCTGCTCCGGATTAGCCATCATCTCCTCCTCCTCCTCAACATCTCGCAAAATCTCATCTCCCTCCTCAACATCAGGTTGATGTGAGGAGGTTGCCACATCGGGTACCGAACCCCTTGGCGGTTTCTTAGCAGCATGCTTAACCCTTGGCATCTCGAAATTTTTAGAAAATTTCAGATTTTGAATGGGAGAGGTTAGGGTTTTCGGATTTTGGGGAGTAGGGAAGAAATTGATGTTGGAAATTGGTTTGGGGTAGTTTATATGGTGGAAAAATGAAAGTTTGGTGGGTTTTTGGTGGTGAGATGAAGAAAAACGAAGAGAGAGAAAGAGAAAGAGAGGGAGAGAGGGTTTCGGATTTACCTTGGCTTGAGAGAGTAATGCTTGAAACCCATTGTTTAATGCTTGAATCTTGAAGAAGATGCGATTTGTAGTGGTTTGGGTGAAGGATTGATGAGATTTGATGATGGATTGAAAGTTTTTGGGGTTGGGGTTTAATAGAGGTGGGCGGTTATGGAGGTGAAGAGAGATGGAGGGGTGTTGAGAATGAGAACCGACGGACCCCGATCTGTTTTTAAAAACCCAGATTGTTGAACCGTATCGATACTCCCTCAGCGTATCGATACGCTGAAGCCTTCAAAACTCATTGTTATCCAACCGTATCGATACTCCCTCAGCGTATCGATACGCTGACGCCAGCAAAACCTTATGTTTTAAACCCGTATCGATATTCCCATAACCGTATCGATACGGTTCCTTTACCCCCTGTACTCCTCAGTTCCCCAGCTTAAAGCTTATTCCAAGGCACCCGTGCAACACACTAACACCCGAGACCATTCCGAAGCCATGAGGAACCAGTAATCAAGCCGCTTGACACAATCAAGTCCAACCAAACATCCAGTTTCTTAAGGTTAACAGTGGGAACAACTCGGACGTGGCTTTTTTATAAGGACAATGAGACTCATATGTGGCTAAATCATAGAACAATGCCTTGTATCATATCCTAAGTGCGCCATAAATTCCAAATCGATTCAAATTAGACAACGAACATAACTAGGCATGAACATGAGATGATCTACTTATTTACAAATGTATGAAGACGAAAATGAGATACGGGCCAAACTTGGCCGAGACACACTCAAATTTCGTAAATTCCACCTAAGTCCATTCATGCAAGTTGGGTATACAAAATTTGCTTAACAAACTCTTGCAAAATTAACACCAAAGAGTATGTGCCAAGTTATTTTAATCCACTAATTTTGTAATAACGGAAGGAAAAAAATTATGCTAAAAACGAAAAACGAAAACGAAAAACATATCTAATATAGATGTACCTATAGATATACCCCACCCCCCAACTTAAAATATGCTATGCCCTCATGGCATGGAGAACAACAGTATTGAGAGGGAAAGGGCAAAAGATATTACCCACGGGGGAATGTCAACCCCCTTATACCTCGACCAAGTTGGAGGCTTTTGCATCACCGGCTCCTTTCGTCATCCAAATGGCTTTCAAGGTCAACTCCTTCGGCTCTTCCAATGGAACCACAGCTAGTCACACAGGGACATGGCCAAAGCTTTTTGGACTAACAACCGCGACACGTAATCGCACCCATGCTTAGGGCTCTTGAATGCCTCAATCACTCTGACTGTAGACCCAATCCACCAAGGCTGGTGTGGTAGCACGTACACCCTGTAAAAGACTTAAGCTCGAACTACCTACTAAGAGACAAATGACATTAGAACCGCCCGGCTCGTGGTATCCGGGCGCCAACAACCAGAAGTATAAAAACATAGAACAAAAAGAACACCACCCGATTTTCACGCAATCTCACGAGCCATACTTTTCTTCCCGTATCGCACCGCGAGGTAGGACACGGGTGGCTATACTAGACCGTCAAATGTGTTACATCACGCCTGAAGTAAAATTCACCGCCTGACCTCGCCAAGCAATTAAGCCCAGCGTTCCCGATAATCGAAACAAAGTGAGACAAGACAAATGAGTCTCACTCAAAGACCTAAGCTGCCTCCGATAGGGACAATTTCGGAGAGCACGGATCATTAACGGTAAACTACCACAAAGAGGGCTAATTAAAGCCCGAAACAATGATGCATTGGTGATATATTTTAATGATAACATCCCGAAACATAGAAAACATACAAAACATAAAGAGCAATATATACAATATTTACACTATGAACACTATGTGCAAACAAAAAAGAATTTAATATCAGAGCTCGGAGCGTCCAAGTCACAGATGGACTCCGCTAAACAATTAAGTCCAGCGTCCCCTAAAATCGTAACTAGGCAGGCACAAGACAGAGCCAAGTGCGGTAGTGGAGCACGGGAATACCAAGGCCTAGCCTATGATCTATACCGCCCCCGTTGGGGCTAATCTGGAAGACGTGAGTGGTTCACTATGAATTACTCCTATCAGAAAGGCTAATTAAAGCCCTATGTTGCTGATATTAAAATTGCCCTTCGAACCGGAGTTGGGCACATGATCCTTTTTTGAGTAGCGGCGTGCGAAGCTATAAATACCCAAGTCAATGGAGGGTACCCCTTACAATTAAGTCAAGGGGCCGGGTCCGACAAACAGTTAAGTTTAGCGATTACGCTTTCGCTCCCCGTGCAAATTAATGGAACATAAAACTAAACCGACGGGTCATCCGTGTAAACTGGATCGGCCAACACGTCATCGGGCTCTCCAATTTCGAAGCCACCGAGGAAAGGCTTAAGCCTTTGACCATTGACTTTAAATGAAGCCATTAGACATGCTTTCGACTTCGATGGCACCATGAGGGAAAACAGCTTTGACGACATAAGGTCCGGCTCATCGGGACCATAATTTACCGGGATGGAGATGCAAATGGGAATTATACAATAAAACTTGTTGACCGGGCACAAAGGTTTTAACTACAATGTTCTTATCATGCTTAGTTTTAAGTTTAGACTTGTAAGCACTAGAGTGGTCATAAGCATTGTACCTCATCTTCTCTACCTCGGTGAGTTGAAGCTTCCGCCGGGCACTGGCCTTGGCCATGTTAAAATTGAGCTTCTTGATGGCCCAATAAGCTTTGTGCTCGAGCTCCACTGGTAAGTGGCACGCTTTCCCATATACAAGGCGGTAAGGAGACTTGCCCAAAATTGTCTTGTACGCAGTACGGTACGCCCACAAAGCATCCACCAAACGAGTAGACCAATCCTTGCGAGTAGGATTCACCATTTTTTCCAAAATATTCTTGATTTCCTGATTTGCTAATTCCGCTTGGCCATTGGTTTGCGGATGGTAAGCCGTTGAAACCTTGTGCACAATAGAGTATTTCTTCATAAGGGCAGCAAATGACCGATTGCAAAAGTGGGACCCTTGATCACTAATGATTGCCCTCGGCATCCCAAACCGTGCCAAAATGTACTCCCGGAGAAACTCAATCACAACTGCTGCATCATTGGTACGAGTGGGGATGGCTTCTACCCATTTGCTCACATAATCAACGGCCAACAAGATATAGAGATACCCGAAGGACGACGGAAATGGCCCCATGAAGTCGATGCCCCAACAGTCAAATACTTCAATAATCAAGATTGGCGAGAGTGGCATCTCATTCCGTTGCGTGACACACCCCAAAAGCTGGCAGCGAGCACAACCCCGGCAAAAGGCATAAGTATCCTTGTACAAGTGAGGCCAATAGAAACCGCCTTGTAAAATCTTTGCCGCAGTTTTCCGGAATGAGAAATGACCCCCACAAGCCTCCGTATGGCAGAATTTAATGACACTCTGTTGATCGGAGTCAGGCACACAACGGCGAACCAATTGATCAGCACAATACTTGAACAGATACGGGTCATCAAAGGAGAATCGCTTTACCTCCGCTAAAAACCGGCACTGCTCTTGCAAATTCCACTGAGCAGGCATCAAACCGGTAACCAAATAGTTCACAATGTCGGCATACCATGGAGCAGTGGAGATTGCAAACAATAGCTCGTCGGGGAAAGAGTCGCCAATGGGTATGTGAGTCGTGTGGTCCTCAAACTCCAAGCGTGACAAGTGATCGGCCACCACATTCTCAACACCCTTCTTATCCTTTATGGTAAGATCAAACTCTTGCAAAAGCAGAATCCACCTGATCAATCGCGCCTTGGCGTCTTGCTTGGTAAAAAGGTACTTGAGCGCCGAATGATCCGTATAGACGGTGATTGGGGCGCCCACCAAGTAGGAACAAAACTTGTCCAATGCAAAGACTACAGCCAACAACTTCTTCTCGGTTGTAGAATCATTCATTTGGGCTTTGTTAAGCATCTTGCTCGCATAATAAATGACATACGGCTCTTTGCCTTGGCGTTGGCCCAGAACGGCCCCGACGACATAGTCACTAGCGTCGCACATCAATTCAAAAGGTAGTTCCCAATTCGGAGTCCGTACAATAGGCGGGGAGGTGAGACTAGCTTTGAGCTTGGCAAAGGCAACTTCACAGGCCGGTGACCACTCAAATGGCACATCTTTGGCAAGCAAATGACATAACGGTCTGGCGATGGCACTGAAATCTTTGATAAACCGCCTATAGAAGCCGGCATGCCCTAAGAAGGAACGGATATCCTTTAAGCACTTTGGAGTGGGAAGATGACTAATCAAATCAATTTTTGCCCGATCAACTTCAATGCCCTTTGAAGAAATGATATGGCCAAGCACGATGCCTTCGGTTACCATAAAGTGGCACTTCTCCCAATTTAAAACCAAATTCTTTTCCTCACATCGGGCTAACACGAGCCCCAAGTTGGTAAGGCAGGCCTCGAAGGAATCCCCAAACACTGAGAAATCATCCATGAACACTTCCATGATCTTCTCAACCATGTCACTGAACAGACCCAAAATACATTGCGAGAAGGTACCGGGGGCGTTGCACAGCCCGAATGGCATACAACAATACCCAAACGTCCCGAATGGGCACGTGAAAGTAGTCTTCTCTTGGTCTTCCAAGGCCACCTCAATTTGATTATACCCGGAGTACCCGTCGAGAAAGCAATAGAACTTGTGGCCGGCCACCCTCTCCAAAATTTGATCGATAAAGGGAAGAGGAAAGTGATCCTTCCGGGTACTTGCGTTCAACTTTCGATAATCTATACAAACCCTCCAACCGGTCTGAACACGCGTTAGAATAAGCTCATCCTTATCGTTTCTCACAACTGTCACGTCGGACTTCTTTGGAACCACTTGTATCGGGCTCACCCATTTCAAATCCGCTATTGGGTAGATAATACCAACATCTAACAATTTGATCACTTCTGCGCAGACGACATCTTTCATAATTGGGTTCAAACGCCTTTGAGGTTGGCGAGATGGCTTGACATCTTCCTCCATATAAATGTGGTGCGAGCAAAGGGAAGCATCGATACCCTTTATGTCGGCTATAGAGCACCCAATTGCTTTGGAGTGCTTCCTTAGCAAGGCAAGCAATGCCAACTCTTGAGACTCGCCTAAGCAGGAGGAGATCACCACCGGGTATGTTTGGCCATTGCCAAGATAGGCATACTTAAGTGTGTCGGGTAGAGGCTAGAGGTCAAGCTTTGGGGGTTCCTCACTAGACAGAACGACTCGCTTTTCAATGGGCGGTAGCTCCTCAAATTTTGGAATCCAAGGATTTATACCACATGCCTCCTCATCATCCAACAAAGGGCACAAGTAGGCCACCTCGGGAGCATCTAGAAAATCAGCCTCTGCGGAAGTAAGAACCAACTCCAACTCATCCTTGCAAAGGAAATCATCCACATGGTCTTGAACGAGCGAATCAATCATGCTAACCCCGCAAACATCTTCATCGTCTCCCAACTGGGTTCCAATACTGAAAATGTTGACTTGCATCTTCATGGTACCGAAACTCATGTTTAATCGACCATTCCGACAATGAATGACGGCATCGAATGTTGCCAAGAACGGCCGCCCGAGAATAGTTGGAACCGATGGTTGAGCCGCCGGCACCGGACAAGTGTCTAGAACAACGAAATCAACCGGATACACAAATTGATCCACTTGAACAAGCACATCTTCGACCACCCCCTTCGGGACACGGATGCTCTGATCCGCCAATTGTAAAGTCACCCTTGTTGGTTTCATCTCACCCAAACCTAGTTGCTCGTAGACCGAGAAAGGTAGAAGATTGACGCTTGCGCCCAAATCAAGTAAAGCTTTCTCTACAATCTTTCCCCCAATAGTGATAGATATCGTCGGACACCCTGGATCATTATACTTGGGCAGAAGGGTTGATTCAAAAAGTGAACTCACTTGTCGGTCAAGAAAACCTTTTTCTACACTTGAAGCTTACGCTTATTGGTACACAATTCCTTCAAAAACTTTGCATAAGATGGGATTTGCTTGATGGCATCGAGCAAGGGAAGATTGACCGTCACTTGTTTTAGCACCTCATAGATATCGGCATTCAAATTTGGCTTAGCCGACGCCTTTAGCTGATTCGGAAATGGAGCGGGAACGGTAAAAGATGGTGGAACATCCGCTTCCTTGGCCTTTCCCTTCTCGAGTTCCTTATCCTCTGGCGCTTGCTCGGGAGATGCCCTAATTGATGATGGTGGAGTCGATGGTGCCGTAGGTGGGAACAAAATAGGGATAACCGGAGGCTCTACTTGGGCGTTGTCAACGTTCTTCCCACTTCTCAACGTTATGGCCTTGGCTTGCTCGGGGAGAGGCACCGAAGAGCTACCAATTAAATGTTGTCCTTGTGGATTAGCCAAAGGTTGAGTAGGAAGTTTCCCTCTTTCTTGTTGTAACACACCTATAGCCGTTGTCAATTTGCCCATTTGATTTCGGATATCATTCATCGCTTGAGCCGTTTGCTCATTGGTGGTGATTTGCATTTGACAAAAGGTATTCATAGTATCCTCCAAAGAATGTCGAGGTGAAGGCGCTTGTTGGGGTGACTGAAACTGATTTTGGCCTTGAAACGGGCCCGGCGGCATAAAGCCTGGCGGGCCTTGGATAGCAGGGAAACGTGGCGGTCCTTGAAGTTGGGGTTGCCGCCAATTTTGGTTTTGAGCCGGAGGCGGAGCTTGTGGAGCCGATGACGACCCTGCCTCATTTTGATTGCTCCAACGGAAAGCCGGATTAGACCTCAACCCCGGATTATAGGTATTAGAATATGGATCCCATCGTTGGTTGAATGCGCAAACCTCTTCCACGGGAAGTTGACTATAATGTTGTCGAAGGGTGGGGATAGTATGGCAACTATCGGTTCAATGACCTACCGTCTCGAAAATAACACATGCCTCCTCCACTTGGCGCACCTCATTCACTTTACCGATTTTGCTTGAATCACATCCAACTTCATCCTATCCAATTTAGTTGATAACTCATCTAGCTTTGATTCAAACATAGTATGCTCGCTCACTGAAAACTTGCCAGAGCCTCTCGGTCCTTGATTTCTCATCGCTTGATCACCCGCATCTATGAATTCCCAAGTCTGAGCCCTTTCTGCCAAGGCATCCAAGAATTCCCATGCAGCTTCTGGATCCTTTCCCAAAAAATCACCGCTTCCCATCGTGTCAAGAAGCTGTTTAGCTTGTTGGTTGCATCCCACGTAAAAATAGTTAATCACCAAGTACATAAGATAATTGTGGTGTGGAACGGCCGCAAGCAAATCCTTATACCGCTCCCAATACTTGTAGAAGATCTCCCCATCTTTTTGCTTGAAGTTGGCAATTTGGTCCATGAGGAGCTTAGTTCGACTAACGGGAAAGTACTTTTGGGTAAACACATCTTGAACCTCCCTCCAAGTACGCAAAGACTGAGGCTTCAAGGAATGGAACCACTGCTTGGCCTTATCCTTAAGTGAAAAAGGAAACAACTTCAACCTAGCTTGATCAAGCTGCCCTGGAGTTGTCACAAAAGTGCTTACAATAGTTTCAAACTCCTGGATATGAGAATACGGATTCTCGAGTTCACGCCCCCGAAATTCCGGTATAACCCGATGATATTCTGGCTTGAAAGCAAACGCATTGGCGTTGGTGCAATTCGAAATAGCAATCGGTGACACATGTGGACCTCTTTCCGGTGTTAGGTAATCACGCAAAGTGCGGGCTGCTGGTTGTTCTTCCATTGGCCTTAACGGAGGTGATAACTCACGCGGTGGAGAATACGCTTGAATAATAGTACGAACCCTTGGTGGAGAAGCAGACTGATGTAGCCGATTTGAGAGAGGGCTACGATAAACGTTGAGCATATACCCTGCACAAAATTAGCTAACCAGACTAGAGGGGCTATGCCGCCGCCTCGTTCACAAACAGTCTCGTGGGGTTATGCCACCACCACAGCTATAGAATAAAAACAATAAAGGCAATTGACGCTCACTTTAGCTTCGTTACACCTCAAGTCGAATGGGTGGCTCGGTTAGAGGTATCTGCTAACTTAAGTTCAAATTACACAAAGTAAAAGAAAACAGAATACTTACAATGGTTTGACGATCCTCCAAATAAGCTATAGAGAGAAATCCCCGGCAACGGCACCAAAATTGCTTACGTCGAAACCTTGCCTTCAAATATAAGGTTGATAGAAACCCGAAGCGTAGGGCTAGGTCATTGCACGCATAGTATCCGGAAGTCCGGAATCGTTCCCACAGAGAATTCGAATATAGCTTGATTCGGATTGTAGGTTTTATGGTCGGTTTGTGGCCTTTAAGACGGCCAACTGTCAGTTTTGCTTTGAAAATGGAAGGACTAAAACGAAGACTAGAGTTGTGCTTACTTAACTTAAAGAGGCAAGTCTAAGGATCGTCTAACCCTTGACAAAGGCCGTTACCGGTTCTCGATTATAACTCAGGCGAGAGTCACGACCGCATGCTCACGCCCGGGGGATTTAGCATTAAAGACTACGTTTATTGAAATATGTGATTAAACGGAGGCGAACCAACTTGTTTGAATCATTTGTCGAATCCATAGAAGGCCACGAGCCCTCGACATACTATTTGCCAAGACCGCTTGACAAACGGCATTCCGAGGAGTTAACACCCCTAAGTTTAGACCATAATTACCAATTTAGCCCTATTCCGAAAATCATGCTTGAAAGCCCGATGGCTCGAGAACCAACTAACAACCTAAGTCCTCGGGAAAGATTATTCCGAGACTTAGCCAGACGACTACTCACACATGCTTAGAGCATACATCAAAGCATAAAAGTAAGACATAACTTGTAACCAATTGATTCGAAAACAAACTTGATATTGATGCGATCCTTAACTGTAGCTACAACATTAATGAACGAAAAAATGATAAACGGAACTTGCTTACTTGAGTTATATTGAAATTACACTTGAAAAGCTTGAAAAGAGCTCTAATGGAGAACAAGACTAAAGATGTAATGAACCAACTATCAAGGAGGGAGAGAGAGATAGGTATTTATACAAAAAGGTTCTCTCTCTTCTCCAAAATATCAGAAAATATCCAAAAAGTGGGAAATTACCACTTTTGGAAAGTTGAAATTTGACAAAAAGTATGTCGGTAAGGCACCCGTATCGATACTCCATAACCGTATCGATACGGCTCTAACTTGCCTTAATTCTCAAAATCCTCCGTAGACGATCTGTATCGATACGCACATAATCGTATCGATACGCTGAAAACTGTATCGATACACTGAAACCTGGGAAATCCTTTGTAATCAAACTGTATCGATACTCCAGAATCCGCATCGATACGGTGAAAATTGTATCGATACGCTGAAGTTTGAAAAGTTCACTGTTGTTGAACTGTATCGATACGCTGAGAACCGTATTGATACGGGGAGGCTTCCTGGCAGATCAAGTCTCTCATGCCCAGTTTTGACACCCGACGGCCCACAACCTACATCCAAATGCCCCAACGGTTATATTCTACAAGGCCTCGCCTACTCGCTTGCCCTCTAAGATAGATCAAAACGTCAAAACGTGCCCTTTTTCTACATTTTACCTAAAACGCTCAACAAAAGATCTTACGCGCCAAATGACTAAAAACAACAATTAAATAGAACGTAATGGACCTAAAGCAGGACTAAGCGCACCAATTATCTACAATAATGGGTGCTTATCAGTCTTGATCGTTGTTGATCGAAGCTCTAGGTTGGTAAGTTCATATTTCTCTTACTTGATTTTATGTTGTTCGGATTGAATTCATAATCTAGATGATTGATTTTGAATTGTGTTTGAAGTTTGGGGTTGAGTTCATGGAACTCAAGATCTTTACTTGAATCTCTTGAATTTGATGTTTAGAAATTGTTTTGATTCATGGGGTTTGATGTTCTTGGGATAGCTTTTGATTCCTAAGTGTTTAGGTGTGTTTTGGTATGTTTTGAAGTGGGTTTAAGGTGTTTGGAGGTGGTTGGGAAGGGTGGAAATCGAAGGGAGAATAAGCTGAGTTTTTGCTGTTTTTCCTAGGTAGTTACGGAACTTGGTTTTGGTAGTTCCGGAACAAATCGCTTCTATGGGTTTAGTTCCGAAACTGACATGAAAACTTTGTATTTTTGAAAAACTTTGGACAAGCATAATTTTGTCATTCGGAATCTATTTGGGGCATATTATATATCGAAATTGATGTACTGAAAATGTACTTTCAAATGGTGGTGGTTTCATGACCTAAATTTAATCTTAAAAGAAGATATAGTCAGAATACGGTGGAATGATTATGGGTTTCTATATTGATTTTAGGGGTTATGTTGTGGTTGAATGCTATGCTTATTTAGTGATCCTTCTAGGTCTTTGTGATGGGCGTGTTTCTATTCGTTGGATATCATTTAATACCTTGTTCGTTTTATAACTTGGCATCGAATGGTTGTTAAATGATTTAGGAGACGTTTGGTGGCCTTGTTAACCTTTGACATGTGTTAGCTTGGTAAAAATGTTATGGGGTGTTATAGTATATTTCCTTAAACATTCCAAGGGATTGATATGCTAATATGAGTTAGCTTGTGAATAGGTAACGAGCCGGTCAAATGGGGGGAGTCGAAACCGTAAGTTTGACATACTCCAGTCGAATCGAAGGTGAGTGTGTTTGATATAGTTCTTCTCCAAATAATATTGCTGTGGTGGTGAGTGTATATCTTGCTTATCGTGGTTAACTTTTGATATGGTTATCTTTAATGAGATATTGCTGTAGTGAGAGGTATACATCATGCTATTGTTGTTTAGCTTTTGATATGTTATAAATATTTGCATGTGAGGCACACCATGTCGTGAGCCATATCGCTTATTTAACGATGGTTGGGAGCATGGTGTGTAGGACACGAGTTTCGGTTGTGATATGCACATTTGATGAATATGCTTGCTGATGGGTGTTAATTGAACTGCTGAAGGTTAGCGTGTGAGGCATACCATGTCATATGCCATGTTGACTAATTGTTGGTGGATGGGAGCATGTTAGTGGGACACCTCTTCTTGGGTTCATGGGATGTGGCAGATGTGCCACTGCATGTGATGTGATTATATTCATGTTGTTGTGCATAAATTATTACTGCTCTGTTTGGGTGGACATGTTGGTTATAGAAGTTGTATACATTCGAGTATTTCAGTTACGTTGGTAATGTGTATTCATGTTGATATTCCTTCGGATATTGTGGTATTATGTTGAGTATTTCTATATCTCACACACTTTGGCTTTTCTATTTGGTCTGCCAGGTAGCAGGTTGCTTAGAGTGGGTCCACTACTGGTCATCGTGTTGAAGAGTTTTGGGCTAGCCTTGGATGTTGTGGATGGTCGAGCTTGTTGTAGGTGGTTGATGAAGAAGTTGATTTAATTAAGTTGTAATTAAATTGTCGGTAGACATGTTAAAGTATGAAATTTTGTAGAGTATTGTAATCGAGGTTGTGGTTGGTTGGTCAACATATTAACTCATTTTTATGTTAAGGTGATAAGTCTTTCACTGAGTGTTTATTCCTGACAGGTTGTGAGGTGTGGTTTGGTCTTCTGTGTGGAATGCCACGTGGTCGCGCCGACTCGAGCCCACTTTGGGTGCCGTTTGCTGGGCGGGGCGTGACAGTACACATGGATTGTTGATACTTCATAAGAAATTTCCAGTTCATTCTTCACAGATTACAGAAGAACCACGCATACTAGGTAGAGACGGTCATGGTTATCCCCTCGGTCGATTGATGTTCTTTAAGGTTGTTTAATGTTTTCTTTTAGTTATTTCTTCTACGGTACTTGATTTTGCTTGCAAGACTTACAGGTAAGTTCACTTGCTGCACTCTGGAACTCCAATTCCATGTTGAAAACTGCAATTCTCTTTTGTTTTTTGGTTTCTATTTGTTTGCATGTACCATTTATATTGTTGGAAGGAAAAATTCACACCAAATGAAGTTTGTCTTTTTATGTTTGCTACACTTTGCTTCAATTGACCTGTTCAATTTCACGATGAAGACTTCAATCTCATATGTAAAAGATGTCGGGATTATTTTCCCTAATCAATTCCACACGCAAACGGAAGCGTAATCGAAAAAATTAACACACACTAAATAAAGGCACAAAGAGAACGACCAATATACGTACTTCCCTAAACTCAGGTAAATCCACGGGAGAGATAAAATAATTTCCACTATCACCAAGGTTTACAAAGAGATCCAACAATCTCACAAACACCCTATCCAACAACCTACAACCAAAGTGGAAAAATCTCACCAAATTAGGTGTTTCAAAACCCTCCAAAATCAAGCTACAATAGAGAGCCCGAAATAGCCCCAATATACCACGTACTAGCTGGCTCATATGGCTCCAAAGAAGAGAGAAAATAGCTACCCCTTTTGCTCCTTCACAACTGCCAAACACAAAGCCACACACAGAGCACATTATTTCTCTTCTCCACCAAAGCACCCATTCTTTTTGTTTCTTCAGCTTTCTCTCAGCTCCCTGTTTCTATCTTTTCCCAGCAAAACAAAAAACCTCTTTTAACTTCCAAGAGAAGCTAGCAATGGCATGTGACAAACATGTGCCAAAACAAGTATAAAAACTTCTACCTATTTAACTAGCCCACATAATAATCTTTTTGGGCCACACACTATTAGGCCTATTTTCATGGTCAAAAACCTAACAATCACCCCCTTGCTTATGAAAAATACACCCCCCTCTTGGGCCTCACACTCATTTACTCTGGTGCCTCACACCATCTCACCCGGGTGTCTCGCACCCCCTCACTAGGCACCCCTTCAACTCGGATGCCTATCCAAAGACATCAGCAACCAAATTGGTTGCAAATGTGACCCTTTTTCTTGCACTTATTTTTTTGTCATCAACCCTTTCAAAACTCATCACTTGAGACATTCCCTTTTTGGTGTTGCTCGCTACGCATATCGGTTCATTTGCTTGTGCCTTCACATGCCACACTTGTGTAACCCAACGCCTATCATTTCCGCTTGTTCGGTGTCCAAACTTGTTTGCTTCCTTTCAACATGACCTTGAAGCTTGTACAAGTTTTCCTCCATCTTGCCTTGCAACACCGCTTTGTCATTCTTGAACACTTCAAGAACTCCATCCTTTGATGCAAATGTACAGCCCTTTACATCCAACATTCCTAAGGAAATCAAATTTTTCCTCAACCCCGACACATGTTGACCTCCGGTCAATGTCACCAACCTTCCATCAGCCATTCAAAAATGTACCGAACCCATGTCAACAACCTTATTCACCGTGTTGTTCGCCATCCTAACGGTACTTTTCTCACAAGTCTCATACGAACAAAAGTATTTTCGATTTGAACACATATGAAAGGAACAACCAGATTCCATAACCCAACCAAAATGCTCTGTGCCTTTAGAAGTCACCGCAAGCAAACCATCATTTTCGGCAGAGCTCTCAACCACCGCTGCTTCGGATTTTTCTTTCTTTTGCTCTATCTTGGCTTTGAGTTTTGGGCAAAACTTCATTATAATACAAAAGTAGCACTTCCTTTTGTCAATGGCTCGCGACTCACCACCTTGCAAGAATGAGCTCCTTCATGGCTTAGACCAATTTCGCTTTTCGATCGTCCGCCCTCTAGCTTGACTACCGAAAGATGCAACCATGCCACGATCCTTCAATATCCTCTCGCTCTCTTTCCTCTGCATTGACTCATGGGATATGAGTGTAGCAATAACCTCATCAAGCTCAAGTGTGTCTTTCCCAAACATCAATGTAGTCTGGAGATGCTCATACGATGGCAGCAAGGAAGCCAACAAAATGATCTTCTTATCTTCCTGATCAATCTTGGCGCCAATGGCTTCCAACTCCGTTATGAGCCAATTGAACTCATCCAAGTGCTCATTAAAGTTTCCTCCTTCCAACATACTTAAAAGCATACAATTGTTTCTTTAACGACAACCGATTCGTCAAAGACTTACACTTGTTTCTGCTCTCCAACTTTTCCCAAAGTACCGTCGGATCCGTTTCATTGATGACTTCTCAAAGAGTGCTATTTCCAAGATACAATTGAATCATACTATTTGCTAACTCTCTCATCTCCTCCCATTTGTCATCGTTCACCCCTTCCAGCTTCTCTGATTTCTTCTTTAGTGCCATTGACAAACCCTCTCTCGTTAAGATATTATTGACCCTTTGTTGCCAAAGAGTAAAATCATTGTGCCCCTTGAAAAGCTCAACTGTAAACTCGGTGCTTTTTCCTGCCATACCCTGCATAATAATTTTCCCCCTAACCTTTTCTCTGATACCACTTTGTTGGGATTATTTTCCCTAATCAATCCCACACGCAAACAGAAGCATAATCGGAAAAATTAACACGCACTAAACAAAGGCACAAAGAGAACAACCAATATACGTGGTTTCCCAAACTCAGATATATCCACGGGAGAGAGAGAGAGACAGAGCAATTTCCACTATCACCAAGGTTTACAAAGAGATCAAAGATCTCACAAAAAACCCTATCCAACAACCTACAACCAAAGTGGAAAGATCTCACCAAATTAGATGCTTCAAACCTTCTTTGCTCCTTCACTACTACTAAACACGGAGCCACACACAGAGCACACTATTTCTCTTCTCCACCAAAGCACCAACTCTTTTTGCTTCTTTGGCTCTCTCTGTGCTCTTTGTTTCTATTTTTCCCAGCAAAACAAAAAACCTCTTTTAGCTTCCAAGAGAAGCTAGTAATGGCATGTGACAAACATGTGCCAAAACAAGTATAGAAACTTCTACCCATTTAACTAACCCACATAATAATCTTTTTGGGCCACACACTATTGGGCCTATTTTCATGGGCAAAAACCCAACAGAGAAAACATGCGCACGACCTGTTTGTTTTATTGCCTCAATGAATATTAGTTTCCAAATTGATCCAAAACTCAAGCCAGATATTATGAAAGATTATAAGCATAAATCCATTTAATGGCCTTAGCCAAAAGAATATACCTACAAGACAAGAAGGTAATTAGAAATTAGAATAAAGGTGGACTAAAATTTTCCCAACGTTTGGCCATTAGGTTTTAATTAGTTTATGTGGTGGCCTCGGTTACACGCTCGGTAACCGGGCCGTATAAAGTGGCTCTTGAACTCAAAAAGCCCTGAGCCGAAGCTATGTGTGGATTCCACACCTCGGTTCCCTCCTCAGTGCTTCCCTCGGGGTCGGTCCTCCGTCTGCTGCAATGTTTTGGGGTGCCTTGTCTCTTTTGAAGATATTCTTGAATCCATTAATAGAGTGTTGTCACGCCATGCGGTCCCCACGAAGATCATGCAACGGATGCAATCATTGGGATTCCCCTTTCCCATGTGCTCCGTAACTGCTTCCTCCCTCTCGTCACTTATGACGTCACCCGAGGCGGTTATCTGAGCGTAGACTCCACGCGCTAGCTTGGAGCCCAAGAAACCCTAGGTCTAAAAATACAAAGGGACTTTAACCTAAAGAGGTATGCCATTCTACCCTAACCCTAGACCTACACTCCCTTCCTGAGATCTAACTTGATCATCGGAGGGTCACTAGGGTGTCAAACCCCTAGTGACTTGGTGCAGGTCTCAGCGGCGGAAGCGCGGAGCAGCAGGAGGAGGAGCCCAACCTGAGCCTTGGATCTGTTCCCGATAATTCGAACCCCTACAATTGGCGACTCTGCTGGGGAACAGCCAATCTCATAACCATTCATCTCCCTCCATCCAAAGAGCTCCGTCAAAACCTCCCGTTGCCGCTATGGTGGAAGTTGAAGACCTTCACCCCAGTGAGACAACCCTTGGCCTCGGACCGTTCGGGGAGCCAATCCTGGCTTCCGGTGGGGCCGGTGCCCCAGGGAAGGCTCACATGTCAATCGGAGTCGGAGCTGGAACTTCAACTCAGGACGTAGGAGCCGGCACCGAACTCCACACCTACATCCGTCACCTGGAGCGGAAGATTGACGACTTATCAACAGCCGTGGAATGAGACAAGCACGTCCGCGATGAGCTCGCTGAGATCAAACATCTCCTCTAGATCTCCACATCTCACTCCACGGGAAGCCGTGGCGGAAGAAGAGGCCACCAGAGCCCTTCCCGCAGTCGCGAGGGGGACCGTTTGGTCGAACACCAGCCTCGACCCTCCGTCAAAGACCGTCTCGAGCCTCCTGTTGCAAAGGGTGGTCGAGCTGAAGGAGGCGCTGGGGGTAGGGAACGATCCCGTTCCCCTGACCCCAAAGACCCACGACGGAAGTGATCCGCCTTCGAGAGGCTCGGCGCCGGTAGCGACTCCGCCTCATCCACACACCCGGTTAGGATCAGAAAGGGAGCTCATGAATCCACTCCCAGTTTCACCAAAATTGCCAACAACGAGGACGGCCTCCTGGAGTTCCAAACAAAGGGCTATCGCGAGCGCCTCAAGAACGCTCGAGCCAAAAGCCCATTCGTCTCGCACCCAGGAGAGAAGGGTGGCGGAAGCCATGTCACGGAGCGCCTCGAGCACTACGCTCGAGATAGCTACAAGAAGGACCGACATGAGCGATCTCGTCAGAGGTCAGGAAGCATCCCACCTAAGAGGAAAGAACACGAAAGGCTGGATGAGTCGGTCCCCAAAAAGCGTCCCGCGACAGAGCGTCCAGACGGTCTTGACCGTTCGATCCGACCTCATCGTGACGCCCGACTCAAAAGGCTCACAACCTCCCCCTTCACACAGGAGATCGACTCGGTCACCCCCCAAAAGGATTCACCCAGCCCAAATTTGCCAAGTACGATGGCAAAACCGAGGCATATATTCACCTCGTGCAGTACAAGCTCGTCATGTCTCTCTTCCTCCGCAATGAGCCCTCGGATGACGCCTTCCTCTGTAAGGTCTTCCCTGCCAGCCTCGGGAACCTAGGCCTTACATGGTTTAACCAGCTGCCTGCCAGATCAATCTCATCGTTTGACTCCCTCTGCGATGCCTTCATGGCTCGGTTCGTCACGAGCAACAAGCACGAGAAGGAGATTGATTCCCTCCTCTCTCTCCGCAAACGACCCGACGAGACGCTCCGCCAGTACGCCGGTCGTTACTGGAAGCTATTCAACGAAATCGAAGGCTACGACGGTGTCATATCGGCCCGAGGTTTCAAGCTCGGTCTCACCTCCCAAGACGAGCAAGTCTACGATGACCTCGCCCGCAACAAGCCTGACTCCATGAAGGACCTCATGACCCGCATCGAAGGCTGGTGCCAGCTCATCGAGTCCAAAGCTGAAAGAGGCATCGGGAAGTCCACGAGCTCCAAGCTCACATCTGTCTCGGTCAACGCTTCGGTCCCCACACCTGCTTCAACGCCTAAGAAGCAGGTCAACAACATCAAGCAATCCCCGAAGAAGTGGCCGAAGCCAAGCAACTTCAACGCTGAGAAGACCGTCTTCACCATTCCTATTTACCGGCTCATTGATCAGGTGAAGGATCAACCCTTCTTCTCCTTCCCGAATCAGAAGCTCGGTACCGAGAACGGCAAGATCAAAAACCCAATCGTCCGATGTAGTTATCATAATGAGCAGGGCCACTTCACAACTGCCTGCAAGCCCTTCAAGGCCTACTTGGAGCAGCTTGTCGCCGGTGGTCACCTCAATCATTTAATCGATCACGAAAAAACAAAGGCTCAGGCAGAGCGCGCCAAGCAACGACCTGAAGAAGAGATTCAAACGATTCACGTTATCCACGGCCCTCTACACCCCGAGGCCGCTCGCATCATCCGCGCTAAGTTGAACGACGCATCCTCTTCCAAACAAGTTATGCTAGTCGGTCCCGACACCAAGCGTGCCTGCACCGACGACGGTTCAAAGTGGACAATCACGTTTACCGAGAACGACCTCAACCGTGTCCAGCTGCCACATAATGACGCCCTCGTCGTCACACTCTGCATCGGAACTTTCAACGTCTGCCGCGTCCTCGTTGACCAAGGCAGCTCGGCCAAGGTCATGTATAACTCCCTGTTCCAAGACCTAAAACTCTCGGACACCGACCTCCGTCGTTCCGAAGTCCCCCTCATAGGCTTCAACGGGGCCCCTGTATGGCCTCTCGAGTTGATCACTCTTCCGGTTCACGCATGCTCGGTGGTCCTTGATATGGAGTTCGTGGTCGTTGACGTCCCTAGCCCTTACAATGCAATCGTCGGGCGCACCTGGCTCCATAAGTTGAAGGCTATCGCCTCCACTTATCACCAGGTAGTCCGCTTCATAGGCGCTACCGGACGACAGGAGGACCTGTACGGTGACCAAACAGTGGCAAAGAGGTGCTATGTTAACGCTGTCCGAAGCAACAGGAAGACTTCCCGGGTCAACCTCATTGAGGTCCCCGATGCTCCCGTTCTGGAAAACGTCGGCAGGCTCGCCGACGAGAAGGCAGTTGAAGAACTCGTTACCGTTCCCATTACGAAAGACGGGTCACGTTTTTTCCTTGTCGGTTCCTCCCTAAGTGACATCGAACGGACTGACATGGTGGACTTTCTCAAACAGATTATCGAAGTCTTTGCATGGACTCCCTACGAGATGCCCGGGGTCGATCCCTCTTTCATCTGCCACGAGCTCAACATTGACAAGACCAAGCGTCCCGTCGTCCAGAAGGCTCGGCGCTCCTCTCCGGTTCATTCCGAAGCTGTCGTTGAGGAAGTTAACCGCCTCCTTAACGCCAATGCTATCCAAGAAGTCCAATACCCCAAGTGGTTGGCCAATACCGTGGTTGTCAAGAAGAAGAATGGCAAGTGGCGTGTCTGCGTTGATTATTCATAAGGTTCACAGAGGTTTAGGAACGATCGGTGATTAGGTTAAACGATTGGTCGGTCGAAACATCGGTTAAAAGCTAGCTAAGGAGGCTACCATCAGATTGCCATGAGTGGGGGCGACGTCGAGAACACGGCCTTCATCACCCTCCATGGAATCTTCGGATATCTCGTCATGCCCTTCGGACTCAAGAACGCCGGGGCAACTTTTCAGAGGATGATAACCAAGATGTTCGAGCGTCTCCTAGGTGACACAATGATGGCTTACATTGACGATATGGTGGTCAAAAGCATGCTCGCCGGTGATCACCTCACCCATCTCGCCGAAACGTTCGAAATCCTCAAACAGCACAAATTCCGCCTCAACGCAGAGAAATGTACCTTCGGTGTCAGCTCCAGCAAATTCTTAGGACACCTCGTGTCTCAGCGAGGGATTGAAGCCGACCCTGCTCAATTACTGGCCATCGAGAAGCTCTCGGCTCCCCACAACAAGAGGGACGTGCAACGCTTGACGGGCATGGCTGCTGCCTTGAACCGATTCATCAGCCGTTCTTTCGACAAGTGCCAACCCTTCTTTGCCCTCCTGAAGGGCAGCCGACGGAGCTTCCAGTGGACTGAGGACTGTGACCGAGCCCTACAGCAGTTGAAGACTTACCTCTCCGAAGCACCGCTTCTCGTCACGCCTCGGGACCAAGAGGACTTATTCCTGTATCTTGCCGTCTCCTCACATGCGATAAGTTCGGTTCTCGTTCGACAGGAAAGACGGGACCACCAACGCATCTACTACTCCAGCAAGACGATGACTCCCGCCGAGACACGCTATCTTCCCCTAAAAAAGCTCGTCCTCGCCCTCGTCTCGGCATCTCGGAAGCTCGCCCCATATTTCCAGTCCCATTGTGTCATTGTTCTTACCGCGTACCCGCTCAAATCACTCCTCCATAAGGCGAACCTCTCCAACCGAATCTTCCAGTGGGCCGTCGAGCTAGCCAATTACGAAATCCACTTCCAGCCTCGGACAGCAATCAAAGCCCAGGTACTTGCCGACTTCATCGCCGAGCTCACACCGGCCGATGTCCTGGCTTCGACCCCTCCCCCCAGTCCCGAGGTCGTCCTCCAAGCCAATCCGAGCACCGCCTGGAAGCTCTTTCACGGCGATGTGTGGAAAATGTATGTTGACGGCGCATCTAACAGCCGAGGCGCCGGGGCTGGAATCGTGCTCCTCTCCCCTTCCGGCGTCTTGCATGAAAGCTCCCTCTCCATCAACTTTCCGGCCTCCAACAATGAGGCTGAGTACGAGGCACTTATCTCCGGACTCAAGACTGCCGAAGCCCTCGGTATAGAAGAACTTGTCATTTACAGCGACTCTCAATTGGTGGTCAACCAACTCTCCGAAGAATATGAAGCTCGGGACGATCGAATGTGTACCTACCTCAGCTCCGCCATCCGGCTCCTCAAGAGCTTTAAGGCCATTCGCGTTGAACATATTCCCAGGGAACAGAACGCTCATGCCGACGCCCTAGCTGGGCTCACTTCGGCCTGCGCGGCTTCCGAACATCGTTCCATATCCTTCAGCTCCATCGACAAACCCAGTTTTGAGCTTGAAGTTTTAAGCCACGAGGTTCTTAACATCAAGCTCGGACCGAGCTGGATGGACGAGATCGTCGGTTACTTGAAGGATGATACCCTCCCTGCCGATAAGAAGGAAGCGCACCGACTCCGCAACAAGGCTGCTCTGTTTTGGCTCGACCCCAATGGAAAGCTTTACCGACGGTCCTTTACCGGTCCTTATTTGTTGGTAGCCCACCCCCACCAGGTCCCAGGTATCATCGAAGAGCTTCACTTCGGCGACAGCGGTTGACATTCTGGTGGGCGCTCCCTTGCTCACCGAGCCATTACCCAAGGTTACTGGTGGCCCACCATGAAGAAAGATTCCGAAGACTATGTCAAGTGTTGTCGAAAGTGCCAAATGTTTGCCCCCATCATCCACCAGCCGGCTCGGGATCTCAGCCCACTCACCAGTCCCTGGCCCTTCTCTCAATGGGGCATGGACATAGTTGGCAAGCTCCCCGTCGCGCCCGGAGGCTTCAAGTTCCTTCTCACCGCCATCGATTACTTCTCTAAGTGGGTCGAGGTCGAGCCCCTGGTCACCATCGAGGAAGCAGATATCATTCGCTTCGTCTGGCGCAACATAATTTCCCGCTTCGGTGTGCCCTTCGCCATTATCACTGACAACGGTAAGCAATTTACAGGGCAGCGGTACCGGGCTCTCTTGGACGAGTATGGCATTAAATGGGACACCTCCACGCCGGGCTATCCACAGGGCAACGGCCAAGCCGAGACCGCCAACAAAGCCATCTCCTTCGGCCTCAACCGCCGACTCGAGTCCCGCCGGGGCAAGTGGGCCGAAGAATTGCTTAGAGTCCTCTGGGGCTACCGAACCACGCCTCGACGCTCGACAGGCCGAACCCCATTCTCTCTGGCCTTCAGAATGGAGGCTGTTATCCCTCTGCAGGTCGGTCTCCCAACGATCTGTACTGAGAACTTTGACTACAAGGTCAACAATGAAAACATTGCTGCAGATCTTGACCTGGCTGAGGAGGAGCGTGAGACTGCCCGGATCAAGCTTGCCTCATACCAACAGGAGGTCGCCAAGGGGTATAACCGAAGCGTCCGCCTCCGGTCTTTCAAGCCAGACGACCTCGTCTGGAAAAAAGCCATGTCGTCTTTCTCAACGATGATCAGTCATGTCATCAACGATGATCAGTCATGTCATCAACGATGATCAGCCATGTCATCACCGACGATCAGCCATGTCGTCCTCTCAACGATGATCAGCCATGTCATCACCGACGGTCAGCCATGTCGTCCTTTTCAATGATGATCAGTCATGTCATCACCCCGATCAACGGTAATCAGAATATCGTCCGCATTCACACCCTCAATGACGATCAGAATATCGTCCGACCGATCCATAACAACGGTCTGCCCGTCCAATCAGTCTACAACACCGTCCGCTTATCCTGGTCCACATTGGTCTAAAAGTAGCGCATCGTTCAGCGATCTTATTGCTCTGCCTCGGATGGTCCTTGATAAGGAGATTGGCTCTGATTCCCCACAGATGGAATTTAACCTCCCTGACGCGACCTACCCGTGATTGTTGGAGTTTCTTTGTGCTAAAGAAGGTTTGATCCCATGCGGCAATGATTTGTTCGCAGCTGATTATTCCCCAGGAGAGTCCGCCGCGACATTCAATGATGGTCCACCCATCCTTATTTCCCAACAGCGTGTAACGATCTTGAAATGGTCCGCCTGTCTTTCCTATCAATTCAACCAGCGACAGTCCGCTCGTTCAACAATTTATCCCCAGAAGAGTCTGCCTTGGCCCGCCCCCAACGGCTACCTCTACTTCAGTCTAGCCTCAAGCGCATTTTCCAACAGTCTTATTGCTTTGCCTCGGATGGTCTTTGATAAGGAGATTGGCTCTGATTCCCAACAGATGGAATTAAACCCGCCTGACACGACCTACCCGTGATTGTTGGATCTCTTTGGGCTAAAGATAGTTTGATCCCAACAACAATGACCTGTATCATTCAAATCAATGATGGTTCGCCCGTCCACTCTCAAATCAACGATTGTTCGCCCGTCCACTCTCAAATCAACGATGGTTCGCCCGTCCACTCTCAAATCAACGATGGTTCGCCCGTCCACTCTCAAATCAACGATGGTTCGCCCGTCCACTCTCAAATCAACGATGGTTCGCCCGTCCACTCTCAAATCAACGATGGTTCGCCCGTCCACTCTCAAATCAACGAGGGTTCGCCCGTCCACTCTCAAATCAACGAGGGTTCGCCCGTCCACTCTCAAATCAACGATGGTTCGCCCGTCCACTTTCAAATCAACGATGGTTCGCCCGTCCACTTTCAAATCAACGATGGATCGCCCGTCCACTCTCAAATCAACGACAGTTCGCCCGTCCAATCTCATATCAACGACGGTTCGCCCGTCCAATTTCAAATCAACGGCGGTTCGCCCGTCCAAGTTCAAATCAGCGACGATCTGCCCGTCCAAATTCGAGTCAACGACGATCTAGCTGTCTAATCTCAAGTCAACGACTCCGAGAGAAGATTATCCCCAGGAGAGTCCGCCTTCCCTAACAGCCAGTTCTGTCCATTCAACTTCAATCAAGTGGCGGTCAATGTCATCCATATTGTCCCCAGCAAGCAGCCGCTCTGTCCGTTCAACCTCAATCATCCAATCAATTCAATCAACCAGGTTCTTTAAAGTTCTGTGCTTTCATTGACTCGTATGTTCTGTTCTGGATAGCCTTGTGGGGTGTCTAGAAAACCTTTGACGTTACTTGTACCAAGACAATGGTGCTCCAAGTGCCGTCAAAGGGGGGCTACTGTAGACACCCTATTTTGGACTGTCCAGATAAGTTTACTTACGGTCTTTGGTTCCCCTATGATGATTAGTGGTCGAGAACATCCAAAGTCGATGGTGTGTTTGACTCTGAGCGTCCCGAACCTCGTTCAAACCCTTTTAAAGCCCTTTTCAAACCCTTCGAGCCGGAACCAAATGGCCTCAAAAAAACGCAACCTGTATACGTTGGTATTCAATGACGCACACTGGTGCAGTGCCACGTGTCAGACATCAAGCCTGGAACCAACTAACGATGGCGCACGCTTGATCCATGGGTGGCGACGCGCCCGATACATGACTGGCGCACGCCACTGAGTTCCAGTCACGTCACCTTTTTGGGACCACTTGCCCGAGACTTTCTTGGCCGCCCTGACGTGGTCTACAGTTCCCCTGATGATTATATCGTTCAGAACTGTCTCCCCCTCTCTCCTACACCCTCCATCAACTAGTCCCGTGCATTTAATGCATGAGACTCTCCCCCTCCAAATCCAACCAGCCCCAACTAAGCTGGTTACCAGCCCCCTCTCCTATATATATACTCCCTCTCTCACTCTTGCAAAAGGTTCACCAAGTCAAGGGTTAACACACATCAATAGCTCTCAAAAGCTCCCTCTCACTCTCTCTCCCTTATTTTCTTTGTTTTTCTTTCATCTATTGAAAGACAAAGCAAGGGAGATCAGTCACACAACCTACATTTCCATCTTCACCTGCCATCCATCCATCCATCCATCTCAAGGCTCAAACCATCCATCAACCTCAAACCAAAGGTATACCACCTTTTGTTCTGGAATTTATTTCGACCCCTGAGGGGAGTTAGTAGAGCCCAGGCTGGTAATCAATACCACACCTGATCTCAAAACTAACAAATAAGCAAGGTCGTGCTAGGATCATTGGCGCACGCCAGTCCACTACAGCCGTGCGCCAGTCATGGCTGCATGGCAGGACTGGTGTGGGGACCACCGATCATCCATATTTTACTTTCTTTTCGTTCTGATCACCTTTTAGCATGCTAAAAACCAGTTTACAGCTTTTCCCTATTTTAGAGCTGCGTAGTTAGTTGTCTGTTTTAACTGCTTAGTAAGGCCTCTGGGATCCTTCTGGTCCTGTTCCAGAACCCAGAAGAAGCAAAGCCAAGCACTGGGATACATTGACAACTGGCGCACGGCCATCCATGACCAGCGTGCGCCAGTACTTCAAGTCCCAGTGGCTGGCCCTTGTTTTGTTAGCTTAGATCGGGCCTTTGTTTAATCCCCCCACTCTGTTTATGGGGTCTTCAGTCTATTTGTTTCTGTTTAATTTGTTGCTGTATTCTGTAAACCATGAATATGCTGCTATATCAACTGCGTGGTTTGTCCTGGGTGTGCACTGGTCCATTCCAGAGCCCAGAGGGTTGAGAACAGAAGCTGTGAGTTTGGGCTTACCGGCGCACGCCAGTCCTATGGTGGCGCACGCATGTAGCCTCCTGCATGCAGTGGCCTGGCCAGTGCATACAGGGCAAATCCTGCGTGCATCACTCTGGGTCAGCGTGTTCTAGTTCGTCCAAAATGCTCACAGAAGCGCTTGTTCTCAATCTATTACATTATTCATAGTCCATACATTACATCGTGCCACATAAATACAACTTGTTATTTGTTAATCCCCATTAACTGTTCCCCGCCCTAACTGGCTAATAAATGATTAAAAGAGAGAGAAAGATGCAAATGTTTTATAAAATGCCTAAGTAGAGACCAGTCTTCGGATTGGGCGAGAGGGGTGCCATAAAACCCTTCCCCTCTCGTAACGTGGCTCCCGAACCTCAGATATCGAAGGTGACGACGGTCCAGTCTACAAGCCTTTTCAAATCAAATCAAACAAAACGTGAACAAAAGCGTTTTCAAATCGGTTTCTTGGGTGTCTTCCCAAAACCCGGGTGGCGACTCTCTCAAAACGGCATTTCGTCATGCTTTCAAACAAAAAGGGCGCAAACCTAACCCCGCATACCGAAAATGCGGGGATTTTCAGGGGCGTGTGCCCACACTATGCTTCGGTTACAATTTGGTTTCTTACAAATGTTTAACAGAAGTAGGGGCAGAGGCACCCTTCGGTGGTAATTATGAACCCATTCATCTCAAATGATAAAATCAAATGCGGAAAACAGAAGCATTCATTCAACAGAAGAAAATCATTCAAAACCGAGCAATCAAATTGAAATCCTCAAGATAAAGCCCTACTTAGCTATTACAAGTGATCAGGCTTCGGCCAGATGTTCGGCGCCTGTCACCAAAGTCATTCCTGGAACGGCCAATTCCAATTGTCCGGAACCGTCCAGCCAAAAACAAAAGGAAAAGCAAGGAAAAAATTTAAGTATCTTGAGGAACAGGAGCTTGGGTCACGTCGTCGGCTAAAGCGCTGGTTTGGCCTTCGGAAGGAATCCCCGCCTCAGGATTCTGCACCTGTTCATCCTCTTCCTCGGGCATTGCAAGCTCTTCTGGTGGTGCTTCAGGCAGGGTTCGGAGGGTAGAGTCCTCGGGAAGGGTCAGCTTCTGAAGAAGGGCCTCGTGGACAAACCGAAGCCCGTCCAGGAAGCGGTCTCGGTATAGTTCATTCTCAATTTCTCGCACCTGCTTCTTGTATTCCACCCCGCCCACGTCCCAGCCTCGGTTGTAGCCTTCCTGCATCGCCTCCTCCAGCTCCCTAGCCCGAGCGGCCCTTAGGGACTTAGCATCCTCCTCGGCCTTGGTGGCCCTGCCCTCGGCTAGCAGCCTTTCCCTGTCGCACTTCTGAAAGTCCGACAGGTAGAGCTCGTATGTCTCCCGAGCCAGCTTCAGGTCCTCCTCCTTCTGGGCCAGCACCCTCTTCAGCTCCTCGTTCTCTGCTTCCCGGGCCTTGCATCGGCGATTGACCGTAAGAGCCCGAGCACCAGCCTGCCAACAAGGGGTATATAAGAATTTTTACAAGTATAAAAACTTTAACCGAAGGAAACAGGGGACAGAACAGCAACAAGCTTACCATGAAAAGGGCCTGAGCAATCTCCGCAGTCAGGTCCTCGGTTAGACCGTCAACGGCTTGGGCATCCCGAGGAAGGATGCAACCTTGGAGCATGCCATAGGCAACGCCGAGGTTCTTAATACTGTCGGCGTGCGTGATTTGCCGACCAGCAAAGTGTCGAAACTCAGGCGCCCAGGGCAGCTCCCGGGGATGGACCCAGGTCCCATCTTCCCCCTCGGTGGGTTGCTCCTCTCTCCTTCCCTCCTGCTCGTCCTCAATATTGATCGGCTCCTTCTCTCGGCTTCTGTCACCGACCACCTCCTCGTGCCGAGCCCTCTTCTCAGGTGGGCCCTGCGGTGAAACAGGAGTTACTCCTGAGGTCCCGGCGCCCGGCGCACCGGCGGGAGCAGTACCACTTCCTCGACCCCCCGGTCGCCGCCGCCTCAGGTTGAGCACTTCTCTGGTACCAGGGCCGGCCATTTCTCCACTAAGCCCTATTCTCTCCGGAGTATCCCTGTCAATCTCCTCCCTTACGACTCCCCGAGGCCCGGAGCTGCTCCCCTCGGTGTCAAGCCCGGTTCCTCCGCTGCCTCCTCTCCCTGTCCTTCCGCCCTGACCTCGGCCTTGCCCACGGCCCGCTCTCGATACGCCTTGTTGCCTTGGCCTCTTCTTCAGATAACTCGTGTACGATGGTTTGTACCCCGAGCAGCTCTGGAGCGTACCGGCTGGTGATTGGGATGGCATAAGCGGCGTCAATCCGAGCTTTGGAGGCCTTCTCCCGAAGACCAGTCACAACTCCCTCGGCTGCAATAAAACACCAAAAGGAAGAAAAAGTTAGTGTATATTCAAGAAAGAGTTGAAGTATGCAGTATAAATACCGAAGCCTAAGTTTACCGACCAGGCTTCCCAGCTTCAAATTGAACCGAGGTGGTTGTGTCAGCTATCTCCCCGGGACCAAACATGAAGTTCCCGGAGACTGCGACGTATATCCCTGCCCACTCCTCGGAGTCCGGTAGGCGGTCAATGAGGAAGGTGTCATAATCCGCTCTGCACGACAAGTAATGTCGACCGCACTCTCGGTTGATGCCAAGCGAGTACACTCCAAAGAGTTCTTCAAGGCCGAAGGTCAGGCTGTACTGCCTCCTCAACTCAATGATGCTGGTAATTATTCGGTAAGAGTTTACCGTGAGTTGGGAGGAGGTAAGGGTGAGGGTCCGGAGCACCCGTCGAACAAATTGATGGAGGGGGAATCTGATCCCCCCCTCGGTGATTGCCATCAGGGGAAAGATCAGCTCCCCCTGGCTGTATGGAAGATTCAAGGGGTCGGTGTCTCGGAGCAACCGGACCTCGACATCCGGAGGTATGCTGTAGACCCTCTTGAACTCTGCATATGTCGCGGGCGTGCCGCTGAAGTACTGCCCCAGGAAGGGACACGGTCTCATCGGCCTCCTCCGCTCCCGACCTCCTCGGGAGCACCTGCGTATGGCCCCGGGGCTTGGTTCGATGTGCTCTCGGGTTCTGTCATACTCGGGTCAGAAGTCGTCACTTCGCGTTGAGCTCGGTCAGGGTCAGCCGGTTCGATAACGTCGATTGGGATTCGGTATATCCTTCGGTTCCAAGCTTGTCGAAAGATGCCCTCGAGCGTGGAGGAGTCTGAACTACTTGAGCTGTCCGAAGAGATATCAACGACCATCCGCCCCGAACTAAACAAAGAAAAGAACGTGCAAAAGCCCATCAGCTATGTGCTTCGGGGAAGGCAATAGGTCCTGACACTCGGGACGGAATGGTCATCACTCTTCGGTGGGGATTAGCCTCGGTCATCTAAGGGAAATCCCTCCTCGGGAGGAGCCCCCTCGGGTCTTGCTCTAATCTATGGGTCCTGGATTCAAGAAGGGCCTCGGGAGGAATTAAAGCCTCAGGAAGAACATTGGGTCTCGGTTTCAGGAATTTGCGGCGGAGGAAGCCATCAACGCCACGAACCAGGCGGTGGCGAGCGGCGTCTCCGCCCCAATGGGCGCTAAAAACAGTGTAAAAGCTTGCAAAAACCACCAAAGCTTGAAGATCGTGATTTGAAGGTCAACATACCTGAATTTCGTGCGAAGATCTGCCCTCAAACCGCTTGAAAACTCGATCAAAAGGTCGAAGAACACGGCGGCAGCAGTTCAACGTCTTTTCAGAGCTCCAGTGCCTTTCTCTCCCCTCCTTCTCTGTTTTTATAATGGAGTGGACGAGCGGTTACGCGGGAAACGAAGCGCCGTACACCGCGCCGTTGGATTGGCGACGCGTGTCCACATCGGACGGACAGCAACGAAGGGTCTGCACCGGGTTTAGAGGCGCCGGATGACCGAACCATTTGCACTCTGATGCGTGTCCTTGATAGGACAGTTCGTACCAATCGACTGACGTTTCACGTGCCAAGACAGCTTTTGGACTTCAGCACTTCGGCAGACGCTGATACATGGCTCCTATAGCTGGGGCTAGCTAGCCTCGGTTACCAAAATTCAATTCATTTCTTTGTGCCTCGGACGTCAGAGACCCCAGTTGGCCGGGTCACGCGAGGGATCAACTCCCCGAAGCCGAAGCAAGCGTCGCGCGCCGAAGAGTTGAGGGGCTATTGTGGTGGCCTCGGTTACACGCTCGGTAACCGGGCCGTATAAAGTGGCTCTTGAACTCGAGGAGCCCTGAGCCGAAGCTATGTGTGGATTCCACACCTCGGTTCCCTCCTCGGTGCTTCCCTCGGGGTCGGTCCTCCGTCTGCTGCATTGTTGCGAGGTGCCCTGTCTCTTTTGAAGATATTCTTGAGTCCATTAACAGAGTGTTGTCACGCCATGCGGTCCCCACGAAGACCATGCAACGGATGCAATCATTGGGATTCCCCTTTCCCATGTGCTCCGTAACCGCTTCCTCCCTCTCGTCACTTATGACGTCACCCGAGGCGGTTACCTGAGCGTAGACTCCACGCACTAGCTTGGAGCCCAAGAAACCCTAGTTCTATAAATACAAAGGGACTCTAACCTAAAGAGGTATGCCATTCTACCATAACCCTAGACCTACACTCCCTTCCTGATATCTAACTTGATCGTCGGAGGGTCACTGGGGTGTCAAACCCCTAGTGACTTGGTGCAGGTCTCAGCGGCGGAAGCGCGGAGCAGCAGGAGGAGGAGCCCAACCTGAGCCTTGGATCTGTTCCCGATAATTCGAACCCCTACAGTTTATTAGGTAATGAAGTTTAATTCCCGACAATCGAACAATAAATGTTGTGTATCAAGAATTGCTAATAATTGTAAAGTGTCTTTAACAGTAATGTACATTCTTTCACATTTATCAATCTTTTTATTTCATAATGGGATTCTAAAGTAAAAAAAGTAGCATTTTTTCTTAACATAACTTATATTCCTAATCAAGATTATCAATAGAAACACGAAGAATTATACAGCCAAAGTCAAGGTCCTTGAAAAGTGGAGCCCAAGATCTACTCAACATGGCCCAGTCAAGTGTT
This sequence comes from Rhododendron molle, assembly GCA_025413875.1. Classification (NCBI taxonomy): domain Eukaryota; kingdom Viridiplantae; phylum Streptophyta; class Magnoliopsida; order Ericales; family Ericaceae; genus Rhododendron; species Rhododendron molle. Next base: position 23,643,923 of record CM046398.1, read on the forward strand.
ATAAATTGATCCTAGCTATTGCAGAGGTATGAAAAAGAGACATTTCTTCATTTTGAATGCCAATTTTGACATGGCATCCAACATGAGCTGTTTTGTGTGATCTCCCATAAACTATATGACAATAAACTCCCTAATTTTAATGCAATTCATATAAATTACAAGGAAACAGAGTTCAAGCAATGATCTATAATGAGAATATCAAAAAACTGGAAGACACGCTAGAAGTTTACAACACCTATTATTTCCAATGCAACCGTAAAATTTGTTGCAATAAAGTTTCGATTCGTTGATTATGACTAGCAATGGACGATTGATGCAAACACACTGATTCAAGCTTTCAACGAATCTCTATCTCATGAAAAGCTTCTCAATGTTGAGTTCATACCATTTGAACAGTTTGGCCAGTATGCTAATAGAAAATTCACAATTGGTAATCCTTAGTTTATCGAAATTACACTCATTCACAATGTATAATAATTCATTCGATTAACTCGTTACTTTTGAATCAACAGATATATTGGTAGCTGTTGCACGAGTCCACACTCCTAAGGTGCTTAACAAACCTGAAAATCCAAAGGCACAGGAGATCATTATCAATAATCAAGAGTAAGAATACTCAAACTTTGAAATTATATACTTTCTTTGAACGACAGAAATTATATACCTCACAAGTACTACATTAAAGTCATACAAAAGTTCACATTGTATGATAGGATGAAGCCAAGTATATATCTTAACCTTTTGGGATGATTTTATAACACGAGAAGAGCACAACTGTTAGAGAACACTGACCCATACTCAGTGCTGATCGGGATTCACGTCAAAGTTACTAAGTACAATGGTTTGTCCTAAATTCATTTGATTTACTTATAAGACAAACCAAATTTAAAAAAAAAAAAAACACATTACATAAAACTATTTCATACAGGTCTTTCACTGTCAAGTCGAGCAGGAAGTTCTTTTATCATAAATCCAGACACAGTCGCTGCACATACACTGAAAACTTGGTATGACTTCTGACCATAAAATTAAAGCAGTGCCATTAATGATATTTTTTATTAATAAGATTCGACATATAGGTATATTGCAAACAAAGAAAAGGTGGAGCAGCTTTGTGATCGATTCTTGGCCAAATCAATCATTCGAATGGTACCAAAACCAGAAGATAAGGATATCACACCAATTACAGATGTTCCAGATACACCAGAAACAGTAAATATATTCACTAATAATCGTTTTCTCCAACCCCTATAGCTCTGCAATTTCCTGTTTTAGTATTGATGTTCCAATGGTGTTACTTCCTTTTCGTGCTGATGTATGGCCTCCAATTTTAGGCCTTGTCACTTACAGTTTTCTTGCTGTTTTTTTTTTGGATCTGGAGATCAATTTTTCGTCTATTGTAAACTATTTTGGAATGCTGCAATTCTTTTATTAGGGTGCTATAGTCTCTTCTATCTACAACTGAACTTTTATTTGGGTTGAAGTTGCCCCCAATTGATTAAAAAAAATTCTTAGTTGCATTCCCAATGAGAGCTACTTCTCCTTCCAACTAAGATAACGTACCTGATGTTCTGATAGTGCTACTTACCTTTCGCGCCAATATATGGCAGCATCCTATTTTAGACCTTGTCACTTACAGTTTTCTTTACTGTTCTTTCCGCACCTCAAGATCTATTTTTAATCTGCTTTGGTCTATTTTTCTCTTACTAACCTAGTATTTTTGTTCCAGCTTAATTATAACTTCCACTATTATACCTTTTCGTTTTCCCTTGGTTTACAGTTAAGACATATGATTATCCATGGTTGTAATGCCATTATTACATAGGTGGAAAGGAAACGTATTGGATCCAAGGCAAGATATCAATTGTATCTTTGGACCAAAACTTCTTGTACATGGCCTGCAACAATTGCTGAAAAGCCATCAATGCAAGAGAGAAAATTCTATTTGATTGCTTCCAATGCAACAGTAAAAAAGTTATGGCAAAACCAAGGTTAGAAATATCCACAATATCAAACTTTTCTACCAACTCTCCAGCAATATTTACATTTCAAAAAACCGCAAAGTCAAATTCGAAGTACTATTGACCGATGCTTCGAGTTCAATGACGGCAACAATGTTCGAGAATCATGCTGAATAATATTTCTTAGTCAATGGGAAAACACTCATGAATTATGCTGCCTAGGTAAATTTCAAGTCTACAAGTTAAATTAAAGTCACAATTATAGATTTATACTAGACTACTAAACAACCAATGCTCCTATTAACAGAACGACCAAAATGTTGTTGCTATCTTCCCAAAGTTGGCCATAGAAAATGAATACCAGATCCAATTGAAACCACGAGAATACCCATCCCATGGTGTCAAGGTTCTTGCATACAACATCAACACCATCAAACCGGGCTTTAGTGAACTAGCTCAAGGAAGATCAAGCAACAAACACGAGAAACTCTGCATTACCTGAAACCAAAGCGAAGAAGAAGCTCTTCCAAGCAGATGACAATCCCACAACTACTTGAGAAGAAACTTTGCGAATCACCGTAACTGCTTCATTGAGCACAATAAAACTATAACCAATCGCCAACTTTATTTTTGTAGGCACCGTGGCTCATGTGTGGCCTTTTGATTTACCATTCCTTGCTACAACCAGAGCTGTACATCTCTAACAACAGCTCGTATGAAGCATTTTGCCCTCCTTTTGGTAACAACAACTACTATCCATCCAACCACTAGGTAGCAACTGCTGCCATCCCTGCTGTAATTAGCTAACAGTAGCAACATCAAGGCATTGTGCCTTCATTTTGGCAACATCTATTGTATATATCTAACAGTAATGAGACTTTGTAGTAGCAGACTTTTGTACCTTCATTTTGGTAACTGTTGCATGTATCTAACAATAATGACCCTTTGTGCTCCAATTCCTTTCTATTGGGCCCAATTGCGCGCCTTGCGCGCAGTCACTCCACTAATAACTTCTAATGGAAGGAGGACCCATTAAAAACTGAAAGGAACAAAACAAAAAGCACTCATCTAATTTTTAAAAAAGGAAAAATTGTACTAGTATTTGATAGGGGAGTCATGCAAAATTCTAGGGTGTGTTTCATTAACTAAAATAAGTAGTTTTTTTTAAAATAAGTACTTTTTTTTGAATTAAGGTTATGGGTGATTTCGGTTTGGGGTGAAATTTCTGAAAATCGATTCGGTTCGGTTCGGTCCAAATATATCCAAGCCCGATCCCACCCAGAGTTGAGTTCGGTTCGGTTCGGTTTAGGGTGGGATCGATCCGGTCAGGGATTTCGGTCCACCCGAAATATAAAATTTTCATTTAATTTAAAGTATGTATATGTAAACAATATATAAAATATATAGTCGATCCGTTCGGTTCGGGCCGGCAAAAATTTCAGGAAATCAAGACCGAACCGATTTCGATTCGGCCCGGTCCGGTCCGAAAAAATTCCGCCATCACCCGACCGAAAATCGAACCAATCAATCGGTTTTTTTTCGGTCCGTCTGATTTTGTAACAAGGTGATGTATTGTGAGAGAATAATTTGTTTTCTAAAGCAAAAAATAAGTACTTAAAAAATAAAAACTCTAACGAAACAGGGATACACAATGTGTTATTATTCTCTGTTTTTAATGCACTGCATTAACCACAATGTAGCCGTAAGATTTAAATTGATGACTTACAAGTACAAAAACCAAATTGTAATGTTTCCAAGCTACAATACACTTGCAGGGGAGTGACATTAACAAAAAAAAGGACTGACAAAATCATTTCCGTTTTATCAATGGAGTAAAACTAAGTTTTGTTAAGATTTTTGAGGCTTTTTCTTATTTTGTCGTATTCAAAATTTTATTCGGGTTTATTAATTTTGTGAATTATTGACTTGTCTCGTCAAAAAGAATAAAAAAAGTAAAAAAATTATGAATTTTGTACAAATATTTTTGAAAATCATCCAAAAAAAAAATATCTAATCATGCGTCATTAGCAACTGGATGATGATTAATGAAAAAAAAATGTATGGCCAGTGAGATTCATTTAATTTCAATTAACTTAATTTTACCATTGCATGTAATAGTCAACGTTTTTTTTTTTCCCTTCTAGAACTGAAAATAGTCAACACTAGTACAGTAATTAGGTGCATGTAAAGTAAAGTGGAAGATGCTGCCGAGCACCCAATCTAATCGTTCATCTTAATAATCGATAGTTCGAATCTTTGTTGAGTAATCAACGGGCTAGAACTGAAAATAGTCAACACTAGTACAGTAATTAGGTGCATGTAAAGTAAAGTGGAAGATGCTGCCGAGCACCCAATCTAATCGTTCATCTTAATAATCGATAGTTCGAATCTTTGTTGAGTAATCAACGGGTAGAATTTATAGACATTCAAATTTAATCCGAACCGCGCTGGGGTGCTCAGGCTCCGTTCTAAAAATCTTCTTAAAAAATAAGCAGTTTATTTCACATTTTCAAATTCAAAAATAATATAAATCAAAAATATTTTTTCAATTTTTTTTGCATTGTATAAAAGATGTCGATGAGATTTTTCAAATAAGATCCATATTGTATATTTTTAGATTTCAATAAATCCATAATTTTTGAGTTTGAAATTGATTTCTTAAAAAATAAATACTTTTTTTCATTTGTGGAACGGGGCCTCAGTAGCATCCTGGTGTAACGTATCCTAATATCGCGAGAAGAGACGTAGCATTGGTCGATCCTTATCAACAGAGATAAACTTCACTTCTCCCAAGTAAACTAGTCCAACTCTACAGCTGGCAAACCCGAACCGCACCACGAGGTGCAGTAACGGTCCTAAATTTCCAGCTGTACTCCAACCAACCAACTGGAGTAATATCCGCGCACTTTTATACCCACACGCTACCGTAGGCCTCCTCAGCAGGAGCGCACGTTAGTCCTCTCCCGACCAAATGTACCATTTAGTCGGTACTCTATCCGTATCAATCGAATTATTTGTCCAATTTTAAATAAACCAATTTTGTTTAGAGAACGCAATGATTATATCTAAAACACAACTTCGGGAGCAACGGTGGAATCGTTCGATGTGCATAAATTTACATAAATTTACGTGCATCGAGCGGTTTCGAACACAATTGCATAGCATTATTCATAGTAAATACTGTAAAAAAATAAAATACATCATTCAGTGAAATGAAATTATTATTATAGACTGAGTTGCGTTCACCAAACAACAAATTTACATGCATAATTGCATTCGCACGCGCGAAAAGAATGGTAGTAGTATTACTGAGTTCCCACGTGCGACCGCCACCGACGGAGTCATGCTTGTGATGAACTCAGCAGAAGATGGAGAGAGAGAGAGAGAGAGAGAGAGGGAGGGATGCTTGTAATACATGACCGTAAATTGCAAAGCTAGAAATCGCCGATTTTCCGGTGAAGCCGGGATTTCGGACCGTGTTTTCCGACCTCCTGCAAATTTCTGAGACTCCGAATCGAAAAAACATCGCTCTTTTCAACGTCTAAAAATCCTCCAGAATCCTTGGCCTCGGTTGAATCTACACAGCACAAAATTAGAGCAATTAAACTCAATTACAATCAAATTTCTCCAATTTTTTAATTTTATTTTATCGAAACAAAACACCAAAAACATTCGCAAGAGCAAAAACAAATGTGGCCTGAACGCAAGTTTAGTATTTGCGAGTTGTAGTAGTACAAGAGTCTCTGCACGCACTCTACGAACCTCTCCCAATGTATTTATTTTCCTATTGCATCAATTTCATCATTTGATCTTCACAATTAATTAAATTTAAAACCCCACACACACACATTTTGATTGCAATAGGCATTAGTCATTTTGATACCTATAGACTTCGACAATCGGTTGAATCCACTGAACTGAGCCAAATCTGAAACAAATATCATTGAGAACAGTCAGAAAATAAAAAACTACGAACAACCGACACTCAATCAGGACTAAGAGACATTTGGCTCAACGACATCATCAGGCACCAGGGTGCACCCTTAGGTTGTAGAAGCCCAAAAAAAAAAAAAAACACAAAAAAACCAAAGGAACTCATGAATTAAATTCCTATTCCAATGTGCTAATCTAAATTTTCTAAAACACTCAATCGAGGGCGTTGATTTTTGCGAAATGATTTGTAGTACCTTTTTGGGACGGATCGTGGGAGGAGAGGTAGAGAATGAGGAAGCAAACAACGGTGAGGATCGGAATGACGTGGACGAATTTCTCTGGTTTCGGAGGCGGCGATTTGTGAGGCTTCTGTGACTTGTCGTTGTCTCCATCGGCGGCGGCGGGCGAAGACGGTTGGTCCTTCCGCCTCTGGTCGTCTCCGGTCACGAGATTGATTTCCTTGGCCCCCATTAATGTTCCTCCATTAGTACTGTGGAGCTTTGAGTTTGGTGAGCCGAGAGACTGTCTTTGCATGTTCAATGTGGGGGAGAGAGAAAGAGAATAGATACAGAGTCGATTTGTAGAGAGAGAAACGGTTGGTATGATCCGTGAGTGAGTGAGAGAGAAGCTACTGGTTAAAAGCGAGGTTTGGTTGGGTACAGTCACCCCGTCATTTTTTTAAAGTTGTATGGGATTGGATTCTGATTTCAAAGAAAAAAAGAAAAAGAAAAAGGGATTGGGATATTGGATTCTAAAATACATTACATGAGTATTTGCCACGCCCCGCCCCTCGGAGTTTCAGGTTGTGATCGACCGGCCTAAGAGTGGTGGGAACCTGTGCGGGGGCTATCTGATCGGTCATCAAAGAGGTCAGCCGGGATGGTCTCACATCGCTTGGTGAAGTGTAAGTCGTGTGCTATAAATAATATATCGTCATCTTACTTAGGTCCCGTTTTAGAACATCTTCTTAAAAAATAATTACTTATTTTACATTTTCAAACTCAAAAATAATATAAATAAAATTTTATTTTTTTATTTTTTTCACTGCATAAAAGATCTTGATAAAATCTGTCAAATAAGATCGATATTGTTAGGAAAATTATTTGTGTAAATACATTATTTTTTAACTTGAAATTGTCTTCTTAAAAAATAAGTACTTATCTTTAGTTCCGAAACGGAGCCTTATTACAAAACATTTTGAAGCCGTAAAGGCGTCAAAGCCCATTAGAACTTCACAACTAAGCGTGCTCGCTCTGGAGTAATTTTGGAATGAGTGACCTCACTGAGAAGTTTGATGAGGTTTAGCGTTCAAAGCGGATAATATTGTATGGAGCAAGAGTGAGTCGTTACAGTATTTGCATGAACCATTCTACAACCACAAGACTTTTTGCATAAAGCAAATTCACAAATATTTACTTAAGTGTGTGGGCTCCACATTAGTATTGAATCAATTGTATGTAGGTGGAGGTCACATACTTGAGAAAATCTTGTTTAGAAAGCAGCTGTAAACAAATATTTACGGAATTCAATTTTTGAAGTCCAAAAGTATTTTGGACGGTCCAGATTATAAAAAATTATTCATGCGAATAGTATTTTTAAAATCCGAACTATTGATTGTCAAAACGGACGGTTAAGACTGCACGGCTCCGTAAATAGACTGTTATGCATGGATTAATTTAAAAAATTATTCGCGCGATTATTTTTTTTGAATTCAGACCATTGATTGCCGAAACAGACGGTTGAGATTGCACAGCTCCGTAAATAGACTGTTTTTGCACAGATTAACTAAACTACTTTTTATTAAAACCAAATGGATGCTAAAGTTAGTAATGTTTGCTAAAAAAAAAAAAAAAATCACATTGAAATAACTAAACTTAGCAACCTCAACAACTTATCAAATTTTGGCATTTGGATAACCAAAACTAGCAAACTTTTTGTCAATAAGCAAATTTAGTGGTTCTCATATTTTTTCAAACAAGTATACCAACCATTACACAAAAACATTCTCTCTCTTTCATTTTCTCTCTCCCTTTCTTTTTCAACAATATTTCTAAGAAAGATATTTGCAAAAACTCTTTTTTGCGAAAACTACTTTTTATTAAAACTGTTTTTAAAAAACTTGTTTCGATTTTAGAACTTTTTCAAAAAACTATTTTGTATTCCTAATAACCTGTTTCTACTAGTTTGAAAACTATTTAAAAAAAATTATTTTTTATGTTCACAATTTTTAGATTTTTATAGTTTAAAAATGTGATGTGGCGTGTAAGTTTTGATTATTCAATTTTGATATACTATTGTAGACCTTTACGTTGCTAACCTTAGCAACACCTTAAATGAATAACCAAAAGATGATGTGACAACTTTTGATTATCCACTTTTGGTTACTCCACCAGGGATGCTCTAAATCCCGTGGTTATGAAGCTTGCCCGTCAATTATAATCTAGGTAGCACGAACACGGATACGGACACGGGACACAAAATTTCTTAAAAATTGAGTGCACGTACGCTGTAGGGGACAAAAAAAATTTTTATTATATACCAGTGAAAATATAGTTAGGTGTATAAGCTTGGAGTTTAAATATTTATAAACAAGCATCATATATACATTGTAAAACATAATATCTATTCCAAAACATATGAAGCAACAAAATTGCATATTAATCTTGTCATCTCCCCATGCATGTTCCTCGGGTGTACCTACTGTGTTCCCCTAAAAAAAATTAATTAAATTTATTAGACATAGACACGGAGACACATCAGTCACTAGAATTGTCGGTGCTACATACGTTATAACATCTAGTTGTTTTTACGTTTTCTCCTTGTTTCTCCTTGAAATACAAACTAAGCTCTGACATTTATCAATTGATGAATTGGAGTAAAACAAAATACTAAACCAAACCCAATCAAGTTTTGTATCGCAATCAATTGAGGTCAGCTACTTGAATCCTATTTTTGCATTGAGCTCTATTTATGGCTACATGTAACGATCGAGATCCTGAAGCACAATGATGTACCAAGGCTTAACAAAATTGAAAGATTTGCGCCACCAACTTAATATAAATAACAAACAATTATTGAAAACCATTGCCCACTTCCTTAAATATTTACATTATTTTCATATGCACTTTCTACTCATTTCTCTTCCACTCACCTTTTCCATCCTCTCATACCCCCTTCCTCTTTCCTTCGTTGCTTACCTTACTCCAACCAAGCTCCGGCCTTCCGCACCACCTTTTTTCCAAGCACTCAATCCTTACTATGTGTGCTAGTCAAGTATTAGAACATCTCCAACAGTCTCAAGCCATTTCTAGGCAAATTAGCTAGGAAAAATGGAATTATTTAATTTAGCTAGTAACCACTACCCAACAACCTAGGCAAACAAGTTATTCAAATCCAAATTGCATTATTAAATTCAAGAACATCCCTTGCCGGCTTGCGGCGCCTAGGGATGGCAATCTCGACCGAACCGTAACCGCTTTTTTTCCCCGAACCATAACCGAAAAATTCCCCGTTGGTGCGGATATGGTGGAGGTTGGAAGATAACCGAACGGGTTCGGTTCGGTTACGGTGGAGCTGATAACCGAACCGTTCCCCGAACCGAACCGAAATAGGGTATTTACCAAAATACCCTTGTATATAAATATACACACTTCCCACTTTCCCACTTAGGGTTTTCATTTCACTCAGCAGCCATTCCAGATCGACTCCCCTCCAGAGCTCCAAACCAGAGCAGCGACTGCTGCGTTCGATCTCTCTCTCTCTCTCAATCTCTCTTTGTCTCTCTCTCAATCTGGACTCTTGTCTCTCTAATCTCTATTCACTTGGCCACTCAGTCCTCTCGGACCTCTCCAGACCAGACTCCACTCCACAGCTCCAGAGCAGCGACTACTCCGTGAGATCTCTCTCTCTCTCTTTTGATCTCTCTCTCTCTCTCGATCTCTCTTAGTCTCGCTCTCAATCTGGACTCTCTAATCTCTGTAACTCTATTTTTGCAGGGTATTTTTCCAAGCTAAGACGATCGACTGACTTAGTCGACTGCAACGGGATCGTGAGATCTCTCTCTCTCTCTCTCTCCTTGAACTTCTGGTAGAGCTTAATCTATTCAGGTTAATCTATTCGTGTAACAAAAAATGTAGTATAACATCTAAATGGAACTTTTCACGAGCATTGTCTCTCATATCTCGATCTTGTCTCTCATCTCTTGATTTTTTTCAGGAAATCGGTTGCAGCAGTCCGGCTGTCCGCACTCCGTAGTCGCCACTCTTCGGAGCCCAGTTGACTCAGTCGACTATTATCGTTGGTTTAACTCTCTCTCTTTCTCTCTCTTATGTGCTCGAAAATATAATCTGCTTCAGATCTATGTGCTTGAATTTGCTGCATGTGGGCCAAGTGTTTGATTTTGTTCATAGACTAGTGTACCAGTGGATGAGTTAACTGGACTAAAATTTGTCGCATGTGGGTCAGTTGTTATTTATCAGAATCTTTATCGATTCAAGTCAAGTGAGTGATGGTTTGATTAGGCTGAGTTGTTTGTTTGATTAGGGTCAGTTAGTTGTTAAAATTTGCTGCATGTGGGTCAGTTGGTAGTTGTTAAAATTTGCTGTATGTTTGTTTGTTTGTGGGTCAATTGAGCTCAATTTAGTGGATACCTCTAACTGAGCCACCAATTCGACTTGAGGTGTAATGAAACTAAATTGAGTTTCAATTGTCTTTTATTGCTTTTAGTTATATAACGTGGCAGTGGCATAACCCCACAGAATTGTGTTGAGAACGAGGCGGCGGCATAGCCCCTCTAGTCTGCTTAATTAGCTTGATTGTAGTCTTTCGGTATAGTAGCTTGTGATCTGATTGGGAGCACGCTTGTGATCTAATTGTAGCTTGAACTATAATTGTAGCTTAAATATGGAATTGTAGCTTGAATCATGTCTGAATCTGGTGTTTTCTTAGGACTAGCTTAATTATGTCTGAATCACCTGCCGATTCAAGTGCTCAATCAACAAATCCGATTGATGGTTCTGTCCCATCACAACCAAGTGGTAGCCCCGGACCATCATCATCCCCTCTTGATGACCATGCAAGTGACAATCCTACTGATGAAGTTGAAGTTGTATAAGAAAAATCCGATGATGATGATCCTGGAAAAAGGTTAAGGAGTTCTTATTGGGTTCACTATAATAGGGTAAAAATTGGCGGGGTTTACAAGGCCATTTGCAAGTATTGTGGAGCAAAAATTTCTGGCGAAACAAGGAATGGTACTTCACAATTGAAAGAACACTATATAAGGAAACACCAAAAGAAGGATAACATGAGGCAACAAGTTCTAACAAACAATTTCATGAACAAAGACCGTCCTCCGCTACTAACTTCATATAGTTTTGATCATGAGACGGCACGGAAAGAACTTGCAAGTGCCATAATCAAGCATGAGTATCCCCTTTCAATTGTGGACCATGTTGGATTTAGGAGGTATTCAAATGCTCTTCAACCTTTATTTAAGGTGCCGTGTAGGAATACAATAAAAGCTGAAATATTTAGGACTTATGAGTACTAGAGGGGGAAGACAATGAGTTTGGTGGTGAGTAATGCAAGTAGATTAGCTATCACCACGGGCATGTGAACTCCGAGTAATCAAATGAAAGGCTTCATGGCTGTCACGACGCGCTTTATTGATGATTTTTGGACTTTGCAAAGTCGCATTTTGAGGTATTTCTAACTTATATCGCTATAGTTATTCCTTTATGCAATGTAAATCTTTATTTTTTCATTTTTAACTAAATATCAATGTTGCATGTTAGGTTCATATATGTGCCATGTCCACATACAAAAGAAGTTCTATGTGACCAATTGTTGAATTGTTTGATGGATTGGAACCTTGATAGGAAGATTTCAAGTATAACGGTTGATAATTGCTCTACCAATGATGCCATGATTGATCTTTTGTGGGACAAACTTGATAGTACGTTGCTCATGTTGGGTGGGGATTTGTTTCATACGCGTGGTTGTGCACACATTCTTAATCTTATTGTTAAAGATGGGTTGGATGTTATCAAGGTGGGTATTGAGAAAATTCGGGATAGCGTAGCTTATTGGACAGCATCATAAAAAAGAGAGAAAAAATTTGAAGAAACAGTCCGCCAATTGAATGTGACTAGTATTAAGAAATTAGGACTTGATTGTGCGACTAGGTGGAATTCCACATTCTTGATGCTTCAAACAGCCCTACTTTATAAGGATGTGTTCATTCGCTTAAGCAAACAGGATGCTTAATATACTTCCTTGCCGAGTGAACGTGAGTGGGGGTTTGCTAAAGATGTTTGTCAGAAGCTCAATTTTTTTTTTTAAGGTGACAGAGTTGTTTTCTGGAACTAAATACCCCACAACTAATCAATGCTTCCCAAATATATGTAAGATTAGACTTGAATTGAGAGATTGGCTCCATTCTGAGAATCAGATGGTTAGGGAAATGGCCAAAAGAATGGTGGAAAAATTTGACAAGTATTGGTCTGTGGTACATGGTGTTTTGGGAGTTTCTGCTGTGTTGGATCCTAGGTATAAGATCAACGTGCTAGAGTTCTACTTTAAATTATTGTTTCCAACAACTTATAAAGAAGAAGTTGAGAAAGTTTGTGCACTTTGTTATAAATTGCTTAAGGAGTATCAATGTCCTAGTTCAATGATGGAGGGTATTGGTGATTCTTCTTCCCAATCAAGTTCCATTGATGAAGAGTCACTATCAAAGTATGATGTCTACATGCTTAGGGAGTCGAAGAGAAGTAGGACAATCGATACTACAAAATTGGAGTTGGATCATTATTTGTCGGAAGCTGTCTTGCCAAAATCTGCGGATCTGATGTCTTGAATTGGTGGAAATCACATCAACCAGTATCTAATTTTGCAAGCCATGGCTAGGGATCTGTTAGCTATTCCGGTGTCGACGGTTGCTTCTGAGTCTACATTTAGCACGAGTGGTAGGTTGGTGAGTTCACATCATAATAGACTTCATCCCGATACGATGGAAGCCTTAATGTGTGCTCAAAGTTGGTTGTGGGCTGCCGAATGAAAGGTAATGAACTTAGTATCTTGCATTTTTCTACTTTAGTAAACTAAAACTAGTACTTATGAATGTTTTTACTTTATATTTGTTAGGTGAATCAACATCAAGGTACGCCACTATATTAAATGATGCGAAACCGGGGGATTCGTGTGTTACTCGTGAGGTAATTGGCATTTGTCTTACGTCTCTCGTGGTTTTAACATTACATATTGCTCATATTAATTGAACTTTTTTTGTTGATATTAATTCACTTTTTCTGCCCTTCAATTTAACATATATGAATTCAGCAAATGGAAGTTGGCATTTCAAGATGGCAATCAGAATTGATTCTATTATTTTGTTTTTCCATCTCTTAATTCTGCAAATGGAACTTTGTATTATTTCAAGATTTGTGATGTGGTGAGATGTGGTGACTGAACTTTGTATTTTTTCAACTTTGGCTAAACTGATTAGTGTGTATGTGGTGACTGGAGTGGCTGGAATTGATTGGTTTGGTGACTGGAGTAATGGGGTGGACTTACTGAACTTTGTAATGGGGTGGCTGGATTGATTGGTTTGGTGACTGATAGCCTGTATTAGTTTTTTCCTGAATTAGTTTTTTGTGGTCACTGTATTAGTGTTTGCATGTGGTGACTGGAGTAATGGGGTGGCTGGACTTACTGAAATTTGTAATGGGGTAGCTGTACTTATTGAGAATGTTGGGCTGTAAAATGGTTGACTGATGACTGTATTAGTTTTTTGTGCATGTGGTGACTGTATTTGTTTTTTTGTCAAGAAAAGGCCAATTATTCGTTTATAAGGTTATTTTTGCTTGATTAAAAGGTGTTATTCACTATAAACTTGGCAAGATCAGTTTTTTCCTTGATTAAAAAGGACCAGTTTTTTTGCTTGATTTCGGTTATCCGTTCGGTTTGGTTATTACCCGATATCCGTTTGGTTCGGTTACGGTTACCCAGTTCCCTCCCCGTTCAGTTATCAGGGCAGATATGGGTGGTACTTCGATTTCGGGTATCGGGTACGGAATACAATATCCGCCCCGTTTGCCTCGAATACCATCCCTATGCCTATTGGCCTGCCAAACCCACCAACATCTTCACTGACAAAACTCACCTCACCTCGCAGCACCTCAAAACCATTCACAGAGAGAGAGAGAGAGAGAGAGAGAGAGAGAGAGAGAGAGAGAGAGAGATCGCCCCTCAAAACTCGCCTTGCAGCATCAAAGCGCACCACCAAAATCTACCAATTTTGATTTTCATTTCGATTCACTGAAAATTAGCCGGAAGATCAACTCTCACTGGAAAATTGATTTACTGAATGAAGATTAAAAATTCCCGCTGACTGAATCCGACCTCAAGCTCAATGCTGGCAAAATCAAACAAAACAAGAAGAAGAAAGGAGAGAGAGAGAGGCAAGCAAGCTGCAAAACCCTTGCCGAAGTATCTTGAAGTATTGTAACAACTCCGATTTTTTAGTAAAAAAAAATCTCGTTGTTTAAATCAAAAGTCGTATTTAAATTTCCTTTTAAATTCCTATAATCCGTCTTAATTAGATTCGATATTCATAAGTTGAAACTTCATCGCCGATAAACCTAGATATATTTTTTTAAATGCTAAGGTAGTTATAAGAACACTAGAATATTCAATACAAGACCGTGACATTCAAATTCTCAGCTAGAAACCCTAATCAGTTAGTGGAACTAAGTTCTAACTAGTTAGTTGGCCTAACCTAAGTCTTACTAACTTAGTTACATCCTCCTAACATTCTAGGACTATTGGACAATAGAAAACCATCATGAGATTCCAAAAGTAATTACTTTTGGCTTGTAATCATTACCTTTATGACAAAATTCCCTTTTTAGAGAACCATTACCCATTGGTTAATACCCATACTTTTTTTAAAAACTTACCTTTTCTAGTCTACCTATAGAGCTATATATATATATACACACACTTTAGGAGAGAGAAAGAGAGAGAGAGAGAGAAAGAGAGTGCATGTGTGTGTGTGTGCTTTGGTCACTCCAACAAGTCATCTTCCTTACTTTTTGCAACCAAAGTACAACCATCATGACCCTTTTCTTGTGCTTTCACAAGCAAGACCCTTTCTAGACTTGACTAGAAACCCTACATGATAACCTAGTTCATTAGCCTTAAGCTAACCCATTCTAAGACAAGACAAGTCCATAAACCCTTCATGATAACCTAGTTCATTAGCCTTAAGCTAACCCATTCTAGGACAAGAACAAGTCCATAAACCCCTCATGATGACCTAGTTTTAGCTTGAAGTTGGAATGGCAATTGAGTGACAAGTCATGGAGCTAATTAATGAGAGCAATGGGGGGGGCGGGCGCGGCCAAAGGGGAGAGGAGGAGCCCAAAAGTTTGCCTATAAATAGCAAGTCATTCTCTCATTTCAACTCACACCTCCATTCTCCAACTTTTCTCTCTAAGAAAGACTAGTGTTCTTACTTTGTTCTTGAAGTTCTTCCTTTGTTCTTCAAGGAACTGATCCCAAAACACCTTTTCGATCCATAAAGCCAAGTAGTTTTAGGTCAAGACTTAGTTTCAAGAGAAACCTTTCTCTTTCGAAGCTACCGGAAGCTTACCGTAGGAAGTTACTCCGCCCAATCACCGACGTACTTTCCGTAGCCGCCTACCACCAAGAAGAACGGTAGATATCCATATCTACTACTCTAAGTATAGATAAGAATCGTGTAGATTAAATCTCTACTCATTTTCCCTAATATAACTCTAGTTATGTTGCCTACGTTCTTGAAATGAATGCATGATCTTGATGCTAGTTACTCACTTTTGATAAATGAAGTCCCTTTGATAAACATATGTTGTTTTATTGAACTTCCAAAAAGAAGGAAATACGTTCTTACTTTAAAGATAAAGTGTTGTTCGTATTTTGACCTTTTAGATGATCATGAGTTTGTTAGTATGTTGCTTGCCTTACTTGTGGTTATGAACAAGCATGATAAGATAGAGTTGGATGATCTTGTTAGTTGTGAATGCATGATTCATGTGACAAGTCCTACCGCGGAGTCTATGCATGATACGAGACACGTGAAATTGGGAAGTAGAAACATGACACCTAGGGTGTGGTTGATATGGATAAAAAGGATTTTTGAAACTACATAATGACCATTTGTGGGTGCATTATGTGTGTGTGTGTGTGTGTGTGTGTGTGTGTTGTGTGCCAATGGAAACTCGGGACGGTGGAACCATTGTGAGGATACTCGGGAGACCGGAACGGCGGAACCGAGGTTGGATGTGTGGCTTGGTTATCCGCAGAGAGGAGCCAATGCAATGTGTGCCAATGGGAACCCGGGACGGCGGAACCATTGTGAGGATACTCGGGAGACTGAAACGGCGAAACCGAGGTTGGGTGTGCTAAAATGTGATTTTCAAAATGTTGATTTGGAAATGAAAATGAGACACGTTATACGATGAGTCGCGTAGGAGAAACCCGGAAAGCATGACACCAAGTATGAAGCATGTTAAGTTTGGAAAACCGTACCTATATGTTTACTTGATTGTAAGTTAAGGGTTAGTGGGGTTGGTTTATTCTATTGAGCTTCCGTAGCTCATGGTGTTACCTTTTGGTGACCCTGACATATTATACTGGGGGCGACGCTGGTATAATATGTCAGAGTTGATAGATGAGCAGGACGAACAGTACACCCTGGAGGCCTTTGGAGCTAAGGAACTTGGTAGGATGGAAGAAGAAAAAGGAGCTGTAGATAACCTTAGATATCCTCCCTTTTGTGTAATATAAGTACCCTCTGGGGGTTTGTGATGTAATAATGAGCCAGACTCTACCCCGTTTATTCAATAAAATGTTTAATTAATGAAGCCGATTTTGGGGGCGTTACAAGTATGACAACTGTTCTTAGCTTCGCTGAAGCAAGCGGATCTGACTCGTCGGAGTGAGAAATATCCCGCCGCCGATCTATTTTCGGGGAGAGGGGCTAAAGCAAGCCTTTCATACTTGCTTGGCGGGGCGAGATGTTGGAGCGAGGGACCAAACTGGCGAGGCCCAGCCAAGGCTCCTGGAAACAGAAAAAGGGGGTATTCTCGCAAGTTTGATCTCGCTGGTGACTTACCCAAGTCTACTGGAGATGCTGTTACACTATTTAGATTAAGTGGCATTTCAGCTTTGCTCCTTAGAAAATAAGTATTTATTTGTAATTTTCAAGCTTAAAAATTATAGACTTATTGAAAAAAAAAATATGCAATATGAATCTTGATTGATAGATTTCATCGAAATCTATCAAACCCTGTAAAAAAAATTGAAAAATTATTTTCGTAAATCCATTATTTTTAAACTTGAAAATATATTCTTATTTTTTAAGTATTTATTTGAGAAAGTGAAACGGGACATGTAAGCCTAATTCCTTTCGTATCTGTATCATTGCATCCAGAGTTATATTAGGATAGTTTATTCAGAAAACCATAATACTCCTAATAATTTGGCGTCCCATTTTTTTATAATTGCACCCCAGACTTTTTCTTTTAGTGCTAGTTTTGTGTGTTAGTCTAACCACTAAAGAACAATTTGATATGTACACATACTAAAAACCTCCATGTTTAATTAACTGAATAATTTTTGCGTAAAATAAGCAAAGTTTGAACATTTCTCGAAAGCTTGTTAAAATTAACCAAAGCTCGAACAATTACTTATTTGCTCATTGAGCTTAATTATGATGTATAAAAAGTAGAGCTACAGAAATCAGCTCCTCTTCAGCTTGCTAAAAGTTCGTTTGAGATCGACTAAACAAGCAAATTTTGTTTATTATTGATATATATATACACAACAAATCTTCACACTTGTTATTTTAGAATTCCATTTAGTGATCAAACGTTTCTTTTTATTTTCTTAGTAAATGGCATTTTCTTTGTTCTGGGAAGGATAATTTTAGGTGTCACGTATTTTGTCCTTAATTTCATGTGTGGACCAAAGAAAAAGGAAATACGAAAAAATTAGTACTAATTAATAAACTGATCCAATAAAACATCAAGCCACATATAAAGTCGGCATAAATAATCCTTTAATTTAGATGATGATGATATGCATAGGCATCCTTTAGATGATGATAAATATACATTGAATACAATTTGACGGAGTTGTCAAAGAGGGGAGAGCATGGATCACTTCATGGTTCGGTTTTATTTTATTTATTATTGTAAAACAAAGACCAAATTAAAAATCTAGCGTTAGAAGATTTTATTAATGAATACTAGGTATTATATATTCGTTCTCTCTCTCTCTCTCTCTCTCTCTCTCTCTCTCTCTCTCTCTCTCTCTCTCTCAGTTCAAAACGTTTTTATTTATCTTATTTTTGTGTGTTACCATAAATATTTTATTGCAATTGTATTAACATTTGTCCTCATTCATACAATTTTTGCTCCGCCACTAACAGCAGGTAGGAATGCAGCATCAATATAATATTTTTACTAATGAACTACTTCTACCCACACACTTCAAAAGAAATAAAAGAATGTCATTAGGTTTATTGAGTTTTATATATGCGTTATTTTTTATTAGTTCACTAGCGGATGCCCGTGCCTTTAAGCACGTCCAAACAAATTACAGTCCCAACTTAAATAAGTTGTATGCTCTACTCGTCTGCTTTACCCATCCAATATAACCTACTCACTCTTTGCCTCAGTTTAAAAAGCTCATGCCAAGGTAGAGAGAAGAAATAAAAAAGACAATAATTTACAGGTTAATTATCAATCCTCTTGAAATAATTTCAACTTAAAATGGAAAAAACCGAAATGTTATAAATTGGAAAGGGAAGTGTATATATTATCACAACAACAGGTCAAAGTATAACTTAAGGAAATATTTTCTTAATCAGACGGCTACAATCTTAACTTGAAGGCGATCAACGGCTATCGAGGTGTTCATGTTTGTATGTGTAGACAAAAATCGGTCTGTTTTATAATATAGATTTTAGATGTTACATTACTCAAGATACAAAGTCGTTGGTTGAAGTTATTATATATAAAAAAAATTTCATACTGTATTTCTCCTGTTCAAAACTTCAAATATAAAATGCTGCATATATAGTTATGTAATCCCGTTTGGATCCATGCATTTACTACCGAAATCGTGAACATAAACTCGAAAACCAAACCATAATTACCACCATCTCTCATTTTCTAAACTTGGACCAAATTAGACAACTAGTCCGTTTTTGGACCGCTTTCAATCGGATTTGCAGTTTGACATAAGATCATATCCGTGTTGCTTGACTCTCGTACCTGCAAGGGCATGCAGTTTTTTTTTCCCCTATTGCCGAAAGGGTCACCACTGGAGGAGAGTCGATCGGTTGGCGGAAGGTGGGGATGATTGGAGTACTGGGTTGACAAGAAGAGAGGATAGTCGTCGGAGGTCGTCACCGGCCGACAAAGATGGTTGCTTCAATGTGACCAAAGTTGGAGGCTGGTAGAAGGAGTGATTGAAGAAAAATAAACGTAATCATACTTTTTTCCATTCCCCGTAAGTGGGGAAATTTGCAAAACCGTGTTAACCTTTTGATCCAAACATAAATAATAACCACCCGAGGTGGTAGCCTAGTTGGTAGGCCAGTTTCTTCCCCCATATGAGACTCAAGTTTGAGTCTTGGGACGTCCTTGTCCTGCAGGGGCGATGACATACTATTTCCAGCTAGTACCTTGGTAGTGCTGTGGTGACGGCATGTCTTCCTGGGCAGTACCTGTAGTGGCCCGGATAAATGGGGCTCCGTACCGACCCCCCGAGCCATATTACGGAGGGCACCC
This sequence comes from Rhododendron molle, assembly GCA_025413875.1. Taxonomy (NCBI): domain Eukaryota; kingdom Viridiplantae; phylum Streptophyta; class Magnoliopsida; order Ericales; family Ericaceae; genus Rhododendron; species Rhododendron molle. The sequence goes on from CM046398.1 coordinate 23,663,658, forward strand.
GAGGGCTCTGTACCAACCCCAGAGACATACCACCGAGGGTTAGGTACCTACCCCGAAGACTTATTACCGAAGGCTCTGTACCTACCCTAGAAACATATTACCGAGGGTTCTGTACCAACCCCGGAGACATATTACCGAGGGCTCTGTACCTACCCCGGAGACATACCACCAAGGGCTCCGTACCGACCCCCAAAACGCAGCACCGAGGCCTCCTGAGCAAGCCTCCTGCGTCTGATGAGACATCATCGAGAAGAATCCTCGTGAAGGGCTGACCTGGCCATGTGCTCCGTAACCACCTTATCCCATGGGTCATTTATGATGTCACCCGAGGCGGTTACCCCAGCGTGACCTCCACGTGCTAGCTTGGAGACCAAGTAAACCTAGGTCTATAAATACAAAGGGATACTCACCTGAGAGAGCTAAGCCATTCTACCCTAACTTAGACCTTCCATCCCTTCCTGAGATCTAACTTGATCGTCGGAGGGTCACTGGGGTGTCCAACCCCTAGTGACTTGTTGCAAGTCTCAGCGGCGGAAGCGCGGAGCAGCAGGAGGAAGAGCCAACCTGAGCCTTGGATCTGATCCTGATAATTCGAACCCCTACAATTGGCGACTCTGCTGGGGACCAGCCATTCTCTCAATCGTTCATCTCTTTCCCTCTAAAGAGCTCCGTCCAAGCTTCCCGTAACAGCTATGGTGGAAGTTGAAGATCCTAATCCCAGCAAAACCACCCTCGGACTCGGCCCTCTCAGAGACCACAGCCTGGCCTACAGTGGAGCTGGTGCCCTGAGGAAGGCCCACATGTCCATCTGAGTCGGAGCCGGAACCTCAACACAGGACGCGGGGGCCGCCACCGAACTCCACACCTTAATCCGCCACCTAGAACGGAAGATCGACGACTTATCAACAGTCGTGGAGTGAGACAAACACGTCCGGGACGAGCTAGCAGAGATTAAGCACCTCCTCCAGATCTCCACATCTCATTCCGCCCCCTGGTGGAGCACCAGTCTCGACCATCTGTCAAAGACCGTCTTGAGCCCCCTGGTGCCAAGGGTGGTCGAATGGAAAGAGGTGCCGGCCTTAGGGAACGTTCCTGTTCCCCTAACCCTAACGACCCACGCAAGAAGCTATCCTACTTCGAGGGGCTCGGCGCCGGAAGCGTCTCTGCCTCCTCCAAGCACTCAGTCAGGATTGGGAAGGGACACCGCGACACTACGAATCGACGGAACCCTTCCGCGCCTCCTTCGTGCCTTGGATTCCCGAAGCTGAGCCCACGAATCGACGGAACCCTTCCGTGCCTCCTTCGTGCCTTGGTTTCCTGAAGCCGAGCCCACGACTCGACGGAACCTTTCCGTGCCTCCTTCGTGCCTCGGTTTCCCGAAGCCGAAGTCACAAATCGACGGAAGCCTTTCGTGCCTCATTCGTGCCTCGGTTTCCCGAAGCCGAACCCACGAATCGACGGAACCCTTCCGTGCCTCATTCGTGCCTCGGTTTCCCGAAGCCGAACCCACGAATCGACGGAACCCTTTCGTGCCTCATTCGTGCCTCGGTTTCCCGAAGCCGAACCCACGAATCGACGGAACCCTTCCGTGCCTCATTCGTGCCTCGGTTTCCCGAAGCCGAACCCACGAATCGACGGAACCCTTCCGTGCCTCATTCGTACCTCGGTTTCCCGAAGCCGAACCCACGAATCGACGGAATCCTTCCGTGCCTCCTTCGTGCCTCGGTTTCCCGAAGCCGAGCCTACAAATCAACGGAACCCTTCCGTGCCTCGGTTTCCCGAAGCCGAGCCCACGAACCGACGGAACCCATTCGTGCCTCAGTTTTCCGAAGCCGAACCCACGAAATCGACGAACAACAGATATGAGTATCGGCACATCTCTCTGGGGCTTGGTACACATCAGAACATTCGGCCATACTACTTGTCAACTCCTCCCAAACCAATAAGAGGTCGGGAGAAGTTGAGAGGCTATTGTAGTGGCCCAGATAAATGGGGCTTCGTACTGACCCCCCCGAGCCATATTACCGAGGGCACCCGAGGGCTCCGTACCTACCCCAGAGACATACCACAGAGGGCTAGGTACCTACCCCGAAGACTTATTACAGAAGGCTCTGTACCTACCCTGGAGACATATTACCGAGGGCTCCGTACCAACCTCGGAGACATATTACCGAGGGCTCTGTACCGACCCCGGAGACATATTACTGAGGGCTCTGTACCTACCCCGGAGACATACCACCAAGGGCTCCGTACCGACCCCCAAAACGCAGCACCGAGGGCTTCTGAGCAAGCCTCCTGCGTCTGATGAGACAGCATCGAGAAGAATCCTCGCGAAGGGCTGACCTGGCCATGTGCTCCGTAACCACCTTATCCGGTGAGTCATCTATGACGTCACCCGAAGCGGTTACCCGAGCGTGACCTTCACGTGCTAACTTGGAGACCAAGTAAACCTAGGTCTATAAATACAAAGGGATACTCACCTGAGAGAGGTAAGTTATTCTACCATAACTTAGACCTTCAATCCCTTCCTGAGATCTAACATGATCGTCGGAGGGTCACTGGGGTGTCCAACCCCTAGTGACTTGTTGCAGGTCTCAGCGGCGGAAGCGCGGAGCAGCAGGAGGAAGAGCCAACCTGAGCCTTAGATCTGATCCCGATAATTCGAACCCCTACAGTAGCTATGGCTCAACCGGACATTCCACAGCGGGTAGAAAGCCCCTATGGTCACGCCCAGGGGGGTTGCTACGCTGGTTGCCCTCTCCCACCCTTTTTAATGATTAAAAAAAAAAACATAAATAATAGGTAGGGTACGTGCTTTTGAAGAGGTTAACCAAAGCCCACCGCAGCCGAATGTCGGTCCAAATGGTTGGGCCTTCTTGGCTACTTCATTGGGTTACAAACGCACTACTCCATATATGACTACAACTAACTCAGAAAATATTACAGTATTTTCCAACCCGTTTCCAAAACCACTAATAATACTACATAATATGTTCAAATTTTAAATAGCGATTATTAAAAAAGAAAAATATTACTATTAAACACTTGCACCAAAAATTTATGGCTGTGGTGAACTCAGAAATTCGCACTGCAAGAAACAATTATTACTGTAGTACTTATCTTTATTTTTATTTTTTAAACTCCACCTGATTCGTGCTTAAAGCCCCTTATCTTTATTTTTCCAGCCGATCTCAAGTCCGGATAAAGGAAGAAGGTTTTGCGTTAGGTAGTTGACAGCCAGCACGTAAAAAGCCGGTCAGATCTTTACGACATGCATCCAAATATGATAATGGCCTTTGACAAAACTCAATGGAGGGAAAGAATTTATATGGTTAGACATCAAGTGATTGGAACATAAGGCTCGGTTTGGTTTGGTTTGATTTACTTATCTTGATATTTTTTCCATAAGAAAAAGCGCAGTTAAGTTCACTTGATATTTTGTAAACGTTAATATTACTGTAGTACTTATTTTGTAGACGTTAATTTTGTTGACTACTGGAGTAGTTAATTTTGCACCGCATATAAAAATTAATTTCATGATAGGAACTGAGAAAAAAAAAAAAAAGTGAACTCAGCGAAAAGAAAGAAAAAATATATACATGAGCTTTGTTCACGGAGGCTCCGTTTAATTTGATGATAGGAACTGAGAAAAAAAAAAAAAGTGAACTGAGCGAAAAGAAAGAAAAAATATATACATGAGCTTTGTTCACGGAGGCTCCGTAAACAAAGCCTCAGCACCGTCCTATCTCACCGTTCGTCTCGTCAATTGACGGTCCGGATTTTAAAGAAAATATTTTTGCGAATAGTTTAATTGTTTAAATTATTCGCGAGAATAGTTTTTATTAAAATTTGGATTTTCTCAATTCCAATACCATACCTCTTGACAAGAATTTGTAATAATTTCAAAATTGAATGAAACATAGACCTATATAATCTTGAAAACCCTTTTGGGGCGTCCATAAAATTTTGATCGAGAATAGGTTGGAATATTCTGGCCTGGGTGCCCGGAAAATGGGCCGGTGACTTGAGAGATACAGTACTGAAACGAAAACGTCATAAACAGAACGGAAACGAAATCGAATCAAGAAGACCTCAACTTGAGGAAACAATAGAGAGGAGGAGCATCGATGTCTGAAGAATACACATACCATACTATATAATATACGATAGAGTAACATATATACAGAGAGAGAGAGAGAGAGAGAGAGAGAGAGAGAGTTTTTTTTGGAGGGAGTGGGAAGAAAATGGTGCTATGGGAGATCACACTGGGAACGGCTTATTTTTTGGGCTTGAAACGGACTTACAGGCTTGCCCTCAAGATTCAACGTCGCCTTATTAGCCCTAAGTACCCTAAGATCCGTCAATTTCTTCAGAGGTATTCCCCTCCGTATCGCCAATCTCTCGCTTTTCTTGTTTCACTTTCAATTTCTCGTATTGTTTTTCGAGCGACTGTGATCACGTTTGAATTGCCGTGTTTAGGATTTGCATTTCCTTTTAGTGATTGATGCAAACGCACCTGAATAGTATACGCCTATACGGAATGAAAATGGTCACGTTTTAATGATGCGGCCTTGAAGGGGGCTTTGTTTGTGGGTTATGTCTATTGACATTTTTTGGGTTTTTGTTTTTCTCAATTCAGAAGTTGATGCTTGTGTAAGTGGAATTTAGGATTGCTACCGATCAGTTTTCGTGTATGAAGACCTGAGATCTATGATAATTTCCCGTAGTCGAGAAAGTTTAGGCTCATCTAGACCAGAATGGTTGGTTGTTTTAGGGCTCCGCTCTGAGGAGTTCTAAATTTGGGCTAGGCGAATGGGTATGTAATGAGGTATAAGATATTGTGGAACTTAGGCAGTGTGGAGTGTTGGAAGGGTTTTGAGAAAGAAATGGAATGATCATTCATTGGTGCCCGCCATTATCGAAATAGTTGCATGGTGATTTTGAGAAACAAAGGTTGGAATGAGCATTCTGAGGGAAGGACATTTCCATTGCAGCTTCATTTCAGTGAACCCAATGATGAATGTTGACACAAAAGCTTTTATTCTCTCGTCTTAGCAAAAATATGTCGTGGCAAATGAGAGATGTAATAGGTTTATATCCTATGGCACAAGTGCAAGGGAATTTCAAACATACTCAAAATGCATTAATCGGTGTATAATGATCGCATATTTGGTTTTAAAAAACAGTAGTGGTTGCGATGATGCAATTTCGGGGTGCATAGCATAACTGTCAGCGTAATTGTGGACATGATTTTTCTTAATTTTTACCCAATATAGAAATGATAACCGATATCCATGTTTTTTGTTTCAGAATTGCAAAAATTGGGCTTTAGAATGGTGCTTGGCGGCTTTTCCTTGTTTTCTATTCCTCATCCAACCACTGTATTTTTGTATTATTAACAAGCCGTTCTGGAAATAGTTTTTAATGAAATTATGAGTCCTAAATTTCTTGTGCATTAGTTCAAGGTTATTTACTGCTATAAACTTGTAGATTACAAATAAGGAAAGGGACAACTGGTATTATGCTCAATTGTGTTGATTATAATTTCAAAGACATTGTAAGGAGATTCTTAGGTTGACCGTTGATGGGACTGATTTTAAGTAGAGAATTCACTTCTTGGGTAAATTGCTGTCCTTTTGCAAACTTTTCTGTGAAAATAAATGAATTCAAGGTTTTTTTTTTTTTTTTTTGTCCGTAATGGCTGTAATGGCCCGTTACCACTGTTACGTAACAACATATTTAGTTGCATGACACCGGCATATGGGTTGTTTCGGGATTTGGCCATCCACTGATAACATTACGTGATGGCCGATAGTCTTACGTCTTACGTTATGACAGAATTTAATGTGCATATTTCTTGGTGCTTTTGCATTTCAAGGTGAATGAAAATTTTTAATTGAGGTTCTTATTCTAAGGTAGACTGGTGGGTGATAAACGATCTATTCCAGTGATGCTATTTTGATGGTGATTTTTTGAGGTTTGTTGAATTTTTTGTTCGTTGCATTTTTTCATCTAATGTTCGATTGAAAAAAGAGATGGAAATAGTCACAAGAGAACTTCCATGGGGAGGGATGGTGAAGAAATTCAAGTAGCACGTGGTGGATTCAGATATGGTCTTCCTTTTGGAGGAAGGGTTTGGATTTCGAATTTTTGTTAGATTAGGTGTGGTTCAGAAAGTCGCTTTGTTGTTTTGCTTGGGAGTTTGACCGTTGTCGAAACCTGTAGTTACCTGTTGTTCAGAAAGTGCCTTTTTCTTGTGAGTTTGATCAGTGTCAGAACTTAGAAATGAGCAGTGACAGGTAATTCACAAGGGATTCGACTACGATGTGTATCTCTGTCTTCATAGACGATTCAAAGGGGTGGGATGACTTCAACAGTAATTATTGATATTAGGGTAGCACGTGGAGGGAGGGTGTAATACCCCATGTTTGTGTGGCATGGCTGGGTTACAGGAAGCACAAGTACTCTCATCACACACTACTTCCAAAGAACTTGGGCCGAAGCATTTTGGGCCACTTGGTTAGGCTCTAACACTTTATTGGGCCTGTGAAGGGTGGATCTTTACAAAAGGTCACTATTAGTGCCATTTATATTGTGGAGAAGATAGGTAGACTGATAGAGGTTATAATTCAAGGAATCAAGTGATAAACTTTTCTTCAGATTGTGATGGATAGGAAGGCATCAGTGTAGATGACCTTACTAGGGTTTTCCGTCGCTTGTTTAGGATTTCTGGTTGATAAATGTATAGGATTGGGATAGGTTTTCTGTGGTTTGTCTGTCTCTTCATCTAATATTTGTAATGTGCATCAGTGCATGTTATAATTGTACAATCAAAATACATCAAGGCTCATGGCTTATGTATGGGAAGTGTTTGCTATTGGAATGCATATACTACAACTTCAGCTGAAATAAGAGAATTGCTTGCTTATGCTTAATTAATTTTATCTTACTGCTGCATATCCTTTGTTGTTCAAACGGACATTGAACTCGGTAAAGGGTCGCATCTTATATTTGGTGGATTAGGTTGGTTTTCTGGTAATTGGGAAGATTGGTTATACGAACATCAATTGAAGTGTCTGATCATATTTAATGAAGTTACCGGACCTATATACTGGAGCAGGATATTAGCAACTCAGCTCAAAGGAAGAAATTAGAAAATTATGGAAGGCTATTTTCTTTACACACAGAATTTAATTCTTTCTTCAGATTTCTAGAATAGGTTCTGACTGTGTATGGATTGGAGCTCCGCAGAACTAATTCTTGAACTACTTTCACTTCAACACCTTCTTGACTTGATTGCCAGTTACGCTTCATCTCATTAAGAAATCCTTTTGTCTGCTATTTTCCATTTCGGGGAAAATTGTAACGTTTAAACCTTTGAATGCATGGGGATCTCTGGGGATCTCAAATGGAGCATCTTACTGTTTCGCAGGTTTCCGATGATACAAATGCTGCCAATCTTTTTACTCCATATCAAATTAGGGCTTGTATATTGTTCCTTTTCTTTAGTTGGTACCACTCAAAAACCGTACTGGATTTCTTTTTAACATATAATTGATGCTTTTCTATTTCTCTCCCAACTGTCACACATCCATACGTAAATGCTCAGACAAATTAGAACGACCCACTTTTATTTCTGTCATTCCCTGCGATTGCACCCATGTCATATTTTGCTCTATTGTTTGGTTCTGCTGTAATTCTAACATATTTTGTGCATCCCTTTTAGAAACGTCATGTATCAATGCCCTTCTTCTTTGTGTAATGCAGAAGAACACGTGCTGCGTTTGATGTGGCACTAAAGGTCCACCAGAACATACAACAAAGAGATATTGAAGTGGGTCGGAATCTTGGAAACTGGATCCTCCGTTATCTTGATAAGATGAAGCCATCAGCTCAGATCCGTGGTACCACTTGTGCAAAACCCCCGTCAAGTGGTAACCCTAGCACAAACATGACAAAGCAGATATCCAATTCATCTCCCAACCAGAAGACTTCTGGTGGCTTCAAAGACTCTGATAGGCATCTGTTTACCTCATCAAGAAATACATGGTCGAGACCTTTTCCCACCATTGGAATGATGATGAGGCCAGCTAAGCCAGTTGGAACCGACACCACACACAGGTATTTGAGTTTCTATGGCAATGAAGCTTCAAGATTTTGCCAAGGCAGAGGGCGATTCAAGGGAGTGATCCGGAAAGATATAATGGAGTGGATGTTGCAGCATTAAGGCAGATGGATAGATTTGCCATTTGCCTTTGCTGTGGGATTTGTCCAGTGCTGGGCTCAATATCCAGACCATGCCATGTTAAGGCGGTATTTCAAAGAAGCAAACGGTCTCTAGAAAACTGCTGGCTTAACCTTGTTTTCTTTGTGGTTAATTATGTGCTCAAGTGAGATAACCTTCTATTTTCTGGGTCATGTAGTTTCTGGCAAGGAGATGATTTTACTGTTTGTTTAGTCGGTTGTATTTTCTAGACATGGGATGGTTTTACATGTAGCAAGAATAAGCGTAGCAATTGAAGATGTATCACAGATTCACAAATGAGTCGCAAAGAAATTCAGATTAGGAAATCCTGAAATCTTTTTATCTACCACAATCACTCACGTATTGAAGCAGATGTCTTAATGCATTTCTGATAACTAGACAGATTTCCATGGAATGGCAAGTCAATACAAACACAGATTTCCATGGAATGGTAAGTCAATACAAATGAATTCCATGTTTCTATACTGAAGGCCGTGAGAAAGATATAGAGGGAAAAACATCGCCAGGGCAACTGGAAGGATATTAACGTTGTTCACTTCATCATCCTCTTCGTTTTTACCTTCCCCTCTATAAATCCTTCCAACATCATTAATTGCAACCAAGCCGAATGCCAAGAACAAACAAACAGAAACAATTTCAAGCACTACTACAACAGTAGCAACTTAACTCGCAGATCATGCACATTTATCGCGAGCGCACACAAAAAAAACCCATGTTTCTACTCGAAATAGTTGAAGTGAAGTTCAATCCACTAGAATGAACTAAGAAGAATTGCAAAGCAATATCGGCTGAAGTAAATATCAGCACAATGTGCTGATAAAAAAAAAAAAATTATATATATATATATATATATATATATATATATATATATATATATCAGCACAATGTTTCTTCCTACCTACTGGTTAAACAAGAAATCATTACAAAGGGAAAGACAATACAGAACCCCGAGACTCAAGTCTTGTGCTCAGGTTCTGCTTTTCAGTAACTACATACTCATAAACCAAGTATACAACGTTGAGTCTGTATTCTCAGTTCTGCTTTTCAGCTACTAGAAGTTCATAAACCAAGTATAACATGTAAACAACCATGGGTCTCATGTATTTGGGACATTGGGATGAGGTCAGAAAAAGAACATTCTTACATAAAGTCCGTCTTAAGATGCAAATCCTGACTTGTCCAGCCCAAGTCATGTACGTGCTGTAAGGAATACCTCATGGATCATCAACAGTATTAGCAGAAAGCTACTTGTCAACTGAGTCACAGCTGCACCACCTCTGCCAATGTACACCCAGAAGCCATCTGAAGCAGAACTGTTAAGGAAAGAGCTTCCGGTCCCAGTTCTTTTTTTTTTTTTAATCAGTGCTTGCGGTGGTCCCTGTTCGGTATTGCTTCAGGAAAATATTGTCCTTGAAAACCGATAAAATTGTGAGATAGAATTTGAAACGAGAACAAACGCAGAATGGTAGAGGTAGGACCAATTGAAGATAGACGAACAAAATAGATTAATGTGGTTTGGATGTGTTTATAGTAGATCGACTGATTCTGTAGTTAGAAAGAGTGATATCAGCAGTCAGCACGATTGAGGGTAACACTAAAGGAAAGAGTAGACCAAAATTGACATTGGAGGTGGTAATTCGAAAGGATCTAGGTTTTTTTGAATATTATGGAACTCGATGCTCTTGATAAAGCTCAACAGAAAAGAAAGAAAGAAAAAAAAAAAAAAACAGATTTATGTAGCTAGCCCCAATTGATTGGGACTTAGGCACTGTTTGATTTGGTTTGGTTTGAAACGGATAAAACAAAAGCAACTCAAAAAGTTTTTGTGAAACTGTTGCCAAAGTAGTATTTCGGAACATCTCCTAAAAAAAGCACAATTTTCAGCATAGTACAATGAAAGTTCCTGATAAATGATTCCAAATTCAAAAGAAAATGAAACAAACAGAAAACATAATCTCGTGCTTTCATCAATTTTATTTTTGAAAGTTCTGTTTATTTATAGTTTCATACATATGTTTTTGAAAGTTTCAGAAAGAAAAGAAGTGAAAAGGGTAATGGGAAAAAAATACCAAACAGGTCCTAGAAGTTCTGCAGTTGTCTCTAAGAGCAAAAGAGAAACGCATAGGATTTGTAGGAGATTGTCACCTCAACAAGTTTGTTACCAATACAAGCAGCTTAGAGCATGCCCTGGACCAATGCTGATTTTTTGCTAATTAGTGACGATTCCTGGCCTGTCATAGCAAGTTTCCCATACCCAAATTGAAAGTACCTGCAAGAAGAGAATAACCTGATCGAAATTTTATGAGCCAGACTAAGTCTGGAAAGATTTCAGGTTGAAGGTCACTTGAAGCAAGTTGAATCTCAGATCTTATTGCTTTGTGGGGACGCGTAAATTAGCTACATCAGCTTTACTTCGATACTCTACGGGTATAGCATGAAAGGAATGTGGAAGCCCATTAGTCTGAATATCCATGGATCAGTCAATGCCCTAATGTTTACACCAGACCTGTATTCCATCTCCCTCCCTTGATCAACTGGAGATCCCAATCTGTTACATTTTACACATTCCCTTGTTAAAATAATCTCTCTTGAAAGCACCGTTCCTTGTTGAGCGCAAGGTGTTGGCAATTGGAAAATCTAAATAATGGTCAGAATACTTTGTAACAACGTATCAGGTTTCAGCTGTGCTTTCAATCCTCATCTACCCAATTACAATCCAAAAACCATAAACCCTCGACCCTTAACCTTCGTTGTAATTTACTTTTTCCACCAAAAAAAAAAAAAAAAAGCAAAAGGTAATTATAACAAAAAGCACATCTCATCCAATTTCTTTACTTGCACCTAGGGCTGTAAGTGAGCCGAGCTACTCGCGAGCTCGGCTCGGCTCGGCTCGTTAAGGCTCGGCTCGACTCGACTCGTTTAGTAAACGAGCCGAGCTCGAGCTCGAGTATCCGGCTCGTTAAGTAAACGAGCCGAGCCGAGCTCGGCTCGTTAGACAAAAACTCGGCTCGTTAAGGGAGGCTCGGCTCGATAAAGAGAGGCTCGTTAAGTAAATTACTAAGCTCGGCTCGTTAAGGGCTCGGCTCGTTAAGGCTCGAGCCGAGCTCGAGCTCGAGTTTTGGGCTCGTTAAGTTAACGAGCCGAGCTCGAGCTCGCCGATACTCGGCTCGGCTCGGCTCGTTTACACCCCTACTTGCACCCTAAAACTTCCTACGCAACTCTTTGGCCTCATTCCAGCATTGACCTAAGAAAAACAAGACGTCTTATGTGGAAAACTTCTAAGTGAAAATAATTAAATTGGTCAATGGACTAATGCTGAACAATGGAAGGAACGGGTGGGAGAAGGGGCGGCAAGACGATCTTCTTCACATGCTCAAAGAACTACCAAATGCCATTGCAATCAAATGGGATAAGATAATCCAATTTCCATTCTTCTAACCAGAACAGTGTAAAACAAGAGCTTTATGACCAGATAAGACCAAACCAAGACGTATAAAATGGAGATCCCAACGAATGCCATTCATTAACCTACCTATCCAACAAAGCTCCACTGCTATCTCTTCCAGTACGCTTATAGCACCAGCTTGAAGCCCTTTGACAAGAAATTACCCCTGAGATCAAAATTCATAATATGAGGTACAAAGCTACATGAGGGTCACCCAGAAAGAGGCCTTAAAATATTTAACTCTAACCATATATATACCATCAATCCACGGTGAGAACTCAAAGCAATTGCAATGCAAATGAACAGATCATACAAAGACTCCTTGCAAGCCATTATGCACGAATCTTGTTGATAACACAGAAAAATAAATACGTGCACATAGCTAAAAGCCCACCAAAAAGTAAATGAAGACATTTCATCAAGCCCGTATTTCCATATCATATTGCTTGCACCACATATACACCGTGCCACTAAGAGTAGCCAAATTATTTCCAACTGAAGTAGCGAAAGCAAGATAGATTAAAAGTAATTTGAAAAAATAGCAAGACAACATGTCAATTAGCTTACATATTCTTCTCCTCTTGTTCTTGCTGCTTCTTCGGATCAATTTCACTTCCATCAGTGAGAGGGACAAGGCTTCCCACCCACATCTCTACCTGCGAGAATCCTCGTAAACTACGCATCCTAACATTCTTGATTGCCTCCCGTTCTAAGTTGTACCAAAGAAATCTCCTAGTGTCTTGTTCCAATAATATTTCCTCACCACTCTGTGAGTAAGCAATGGGCATCACATACTGGAAAGGCCCAATCACACCCGGTTGCACAATCGAAATCAACTTACTCCACGATTCATTCACTCCGTACTCTTTCATCACCCATATATCAACCCTATCCAGGTAATAATTGCAAATCAACGAAAGGCATCCCCCCAAGCTCTGCAAATCCATAAAGAAATTCCCATCGGAATACACTGGCTGTGGCACTAATTTAAATTCCTCACGACCTAGATCAAACCCGATAATCAAACCAGGATTAAAGGCCTCCGGTTCAGTTGTCACAACCCAGTGCAAAACACCACCAGCTAGCACCCCACCCGCCCTCTGCAAATTCGGGTATCGAGGGAACTTCTTAGCCCTATGCCACGAATTCGATCTCACACTATAAACCTTAACCTCGAAATCGAAACAACCATCATCAATCCCTTTGAGCACCACAATCCTCACCACCTTGTAATCACGGCTAACCCTATCGTACCCGAATCCATAAACCCGACTCTCGTAGTACCTAGACAAGTTCTGGAACTCGATCGATGCGTAGGGCAACCTCCTCGACCTGCGCGTCGACGGGTTCCACAAGACCAGGGTATCCAACGTGTTAGACATGCACAGCAACCCATCGCAGGAGCCCCACACGTGGGTGCCGTAGTCCTGACACCACAAGGGGTGGTGGGTTATCTGTACGGCGTCGATCACCGCGGAGCCGTAAAGGGAGTCGAATTCCAGGGAGGAGAGGCGGTTGTCCTGCCTCAGTATGAGGCTGCGGTTGGTTCTGGTTTCGATTGACCGGTGGAGATGCAGGTGAAAGAAATCAGAGCTGTCGATCAGGTCACGCCAGGATACGGAAACGCACCTGAATTGGAGAAGGGTGGTCACCGGCAAACGGGAGAGTATGTCGGTGAGCACCTCCTCAGGCAGCTGAGACATGGGTTAGACTTGCGACTGTTTTTTTTTTTTTTTCTTTAAAAAACTGAAGAGGAATTGACTGGATTTGTATATGTGTGAGATGTTTTTTTGTTTTGGGTAAGTGTGAGATGTTAGGGTTTGGTATTGAGTTTCAGTCTTCGATTGTATTCAGTTATTTGTGTGGCTAGGGTTTGGATTTGGTTGAGAAATGGGAAGCGTCCAATGAGGAAGAAGAGGGCTTCAGTGAGAGGAGAAATTATTCGGTGCCCTTGGGGCAACACGTGGCGCTGCCCCAGCACATCCGAGCCGTCCATTCAGCCCTTGGACGGCTCGGATTTAGTGAGAGAAGCAGAGAGAAAAAGGGGAGAGAGAAAGGAGGAGAGAAGGTGTTTTAATCTCGTCCGTTCGGTACCCGAACGGACGGCTCGGATCGTGCCGAGGGGCACCACGTGTCCCTGCCCTTGGGGCAAGGAATAATTTCTCGTGTGTGAGAAGTTTCGAGCAGCCTTTGCCCAGTTTGTAACTGTCCAGTACCGTCAGGCAGATTTTTTACTGTTTCTGTACATGTACACGATTTTCAATAAATTTTTTCTTAATTATTACTTTCATTTTTTATTTCATTCATTACTCAAAATCCAAATATCAAAGCGAACATGGTTATGTGTCGATGAAGCTGAAGAATTAAGCTTGTTTAGTCAGGTCCTGTTTAGGCCGTCTGTGAACTTTTTTTTTGACCTGATCAACTTGATTTTTGAAATAATAAATCAAACAGTATTGATCGACTTGATTTTCAACATGGTCGGCATTTTCGACGAGCTTTAAAAAGTAGACGGTTCAGCTCATTATCGTGAACCTAAAAATGGCTCACAAACATCCCAAACTGGACTAGATTGGATGGAGCTCAAATTGAATGGAAACCAAGAAAATTGAGTTTTAAAGAAAAGACTATTGAAAAAGTATGTATTAGATATTTGATTTAGAAAAATGCATATTAAGGAGAACAAGACATAAAAGAGTATTAGATGCGAAAGTTTCCCTTTAGAAAAATGATACTCAAAATAGATTGACATTGACAATTACTCAACAATTAGTTTTACCCGCACGTAGTTTTTGGACTGCGCTATAAAATCTTGTACGTGAAACATCAACTGGATTAGAAATTGATAGTTACATGACCCTATAAAAGAGGGCTTTAGCTTATTTTCTTAGAATTCTTTTATTTGGTGCTATTTTTGAATTATTTATTTCTCTTTACTCGAGGAACAAAAACGAACCAAAAAAAAAATATATATGACTAAAAGTTTTAAAAAATTTACTGGAAATAATACCAATTCAAAACAACATATTTTTTGAACAGTTTTTCGAAAACCTTTTTCAAATAAGAGATAATTTCTATGTATAAAAAAATTAGACCTCCGGGGACATAGGGATGGTGCTGCCGCCCGCCAAGTGGGGTCTGTTCAACTCTCATTCTAATTGATAAATTTGCACTTCATAGTACTCGTCATGTAGAAGTATTCAAAAAATCAACTCGATCAGATATCATGAAATGTCTGATTAGAACACCTTTATTTTGAAAAGAATGGATCTAAAGTACTAGATCAAATCACTGTAACCCATTATTTGCAAGTTATATGTGTTCCGGTCAAATACGTAATAATATTCGATTGAGTTGATTTTTTACAAACATGCTCTCTGCGATGAACTCAACAAAATAAATATTTTTGATCAATCGGAATGAGACGGGGCACATTCGACTGACAACACGGTACTGACCTTTTGAGAGGGGACAATGATACACCCACCGCGGCCTCCCCCACCGCACCACCCACCGCACACCACCGGGACCACTCCGGCCACCGGACGGTCGATCCGAGCCGTCCAAAAATTCTAAAAAAATAACCGAGTGGGCCAACGTGGGAATAAATGGCATCCGATGTGTGTAGGTGCTCGATCCGAACTTCAAAAAATTAGATGATCCAATCCGTTAAAAAATGGAAGATTGGTTTGAGCACTTAAACACGTCGGATGCTGTTGATTCTTGCCTAGGCCCACTCGGTTTTTTTTAAAAGAATTTTTGGACGGTTCGGATCGGTTGTCTAGTGACCGGAGTGGGCCCGACAACGTGCGATGGGCAGTGCGATGGCGGAGGCCGCGGTGGGTGTATCAATGTCCTTTGAGAGGGGCAGGACCATCCCTCTGCTTCAGTTACCTTTATGAGACATAAATGAGCTAAACTTCGATCCCAAGGGGTTTGACAAGTTGTTTGGGTCACAAGAGATTTGTCCCATCCTTAACCTTAGGGGTTTTTTTTTTTTTTTTTTTTAATCCACAATTTTAGGGTTCATAATTACTCTAGGTGCATGTAAGTTTCCGGGAAAAAAAAAAAAGGAAAAAGAAAAGAGCTAATACTAAAAAGGTCCCAAAGTGAACGGGAACGGAGTGCAATTTTGTTTACCTTTTTTAAAAAATGGTGAACATTACTTTCTATCTCATTGGTTGAAATAGTGTGGACCCCACTACAAAGTGATGTAATGCTTATCATACAATATACTTTTTGATAAGCATAATATTACTTTGTGGTAGAGTCTATATTATTTCAACCAATAAAAAAGAAGGTAATGTACACTTTCTTAAGTAGAGGGCAAATAAAACTCAAGTCACGGGAACGGGACTGGAGTCGACGGACAAATACAAAGTGGAGGGAACCATTGTGCTGTGTTTGGTTTGATTTTTGAAAATTTTTTTAAAAAATAGTAAGAATAATAAGTGGAGAGAGATAGGAAAAGAAATATTAAAAATAAGAAGAATCAAGAGAGAATCTAGAGGGTATTTTTTAAAAAATTCTTTTTTAAAACGAAAGAGAACAAGGCAGCCTACTAGTATTCCACCGCGTTTTTCTTTTCCTTTGTCTCGAAGCCATCAGCACCATTAATCAGATGACGTGTGGGGACTACTTTACCGTGTCAAAAGAGTTTAGTACTAGTATGTCCTATTTCGTCGAAAGTAAGATTAAAAAAGGTGCACATGTTAAGAAAGTTGTTATGTTCTTTCATTGGGTCCACATATTTTTACGGAGGCCAAATATTCCTAATTATAGAAATATTGGGGGTTATGTCCGATTATTATCTTTACGGCTCTAAAAGTAGACAAAATGCATGTAAATTAACCCGAATATTAGATTATAAAAAGAAAAGGGAAAAAAGAAGAAGTTGTTTTCTCCCCACTACATCCACTACTTTTACTAAAAGTGAAAGCAACAATGGCGCACACAGCATCCCGGAAGAAAAGAACATACTAACAACTTAACAAGCCTCTGCTCCGCCTAAGGGATGTTTCAAATCAAGCAATTATTTTATTTGTCGATTTTTCGCGAGTATTTTAAAATCACGTTTTGAATATATTAAACAGCACATATCATGAAAATTTGATTGAAAAAGGGGGTCCGCATTTTAAGAGGTCCGCATGTGAAAATTTTTGTATATATACACCTATAAAAACATCCTAAATCTCAATTTCATAGTTTTTGGTCAAATTTTTATGATCCCAACCGTTCAATGTGTGCAGAATGTGATTTTAAGAATACCCAAGTAAAATTAGCAAAAACAATGACTGGAAAGTACTTGTTTTGAGTAGTTTTTAATTGAATCGTTCATCAAATCTAAGCTAAAAACTACTCAAATCAAGCCCTTCCTGGTCTTTTTTTTTTTTTGGCTGATTTCTCGCGGGTACCCTTAAAATCATATTCTGATCACATAAGCAGCTCAAATCATTAAAATTGATCGAGAACTATGACGTATTTTTTTTATGTGTGTCTAATTAGTTGTCTCCGAAACTGCCCCGTGTGTGTGTGTGTGTATATATATATATATATATATATATATATATATATATATATATATATATATATACCGTCCTTTTCATATCCATACCCTCTAAAATCCACACCTCCCCTTTTTTGATTGAATTTCGACTATCCAAGCCGCTTAATCTGATCAAAACGTGATTTTAAAGGTATCCTTAAAAAATCAGCAAAAAAATGACCGAAAAAGACTTCATCCGAACAATTTTTATTGAACGACTCAATAAAAAACTGCTCAAATCATGCCCCTCCCGGTCATTTTTTTCCTGATTCCTCGCGAGTACCCTTAAAACCACATTCTAAACACATTGAGCGGCTCGAATTGTCGCAATTTGATCGAAAAAGGGAGGTGCGGATTTTATTCAGGAATACCTAATAGGAAAATTGGTGTGTGTGTGTGTGTGTATCTTGATGATAAAAACTCAATAATGCATATTTTTAGTGCTTAAATGCTTAATTTTATAATATTTATGTTCATAAAGTTAGTATTTTCTTTAATATGCACGTAAGGTATATTTTTAATGTTTTCAGGTAAATCGTGTGAATAAAGCATGTTTTGACACCATAGATAGCCTGAGTGCGTCTAAGTACCCGAGGGAATAAGGAAGACCCTGTCAGCCCCTTAAAATCTGTCTAAATATGAAAAAATGACTTTTCGAAAAAGTATCGATTTTCAAGATAAAAATGGTGCTAATTAATCCTTGGATTTTTCTAAGAGCAACTTCAAAATTGCAAGATTTTATTCGAAAAGTAAGGCCATGTTTTGAGCCATTTCTTCTGTATAAAAACGTGCTATTTTCTGTTTTATACTAGAAGCAGGGGGTCAATATTTTGCTTGGATTGAAATCTCAAATTTCTACTAATGCCATTGTTTTCAAATGGGGGGTACTTCCTTATTTTCATTAAATAAATTAAAGTAAAGAAAAGGTAAAATAAATGTTTAAAATGTAGTTTTTACTTAAGTTTAGGAAATGAAAATAAGATACTGTGAAAGCTGTTGGGCGCTGTTGAAGCTGCTGAGAGCTGTGAAGCTGAAGAATCAGAGATAGTTGTTCGGTATCGATACAAGAAACCTTTGTATCGATACCCATTTGCAAGCATATTCCAGTGGGCTCGAAGCCATTGGGTATCTATACAGCGTTTTGATGTATCTATACAGCGTTTTGATGTATTGATACCAAGAAGCTACGGTGGCCAAGAGGAGTTGTTCAAAGTATAGATACAAAAAGGAATCAATACAAAAAACTCTTGTATCGATACCGAGGTGTTTCATGACAAATTTTTAGGGTGTTTTGAAATATTTGTGAGAGAAAAAGGGGTTTGTATAAATACCTCTTTATCTCACAAATATCAAGGGGGAGTATAGATAGGCTACATTTTCTAGATCTAGATTAGATTTCTTTTCTTGTTGTTTACTTTTTTTTACGTATTATTTTTCATTTGTTCTTAGATAATTCTGCACTTTTTTATCTTAGTTAGGGGTTGATTCCACTAAAAAAAATCACAAAAAATTTAACACATTTTTTCATTTCATTTCCACTAACAAAAAACTTTCAACATTTTCACATTTCGTTTCCACTAATAAAAAACTTGTCAACAAAATCTGTTTTTGTTACAGTAACTCTACTCACAAACCATTAACAACTTATTCATTACCGGAAACACCTAACAACTTTTAAACCACAAATAAAAATCTAAAAAATTTTCACTACTGGAAACACCCCCTTAGTTGTCGTTTGTTATTTTACTCTTCATTAAAATTGTAACTGCACTCTTGATCTATAGAAATCTCTAGTTTAATTTGAATTCCATTATGATTTCCATAATTAGCTTTATTGATTCAATTCCTAGCATAAGTGAGTAGTTAATTAGGTTTGATCGTGGGGTGATTAGTATTCCATGGCTTGAATTGATCATGTTTTTCTTAATAAATCTTTATGTTTAGTTGAAAAATCAAGGTAGTTTGTGTTTGTCTATCAAAACTTGACGGTGTTAACCTTTTTGATCTTGTGTAGGCAAGAGCGAGCCTGTAATGCCCCCAATTTCGGGTACGTTAAATAAATATTTTATTGATAAAACTAATGAAGTCTGACTCATTATTACATCATAACTCCCTCAAGGGTTCAATATTTACGCAAGGGAAGGACAACTAAGGTTCCTATCTACAGCTCCGCCTGTTCCTCCATCCTAGCCAGCTCCTTGGCTCCAAAGGTCTCCCAGGTGGACAGCTCTCTTTGATCATCTACAAAGTCTGACACATTATACCAGCGTCGCCACCAATATAATATGTCAGGGTCACCAAAGGTAACACCATGAGCTACAAGAGCTCAGCAGAATAATGCTAAACCCACTAACCCATAACTTACACATAGCAAATCATAGATATAGCATACAAGGTCATGAACAACACATGCATATTCGATAAAGTTAACAACAATGACACATCCACATTCTTTAATCTAACGTTGGTGTCGGTGATATATGAGTTTCTCTTACGTGACTCATTGTAGACTGTGTCTCGTTTTCACTTTACCAAAACATTTCAAAAATCAGTTTTAACACACCCAACCTTGATTCCGCCGTTCCGGGTTCCCGAGTATCCTCACAATGGTTCCGCCGTCCCGGGTTTTCATTGGCACACATTAGCATTGGCTTCTCTCCGCGGATAACCAAGCCACACACCCAACCTCGATTTCGCCGTTCCGGTCTCCCGAGTATCCTCACAATGGTTCCGCCGTTCCGAATTTCCATTGGCACACAAACACACACCACATAATGATTTTCACACTTGGTCATTATAAAGTTTCAAAAATATTTTATCTTTTGCAAACACAACCCCACAATGGGCAAGTTCGGCCACATTGCGATTTCAAAAACACACCTTATCATTAACACCCTAAGTGTCATGTTTCTACTTTCGTTGATTTTTGTGTCTCGTCACATGCGTAGACTCCGCAGTAGGACTTTTTATGTAAATAATCATCATTCATTGTAATCTTGAAACTAGACTAGTAAGATCATTTAATTCTATATTAGATAGTAGGGGTGTTATTCGATCGGTTCGGTTTGGGGTGGATTCGCCGAATACCGATCGAGTTCGGGGTGAGTTCGGTCCACCCCGAAATGGGCCGTTTGGGCAGTTTGGGCTGTTTTTCAAAATAACTGTTGGGCCATTTTGCACCCTTATTTGGGCCATTTCCAGCCATTTTGGGCCCATTTTTACAAGGTTTACCTATTTTTATATGGGCTGTTTTGGGGCAATTTTTTCACCTAAATTTGGGCCTTTTTTATGAGCCATTTTTTTCCAAAGCAAACACCAGTTCAAAAAATGCTGATAAAAAAAAAATAATTCACAATCACCAGTTCACCACCTGTTCCAAATTCACCAAAGCAAATAGTCCACCTGTTCGGCCGTTCCAAATTCACAAAAATGCCGAAAAAAAAACATTCACAATCACCCTGTTCCAGATTCACCAAATTAACACAAATTCTAACATACTTTCAGTCCAGATTCACCATCCATGCACCACCACCTGTTCCATGCTAAGTTGCTAACACATTTACAGTCACAATCCACCACCACCCGTCACTATATTAGTTCATTACAAAATACAACACCAAATTAACATTAAAAGTTTACAAAACATTTCAAGTTCACTATCAAAACATCACCAATTGAAAACATTTCGCCATCACCACCTCAACACATCAAGCCACACCCTATGAAGGAAAACATAAGAAAGAAATTAAGGTAGTTCAAAATCAACCCGATAAATTAAAACAAGAATTTATAGACAAACATAACAATTACATTTGTGTACCCATGATAGAACTCCTCAATCCAAGCACCAACCCTTTAGTCTTTATCACTTGATTCCAAGACAGCTAAAAACATAAAAAAAAAAAACAAAGAAAACGTACAAGTAAAACATTCAACATAAAACATATTTAAGGACCATAAAATACTTGTCAATAAAAACTAAAAGAGTAGTACCCGAATCTAATGCCTCCAATTCATTAAGTTGTTCCCTTATATTGATCTTGGTTGGTTTCATAATCCATTGTTGTGTGCAAATTAGTGCTTCCAGAGTCTTCGGAGAGAGAACTTCGATAAGGATCAATGACACGTCCGCCTGTGCTAAAAACGGATTCGGAGGCGACCGTGGACACGGGAATTGCTAGCACATCTCATGCCATTTGAGAGACAATTGGATACTTCAAAGAGTTTAACTTCCACCAACGAAGTACATCAAAGTTGTCACAATCATCCTTACTAGTTTCCGCAAGATACTTTTCCAATTCCGTTTTGCTTGCCATGTTGTCCTCCTTTTGTTTGTGCATCTTAAATTGAGATTTCAAAGATTTATGATTACCGATGTCCGTTTCAAATCCATCCAAATCTATGGTGTCCGATGATCCCCCAACCTTTTTATTACGTACACTCAAGCTACCATTATGCTTCACATACCATCCAAATAAACGGGTAATTTCACTTTTCAACTTATCCATGAACGCACCAACTATTGCCTTATCATAGCCCAAGGTATTTAGCAAGCAATACTCAAAAAATGCAACTTTGCATACAGGATCAAGAACAACTGCAAACATCATCATTTGATTAATCTTATCAAAATCACCCCAATACTTGTCAGACTTGAAACGCATGATCATTGCCAAATCATACAAATCACTATCCTCCTTTTCACACAACTTCATAATGTTTGGTTGAATCAACACCATTTCATCAAAAAAAAAACATTGCAAGTGACGTACAAAGAACCCGAAAATTTCAAAGTTGCAACGTAAAACACATTTAGAAACTTTACGTACAACTTAATCTTTTCCAAATCACTTGAACTTGGAGGCCCAACGTACTCCTTCTGCCCTTTCCCCCCCTCTTCTTCTTTCTCTTCTCAATTTCAATTACCCTATTTATACCCTCAAAACTATCAATATCATTAAAATCCTCGTCCATCTCCTCCTCTCTTACATTTAATTTAAAGTTCGAGTCATCACACAATCGATCAAAGGCCTTTTAATAAGTTAAGCTCTCTCCAACATGAAATATGTATAGTTCCACCGAGTAGACACATCCAAACAAGGTTTAAGCCTACACACAATTTTCTCCTTCTCAACACATGACCAAAAGTCTGCCATTCTTGATGGGAAAGACCTCACATATCTCACCATATTGCGCACCTTTGCAATCGGGACATCAATCTCTTGCAATCCCTCATGTACGATTAGATTTAAGATGTGTGCCGAACATCTCACATGCAAGAACTCGTGATTTAAAATGGTGGTTTTCCTATCTTTGATCTTTCTCTCCAAGTATCTAATCAAAAAATTGTTTGAAGATGCATTATCAACCGTAACGGTTAGAAATTTGTCAATTCCCCAATCCAATAAGCATTCTTCAACTATTCTATCAAGAGTATCACCTTTGTGATTAGGAACAACACAAAAATTCAGAATTTTCTTTTGGTACCTCCAATTCTTATCAATAAAATGACCCGTAAGACACATGTAATTCAAATTTTGGACCGAAGTCCAAGTGTCCGTTGTAAGACAAACCCTTTGATTCTTGAGTGTATGTTTCAATGTTTTTTTCTCGTCCTCATACATGACCATAATTTGTTTTGCCATCGCAAGCCTACGAGGAGGATTCCACATTGGTTGAACAACACTAATAAAATCTCTAATTCTTTCACCCTCAACAAATGAAAAAGGCAACTCATCAATTATTATCATTTTCGCTAGTGTCCTTTTACACGCGTTAACACTAAAAGCCACAGACACAAGGTTTGCACTTGTTTCACCATTGTTTTCTTTCCTTTGAAAACTAAGGAGTTTTTGCCTAGAACCTGTAAATTTCTTACTTGCTGGATATTTGGTACATTGATACGCTAGATGATGAGTTAGTGATTTAGTACCATTTAACTTCGAGTGACAAGCATAATCTGTCCCACACCAATTGCATGCAGCCCTAGGTTTTAGATGACCTTCCGGTGTAATAAGTGTAAAATGCTTCCAACATGGAGCCCTTTTTTTCATACCAACAACCTTCTTTTTTTCAGGCTCGTTATTAATTTCAGGCATGAGATCATCATTTAGTTCAACATTTTGAGAGATATCAAACTCAACACCTTCATCCATAATGTCATCATCCATATCATCCATCTACCACAACAAAAAATTAAAACCAACATAATTGCAATCTGATTTTCATATTGTTTGTACACTAATCTGATTTTCAGTTCATCAACTCATGTTTATGCAAAAATTAAGCAGTACATAAATTGTAACCACTAAATCTGATTTTCAAGCCAATATATGGTTTTGAGATTGAATACCTCATGCTCACGATCAGACATTTCGCCGGCATTGTCTCGGAGGTTCTGGCGGAGATGAGAGACGAGAGATGAACCTAAGAAGTGAAAGCAAAACAAAAGCCAGTTAGAAATCATTTTACTGTTAGAATGGAGCTTAAAGGCCTCTGTGTGGTTTGTTTGTTAAATCTGGTTACTGTGACTTCAAATTCTGTGTTCCCTTCTCAGAATTTTCACTACGTCAAATTACGCTTTTTCCGGCATTTCATAAATGCCGGTAATAGTATTCCCGGCATTTGTTGACGAAAATATAAAATGCCGCTCAAACAAGTGTCGTAATACAAAAACGGCATTTATACAAATGCCGGAAATAAAGCCGGCATTTGTTGTTGGTTTTCCTGGCATTTCTAAAATGCCGGCAAAAAAATAGCTGAATATACTACTATTACCAACAGTTGATGCAAATGCCGAAAAAGGTAGTATTACCGGCATTTTATAAGTGCCGTATTTCTTATTAACTTTTACTGGCATTTTTCAAATGCCATTTTTATATCTAAACCATTACTAAACTTTATTTATTTATTTTTTTTGGATTTTTCATTTTTTGAAACATGTTTTCTTCATTAACAAATTATCCAAACCTATTACCATTTTTGACAACACATTATATTTCCTCCTTGCAAAAGTTAAACTAGCAAATCCAAAAGCAAGTTACGTACATAAGCAAATTGGACACGGTACAAGACAATTCCCAAAGCAACAAAATAACAATGCGGGGCATAGAATGCCGAAAATCAAACCCCAAAGTGTCAAAATACAAGTTCCAATTGCATGTGTATCTCCAAATACAAAAGATCATACTGACCAAAGCAACACAAAGACCCAAAACAAGCTTTTGGTTGCGAAGACCCAAAACAAAAAGACCAAAAACAGTTGTCAAAATCAGGAAGATTTCGCATCATTCCTATGGCATGTCCATGCCCGTCTACGTCCTATCAACCTGCAAATGCAAGAAACAATTATAAGTTTATACATAAGTATGTGTGTGCGTGTGTGTATATATAGTCCACAACATCCTACATAATCAATAAGTTTAAAGATACCAGACACATAGATCAAACATATCACACTACTAGCAATAGACCGTGCCTAAAAGCACAGTGCAACATAATAGCGAGTTTTCAACCATCCAAAATTACTTTTCAACGATTTCAAAGCCACCACATAATAACCACAAACTTTCCATGATGCAAAACAACCTTCAGTAATCAAACACCATTTCCAAGATGGATTTATAGTAACATTGACCTAGCATAATAGCATTTCATGGTTTGAACATCAATTACAATACTTATACACCAACTTCAGCATCCTATCTATTACTTTCAGTCATTATTTTTAAGGCTACTTATAAACAAAAGCATCAACCTTAAAAATAAGTCCCAACTATTAATTATTCCACGGCTTTCACTTATCTCTAGAAAAAGTTGCAGAGTGTAACGGTGCATGAAGAGCAGAAAGACCAATGAATGCAATCAAAATGTTTAGTCAACAAGGCAGCGAGCTTAATGGTGCATGAAGAGCAGAAAGACCATTCTAGTTGCCTGAGCACATTCTTCACTCAATCTATCTAGCCTAGCTAATTCTTTGAAAGCCCAATCCAATCATCCTGAATAACTGATATCAAGCAAAATATTAAAAAAAGTGTTCACGTTCAAGTTCTAGAACATCCAAATGCATGACCTGGTACGAGTAATACATGTTTCAGTTTCTAATGGTCCAAATGAAATCATGACCAAGAGGAAACTCAATTAGTTTGAGCAAATCATGGCCAAAGGGTTCCTCATCCCATCAGTTTGAGCAAATTAAACTTTCAGATACATTTATTAGGCTTCCACAAGGAAGATCGCATTTTGCGACTAGCTTCTGCTTTTGCAGTATGATAGGTTCTAGTTTACCTTTTGGAGAGCGAGGTGTGCTACTTCGCTCTCTTGTACTCTCTTACTTTTGGCTTCAGCTTCGACTTCCACTTCTGCTTTCCTTCGAGCTTCTTCCATAGCCTTGGCCTCCGCTAGTAATCAAGCTTTATCTAAACACCATATACCAAAAGCATTAGGTATTTTTTTTTGGGTAAACCAGCTTAAAATAGAAAAAAGGGATAACCGAATATAAAGCATTAAAGCCTACAAGGGGCATACCCCAGGAGGAAACAAAAGAAAGAAAAAGAAGAATAAAGGAAAAGTGAGACTTAAGCCAATTGGCTACAAGATACTAAAAAGAGGATAGCATTTGTTTCCATTCCATCTAAACAAGAGGGCACGGAAACAACGGACTGAGAATATGGGTTTGAATCTAGCCAAAGCAATAGAAATGGGGACAAAATGAAAAGACGCCATTCTTCTTTGAAGGCCACCATATGGCACAACCACCAGCTATGTAGCAGCAATCAGCTAGCAAATGTAAGTGTAGCACATAACTCATCTAATTGAAATGAGAAATCAGAGAGCTCCAGCTGTGATTTCCCACCCAAAAGGTAGCAGGTCAGTAGCAGTCACTGTGGTTTGGAACCCATCAGACCAACGAAACAGAACAGCAGCATTGCATTCTAACTGAAACTGGAGCAGTAAAACAGTAGCAGAAAGTAGTAACTATATACTGCATTTCAGGTATTGCATGCCAACCAAAAATAGCCCAAAACCTGACCAACATTTATGTACTTCAAAGCATACAAATGCTCAACAAAAATAATAATAAGTTACGGCAAAAACAGATGTTGCCCTGAGCACTATGTCCTCCCTTGCAACTACCTCGGAAAGCTCACACCACCCACTCTTCTTTTCACTCATGTGCTAGGACAAGGCTCCACCAACTCCCTCCCTCGATCTCACAATATGCCCCCATTACATATTACCTCCTCTCTCAAAGAAATGATGAGGCACTAGCACACATCTCACATGGAAGCACACTATATGAGGTAGGTTCACACAAAGTCTCCAAATAACCTCACCAAAGAATAAGGTATACTTGATAATAGAAGTAATAGAA
This sequence comes from Rhododendron molle, assembly GCA_025413875.1. Taxonomy (NCBI): domain Eukaryota; kingdom Viridiplantae; phylum Streptophyta; class Magnoliopsida; order Ericales; family Ericaceae; genus Rhododendron; species Rhododendron molle. The sequence goes on from CM046398.1 coordinate 23,690,287, forward strand.
TCTTGGATGGATTGCTACAACAAATGCCCCTTGGATATTCACATGCTCATGCTCTTTGGTGATACTACTCAAACTGCCAAAAAAATCACATACCAACAAAAACAATAGCAACTAGTAGTAAATCAAGTAGACAATAATAGTAAATCAACATGTAACAATGTTCCACTCATTTATAATCCACTGTGCTTGTAATTGGGGTAAATTAGGAAGCGATAAAAGCCTTGTTCTCACCATGGTGCAAATTTTATGAACAACTATCTTCCAAGACAAGAGAGGATGAAATTCTTGATTTCACAAAACAATAAATAAATTTGCATAACTAGATACATATAACTAATTGAAACATATCATAAATTCCATAAAAGCAAATCATATAATTTGAGATGGGTAAGTACCATTTACTCATTCCCATCATATTAACCAAAAAGACTTGAATGTCAACCAGTTAAAAAGAACTACAAGGTCACAGAAAGCACAATCAAATTTAAAAGAAATCAAAATTTACCTTGATTTGGACCCTAAGCATCTCTACAGCAGCATTGTAAAGAATTACAATCATGTGCAGCGATCCTCAATGGCATGTCATCTCCTTACGCTTCATGGTGCCGACCTATTGAGTCAGCCATCCTTCTAACATTAAGGAGTGATGGTGTAAAAAGAAAACAGCCATTGGTTAACTTTGTTAATCGGAGCAAGCCAAACTATTATGAAAATAATCGAAGCATCGTTCGTGTCCTTCATTTTTCAGCTATATCTACTTAGCAATATTGTTAACATGTTATGGTTGATTTTTTGAGTCCTACAAATCAATTCCAAAAGGGAAAAAATATACCGGTTGTTGATTACCTAACAGTTCACTACCAAGGATGTCATCTCTTAGACTCTCGGACTTTACGATGCCAGCCAGCAGAACCTACATTTACAATATAGCTAATATCATTACTCATTTTGCATTATACCTATTTCAATATTCACAAAAAACAGTTATTCTCCTATAGTATTTAGTATTTTCAAAAATGAATCAGTTTGGAGGCATCTAATATTGACAACACCCACAGTCAACCAAATGAGATGTATCCGATTCAAGCCCCTGCCAACTATTGAATAAAAAGGTAAATTGGCAAAAGGGAATACAATAAAAACATTTACAGCCAAACTAAGAACATAGAAAGAACAAAGAAAAATTTACATAGAATTTTTATGTCAGTTTCAGCTTGCAAAAGATTGAGATAGGGTGGATGGAGCATAGAAATATCACATAGAATGTTATTAGTTTCTACATACTCCAAATTAATGATTAACCACAAAGCATCATCGAAGAGAGTACTATTATATCCATAACACCTAAATCTTCAAATTTATCCACCATGTTTCCCAACCACAAGCTCCAGAAAACCAAACATGTGACATATATCTTAAAGAACCTTACCTCTCGAGAATAGAATAACTTCATAATGTAATAGAGAGTCAGTTTTAAGTTCGTGAGCAAGAATATCTGCATTTAACCAAACAAAATCAATCTCTCAACAAAATCTAAAGAAATATAGCCTAAAAATTTAACTAGTTAAACTTTTTTCTAGTAAGATACGACTTCGGTTTGGATTTCAAAGTAGGTACACATAAATCAGCAGATCTGCTGTTAGCCAAACAGAATCAGTAGATCAACATTAACCTAAGGAATGAGTCTATCAGCGTTATGGAAATAGAATCCTTAATAAATCAGTTTATCTAGATACAAAATCTTATCAAAACAAAAGCCCTGACAAAATCAGTCGACCAATATACAAAACCTTTTTCTTTAGCTGAGCGTGAGACCAAATCAAGTCGATTGAAGCAATCCATTTCACAACTAAGCACACATACACAAATGTACATACACACATACATACGCATATGGAAAGAGAAACTCTTTAACTAAGAATTTCAAAAAGAAAAAAAAAGAAACTCATTGTACAGAAAGGATAAATTGTCGCAAGTTATGAGGTTCGAATCTTCGAGTGGGAGCTAGGATTCATCACGCAAGAAGCGTGGTTCAACGAGATCGAGAGCTATTGATTTCAAACTACTGGAATCGAAAAAATGTAGATTCGTTTACTAACCACTGAGGTAGAGCATTTGTGAAGCCGATTGTTAAGTTGCCGTCTTCGAGATCTGCAAGAAAGAGGAGCTCTGTGAAACAGAGAGTAAGGAGAGAGAGAGAGAGAGAGAGAGAGAGAGAGAGAGAGAGAGAGAGAGAGGCTCGTACTGATTTCATTTGGACTCGTAGTGGAGAGAGGCATACCAGATAAACCCTAGAAGTGATTGGGAAATTTCTAGCGGGAGATCGCAAGGGATTGGGGAATTCCTAGTAGGAGACGTGATTTTAATTGTGTTTTGGACCCAAAAGACTGGGTTTTCATGAAACTAGGTCGTTTTGGGTTATTGTATTTGCAACAGTAGCCGGCATTTGCAATAATGCCGTTTTTAGTACTTTTTATCGGCATTTTAGACAATAATGCCGTTTTAGAGTACTTTTTACCGGCATTTTATAACTAATGCCGTTTAAAGATAATATTTTCCGGCATGATTATTAATGCCGGAAATAACTAGTATTAGTGGCACTTTTTAACATGCCGGTAATAAAAATGCCGTTAAAGCCACATTTTCTTGTGTTTCCAATACAGGGCCGGATCAAAATAGCCAGTATTGCATGTGTAGATGTAAAAAACATATTCACTCCTACTACTTCATTGTCATTGCCAGCCAACTATTTGACTCTCTTTCCAACTTCTAAATTCATTTATTTTATTTTTAATTAATTTTTTACTATCTTTTAGCAAGGGTTTTCAAGAGTTCAAAAGAAAAACATATTAAAGTGGGGGGTTTGATTTTCCCCAGCCTTATTTACCAGTCCGATGAGTTCCCAAACGCCGGCCACTCGATCTCCCTCGTAAAAAAAAATCCTCTGTGTTTTCCAAAAGCATATTGAAGCAAAAACCCAGATGCAAAGAACACAAAATAAGGAAACCCAAATGGTCCGAATTCTGGTGGAAAAATTCAAAATTCAAACTTCCAAAAAAAATACAAAGCCGTTACCCACACACACACACACACAGAGACAGAGAGAGAATAGATCTGAGGGCGGTGGCAGAGTGGAGAGTGAAACCCACTTACCGATGGCGGCGAAATGGAGATCGATTGCGGTGCCGATGTTGATAATTGGGGATGGTGGACAAGGCGGCGTAAGTGGTGGGGGCGGCGGAGGCAAGGACGACGCTGGTGCAGATCGTGGTGGTTTCATGGAGGTTAGAGACAAGGGAGAAAATAGAGGCGAAATAGGGAAGGGAATGGGAATGGGAATGGCTGCGTGGTCTGAAGTCTGGAGAAATGGGGAGTGTAAAAGATAGGGTTTTGGAGTGGACGGTCAAGATTAAAACACCAAATGGATTAACGGTCAAGATTAAAACTATTTATATAAATATTTATAATATATGTTATTCGGTCAGTTCGGTCCAACTTCGGTTCGGTTCGGTCCGTTCGGTCCTCATTCGGTTCGGTTCGTGTATATTTTCAGAAAACTAAGACCGTTCGGTTCGGTCCACCCCGAACCGACCGAAGACCGAACTGATCGGTCGGTTTTTTCGATCTTTTTCGGTCCGGTCGGGTTCGTAACAGGCATGCTCACATTATCGCATCATCATGCTCAACATTTAACACACAAAGTAAAGCATAGTGCCACATGGACGGACACCTTTGGAGTGATAAACCACTTATGCTTTATCACACATCCAACAAGTAAGACAAGTAAACATATATACATGCTTATAACCATCCCAACATCAAAATACAAATACTTAAAGTTGGCCACAATGTTATCTTTCAAAATTCGTTCTTTCTTTTCGAAAAGTTCATAGCAACACATGTTTATTGAAATATAATCAACTACACATATACTTAGGATAGGGAATAAGGACATTCTACTATACTTAGAGATATGGGTAAAAGAAGATTCTACCTTGATCCGAAACTAGTCGGGGCCGAATAAGCTAGTTGAAAAATTCTACGGGCGGTGAAACTCATAAATTAGGACCAAACTTTGGATGGCAGTAACTCGGTCAATATTTGGCCGAATATGATTGTTCTTGGGTCGAAATCAAAGCTCTAGAAGTGCTCTACAACTTTTGTGAAAGAAGTTGATCCTAAAAACTATGTTAGGTAGGAGAAAAATGGTGATAAAGGGAGTGACAGTAAGCTGTCTGGGACTGGAAATCCGAGATTTTTACTGAATTTCGGATGTCGATATCTTGGTCATTTTTTGACCGATTAGGATGGTTCTTGGGTCTAACTTGAAGGTCTCGAAGTGCTCTACAACTTTCCCGAAGGAAGTTGGTTCTAAAAACTGCTTTAAGCAGGAGAAAAATGAGGATTTACGATGGGCAGTAGGCTGACTGGAAACAGAAATGGTTTGTAGAGAGAAATTGGAGCAAGGAGTAAAGGTGTGAGTTGAATGCTTGAAATGGCTTGCTATTTATAGGCCAAAGCTTTTCTTATTGCCCAATGGATAAATTTTCCCTTAACATTTATGGTCCAATGGATAAAAATTTAGCTTGGACAACCTATACCTAGTTTTAGGCATGCAAGTCTAGGTTTGATTTGATTATGGAAGATTTTGGTGAAGGAAGGAGGATTTGGACAAGTTTAAAAATGAGAAATGTACAAATTGTACAAGATTTTGCTTGATCAAGTATATCACCCTAGATTGTAATCTAGTCAAGTTCAAAGGAAGAATATCAAGGAAGATCAATGCAAGGTACTATTCAATATCTCTCTCTCTCTCTCTCTCTCTCTCTCTCCCATGTACTATGGAAGTATATATATATATATATATATACAATTATATGTGAGTACAATAGATACTAAACAATCTAATACTTTCAAGTAAATAAGATTTTCTTATTAAAATAATAAAACAAACACATGGTACTTTGTAATATTATATATATATATATATACTCCCTCTGTCCGGATTTAACGGTCCTTTTTAGGGATTCAAACTTTTTAAGGGAATATAATTAGTACATGTTTGAACACTTGAATTTCCCCTTTTACCCTTCATTTTATTATGGAGTACAGTAAATTTGATGGATACAAAATTTCCTTTTTGAAATAGTCAATTAGGCGCCAAAATAGGAAAAAAAGCAAAGTCAAATTTGTAGAGCACTCAAAGACACGCATAATAAAAGAAGCGGGTGAATTTTGGAATTCAAAATCTTCCTCAAAATTCCCTTCCAAAACTCTTTCCAATAAAGGCAACGTATTCTTATCTTCAGGGAAAATTCTTGGCCCAATCTTTCCCCCGCCTCTCTCTCTCTGTTCTCACTTTCTGAACTTCAACTTACTCCTCCTGGAAAATCTAAACTCTACTCCTCCACTAAACTTCTATCCACGGCCAATGGATTGTACGGGTCAAAACTCCTACATTCATGGTAGACCAACCCACAATCTTACAAATGAACAAAGAGAAGAAATTTTTCAAGCTCTTTTGCTCCGAATTGTTGA